>CM019712.1:27576233-28176233 GCA_009760885.1 Achatina immaculata
AAAGAAAGCAACAAGTGTAGGAAACAGTTATATGAGGAGAAAGCCACATTCACAGGACAAACAACTGCAGGGTGAGAAAGCCATATGATAAACAATTATAGTAGAGAAAGTCACAAGTATAGGAGAAACAATTATTGGCTGAGAAAGTCACAAATGTAGGAGAAACAATTATTGGCTGAGAAAGTCACAAGTGTAGGAGAAACAATTATTGGCTGAGAAAGTCACAAGTGTAGGAGAAACAATTATTGGCTGAGAAAGTCACAAGTGTAGGAGAAACAATTATTGGCTGAGAAAGTCACAAGTGTAGGAGAAACAATTAAGGGGGTAGAAGACCACAAGCACAGGACAAATAATTACAGAGAGAGAAAATTACAAATATAGAATAAAGAATTACATAGGGAAAACGCGACAATTATAGGTAAAACAATTACAGGTTGAGAATGTCGCAAGCACAGGACTAATAATTACAGAGGGAGAAAGTCACAAGCACAGGACAAATAATTACAGATAGAGAAAGTCACAAGCACAGGACAAATAATTACAGAGGGAGAATGTCACAAGCACAGGACAAATAATTACAGAAGGAGAAAGTCACAAGCACAGGACAAATAATTACAGAAGGAGAAAGTCACAAGCACAGGACAAATAATTACAGAAGGAGAAAGTCACAAGCACAGGACAAATAATTACAGAAGGAGAAAGTCACAAGCACAGGACAAATAATTACAGATAGAGAAAGTCACAAGCACAGGACAAATAATTACAGAGGGAGAAAGTCACAAGCACAGGACAAATAATTACAGAAGGAGAAAGTCACAAGCACAGGACAAATAATTACAGAAGGAGAAAGTCACAAGCACAGGACAAATAATTACAGATAGAGAAAGTCACAAGCACAGGACAAATAATTACAGAAGGAGAAAGTCACAAGCACAGGACAAATAATTACAGAAGGAGAAAGTCACAAGCACAGGACAAATAATTACAGAAGGAGAAAGTCACAAGCACAGGACAAATAATTACAGATAGAGAAAGTCACAAGCACAGGACAAATAATTACAGAGGGAGAAAGTCACAAGCACAGGACAAATAATTACAGAAGGAGAAAGTCACAAGCACAGGACAAATAATTACAGAAGGAGAAAGTCACAAGCACAGGACAAATAATTACAGATAGAGAAAGTCACAAGCACAGGACAAATAATTACAGAAGGAGAAAGTCACAAGCAAAGGACAAATAATTACAGAAGGAGAAAGTCACAAACACAGGACATATAATTACAGAGGGAGAAAACAAGATAAAAAGGACAAACAGTTACAGATAGAGACAGTTTCAAGCACAGTAAAAATAATTACACGGGCAGAATGTCAAAAGTACAGGACAAACAATTACAGAGAGGGAGAAAAGGCAAGTACATCTGAAACAATTACAGAGGGAGAAATCGACAACATAAGAGAAACAATTATAGGGGGAGAAATCAACAAGTATAGGAGAAACAATTACAGAGTGAGAAAATCACAAGTATAGGAGAAACAATTATAGAGGGGGTAAGTCGCATGCAGAGACAGTCATAGTTAGCAATAATCATAGGCAGAGAAAGTCCTACGTAGCATTAACCACAGGTAGAGACAGTTATAGGTAGCAGTAACTACAGGCAGAGGCAGTCATAAGTTGAAGTAACCACTGGTAGAGACAGTTATAGGTAGCAGTAACTACAGGCAGAGGCAGTCATAAGTTGAAGTAACCACAGGTAGAGACAGTTATAGGTAGCAGTAACTACAGGCAGAGGCAGTCATAAGTTGAAGTAACCACTGGTAGAGACAGTTATAGGTAGCAGTAACTACAGGCAAAGGCAGTCATAAGTTGAAGTAACCACAGGTAGAGACAGTTATATGTAGCAGTAACTACAGGCAGAGGCAGTCATAAGTTGAAGTAACCACAGGTAGAGACAGTTATAGGTAGCAGTAACTACAGGCAGAGGCAGTCATAAGTTGAAGTAACCACAGGTAGAGACAGTTATAGGTAGCAGTAACTACAGGCAGAGGCAGTCATAAGTGAAGTAACCACAGGTAGAGACAGTTATAGGTAGCAGTAACTACAGGCAGAGGCAGTCATAAGTTGAAGTAACCACAGATAGAGACAGTTATAGGTAGCAGTAACTACAGGCAGAGGCAGTCATAAGTGAAGTAACCACAGGTAGAGACAGTTATAGGTAGCAGTAACTACAGGCAGAGGCAGTCATAAGTTGAAGTAACCACAGGTAGAGACAGTTATAGGTAGCAGTAACTACAGGCAGAGGCAGTCATAAGTTGAAGTAACCACAGGTAGAGACAGTTATAGGTAGCAGTAACTACAGGCAGAGGCAGTCATAAGTTGAAGTAACCACAGGTAGAGACAGTTATAGGTAGCAGTAACTACAGGCAGAGGCAGTCATAAGTTGAAGTAACCACAGGTAGAGACAGTTATAGGTAGCAGTAACTACAGGCAGAGGCAGTCATAAGTTGAAGTAACCACAGGCAGAGACAGTCATAGATAGTAGTAACTACAGGCAGAGACAGTCATAAGTTGAAGTAACCACAGGCAGAGACAGTCATAGCTTGAAGTAACTACAACTAGAGACAGTCACAGGCTGAAGTAAGCACAGGCAGAGACAGTCATAGGTTGAAGTAATCACAGCCAGATCAATCGCTGGCAGAGAAAACAGCAAAGAGAACCACCGGCACAGAGAAAAGAGGACAGTCAAGTAATCTTAAAAAACTGCAATGTTTTGAATTAGTGAAACAACAATCATGTAAGACAAAATAGAATAACAGCAATTAATAACCAGATGCACTGAAATATATGGAACAAAAAAAATTAGCACAAATCTGGTGGGACGAAAAATATTATGTTAAATCACATTCAGAGAAATAAACCACATATAAGAAGGCCGACATCACGCATAATCTGACAGGCAAACAGGACATAACAACACTAAACCTCTACAGAAGACTTGAAGTGAGAGGATACACAAGACAGTGCTGGATGAGATAGGTACTAGCACCACGTACAAGAACTTACCAGGGACTCACGGCTGAATAAAACAGCCATTAACGACACTACCTACATTATATACACAAACCTGCGAGAATAAATCCTGCATTTAGGCCAAGTCTCCGTAAACAAATTATACTGTAATTATCATCTTATAATTTGTAGCTCACCTTAAGTTATAATAACTATTACACTATTATTATTTTTCCATACTCTTCATTACCTGCTTAATACAACACCAAGACTTAGAAACCAGCATGTTTATGTTCTCCAATCTTCTGTGCCAAAGTAGTTCCCATTTCAAATCAACTCAGTTTTCATTCTATACAATATTTCACGTCATTCTATGTCAACTCTGTTATTAGTCTTAAAAATTCAACACTTAGTATTCAGTATTCAACTCTTATCCATTGTCAAATCTATTCTTAGTCTATGTCAGTTCAAATATTATTCTATGCTAATTCAACACTAAATCTTTTCTTATTCCACTACTATTCAATTTCAACAAAACATTCATATGTAAGAGCTAATTTCGTATTCTATTCTGGCAGAACTGTCATTCTATATCACATCACCACTCATTTTACTCCAGTTCATTTATCTTATTATGTCATATACCATTTCATATCTGATTCCATATCATACTAAACCGAATCATTTCTATTTCTTTATCAGTTCAATTCTTCTTCTATGCCAACTCAAATATGATATTGTATTAATTTGACTCTCATTAATATAGCATTGTAACCTGCATTCTATACTACCTCATTTGTCATTCTATCATCTCTCATTCTATGCTTATTCAACTTTTACTTTATAGTAATTCAACACAAACTCTATACCAATTCATCTCTTCTTTTATACTAGTTGATCTCTCTTTCCATGTCAACTGAGCTATCATTCTTTGCAAGTTTGATTTTCATTCAATAATAACTCAAATATTCTATACCAATCTAATTCTCATTCTATACCAACTCATCTATCATTCTGCATCAAACCAAATTCATTTTGAATCAGTTTCGCTCTCAGTCTGTGCAATCTCTACCCATATTCTGTACCAAATGTACTTTATATTCTGCACCAACTCTATTATGCATCAACTCTACTTTATATTATGTAACAACTCTGCTTTATATTCTGCACGAACTCTACTATTATTCTGTATCAGCTCTACTCTCTTCTGTCCCAACTTTACTAGCTCTGCTCTCTTCTGTTCCAACTCTGTTAGCTCTACTCTCTTCTGTTCCAACTTTGCTAGCTCTACTCTCTTCTGTTCCAACTCTACTAGCTCTACTTTCATCTGTTCCAACTTTACTAGCTCTACTCTCTTCTATTCCAACTTTACTAGCTCTATTCTCTTCTGTTCCAACTCTACTAGCTCTACTCTCTTCTGTTCCAACTTTGCTAGCTCTACTCTCTTCTGTTCCAACTTTGCTAGCTCTATTCTCTTCTGTTCCAACTCTACTAGCTCTACTCTCTTCTGTTCCAACTCTGTTAGCTCTACTCTCTTCTGTTCCAACTTTGCTAGCTCTATTCTCTTCTGTTCCAACTCTACTAGCTCTACTCTCTTCTGTTCCAACTTTACTAGCTCTATTCTCTTCTGTTCCAACTTTACTAGCTCTATTCTCTTCTGTTCCAACTTTACTAGCTCTATTCTCTTCTGTTCCAACTCTACTAGCTCTACTCTCTTCTGTTCCACTCTGTTAGCTCTACTCTCTTCTGTCCCAACTTTACTAGCTCTGCTCTCTTCTGTTCCAACTCTGTTAGCTCTACTCTCTTCTGTTCCAACTTTACTAGCTCTACTCTCTTCTGTTCCAACTTTACTAGCTCTACTCTCTTCTGTTCCAACTTTACTAGCTCTACTCTCTTCTGTTCCAACTTTACTAGCTCTACTCTCTTCTGTTCCAACTTTACTAGCTCTACTCTCTTCTGTTCCAACTTTACTAGCTCTACTCTTCTGTTCCAACTTTACTAGCTCTACTCTCTTCTGTTCCAACTTTACTAGCTCTACTCTCTTCTGTTCCAACTTTACTAGCTCTACTCTCTTCTGTTCCAACTCTACTAGCTCTACTCTCTTCTGTTCCAACTTTGCTAGCTCTACTCTCTTCTGTTCCAACTCTACTAGCTCTACTTTCATCTGTTCCAACTTTACTAGCTCTACTCTCTTCTATTCCAACTTTACTAGCTCTATTCTCTTCTATTCCAACTTTACTAGCTCTACTCTCTTCTATTCCAACTTTACTAGCTCTATTCTCTTCTGTTCCAACTTTACTAGCTCTATTCTCTTCTGTTCCAACCTTACTAGCTCTATTCTCTTCTGTTCCAACTTTACTAGCTCTATTCTCTTCTGTTCCAACCTTACTAGCTCTACTCTCTTCTGTTCCAACTCTACTAGATCTACTCTCTTCTGTTCCAATTCTACTATTATTCTGTATCAACTCTACTTCACATTCTGCGCCAAATCTATTCTCAATCTACACCAGCACTACTTAACATTGTGCATAAACTCTACTCTCTTCTATACCTGCTCTGCTCTTATACTTGCCAGCTCTATTCTTATCCCGTATCAAATATATTCTTAGTCTGTAAAAGTAATAGTAAATTTCACGTTTCCATGCCATTAAGGTATATTAGGGAATACGGTGTTAGGCCCGTATTTTCCATGTCCTTGGGACATGAAAGTGTGATATGGTCAGTAACATTCCTGGCCGCTTTACCTTCCCAGATTTCTCTGGTAGCCATTTGTAAACAGTGTAAACAGTCTGTTGTCAGCTACCAAAACATTAGGCTTTGAATACTGTTTAGTACACAAGATATTGCAAAGATATTGTCCATTTATTTCGGGATATGTCTCGAGCTGTTTTGCAGATGTTTCTTGATATTGAAGTATATAAAGTGTTATTGTGCCATGCACTGAATATGTTGTAAGTATATGTGATTTGTTGGATATGGCCCCATCGAGCAGCCGTGGCTCAATTATGTTGGTTGTTTATGAGATTGGTTAGTATTGATGATTTCTTAAGGGTGATGGTGCATGTGCTCTGTGCACTCATATCTATGTATGTCAAGGTTGTGTAGCATAGCCTTGTAAGTAACGGATATTGTAGTTATTATTATTATTATTATTATTATTATTATTATTAAGGAATATGATTATAAACATATACAGCAAAGAAAATAGTGAGATCGAACAGCGACAGAGAAAAGTAGGTCGAGGAAAGGAAGAGAAAGGTGTAGAACTTCCATGACACTAGAACACGACGCGGACAAAAGTAAACAGTGACGATGACATGTAGGTTCAGACAATAGAGTACGCCAGAAAGTAGGATGGTCCAGTGATAACAAAGTAGTGACTGGACGTTGAGACGAATAAACAAAATAGAATAGACAAAAATAAAAGGCAGACACAATGAAAAGCGAGGACACAATAAAACCTCCGACATGAAATAGCAAGATAATGACTTAGGTAAATAACAATTGCATAGACGAAACTGACACATACTGACACGAGTTAGAACGCGACTGCACACGGTTTTTAAATAAAGGAGTCACCAACTCGGCCAGCTGACCAATTAAATATTTAGAGGTGTGGTCTATTGGACAATTGACATACGACATATAAGCAACGGGGCAGTTTGAATGACGGACAATCAGAGCGTTCATGGGAACCAGTTGACATCTGAAAGGTGGAGCCAAAATACTTAATGGTTAATCCTCCAAGCTGCACTTGAAGATAAAAAGATGAACGAAGAAAGAAGAGAAACCAAGAACGAACTAAGGGGGGACAGAACGACGAGGAAAGAGGAGGAACCAAGTAGTAAGGAACGAGGAAGAAAAAGAGACAGAGGACAGAGCCCCGAAGACAGAGGAACAAGGAGGGTCAGTGAACGAAGTCCAAGCCAGACAAGAGAAGAAGAGAAGGACGACAATCAAAGAAGAACAACAGAAGGAGAACACACACCAAAGAAGACACGAGAGAGAAAGAAGACGTAGGTAACGACAGTTGGAATAGATGGACAATTAGAGCAGTAGACACTCATGAAAAGCAGTTTTGAAGAAGTAGTTTTAGAAAGAATGAATCTGTGTTTCAAGTGATTCAAGTGATAGGAATATTTCTTACTTTGAAACTTCGAGTACAGTGATTTAGACGTGTAACTGATTGACCCCATGTTGCAGATGGAATATAGTACAGAGTTCTTAATTGTCCTCTTATCAAATGTGTAGAATATTGTGAAATAGGAGAACACTGAGAAATGCTGCATGTAGAGTATGATGGTTTGATATTGATGTGCTTTAACGACGAAACCAGTGGAGATTACGTCACATTGCATCTTAGTACAAGTGATGTTGTGAATTCTAAGTCGAATATCTTATTTGTCAGAAATAAATGAAATATGTAGAGAACATCATCGGACTTCCCCTGATTGTAGTGGCAGTGCTTGTGAAAAATAATCTAAAACAACAGTGATAAGATTATGTTGTGTGAAGATATCCTCAGAAATATTCAGCAATATCATCGATAAATGTGGCAGGTTTACAAAGCATATTAATAAGAAGAATGAAAAGACAACAATACCTCAAAATGACATTTTTATGGTTGTAGTATGAGTTAGAATGGTGTTAATATATGTATTATATACAGCTGATATGGGCTGTCACACGATAATCCTCATTGTCTATGCTGACAACATGGTAGGATTTATTTATGTAAGAGACGTGAATGACGGTTCAGTTATGCATATTTTCTTACCCCGAGCTTTGATCACGTTGCCATGCATATATAGCATACATGCAATGCTAATTTTTTATATGATGCTTGTTACAGTTGTTCGGAGGGACAGTTTTATATGTTCTAATTTTCTTGATAATCCTGTTATGAAGGCCCTCACTCTTTTGACACTGTTTTAGTTGTGTGTGACCTGAATAAATGTATAGCTAATTACCCGGCGTTGCACGGGAATTTATTAATTATTAATACTGCGGAGGTGGGTTTGAGATCTCCATGTTTCTCATACTTACAACTTTACGTTGCTTACTCAAGGGTGGGTTCACCCAAGAAATTATACTTGCTCCTGGAGGTGAAAGTAAAAATGTTGTATATAATCCCATTTTGAGTTAAATTAACATTATAGGTAATTTGTAAAAGACTTCACTTTTTAATATGTAGATTATAGCTGTGACTTGTTGATCGTGATCGAGAACACAACTTCCACTGGAAATTCATCATCATCATCAGGTGCCGTGTCGGTTGACGTCGGCTATTATGCTTCTCCAGAGTACCCGATCCTTCATGCAGGCCATCAGCTCAGTTTGTGATCTCCTCTCACACCATCCCGTCAGACTGTCCAGTATCATTTTTCTTGGTCTTCCTCTTGATCTTCTTCCTTCTATTTTTTCCGTTGTTATAATATTTTCAATGCCCCCTCTTCTCACTGCATGTCCTATGAAAGTACATTGTCTCTCTCTTATCTTTTTGAAAAGGTTTTTCTGTCTCTCCAGCTCATCTCATACATTCTTCATTAGTTATTTTTGCTGTCCAGGGGATTCGCAACATTCTTCTAATAAACCACATTTCTGCTGCTTCCAATGATTTTTGTGCAGGCTTGCCTATTGTCCATGATTCACTTCCATATAACAAGATATGTTCAATATAGCATTTTAGGACTCGTTTTCTAACATTCATTGATAAAGGTGTGTTTTCTCTGAAATGCAGTCTTTGCTTGGCCTATTCTGTTCCTAATTTCTGTTCTGCATTTCCCATCTGAAGTTATTACTGCTCCAAGGTATTTGAATTTCTGCACCTGCTTTAGAATATTTACGTTTAATTTAATACTGCATGCTGGTGGATTATGTTTCTTAGATATAATCATAGTCTCTGTCTTTTTGATGTTCAAATTAAGGCCTTTCTGTTCATTTTCTTTGGCGACTTTATCCAAGAGATTTTGCAGGTCTTGTTGGTTCTCAGCTATCAGTACTGTGTCGTCCGCATACCGAAGGTTGTTAATATTGTATCCTCCAATTTTTATGCCTGGTTCTGTGATGATTGTTCTTAGAATATTCTCGCTATACAGAGAAAAAAGGTCTGGAAATAGTACACATCCTTGCCGCACCCCTTGTTTTATCGGTTGATATTTTCCAATTCTATTTTCAACTCGAACTGCTGCTTCTTGCTGCCAGTATAGATGTTTTACAATCCTCAGGTCTTTGCCGTCTATATTGATGTCTTCAAGCATTTTCATAATTTCATTATGTTTCACCTTGTCGAATGCCTTTTTGTAACCAATGGAGCATAAGTAGAAACTGGAAATTGCAGTCTCTTAAAGTTACAAGGGAGATCAGTTGGAATGAGTGATAATCGTGGGATAAAAATTGCTTCACCCTCTCACTGTCCTGTTAAGATATATATATTAATGCATTAATTTGCATGTTCCTTGAGGAAATTTGTCTCCCAAACAGCACTCCTGTAGGCCTCTCGGTAATGAGCAAGACGCCTTGCTGCTGATGCATCCATCTGCAGATTGTCAACGATTTCTTGCAACCATCTTCGCCTTGGTCTTCCTCTCTTTCTTTTTCCCATTATTTACCCTTCCAAGACGGTCTTTTCTAGATTATCATGACGGTTAATTTGTCCAAAATATTTAAGTTTTTTTTTTCTCTTTAATCCTCTTTACTAGCCAGCCTTCTTCAATATTAAGTTTTTGTAGTATGGATATATTTGTTCTTTTTTGTGTCTATGATATGTGAAGAACTCTTCTGTAGCATTTACATTCAAGGGCATTTATATGTTTCTCAGCTGTTTTATTAAGTGTCCAAGTCTCACAATCATATGTTGCGATGGAAATGATGCCCTTAAAAATCGTATTTTTGTGGTTCTGTCTGCTCTTCTCTACAGATACATATATATATATATATATTTAAAATGAGCTATAATTATAATACAAAGTATTTCAAATGTAGCATAGCAGTATATTTCACTACAGTTTAAACTATTTCGTCGAATAAAGTGATGGATAAAAGCACTACCTAAGCCCCTAGTACCCCAATACCCAAACCCCTTTGCAAGAATATTTAGATCCCTGTAAAATATACTCCCCCGTTTCCTGGTGTATAGACTGGCCCTGCTCTAACTGCGATCTATGCTTTTACTCTGGAGCTTTCTGTTACACGGACAGAACACAACGGACAGACCACAACTGACAGGCAAGAAACTGTGGGAGTGAGCAAAACAGCTACACGACTCCTCACAGAGTAGTACCTCCCCTCCCTCTCTCAGTCAAGTGCTTTGGACCGAATGCTCTAAGAAGGGAATGGGTCTCTCTCCGGGTCATGACTTCCAGAACTCTGAGAACTGATGGTTGAAAACCATGTTGTGTATGCATCGGCGGAAGTCTGATTGTCACATGAAACAATAGTCTTTGTTTGGAGAGTCTGATATTTCACTGATGGTTGAAAAGCCATGTTGTGTATGCAGCGACGGAAGTCTGATTGTCACATGAAACAATAATATTTGTTTGGAGAGTCTGATATTTTTCTTTCTTTTCCTCTCCACCGCCCTCGGTCCTGTGCCATTTTGGCTTCTTGACTTAACTCTGGCCAGAGTGATGGGTAGTCCGACACTAGTGGACTACTTTGTATTAAATTTAGTTTTCCTCCTCCTCCTTCTTCTTCTTCTGCTTCTAGCCTCAGACATACGTATTTATTTCTCGGATAAGATGTGCAGTCTTTTGGCCTTTAGAGGTCTTTCTTTGCCCCCCCCCGAAGTTTGTCTTTCAGAGTGTGGCTCTCTGGGGCCAGAGCTGGGTTCGGGCTTCTTGGTAGAGGGGGCAGAGCGGCAAGGTCTGTGCCCTGGAGTCAGGGTACCTGCCTGGCATGTGTAACCAGGAGTATGTGACACCCCGAGGCGATATAGTTGTGCTCGCAATCGGCAA
The DNA here is from genome assembly GCA_009760885.1 of Achatina immaculata. Classification (NCBI taxonomy): domain Eukaryota; kingdom Metazoa; phylum Mollusca; class Gastropoda; order Stylommatophora; family Achatinidae; genus Lissachatina; species Lissachatina immaculata. The sequence continues at coordinate 27,587,196 of CM019712.1, forward strand.
TGCCACAAGAAGCACTGTCTCCAAATGTCTGATGCGAGGAGATTTTTTATCTGAAGTTAAGCAAGCCTTTTCTTTTATATGGGCGTCTGAGTGGCCAAGTGGTTAGCGCACTCTCCATTGTTGCATACATGTCAACGATGAATTGATCAAACAATTGTCTGCAGTTTATTATGTGGTTACGTTCAGTATCTCGAACTATTAGTCTGTATGCATAGAAATTCATGGCTGAAACTTTCTTGTTGGTTGTTTTACCTGTTGTTGGGTTGATCAACTTCAGATTAAAATGATATCCATCTTCACCATGGTAGAACGTCACTGGGTACTGTAGACTATCATAAGACTGAAGAACTGTAGACCATCATAAGATCGATGAGTTTCTGAAATGCTCTGCAATGATTCGCCTCGTCGTTGAAGTACAATATCCCGTTGATCAACCTCATCACCTGATATAACCACCGTGACTTCATCTACCTGAGGAGCATTGAAGCGTCGCTCGTGTTCGCCTGCTGGTCTTCAGTCTGCTCTTATGACTATTTTATACTCATCCGTTAGTATACATCCCAATGCTGCTTTAAACGTGTTAATAAGCTCATTGTGATCATAAACATCCTTTGTAAGTTTAACACACTCTGACGTCTTGTTCCTGGGGTGTAGGCTCACCTCTTGTCAGTTTCCACTTGTTCGTTTCCAATAAAATGTATACATTTTGACGGTTGATCTGTGGGTGGAAGCAACGACCCAGCCTTGTGGTGAACCTGCCCTTGCACGTGAATGTCGACGGAAGTCTGGGCTGTTCAACAACTGATGTGGCGCCGAACGATGTCATTTGGAAACTTGTATTTTCTGATGTTACTAAGAAAATGCTTTGACTCTGAAGTATGTCCTGATGTGTAAGTCAAAAGTTCTGTGCCGGTGGTTCCAGCTGGCAGAGTTTCACTTTCCCATTTTTACAACAAATACCAGGAGACTCTGATGTAAACCTTGTGGGTTGACAGTAACTACAAACCATTTCCATTTTCCCCATGGTAACACTTGCATGCTGAGAGTAGTCTTTATGTGGATCATAGTGGAATCCTTCAAATGTTAAGCTAAAATGTTGTGCAGTCCGTGGTCGTCTGGCTCTCTGTCTCATTTCCTGTAGTCGGGCCTCACGCTGCTGTACTATCTCTGATGCCCTAGATGTAACAGTTCTCTCTCTCTCTCTCTCTCCTCTCTCTCTCTCTCTCCCTCTCTCTCTGTCGAAGCGTCGCAAGTCCTCTATTCCTCTCCTCGAAAGTTTCTTGTCTAAGCTGGTGTTTCATTTTTTAGCCTTTGATTACACTTGGCTAATCGCCGTAAGTTCTCTTGGAGCCATTATTAGGGCAATGCAATCTGTACTGAATGTGGACTTCTTTATGTACTGGGCGGGGGGTATGGTGGTGGTGGGGTTACCTCAAATGATCAAGGGACTAAGTTTCATAAAGTGGAATGGGGTTGTTGTCATATTTCAAAGAATCACAAGGGCACAGTGTGATTTGCAGTATGGCATACTATATAATAGTTTAAACAGGAAAATGCGTTCTCAATTCAACATTCTGGACCTCATGTATAGTTGTACATTGTTTTTATAATAAAACTGTTAGTAGGCTGTTAGTACATAACAAAAAAAAAAGAGCTAAGGGAGGCTACAAATGCTGCTCTTAGACCAGCATCGTTCTGTTCCACGATTATCTAACTTTTGAATTAATGGATAGTATTAGTGTTGCGAATTCCCTGGATAGCAATTTACTTTCATAGGACATGCAATGAGAAGATGAGGCATTGAACATATTATAACACAAGGTAAAACAGAGGGAAGAAGATCTAGAAGAAGACCAAGAGAAATGATACTGGACAATCTGATGGGATGGTGTGAGAGGAGATCACCAACTGAGAAGATGGCCTGCATGAATGATCGTGTACACTGGAGAAGCATAATACCCAACGCCAGTCGGCACGGCACCTGATGATGATGATGATGATGATGATGATGATGATGATGATGACCAAAGAAGAGTGACCTCAGAGATTGCGGGAACTGGAGAGGCATTACACTACTGCCACTCACCAGTATAATATTTTGCAGAATAATCATCAACAGAATTGTACCAGCACTTGAGGGAAAACTTCGGAAAGAGCAGGCAGGATTTAGGAAAGGAAGAATTTAGATAGACCACATGTACGTACTTAGGCAAATATTAGAACAGGCAAACGAGTGGCATAGCACAACATGTGCATTGTTTATAGATTTTGAGAAAGCCTTTGACAGTGTCAACAGAGATGCACTGTGGAAAATCCTAAGATGGCATAGCCTCCCCTATAAGATAGCGAATGTAATCAGAGCCCTATACGAGGGTTTTCAGTGCAAAGTGATGTGTGGAGAACATAGCTCCAGCAGCTTTAGGGTACAAACAGGAGTGAAGCAGGGATGTATACTATCACCAACATTATTTATCTTGACAGTAGACTGGTTAATAAAGGAGGCAACATCAGACAAACGCAGAAGACTACAATGGACCCTTGACACAGTGTTGGAGGGCCTTGACTTTGCACACGACATTTGTCTACTATCAAGCAGCCACAAAGATATGCAATATAAAAAAAACAAGCTAACTCAAAATGCAAACAACATAGGACTAAAGATCAACGTAGAAAAGACAATGAAGCAAAATGTGAACAATAGAAATATACTCAGAGTAGATAGCAAGTTAGTGGAGGAAGTCAATGAATTTGTATACCTTGGCAATAAAGTAGTAGAAAATGGAGACAGCACAAAGGACATCAACAGCAGACTTACTAGAGCAAACCAGGCTTTTGCAATGCTGCAGAATATATGGAAATCTAAAAAAAAATAAGCATGAATACGAAAATCAGGATATTTAAGAGTAATGTTCTAAGTATACTACACTATGGAAGTGAATGCTGGAAAATCGCCAAAACCATAGAAAACAAGTTGAATTCTTTCCAGACTAAATGTTTACGAAGAATTTAGAAACATATTTTGGCCAAACATCATAAGAAATAACATCTTGTTGGCAGAAATGCAGATGAAGCCACTGACAGCAGTTATTGAGGAAAGACCCTGGCGATGGTTGGGACAAGTGCTCACAATGACTGACAACTCACTACCAAAAATAGCACTAAGATGGACACCACAGGGGAACAGAAGTAAGGGTAGACTAAAAGAGACATGGAGAAGAACAACAGAGAGGATGTTGAGCAATAGAGGGCTCACCTGGGCAAAGGACAGACATGTGTGGAAAACCCTTGCGGAAGCCCCATGGCACTTAAGGTTCAGATATATATATATATATATATATATATTTCTTTCATTAATTCATTCATTTGCATGTACCTTTCGGAACTTTGCCTCCCAAACAGCACTCCTGTAGGCCTCTCGGTTGTGAGAAAGATGGCCTGCTGCTGTTGCATCCATTTCCAGATCGTCAACGATGTCTTGCAGCCATCTTCGTTTTGGTCTTCCTCTTTTTCTTTTTCCCATTATGTATCCTTCCAATCCGGTGTTCTCTAAATTATCATGACGTTTAATGTATCCAAAATATTTAAGTTTTATCTCTTTAATCCTCTTTACTAGCCAGCCTTCTTCAATATTAAGCTCTTGTAGTATAGATATATTTGTTCGTTTTTGTGTCCACGATATTTAGAGAACTCTTCTGTAGCATTTACATTCAAAGGCATTTATGTGTTTCTCAGTTGTTTTCTTAAGTGTCCAAGTCTCACAGGCATATGTTGCGATGGGAAAGATGCATGCCCTTAAAAATCTTATTGTGGTTCTGTCTGCTCCTCTCCACATATTCTTTATTTGTTTTACTTTCTGAAGAGCGATAGATGTCCTCTTTTTAATTTCCCTCATTGTATCTCCATTATTAGTCAGTAGTGATCCGAGATATTCAAAACTCTCCACTTCTTCCAGTTTTTCCTCATTGATACATATTTCAGTTGCCTTGTTTGTTTTGTCAGTTGTCATCACTTTAGTTTTCTTTGCATTAAGATAGAGGTTCTGCTCTTCGCTGTTCTTGCGGACTGACATAATTAGTTTTTCCATTCCTTTTTGTTTTGTGGACAGCAATACTGTGTCATCAGCATATCTAATCTCTGGTATTTCATAACCTCCAACTGTTATGGCATAGTAATATTCTTTGTCTACATCTTCTCTAACATTCCTCATTATATTTTCAGTATACAAGTTAAATAAGTAGGGTGACAATATGCACCCCTGACGGATCCCTTGTTTTATTTCAAACCAAGTTGTTGTTTCACCATTTATTCTTACTGCTGCTTGTTGGTCTAGATACAGCAGTGATGTTAATTGTATCAAATGTGTTGGAAATCCCATTTTTCCATTATTTCCCAAAGTTTCTGGTGTTTTACACAATCAAATACCTTTGAGTAGTCTATAAAGGATAAATATAGATTCACATTAAACTCTCTGCATTTCTCTATTATTAATCTTAGATTGAATATATGATCTCTTGATCCTCTTCCTTGCCTGAAACCAGCTTGGACCATATTGACTTCTTCTTCTATTTTCTTTCGAAGTCTACCCATTATTATTTTTAACAGAATTTTACTGGCATGACTAATCAGGACAACAGTTCTGTAGTTGGTGCATAATTTCAAGTTACCCTTCGTTGGCAGTGGTATGAATACAGTTCTTTTCCATTCTTGTGGCCAAATACCTGAATGCCATATCTTTTTACATAGTGCATGATAGAATGTTACACATCCACCACCTGCTCCCATGGCTTCACGTCACCCTGATCGGGGGGCTATACGGGTACTCCACCTTGCCCAAGGGTGTCCCGTAGACTGACGGAGGTAAGGAGGTGTCTTACTTCTCCTTTGATAGGGGATACCCCTACCCCGCTAACCGTATATATATATATATATATAGTGGTTCTTACGTGTCGAATGTGGACTGAACCGTTATTGCTATTGTTTATGACCATGATGAGTGTCTTGTTGTCGTAATAAACATTTTGTGTTACTTGTTTTACACACTGAGATATTTGTTTTACGTTCTGTTATAAGAGAGGATGAGAATGTAGAGTAGACATAACATCTATAGTTTGAACTGTCGGATAACAAGGATCTGGGAACCGTGATAGTTTTGGGTAGGTAAACTTCAACGAAAATCAGGGTTAATGGTCACGGTATGTTTGTAGCACTGGGAAAGTTTCATCGTTCAAGTACCAGTATCATATGTCCTTCACTCCCCTCCCTCTCTCCTCATACATTTGTAGAGACTCTGTGAACATGGGGCCTTTTTGGTCTGTACCAGAAAAAAGTCCCACTTCTGGACTGAACCCGATACCACTGGATGAGTATCCCGAGATATTCTTAATCTATACCAGCACTATTCTTATTCCGCAGCACATCAGTTCTTATTCTGTATTATGGCGATAATGACATGGAATATAGCATATGTAATGAAAACATGACATATTTATTACATAGGTCATACACAAATACAACAGTAAATCGCTAACGCATAATTCATAAATAACTAACGCAGGTAATGATAAATGTACAAATGAATATTTACACTGTAATATATATTTATGAAACTTTGAGGTGAGAGACATAATTATTACATGATAAAATATTTTACAAAGACTGGAATGATTTATTCTCACACTGTTGTGTTTATAAACCGGGTGGTAGTTCTCTACTGGACGTTTTATTCAGCCGTGAATCACAGGTAAATTCTTGTACGTGATGCTAGTACCTATCTCATCCATCACCGTCTTGTGTGTCCTCTCACATCAAGTCTTAGGTAGAAGTTTAGTGTCGGTATGTCTTGTATATGTGCCAGATTCTCCGTGATGTCTTCCCTCCTGTATGTGGTTTCTCTGAAAGTGATTTCATCTACTATTTGTTTTCCATCGGATTTATACAAAGTGTGGTTTTGTTTCATATATTTCATCGAATGTAGTTGTTATTTGCTGTTATTCTGTTATGTGTCCTACAAGATGTATTCATATTTTCGAAATACTGCCTGCATCTTTTTAATATATGGTTATCTCTTTTCTCTTGTCTGTGCCTGTGATTGTTTTTGTGGTTATATTTGCTTGTGATGTCTTCTAGCTGTAGTTTTTTCTCTGTGATTGTGGTTATCTTTATCTCTGATTATCTCTGACTGTGGTTATCTTTGCTTGCATTTGTATCTTCCTGTGATTGTCTTTTGTTGTTATTGTCGATGCCTATGACTTTTTCCTCCTGTTAATCTCTCTGTAACTGTATATGTTTGTTTTTGTGTCTACTTATGATTGTTTCTTGTCATTATTCTTTCTGTCTGATTCTCTCTTGTTGTTGTTTTCTGTGCTTTTGATTGTGTCTATATTTAATTTTTCTGTCTATATTTTGTGTATATATTTTAAATCGGACACTGATTTGGTGCAAGGGATCCAACAAGAAGATCTTCATTTTGCACATGACATACATCTTATCAGTGACAATGTGAAATCGATGCAACAAAAAAAAAAGCAGATACTCTGTCTTAACTGACTAGTAAAATAGGACTTGAAATTAACAGGGAAAAAAATAAAAATAATGAAACCTCTCATTAATCAAGAAGGAAAATTATACGTAAAAGGAACAGCTGTTGAAGAAATAAACCATTTTGCATACTTCGGCAGCTACATAGACGAGGATGGAGACATTAGAAAGGAAGTTAGAATTAGATTTGCAAAAGCAGCATTGACCCTCAAGATTCTTGAGAAAATATGGCATTCAAAGAGTATTCAATTCAAATTTGATATCCACCCTCATTTATGCATGTGAAAGCTGGAAATCAACTAAAGAAATAGATAAGAAATTAGACTCGTTCGAAAACAAATACCTAAGAAAAATACTCGGTATAAAGTGGAATGAATTCAAGAACAACGCAGAGATAAGACAGATCAGCACACAACAACCTGTCTCATGGGTGATTAGAAAAATAAGATGGACATATGTCGGTCACGTGATGAGAAGAATAGTCAGATAATCCCAAAACAAGTTATCAAGTGGAGCACAACAGGCCGAAGAAAAAGAGGTGGAACTTGTGAAACTCTAAATAGGACATTGTTAAGAGAAACTAGGTCAGTGAGCATAACATCCCCTGATGAGGGTGAAAAGCTCGCCGAAAATAGGACAACTTGGCGAACTACCATGTGGGCCTTATGTGACGTTTGACGGCAAGGGAAGGATGTAATTATGTAAGAAGGTTATCCCTGCATGGATAGTCTCTTTCTTTTTATTTTCTAAAGCCTTCCAGTTGACTTTGTCGTTAGTTCCCATTTTGTAAGAGCATTTGACTTTTGCTTTGATTGTCTCCAACATCATCTGCTACCTACGTTGTGTGTGATCTTTTCTAAATGCAGTTGAGTTTGTCTGTGAGAGTTTGTCTAATTGTAATCATGTTTGCATCAGCCAAAAGTACCAAGAGACTACAAACCTTTGGTAACACCTGCCTAAGGACGATCCTTCAGATTAGATGGCCAGATAACATCAACAATGAAGAGATATGGTAGAAATCAAACCAACCCACTGTGAAAGAACTGATAATGAAAAGACGTTGGAGATGGACAAGGTATACACTTCGAAAGCCTACCACTAACATACCCAGACAGGTTCTCACCTGGAATCCCAAGGTAAGGGGAAAAAAGAAAATCTAGAAACGCCTGGAGAAGAAACCTTGATGGAGAGATCACAAAGAATGTCTACACCTGGAGACTAGTAGAAGAAACAACCCTTGTTGATGACCTATGTCCCATACAGTGGTTCTAGATAACTGTAATCGAGTCTGCTTGTGTCTTTTAACTGTAAACGAATGTGTATGTGATTTTGTCTGACTGTACAGATTGAGGAAACTATAAATCATGTTTGTGATTCCTGTTCTGACTTCTTTTCGTGTTTGGTTAGTGTTTTATGTGCTGCGTACATATTGTAGATAGAGGTGTATGGTGCAGTTTTACAAAGTGAGGGAGGGAGTGAGTAAGATGTAAAACTCCCTTACTTTGTAAAACTGCACCATACACCTCTATCTACCTTATTTATTTCAACCAGTTTTACTGCAGTCGCCATCCCTTTTATCTATAAGTAAATATTGCACAGTCATGGTTGGCTGGTCTTGAATGTGGCCAAATTAGGAAACTGTGATATCTCACTGCAGTCAGTATTCATGAAATAGATGTACCAGTTAAAAGTTATGAATACCATGTAACAAAAACAAGTCAGCTGGCTGTAGTAAAGTTCCAATAATGGAAAAAAAAATAGCACAAAAAAATAATATTCTTATAGATGTTTCTGAACAAAAAAAAATATTAGAGCTACTAAATTTAGCCACAAGAAACTAATATATTCAGAGTGAAACTAATGAATAGAGTAAAACGTAAATTTAACAAGCCACATTTAGTTCAAATCATTCTCTGCTCTCTACAACAAGGTACAAAAACCAGACAGATCCAACCACAGATAAATAAAAGCATTAACGAACCAAATATTTGTAGTTAAATATTTAAAAACACATTTTGTACAAAAATCTGCTTTCTATTACCTACAGCAACCTTACATCATCATCATGTGCCGGTTAGCGATATTCAGCATGCTTCTTATTCTCTCTATTCTAACATCAGCAGAAAGCGGTGAGTAATAGAAATGTATGCGTTTTCTTTTTGTGTGTTATGGAACTTATATAAAGTTCTGTGCTTCTTGACGTCTCATGGATGAAGTGGTTAGTGCACTAGCCTTCCATGGCAAAAGTCAGTGGTTCAGATCCACCCTGAGTCACGCTAGTTTGCCCGGTGTAGAAATAGACTCTAGGGCTGGGAAAAGAAAGGTAGCGAGGTGTGATACAGGCCATATCGCCCTCTAGTGGACCACAGGTTAAATTTTCCGTACATGTTCCTATTTTATTCATCTGTTTTTTTTTCATTCTTTCAATTCCTTAGTGCAGATAGAGAGAAGGGAAAGGTGCAGTGCTTTTTTATTAGACTCGACTGTCTTGTAGACATTAAACTTTATCACACTCTACTGTCTTGTAGACATTATACTTTATCAGACACTGTTGTCTTGTAGACATTATACTTATCTGACTCTACTGTCTTGTAGACATTATACTTTATTAAACTAGACAGTCATGTAGACATTATACTTTACCAGACTACACTTTCATGTAGAGATTATACTTTACCAGACTACACTTTCACGTAGACATTATACTTTATCAGACTAGACTGTAATGTAGATATTATACTTTATTGGATTCGACTGTCTTGTAAACATTATACTTTATCAGACTCGATTGTCTTGTAGACAAAATACTTTATCAGACTCGACTGTCATGCAGACAGAATACTTTATCAGACTCGATTGTCTTGTAGACGGTATACTTATCAGACTCGATTGTCTTGTAGACGGTATACTTTATCAGACTCGATTGTCTTGTAGACGGTATACTTTATCAGACTCGATTGTCTTGTAGACGGTATACTTTATCAGGCTCGATTGTCTTGTAGACATTATACTTTATCAGACTCGATTGTCTTGTAGACGGTATACTTTATCAGACTCGATTGTCTTGTAGACGGTATACTTTATCAGACTCGATTGTCTTGTAGACGGTATACATTATCAGACTCGATTGTCTTGTAGACGGTATACATTATCAGACACCATTGTCTTGTAGACGGTATACATTATCAGACACGATTGTCTTGTAGACGGTATACTTTATCAGACTCGATGGCCATGTAAATATTTTACTTTATAAGACGACTTTCTTGTAGACATTATACTTTTTCAGATTATACTGTCATTTGGACATTATACTTCATCAGACTCGACTGTCTTGTAGACAGAATACTTTATTAGACTCGACTTTCTTGTAGAAGAATACTTTGTTAGATTCGACTGTCTTTTAAACAGAATACTTTATCAGACGTGACTCTCATGTAGACGGAATGATTGCTAGCTCTTTGGCCAGGCTAAGCCTATTACTGAGTGTAACAAAAATGTTAACCCATTCTTACGTTACTATATTAGCTATGAGTTACTGGCGAGTATATGGAACATCGTCTCCACCCACAGTTTGAGTAGTATAATAGTTGTAGTATACAAGTACACACTATACATAACCATTTGTGATTATGTGGTGAAACTCGTAGCTAAAATAGGAACCAGTCTTTCATGTGCGTATATTTGACCATTTTTTACACTTTCTGATGCATACTTTTTTCACTTTCTTACTTTGATTGGTATAACTGATTTGTATGTAAGATGGCTGTGAGTATAATCTTACTTAAATGTTGGATATCTATTCAATTTACTGTCTCATGTTCTTCACTATATTCACTCTCCGTCATTCTGTACTTGTATCTTCAAAATTCACCGATGCATGTCTTTAATCTTAATCTACATGTTCTTGACTGAGAGTGCTGATAATGTTTATTATTTGGACCTTTCACACTGTTTTTCAATATTTTACGTTCAGTTTTCATAATGGCTTAACATGAAAGCAATGTCTCTGTCATCAGAGGAAGTTTAAGTGGTAGGGTGCTCTCTGTATACTTCAAAGGAAACAATAAGAAACAGCGGGTGCATATGACATAACAACAAGCAGTATGGAGATGGAAAATGACACAGCTGCTCCTGTAATCGGCTTAACAGAGGGAACAGAAAACACACCTTGTTGTCATAGCGACGGACACCCAGAGCATGCTTCATGAGATCAACAGCTGCATACTTCGAAGGGAGTGGGCCAACCGACACGTCTGAGACAGCGGGCCTCACACAGATCTGCTGTTCTGGCATGCAAGAGTTCATGGTGATGATCGGCATCCCGGCCTGATGAGAAGGTCCACAGACAAGGTATACTAAGACTGGACAACTGGGTCACCTCTGGGGCAGTGGCGGACATAGTTTAGCAATCATGAACACCTGACACTGAGGGGTAGGGGTAGGGGGGGTTGAGGAAGTCTTGGAGGTGGGGGGAAGAGAAAAAGCTTCCTCTTTGTATTAAAAGGCTGTCACAGCACAATCAGCGCAGGACAGGGACAATCAGTGCGCATGTCTTACGTTGGTTACTGAAACGGCAACAGTGCAGAGAGATGAATGTCCTGTCCCTACTGACGCACCTCATTAGACCAGCGTTATCGTTATAAAAACAAACATTCTACGTGTACTTTTCATTATGTCACGCTTTTTTACCATTATTCTCGATACAAATTTCTTCTACAGATAACTTTTTATTTCAAATAAATTTGATGTGATGAACGTATACAAGAAAGAAAGGAGAACTGTAACAACGATGTCTGAGAACACAGTACACAAAAGCTTCGTTGTTTCCTATTTATAAAAAAATTAGTCCTGAAACTATACCTGGAACTAACTTTATGTAATAAACTTTATGTTTAAACAACATCCTCGAAGACTGGCAACGTGGTGCAGTCCAGACAAAAAGACTTTTAACCAGATAGACTACATATTAATCAACAAACGATTCCGCAATGCATTACTGACAACAAAAACCATGCCAGGAGCTGACTGCAATAGTGACCATGATCCACTCTGTGGAAAAGTTAGAATAAAACTAAAGAAAGCAGGTAGAAAAGTGAGAAACATCAAACTGAATACAGAACTTCTTAAAAATGACCAAGAACTGAGAGAACAATACAAAGTTATTATAACAAATAGATACAATGCAATAGCAAAGATAAATAGTATATATGAACAATGGGAAATGTTAAGAGATTCTATCCACCAAACTGTTAAGGAGATAATACCACCAAAAAAAGAAACCCCTAAAAATAAATGGATGACAGACGACATCTTAGGACTGATGGACAAGAGGAGGAGGAGTAAAAATAACGAGGAAAAATATAACAAGATAAATAAAGAAATAAGACGCAAATGCAGAGAAGCAAAAGAACTGTGGTTAAATGAGCAGTGCAGACAAAGAGAGGACTCTCATATTAAAGACAGGAAATACATGCACAAACGAATTAATGAACTCACAGGCAGGAAAACAAAATATACCACAGGATGCCTGAAATCGAAAGAAGGTAAAATGTTAATGGGAAAAGAAGACATTGTGGACAGAGTATATCGGTGAGCTATATGGAGGAGAAAGACCAGAATTAACACCAGATACTGAAAACTGTGAGGGACCACCAATACTTGAAGATGAAATCATAGATGCCATCAAACACATGAAGAAAGGAAAAGCGACTGGGCCTGATAATATAACAATAGAAGAAATATAGGCACTAGAGGAGACAAGAATAAAAATAATAACCAAGTTACTGAATGACATTTACAACAGTGGTTATATTCCCAGTGACCTGATTAAATCCACGTTTATAGCACTACCAAAGAAACCAGGTGCAAAGGAATGTGACGACCACCGGACTATCAGGCTCTCATGTCACATAACGAAGCTACTTCTGAGAATCATTATGAGAAGAACAAGGAAAAAGATAAAAATGGAAATAGCAGATGAACAGTTTGGATTTGTTGAAGGAAAGGGAACACACAGTGCCATTTATGCTTTACGAAAACTAACAGAAAAAGCTTTAGAAGTACAGAAAGATCTCTACTTATGCTTCATTGATTACACCAAGGCATTTGACAAGGTGAAACATAATGAAATTATGAAAATGCTTGAAGACATCAATATAGACGGCAAAGACCTGAGGATTGTAAAACATCTATACTGGCAGCAAGAAGCAGCAGTTCGAGTTGAAAATAGAATTGGAAAATATCAACCCATAAAACAAGGGTGCGACAAGGATGTGTACTATCTCCAGACCTTTTTCTCTGTATAGCGAGAATATTCTAAGAACAATCATCACAGAACCAGGCATAAAAATTGGAGGATACAATATTAACAACCTTCGGTATGCTGACGACACAGTACTGATAGCAGAGAACCAACAAGACCTGCAAAATCTCTTGGATAAAGTCGCCAAAGAAAGTGAACAGAAAGGCCTTACTTTGAACATCAAAAAGACAGAGACTATGGTTATATCTAAGAAACAGAATCCACCAGCATGCAGTATTAAATTAAACGGAACTGTTCTAAAGCAGGTGCAGAAATTCAAATACCTTGGAGCAGTAATAACTTCAGATGGGAAATGCAGAACAGAAATTAGGAACAGAATAGGCCAAGCAAAGACTGCATTTCAGAGAATGAGAAACATATTGACCAACACATCCTTATCAATGAATGTTAGAAAACGAGTACTAAAATGCTATATTGAACCTATCTTGTTATATGGAAGTGAATCATGGACAATAGGCAAGTCTGCACAAAAATCATTGGAAGCAGCAGAAATGTGGTTTATTAGAAGAATGTTGCGAATCCCCTGGACAGCAAAAATAACTAATGAAGAATGTAGGAGAAGAGCTGGAGAGACAAAAAACCTTGTCAAAAAGATAAGAGAGAGACAATGTACTTTCATAGGACATGCAATGAGAAGAGGGGGCATTGAAAATATTATAACAACAGGAAAAATAGAAGGAAGAAGATCAAGAGGAAGACCAAGAGAAATGATACTGGACAGTCTGACGGGATGGTGTGGGAGGAGATCACCAACTGAGCTGATGGCATGCATGAAGGATCGCGTACTCTGGAGAAGCATAATAGCCAACCCCAGTCGGCACGGCACATGATGATGATGATGAATAAGTATTCGTTCGTTTGTTGTTGTTGTCCATGTATGCATCAGCTATGTCAGAAGAATGTGTGTATGTTGGTCTAAAACGTTGGTACCTGCTAGAGAGACTGAATCCAAGGTACGGAATTTCTGTGTCATGAACTCGTTTCTTTCCCGGTGTCACGGTCCTTCGTGTTTAATGAACAGTTACTAATGACTGTGCTTACAAAACACCTTTCTTTGGAGGTGCTAGTTGGCTCAGTCGGTTAGTACGCTGTTCTCTCGTGGAAGGGCGGATGTTCGTCCTACCGGAGTCGGTGTTCGAATTCCCGGTAATTCTTTTGCGACTTTTCTTTCTCTCACGTCTCACTAAAGCGCTTTGTCTACCGTTTTTGCTAGGTGTAATCCTATAAACTGTATTCTCGTACTTTTCCATACGAAGGACTCGTTGTTTATTATATATACACAAATTATTCCATCAAAATTGTATCCCATTAGCGTACACGTAATTTTATTACATGATAGTATGTTTAGTTCAAATACATTTTATCGTCTAATCAAGTATGTACAATTCCATGTAAAGCCGTCCAAGTGACATGTTAAAAATGATGATTTGAAACAAAATAAGGAGAAACACTGTCTTATATCCTACTGTATATTTTGCTCTCTTTACAATTATTCCCATCAGTCCCCTCATCTGCTCACATGTACGTTCATCAGTCTTGTCCATGTTTCTTTCTTCTTGTGTAACTGTTTATATATTTAACTGTTATGTTATTGTAGTACCTCTTTATGACAAGGAAGGTAAAAGTGTGATTTTGGTTTTTCCTTGTAGCACTTGATAATAAAATGCTCTGTCTAGAACTGAATATTGTGTTAGACAGCTCGGGAAGTATCAGCGATGATGGCATTGATGGTACGTATAACATCGAGTTTCTGTTTCTTGTTTTCTCGTTTTACCTTGAGCAAGACGTGCACATAGCAAAATGACACAGTTGCTCCTGTACTCGGCTTGACTGGTAGAAAAGAAAACACACTTTGTTATCATAGAGACAGATATCCAGAGCATGTTTCATGAGATCAACAGCGACATGCTTCGCAGGGAGTGGGCCAAGCAACTCTCAGACAGCGGGCCTTACACGGATCTACTGTCCTGGGCCTGCAGGAGTTCGTTGTGATGTGCGGGCCGAAGATAAGGTCCCCATGATATGATATACTAAGACTGGATAAGTGGATCGTCTCTTAATGTTATGATGGACATAATTCATTAAACACGAACACCTGGTATGGAAGGGTAGGGGTAGGGGAGTTGAAGAAATCTTGGAGGTGGGGTAAAGAGAAAAAGATCCCTCTCTAGATTCAAGTACATCACAGCACAGTCATCGCAGGACAGGGACAACCAGTGCACATACCTTACGTTGGTTACTGAAACGGCAAAGGTACAGAGAGATGATTGTCCTGTCCCTACTGACGCTCCTCATTAGATCAGTGTTATCATTATAAAAACAAGCATTCTCCATGTACTTTTCATTAGGTTATACTTTTTGTATCTTTATTGGTGATACAAATTTCTTCTACAGATAAGATTTTATTTGAAATGCATGTGATGTGATGAACGTATACCAGAAAGAAAGGAGAACTGTGACAACGGTGTCTGAGAAGACAGTGCACAAAAGCCTCGTTGTTTCCTATTTATAAAAAACATTGTTCCTGAAACTATACCTGAAACTAACTTCATGTAATAAGTATTCGTTCGTTTGTTGTTATTGTCCAAGTATGCATCAGCCATGGCAGAAGATCGTGTGTTTGTTTGTCTAAAAAGTTGGAACCTACTAGAGAGACTGAATCTAAGCTACGGAATTTCTGTGTCATGAACTCGCTTCTTTCCGAGTGTTAGAATCCTGCGTGTCTACGGAACAGTTACTAATGACTGTACTTACAAAATAGCTTTCTTTGGAGGTGCTAGTTGGCTCAATCGGTTAATACGCTGTTCTCTCGTGGAAGAGCGGGTGTTCATCCTACCGGAGTCCGTGTTCGAATCCCTGGTAATTCTTTGCGATATTTCTTTCTCTCACGCCTCACTAAAGCGTTTTGTCTACGGTTTTTGCTAGGTGTAATCCTATAAAACTGTATTCTCGTACTTTTCCATACGAAACTCTCGTTGTATACAAAAATTATTCCATCAAAATTGTATCCCATTAGCATAAACCTCATTTCATTACATGATAGTATGTTTAGTTCAAATACATTTTTCCGTCTAATCAAGTATGTACAATTCCGTGTAAAGCAGTCCAAGTGACATGTTAAAAATGAAGATTTGAAACAAAATAAGGAGAAACACTGTCTTATATCCTACTGTATATTGTGCTTTCTTTACAATTATTCCCATCAGTCCCTTCATCTGCTCACATGTACTTTCATCAGTCTTGTCCAAGTTTCTTTCTTCTTGTGTAACTGTTTATATATTTAACTGTTATGTTATTGTAGTACCTCTTTATGACAAGGAAGGTAAAAGTGTGATTTTGGTTTTTCCTTGTAGCACTTGATAATAAAATGCTCTGTCTAGAACTGAATATTGTGATAGACAGCTCGGGAAGTATCGGCGATGATGGCATTGATGGTACGTATAACATCGAGTTTCTGTTTCTTGTTTTCTCGTTTTACCTTTTAGCACAGACGTGCACATAGCAAAATGGCACAGCTGCTCCTGTACTCGGCTTGACTGGTAGAAAAGAAAACACACTTTGTTGTCATAGAGACAGACATCCAGAGCATGTTTCATGAGATCAACAGCGACATGCTTCGCAGGGAGTGGGCCAAGCAACTCTCAGACAGCGGGCCTTACACGGATCTACTGTCCTGGGCCTGCAGGAGTTCATTGTGATGTGCGGGCCGAAGATAAGGTCCCCATGCATGATATATTAAGACTGGTTAAGTGGGTCGTCTCTTAATGTTATGATGGACATAATTCATTAAACACGAACACCTGGTATGGAAGGGTAGGGGTAGGGGAGGTGAAGAAATCTTGAAGGCGGGGGGAGGGGGGGGGGGAGAAGAGAGAGAAAAAGCTCCTTCTTTGGATTCTTATCCATCACAGCACAATCAGCGCATGGCAGAGACAATCAGTGCACATACCTTACGTTAGTTGAACAGATAAGGGAATATCCTGTCTCTACTGACGTACGTCCTGAGATCAGTGTTTCATACAATAACAGACATTCTCTGTGTGTTTCAATAGGTCGCACTTACTGCGTATTTATTCGCGGTTCAAACTTCTTTCACAGTTAACGTTTTATTTGAAATAGATTTGAGGTGATGAACTTAGAAAGAAATGAGAATTGTGACAACGATGTCTGAGAAGACAGTACACAGAGTCATTCCCGATAAGAATCATACACCGTTCTCTTAAAAGGCAACTCGAATACAGCAAACAATTTAAAGAAGTACTACATATCATATTACACTAATTCTCATATTACAGATGAATTAAGAACTCGCATTTACAAATTCTAAAATATAAAAGGAATCGAAAGTAGAATCAGATGAAGAAGAAGCAGAACAGAAGAAGAAGAAGAAGAAGTGTAATCTTGTCTGGTTTTATTTCACACTTTTCCCTGGCAAGACAAGTGTTCTGTGCCCAACACAGTTAATTACAAAGATATATTAGAATGATTAACTAAAGAGGTAAATTATGAAAATAAATTAACCAAGTAAATCATAGATAATAATTAGAAATATAACATTTAATAGCATATTAGAAAAGTAAATAATAAGAAAAATGAATAATATCAGGTGGAAACAATGAACGCTCAGACAAAAAAGAAACATCATACCTTACCTCGACATCGGAAACATTTAAATGTCACAGTACCAGTATCTCAGTATTACACAGAATGTTTATATTAACTCTAAACTACGAGTATAAAGCACAAATCATTCCTAAGATTCATACTCTCAGTAACATCCAGAACAGCGAACACACCAGCAACACGTTCAAAGCACAGTTCTATTTCCTGTGTACAACAAAGCGGTAATGTCAGAACATGGCGAAACAGCGGGGTCATCATCACGATACAGGTCGCTGCAGACATGATACGGTCAGTGCATTCCGAGGAAGTACTGACCAACCATTATAGCTGGGGGTCCAACCAGTAAGATCGATTCTGGACTAGAATTCATTCATTCATTCATTCAGTGGTACAATCTTTTGGGAACTGTCTCCATATCAGCTATCCTGAAGGCCTATCGGTTATAAGCAGGATGCCCTGTTGTTGGTGCATCCATATGCAACAAAACTGCCTTACTGCCACCTTCACCTTCGTCATTCTCTCTTTATTTTCCCCATTAAAGTTTTCTTCTAAAGTTTTCTCCAACCACTTATGATGTTTAATACGCCCGAATTGCCTTCCAGACTTTAAATACCCTATAATATATCAATTGAAACAATAATGAAAAATCCAGTTGTGTAACTTAACAAATCAAGGGCGTTAATTTACAACATTTAAAATAAAGTTATTCACTATATCCAGGAGATATCATGCTACAGGACCAGAGATTCACATGGTTAAACTGTTTCAGTATTTTAGTTACTAATGAGATAATGTGGGGGAGGGGATTATTTTTATAACATTCTGACATATGATGAAAACTGTGCATGAGGTAAACTAGTCTGAGAAACTGTGTCTAAGATTTTAGCAAAGAGTTTGTTTACTGCTGGTTGAAGAAAGGCGAGAACAAGAAATAATCGTATACGGACACTAATATAACGGCGTTTTTCTTTTAAGAAGAAGGTTGTGATTCTGGCAGATGTTAACTATATATCCTACATTCACCCTCCCCTTGGCCCCTCACCGCTACCCCTTGTATTCTGTCTATCAGCTACAGAGAGAATACAAGGCTAGCCCGTACGTTGTCAAATAGAAGTGCATAGTTCCAGTGGATGACAAAAGAAGGCTAAGATGAAAAATGAAAGAAACAGCAGCCGTATCCAGAGCTAAGTTTCGAAGTCTTTGACTTTTCCTGAATTATCCAGACTTCAGTGGATATTCCTGGGACTGCTCAGTCCCCTCGTTGTTATACAGAAGCAGGGGAGATAAATCTATCCCCTCGTTGTTATACAGAAGCAGGGGAGATAAATCTATCCCTTCGTTGTTATACAGAAGCAGGGGAGATAAATCTATCCCTTCGTTGTTATACAGAAGCAGGGGAGATAAATCTATCCCTTCGTTGTTATACAGAAGCAGGGGAGATAAATCTATCCCCTCGTTGTTATACAGAAGCAGGGGAGATAAATCTATCCCTTCGTTGTTATACAGAAGCAGGGGAGAGAAATCTATCACCTCGTTGTTATACAGAAGCAGGGGAGATAAATCTATCCCTTCGTTGTTATACAGAAGCAGGGGAGAGAAACCTATCCCTTCGTTGTTATACAGAAGCAGGGGAGAGAAATCTATCCCTTCGTTGTTATACAGAAGCAGGGGAGAGAAATCTATCCCTTCGTTGTTATACAGAAGCAGGGGAGAGAAATCTATCCCCTCGTTGTATACAGAAGCAAGGAGAGAAATCTATCCCCTCGTTGTTATACAGAAGCAAGGGAGAGAAATCTATCCCTTCGTTGTTATACAGAAGCAAGGGAGAGAAATCTATCCCCTCGTTGTTATACAGAAGCAAGGGAGAGAAATCTATCCCCTCGTTGTTATACAGAAGCAAGGGAGAGAAATCTATCCCTTCGTTGTTATACAGAAGCAGGGGAGAGAAATCTATCCCCTCGTTGTTATACAGAAACAAGGGAGAGAAATCTATCCCTTCGTTGTTATACAGAAGCAGGGGAGAGAAATCTATCACCTCGTTGTTATACAGAAGCAAGGGAGAGAAATCTATCCCTTCGTTGTTATACAGAAGCAGGGGAGAGAAATCTATCACCTCGTTGTTATACAGAAGCAAGGGAGAGAAATCTATCCCTTCGTTGTTATACAGAAGCAGGGGAGAGAAATCTATCACCTCGTTGTTATACAGAAGCAAGGGAGAGAAATCTATCCCCTCGTTGTTATACAGAAGCAAGGGAGAGAAATCTATCCCTTCGTTGTTATACAGAAGCAAGGGAGAGAAATCTATCCCCTCGTTGTTATACAGAAGCAAGGGAGAGAAATCTATCCCTTCGTTGTTATACAGAAGCAGGGGAGAGAAATCTATCACCTCGTTGTTATACAGAAGCAGGGGAGAGAAATCTATCCCCTCGTTGTTATACAGAAGCAAGGGAGAGAAATCTATCCCCTCGTTGTTATACAGAAGCAGGGGAGAGAAATCTATCCCCTCGTTGTTATACAGAAGCAGGGGAGAGAAATCTATCACCTCGTTGTTATACAGAAGCAAGGGAGAGAAACCTATCCCCTCGTTGTTATACAGAAGCAGGCGGGAGAAACCTACTAGACATAGAACATACACGGTGTTAGAAATATTTACAGTAACATTTTTTACCATTTGTCTGTGAGACACCAGGTAGAGAGTGATCTTTTTTGTTTCGTCGTATTTGTCTGTGGGTAAACAGGTAAGATTGTTATTTTTTCTTTCTTGTAGAACCTTTTTGTGAGATGGAAGGTAAAAGTGTGAGTTAGTTTTTTTTCTTGTTGAACTGGATACGATGATGGACATCACAAAAAGTATCCTAAGGACAGACTATAATAAGTAGAAATCCTTTGATGAAGGGCCCAACATTAGCGTCGGTACAACTAACCCTGAGTATCTGTGTGTTGCTTTTTTACGTTTAGCAGAAACGTGCATATACCTTTTTATACGAAAATGCACCTGTCTAGGTCCTCCTTCGAACAGGTAAAATTTTCCTTGCAGTTGTTTTCATTTCTAGCATAGTCTCGTGTATATGGGTCACATATGTATATAACGTTTTGCTTATATCGTTTTCACACAGACAGGCTGTCTTGTGAGCAGTGTATAGAGCCTTTGAGACAGTCTCTTGATTTGGAGGCTGTGTGTCCAGTGTTTCATGCACTAAACAATAGAGTCTCCTGGAATGTACGATTCAAGATGGAGTTTAGTTTGAGTGAGAGTTTGCTCCAATCTGGAAACATTTTCTCCCACAAGTTTGTAACGTTCTGTTTCTAATCAAAAACCGATGAGAATAAACATAATTTCCTGTTTGTGTAGAAAAGAACTGCACTCTTAGCCCCATCTGGCTTTCTGCTGTAACATGAACTGCATTTGGAATCGTGAGATAAAATGGGCTGTCATGTGATGCAACAGCAATCTAGACCAAAATAATAAACAGCAGCTGATGACTGCGAAAACAGGCCTTGACCTTTTGTCTCTCAGCTTCTGTTTCCTG
The DNA here is from genome assembly GCA_009760885.1 of Achatina immaculata. NCBI lineage: Eukaryota > Metazoa > Mollusca > Gastropoda > Stylommatophora > Achatinidae > Lissachatina > Lissachatina immaculata. The sequence continues at coordinate 27,608,211 of CM019712.1, forward strand.
ACCTGACTCCTGGTTTTCTTCTGGCATATCTTGTAGGTCAATGTTGGCTTCTCTCTATAATGTCCATCCTTATTTATCTCTAGATCCTGCCCTTGTCATCTCTCTAGTGTGAACATTTTTAGTTTGTTTCTACTTACCGATTCTCTGTTAGTTTACCGGCCGCTGCTTTCCTAGCAGAGCTGACCAGTAACGTCGAGAAAAGTTTGTAAAGTTCATTGTTTATTGTTATCAAATCTCTGTTCTTTGCTTCTGATAATTTCTGTGGATCTATCATCATCATCAGGTGCCGTGCCGACTGGCGTTGGCTATTATGCTTCTCCAGAGTACACGATCCTTCTGGACATCATAATTTTATAATTCTTTTTATATAAAGAATGCCTCTTCTTCTTCTTTTTCTTCTTCTTCTTCTTCTCAATGTAACAAGGATAAAAAAAAGAACGAAGGGACAAGTGGATATAAAGTTTAGAACATGAACAGTTCTCATTGACTTTTTATACACATCATAAATGGTTTTCAGCCATGACAGAAAACTGTCCAGCAGTATGACTCTTATCAGATCTGTCGTAGTATATATCCATACGTCTCACCATATAAGTCTCACCTGCTTATATGACGCACATGCATATTATATGCACTTAAGACGGGCATGCGAAGTATCTCTTCAAAGAGAGATCGTCAGTGTAAGCTTATTTATAAATGTTTTGTTGTAGTTACTTCCCCTAGCTATATAGTAAATCTTGCACTAGTTGTTTTAGCATCTCCATTTTTTGAAGTATTGTAGTGTTTTCTTTATTTATGAACACACACAAGTATAGTTCTGAATGTTCTTTGTCCCGTATGATAGATTATAACACTAATCTGTTATATTTCCACAGAAGAAAAGAAATAATTCAAACTTGATCCTGTCTCCATGAACATCTTACGAACTTTCTCGCTGCAGCCACGCTGTGTAAGTTCTGAAGTCTATACAAGTTAAAGGAAAATATGATTAAACGAAAAATAATGATCAATAAAGTCGTTTAGTAACATGTTTTCACTTGTCTATATTGGTTATGTGATTTATGTTCAACTAAGCCAAGTTAATTACTAAACTTCTATCTCGCGCACAGAGTTCAATGTATTTGCGGTTACTGTTCAAATCAAACTCAAAACACAGCCAGCGCTTAAGCAGTTGTCTTCTTCCAGATCCAAGGCTTGACATGTTTCAAATATGTTTCTGTTAATCGGCTGCTCACCTTAGGAATACTCTACCAACTTATGTAAAACTTATAAGTACTATTCGGTCTCACAACTTCAAACAATGACAAATTGGACTATATGCCTCCCTAATATGTATAAGTGATACTGTTTACGTGCATGCATGCATGAATATGTGTATGTATGTATATGTATAAGATTGTAGTCTATATATGTGTATGTGTATATATATATATATATATATATATATATATGCATACGTGTGTATTATGTACACATGGGCATATACAAATAGGAGTTTTATATATATATATATATATATATATATATATGTGTGTGTGTGTGTATGCGCATGTGTATTTGCCTATGTGTGTTATGTACTTGCATTTGTGTGTGAATATATGTATCTGCCCTTACTTGTGTATACTACAAGCATATATATATATGTATACATACATCCATACATACATACATACACACTGTCAAAAGTCTAAATTAGCGTAATCTAAAAAGTATGCTTAGATTGTTGTATTTCCTGTGTTGTTTTCCTGTAAATCTGTTAGTTTAGAATGAATGTAAGAATGTAAGTTTATTTCTTGTTGTTACATAAATCAGAGTGTGGAGTGTATAGACAAGAGGTAGTTTATTATTCATTTATTCATGTGACTGCTTGTTACGCTCATTGCTACGCAGTACTTAACAGTGTGACGCCAGGCTCAGGTAAGACATTAGAAGATCTCTGTCAGGACATAAACCACAGCACAGGGAATATTCAGGATGAGCCAGGCAGCAGGGAGGCAATGCATCTTTCTAGCTTCCCACCAACAAGTGCCAAAAGCTTATGGGAAAACCTGGACACAGGATTATACCAAGATCTGGACATACAGCTGAGAGTGAAAAACGTTGAGCAAAAACTGGAAGCATTTGGTAACATCATATATCTTCACTACCACAAAGAGTTTGGAACGAAAAGGGCATAAAGAGAAAAAGTGACACCAAGAAAGTCCAGAAGACAGAGGAAAATAGAAGCAATAAGACAGCAGAAGAACTATGCCCGGAAAATGTTCAAGAATACACATGAATCAGAAAAGGAAGGATTAAGACAGGTTTGGCAGCATCTAAAGTCCCAGCACAATGCCCTTTGCAGAGCTGAACCACTGTAAAAAAAGAGGGAAAACTGATAGGCAAGAGAGAAGTTCTACAGAGATCCCTTCGGGTTTGCCAAGCAGTTATTTGAACAGACAAAATCAGGAACGCTGAAAGCAGGTAAGGAGGTGCTCGAGGAACATCTGAGCAAGACATACTCTTATAAAAAGCAGCATACGCCGCTCGAACAGATGAAAGGTCTAGTGTGGCCCTGTGACCAGGCAGCAACTTCAAATGCAGCCCACAAACCTTACAAGAAGTAGAGAGAGTCTTAAGAAAAGCTAAAGACAAATCAGCACCTGACCCACATAGAGTCCCTTACATATTATACATAAGATGCCCATAAGTACTAAAGAAGCTCCATAAACTCCTACGAACAGCATAGATCAAGGGACTCATAAGTAAAGAATGGAAAAAGGCTAAAGGTAGTATACAAATCAAAGTAGCAGAATTCCAATGAGATCAATCAGTTCAGACCCGTGACTTCTGAATGTGGAAGGAAAGATATTTTATCTGTGATGGCAAGGAGACTAACAACATACCTCCTAGATAATGTTTACGTTGATATATACGTGCAGAAGGGATGAATTCCAGGTTCCCCGGGATGTCTTGAGCGTGTAGTGTACTAAATTTAACCCCTTGAATTTCACTTCTTATTTTTTTAAAGAAGGAATATGTGGATGTACAGAGAGCAAACAAGTGAAGAATTCGATAGGCCGGAAAGACAAGAAAAAAGAAGTACTAAATCAACTGAAATTGATGAGATAAATAATAATAAAAGTAACAAATCAGACTTTAAATCTTTGGTCATACCAAGAAGCACAATGCAATAATGAAAACAGTATTGGAGGAAGGAGTAAGACTGGACAACGTTAGGCAAAAGCAAACTGAAAGGATGAAGCTTACCATAGTGTAGTGTGAACATGGTAGACGGAGCTAGGCTGTTACAGCTAACTTTCCTTGGGGAGATGGCACAGGATGATGATGATGACACTTCTCAAGAAAAATAACATCTTGATAGAAATAAAAGAACTTTATATATATCTGTGTATCTATTTTAGTACACTCATTTGTCACATGTCATTTCACGTCATATTATATGTCATATAACAAAGGTAGATATAAGTGTATGGTGCAGTTTTACAAGGCGGCAGGTAGTGAGTAATTGAGAAAAAAAAACGAATAGAAAGTACGAGAGTAAGATGAGAATGTATAGATGAAAAACTTACACCAACCAATAACGCATTTTAGGAGTATTACATACACAAACAAGACACGACATATAACTAAAAGGAAAACACGTATCTTAGTGGCATCCTTCCAGGTAGGAAACACAAGAATGCGTGTCCCATTGACGAGGCATAGAGACCTGGGGGGGGGGGGGGGGAGAGCACAACGGATAAAAGATGAAGCGAATCCAAATAAAAGTCGGGGAAAGGTAGAGAAACAGTTGGGTGGGGGAAGGGGGAGGGAAATTGAAGGCAATAGACACCTGTAGGTCGCTAGAGAAGCAGGTGTGCGAGAGGAGGGGAAGCAGAGAGATAATGAATGAAGAACTGCAAGAACAAACAGTGAAAGAAAGAAGAAAGTAGAGTGAAAATAACCGAAAAAAAAGTGGAAAAATTGTGGCTAAAACTGTTTGCTTTAGCAACAATAGGTGAAAGCAGGACATTTCTGTTAGTGTGATTCGCTCTTGTTCTGCTGATGTACGATCTCGGAGGGTCCCAGAACAGCTCCTTATTTTCCAGGCTGGATGTCTCCGCCCAGCTGGAATTAACGTCTTCAGCTTCCTTTAACTGTTATTCTTACTCTACTTTATTGTTACTCTCTCCTAGCTTACCTCGCCCTCTCCGCCGCCACCTTCTCGTCTTCTCTGGTGGCCTATAGGTGTTTACTGCCCCTCCGGGTCTTGTCCTTCATTCACCAGGTTCATATTATCTCCCTGCTTCCCTCGCCCCACCCCACCACAATTTGCGTCTCCAGCGGCCTACAGGTGTTTATGGCCCCTTCTGTTCGTACTTCATTCATTATCTCTCCCCCCCACACCTTCTTCTCTAGCTACTTACAGGTGTCCACTACTCTTCCCCTTCCCCCTGCCCCCACCCACCTGTTTCTCTCCCTTTCCCCGCCTCTTTTTTCAGGTTGGCTTCATCTTCTAAATCACTGTCTAGATATATGAGTTAATCTATTAAGTGTTATGTACCTTTAGCTGTACCGTGGAAGAAAACACTATTTTGTATTGCGAGGGAAAGTAAAAAGAAAATAACAGCAATAAGGTAAGTAATTGGAATATTTCAAGCAAAGTGTATATATTCACTGTAATATCCCTAAAGGCTGAGGTTATTTATCTTCTTATCTTATATCTTATATCTTATATCCTTCCCGTGCCGTTAGACGTCACATAGGGCTCGCAAAGTAGTTCGCCAATTTTTCCTGTCTTCGGCGAGTCTTTCAACCTCAACAAAGGATTTTATGCCTGTTAACTTGGCCTCTCTTAATAATGTTCTCTTCAGAGTTTCACGCGGTCTGCCCCTTTTTCTTCGGCCTGTTGTGTTCCACTTGATAGCTTGTTTTGGGATTCTCTGCTCATTTCTTCTCATCAAGTGGCCAACATATGTCCATCTCCTTTTCCTGATCACCCGTGAGACTGGTTGTTGTTCAGTCATCTGTCTTATCTCTGCATTGTTCTTGAATTCAATCCACTTGATGCCGAGTATTTTCCTTAGGCATTTGTTTTCAAAAGAGTCTAATTTCTTTTCTATTTCTTTAGTTGTTTTCCAGCTTTCGCATGCATAAATGAGGGTGGATATTACATTTGAATTGAATAGTCTTAACTTGGTTTTTGTGCTTATAACTTTTGAATTCCATATGTTCTCAAGATTCTTGAAGATTGATGCTGCTTTTGCAATTCTGATCCTAACTTCCTTTCTAGTGTCACCATCCTGGTCTATGTAGCTGCCAAGGTATGCAAATTGATTGACTTCTTCAATATCTGTCCCTTCTATGTGTATTTTTCCATTTTGATTGATGGGAATTTTCATTATTTTTGTTTTGTCCTTGTTAATTTCAAGTCCTATTTTGCTAGCCAGTGAAGATAGGCTATCTGTTTTTTCTTGCATGGAATTCACATTATTACTGATAAGAGTTATGTCATCAGCAAAATCAAGATCTTCTAGTTGGGTCCCATGTACCCAGTCAATACCTGTGTTACCTGTGCAGCATTTTGTCATTATGAAGTCTATTGTAATCCCAAAAAGTAAAGGAGACAGTATACATCCTTGTTTCACGCCTGTTTCAATCTGGAACCATTCACTCATCCCTTCTTCTGTCTTGACTGCACAACCATATCCATTGTATAAGTCCTTAATGATGTTGACAATTTTAGATGGTATTCCATATAGACATAAAATTCTCCATAATGAATCTCTGTGTATGCTATCAAATGCCTTCTTAAAATCTATGAAATTCAGTATTAATGGTTTCTGCTTTTCAATATGTTCTTCAAGTATTATTCTTAGAGTAAAGATCTGGTCGAGACAGCTTCTCCCTTTTCGAAATCCTGCTTGTTCTTCTCTCATTGCAGTATCCACTATATCTTTGAGTCTATTCAAAATGACCTTGCAAAATACTTTTGACACAACTGATATTAAGGTTACTCCTCTCCAGTTGTTACAGTCACTAAGGTTGCCCTTTTTTGGTATTTTAACAATGATTCCCTTCTTCCAATTAGAAGGGACCTTTTCTTCTTTCCAAATCTTGTTAAACATTCTCTGTAGTTGTCTCATGTTGTCACTATTGATAGCTTTTAGCATCTCGGCTGTTATTTCATCTTCACCTGCAGCTTTGTTGTTAGCCATTAAATTCACTGCTGTTTCAATTTCATGCAATTCAATTTCATCTAGATTGACATTTAGTTGTGGGGCTGGTAAGTCAGTTTCAAGGTTTAACAATTCTTTTAACAATTCTTTTCAATTTATCTTCTATGGGAATAAAAAATATTTTGGCCAAACACCATAAGAAATAACATCTTATTGGCAGAAATGCAGATGAAGCCACTGACAACAATTATTGAGGAAAGACGCTGGCGATGGTTGGGACATGTGCTCCGAATGACTGACAATTCACTACCAAAAATAGCACTAATATGGACACCAAAGGGGAGCAGAAGTAAAGGTAGACCAAAAGAGACATGGAGAAGAACAACAGAAAGGATGTTGAGCAATAGAGGGCTCACCTGGGCAAGAGCAGAAAAAAAAGGCGAATGACAGGCATTTGTGGAAATACCTTGCGGAAGCCCCATGTGCCCTGGGCACTTAAGGTTCAGAGAGAGAGATGGGAAGTCCACTACCAAAAGGACTGTTGTGAGTCAAACTCAGTCAGTCTAGCTAAGCATATTTCTAATACCACCAATAGATGTAGCACAGGGTCTTGGCCAGCTCTGACCAGCTTGCCCTGATTACCCCCACAGTCACCTTTCCATTAAGGAAGCGATATGGCCGAAATGATGGTGATTACACCTCTAATACTGTCTGTCCAGGATTCTAGCCTCGTCAGTTTATATTCGTCAGCTTCCGAGGTAAAGACCCTATTTGATGCAGCTCTCAGCCACCCATAGGGGGTCTGCTCATGTCAGAGCTGGCGAACAACATCTGACCAGGACCCTGTGTCACTTCTTCTTTGGCTCCCTCCAGTAACAGTCCTAGCTTGGCTAACGAGGCAGGGAACGTCATTGTCCCCAGAGTGGTGGATTTTGCTAAATAAGCTTTGTACAGCCCCTAATGTTTAGACCCACTAAGAGCTTAAAAAAGTCCCTATAATCTACTTGTAATTCGAAACAATGCTTTACCTCATAATCTTCATTGCACCACCTGCACAGAACACCATCTTGCAGGCCTTGGTAAAACGAGCAACTCAAAGATTCTACAGACTTCTCTGATGATGTTGAGAACCTCCTTGAGCGAAAAAAAAAGTAGGAGAGCATTTAGTCTTGTCCATTTGAAAAACTATCAGCCTCCAGGACTGATACGTGGCCCGTAGCAATTCTCACAGAAGCAGGATAAGTACTGGACGCTCTTCAGTGCAAAAAACTACCAGATCTTACGGATGCCTTGTCAAAAATTGGCTTACAACATAGAGTCACCTTGTAGTGGATTCCCTCCCACTGTGGGATACCAGGCAATGAGAAAGCTGAGCGTCTGATCAAAGATGGCACTGAAACGGAGCAACCAGACATACCAATCACATATAATTAGAAGAAAAGTATTATAAAAACCTACAGAAAGTCACAAACACCACCACATGATGACTATCACATGCTAAACAGAAATGAACACGTCACCATTTTCCGTCTTCGAACAGAACACAGTCGACTCCGAAGTCATATGTATACACAGTTTAATGTACTCAGGAACCCCAAACTGTGGAACATATCCTCTAAAACTGCACCAAATACGAGACACTGAGAATAATTACTGGCCCAGTGAAACCACTAAAGAAGATAAACTCTACTGTTCCAAACATGAATTTAAAAACAGTGAAATTTATCCAAGAGACAGGACTGCAGATATAGACAGACATACGAAGAAGAAGCGTAAGAAGAAGAAGTATTGTCTATTGTTCAATATGAGAATGTCTTTTAATACTTTAGGTGTTTAGCCGATGCCTTATTTCTGCACACAAGAATAGTTTTTTCTGGGAGCAAGCATACATAAAATCATTGCAGTAAAACTGTGATAATATCAAATTAAGAATACTTAAAACAAAAGTAAGAACAGCTTTATTAATCAACGAGAACACACTTGCAACTGCAACTTCTCAGTTTAAAACTTTTTCATACAAATAAGCACACTGCAAATAAAAAAAAATAGGAAAAGACGTAAGAATATAAATTTTCTTCATTGACATAAAAAAATAATAATGGAAAAATTACAGACAATAGAATCATTTATCTGTGACTTGTAAGACTGTATCCAGAAGTGTGTGTTGTGAAGTACTGAGAATATATAAATGAAGATTTGTGAGCTATGATGCAAAACTGACTGGCTATTAGTGAGATGAGACGGAGGTGTAGCGCGGACTGTATGTCAGAGCTTTTGCGTGTATTATGTGAATATGATTTGGTCATGTGGTGTGTCTTGATCAGGTGACCTGGCACTGTGTATGTTGTGTGACATAAGCCTCACTCTCACGCCATTTCACTCACACCAAGTTTGTGTTGTGTGACATAAGCCTCACTCTCACGCCATTTCACTCACACCAAGTTTGTGTTGTGTGACATAAGCCTCACTCTCACGCCATTTCACTCACACCAAGTTTGTGTTGTGTGACATAAGCCTCACTCTCACGCCATTTCACTCACAGCATGTTTGTGTTGTGTGACAGGAACTTCGTTCTTAGGCCATGTCACTCTGGCTCCAGTCAATGAAAGAAAAGCAAGATCAGAGACCATATGTTTGTTATGTGATTTAGATGACCCAGTTTGTGAGTTGACTCCAGGATATTGGCAGGTCAGAGCGATGGCAACTTATCATACAAAGCAGCAAATGAACAGATAAACTGTTATCTGTTTGTATATTCATTTGCTGCTTTGTATACAAACAAAAATAAAAACAGAAAGAAAGAGCAAATAAAAAAAAGAACTTTTGCTCTGAGATAAAGAAGAAAAGAAAACTCTTACTTATACAATAGGTAAAGTCATAACAGAAACACATACTCACACGCGCTCTCACATAACAGAAACACATACTCACACGCTCTCTCACATAACAGAAACACATACTCACACGCGCTCTCACATAACAGAAACACATACTCACACGCACTCTCACATAACAGAAACACATACTCACACGCTCTCACATAACAGAAACACATACTCACACGCACTCACACATAACAGAAACACATACTCACTCGCACTCACATAACAGAAACACATACTCACACGCACTCACACATAACAGAAACACATACTCACACGCACTCTCAGTCACTCCCATCCAAACTTCATCCTTCTACATTCCATAATCACCTCTTTCCTCGATTATTAATTAACACACCACGTCATCTTGCTAACTCTTGACAAACATATATTCAGTTTACATGACCAATACCTGCTTAATACCGTCATCAAATAAGGGATCAATGGAAAATGAAACAATGTAGCATTAAATACATTATGATTCATGAACACATTATATCATCCTGCAATTATGACGAAGACACTGGAAAAACTTTACGTGCGCACAACAAACATATGGTAAACAATATAGTAGTGTCTATGAATTAAATATAACAAGTTAGTGGAGGAAGTCAATGAATTTGTATAACTTGGCAGTAGAGTAGTAGAAAATGGAGACAGCACAGAGGACATCAACAACAGACTTAATAGAACAAACCAGGCTTTTGCAGTGCTGCAGACTATATGGAAATAAAAAAAACTAAGCATGAATACGAAAATCAGGATATTTAAGAGTAATGTTCTAAGTGTACTACTCTATAGAAGTGAATGCTGGAAAATCACCAAAACCATAGAAAACAAGTTGAATTCTTTCCAGACTAAATGTTTACGAAGAATTTAAAAAATATTTTGGCCAAACATCATAAGAAATAACATCTTGTTGGCAGAGATGCAGATGAAGCCGCTGACAGCAATTATTGAGGAAAGACGCTGGCGATGGTTGGGACATGTGCTCCGAATGACTGATACCTCACTACCAAAAACAGCATTAAGATGGACACCACAGGGGAACAGAAGTAAGGGTAGAACACAAGAGACATGGAGAAGAACAACAGAGATGATGTTGAGCAATAGAGGGCTCACCTGGGCAAGAGCAGAAAAAAGGCAATGGACAGGCATTTGTGGAAAACCCTTGCGGAAGCCCCATGTGCCCTGGGCAGTTACGGTTCAGAATGAGAGAGATGAATTAAATGAAATCATGCAATAAATCATAGATTAGTAAAGGAAATAAAAGATAGTGCTGGTATATTTACCCATTTCTCATCATTATTAGAATATACATTTAGTGCATCTAACAGTGAACACGTTTCACGTCCACACTTACGAGCACAATACCCCAACAACTGACATACAATAACTTACATATAAGAACTCCACGACATGAGACGGCAACATTTTGGCTTTATACCAGAACATTTATTTATTCCACAACAAAATATCAGAAATGTCAGTATCCACATCCAGATACTCCACCATCACATGCTCGTCCACGTTACCCCGCCGTATGCTTCAGGTCAAGAGACCGTACTAGTTACACATTACATTAATTCATTCATTCATTCATTTGCAGATCCCTCGCGGAACTTTGCCTCCCTAACAGCTCTCCTGTAGTCTAAAGCATGGACTAATCTGTCTAACTGAGAGAATAGATCTTCTAATAGATTCATGAAATAAAGAGAAACAAGAAGTGGAGACATTAGATAGTGCTATTTCATAAAATATGAAGGCAGTGATGGCGCTGAATATAGCAGATGTAATGAAAACATGACTTATTTATTACATCTTATCTTATCTTATATCTGAGAGATATATATGTATCTTATATCTTATCTTATATCTTATATCCTTCCCGTGCCGTTAAACGTCACATAGGGCTCGCAAAGTAGTTCGCCAATTTTTCCTGTCTTCGGCGAGTCTTTCAACCTCATCAAGGGATTTTATGCCTGTTAACTTAGCCTCTCTTAATAATGTCCTCTTCAGAGTTTCACGCGGTCTGCCTCTTTTTCTTCGGCCTGTTGTGTTCCACTTGATAGCTTGTTTTGGGATTCTCTGATCATTTCTTCTCATCAAGTGACCAACATATGTCCATCTCCTTTTCCTGATCATCCATGAGACTGGTTGTTGTTCAGTCATCTGTCTTATCTCTGCATTGTTCTTGAGTTCGTTCCACTTGATGCCGAGTATTTTCCTTATGCATTTGTTTTCAAAAGAGTCTAATTTCTTTTCTATTTCTTTAGTTGTTTTCCAGCTTTCGCATGCATAAATGAGGATGGATATTACATTTGAATTGAACAGTCTTAACTTGGTTTTTGTGCTTATAACTTTTGAATTCCATATGTTCTCAAGATTCTTGAAGATCGATGCTGCTTTTGCAATTCTGATCCTAACTCCCTTTGTAGTGTCACCATCCTGGTCTATGTAGCTGCCAAGCTACATGTAATATTTATTACATACGTAAATAAAAATAATAGTTGATCGGAATCGCACGATTTATAAATCACTCAATGCAGGTAATTAATAATGTAAGAAATAAATATTTAAACTGTAATATTTACGAAAAGTTGAGGTGAAACACAACATTATTAGATGATAAAATATTTTTACATCGACTGGCAAGATTTATTCCCACACGGTTGTGTATATAATCCAGGTAGTTCGCTACAGGATGTTTTATTCAGCCGTGAGTCCCTGGTAAGTTCTTGTACGTGGTGTCAGTACCTATCTCATCCATCACTCTCTTGTGTATCCTCTCACTTCAAGTCTTCTGTAGAAGCTTAGTGTTGATATGTCTTGTTTGTCTACCAGATTCTAGGTGATGTCTTCTCTCCTATATGTGGATTCTCTGAAAGTGATTTCATCTACTGTTTGTTTTCTATTGGACTGATACAAAGTGTGGATTTCTTTCATATATTTCGTTGCCTGTAGTTGATATTTACCATTGTTCTGGTGCCTTTGAAAATTTTATTTACCGTTTCGACATATTCTGCTAGGTTCTTTTTAATATGTGATTATCTATCTTCTCTTGTATGTTGCTTGTGATTGTCTTTGTGGTTATATTTGCTTGTGATGGCTTCTGGTTGCAGTTTCCTCTGGTTGTGATTGTTTCTATCTGTGGTTGTCTCTGACTGTGGTTATCTCTGCCTATGGTTATGTCTACTTGCTGTTTCTCTACCTGTGATTGTCTCTGCATATGGTTATTTCTGCCTGTGATTATCTCTGTCTGTGATTTTCTCCGATTGTAATTGCCTGTCCTTAGTTTTCTATGCTTGTGATGTTCTCTGTTTTTTTATTTGTTCATCTTTTCTGCTTGTGATTATCTTTGTGACTTATTTTTCGTAAACTTGGTTGTCTCTGCTTTGATTTATTTTATTTTAGAAGCTTGAGAATGTCTATGTTTCCATCTGACAGAGTTAAGTTAGTACTGCCGCACGGTCAGATGGTTAAGAAAATCCTTTATCGTCATCTGCCGATAATCCAACTCGACTCTGACACTCGTGACATTTTCTCTGAAGCACCCCTATTGGCATACAAACGTGAGCCAAACCTTAAGGACATCCTCGTCCACAGCCACTTGAAGCAGAGCCTTACATATGTTGGCACCAGAAAATGTAACCGCCCGCCCCCGCTGCGTTACCTGCCCCGTAGTTTGGGAAACGAAAAAAATCACCTTTCCCAAAACTATCCTCACTCTTCATGAGGGATTCACATACGAGTCCCGAAATGTGATATATGTCATCGTTTGCAAAAGATGCAGGATAACATATATCGGTGAGACTGACCTCAGATTAGGGGACCGCATGCAAAAACATCTGTACGACATCGCCCAGTATGCTTCGAAACCAGTCCCAAATCATTTCAATGGCCCCAGCCACAGAGGCAAATCTTATTTTCTGGTAACAGCCATTAAACAATGTCACACAGATGACACAAGCCGCCTGGCACTTGAGAACCGCTGCATTCAAAATTATGGGACGCTGGAACCATATGGGTTAAACTCGCTGTTTAGTTACACGTAACATCATCTTCTTCAATCATTATAGTACCTCTCCACTAAATCCACCCCTTCTTACTTTTCAAACTTCCTCACAGCATCACTATGCAACCCCGCTATTTTCTCTGCAACTCCTCTTCTCTGCAACACCTCTTCCTCAATCACCTGTTTCAATTTCTCCTAGGTAGACCAGTAGTGCGTCACTCTCTCTCCCCTCCCCGGTTCCCTATCCACCACCCCCAGTTACAAACCACCGACCACATGTCACAGGTCTCTATTTAAACAATTTCCACGTCCTACCAGATCCATTCCTGACACACACCGCCGGACAAGCCACACCTTGCAATTTACAGCTAAGTACTCCTTTAAAACAAAAATTTTTTTTTAACAGTATTCATGTAAATCTATACTTTATCTCCTCTCCCTATTTCTTCGTCCTGTATGTTTTTGTATGATTAAGGCTCACGCCGAAACGTCACAACTTTGTAATCGTTAAGTAATAAAACTGCTCCTACTTTTTTCGATTTTATACATGTCCTAAATCGTAATCTACATGTTCTTGACTGAAACTGCTGATAATGTTTATTATTTGGACTCTTCACAGTGTTGTTCAATATTTTAAGTTCAGTTTTATAACTGTATTATAGCAATGTCTTTGTCATCAGAGGAAGCTGAAGTGATAGGGTGCTCTCTGTATACTTCAAAGGAAACAATAAGAAACAGCGGGTATATATGACATAAAAACAAGCATGATGGAGATGGAAAATGACACAGCTACTCCTGTAATCGGCTTGACTGGTTGGACAGAAAACACACCTTGTTGTCATAGCGACGGACACCCAGAGGATGTTTCATGAGATCAACAGCGACATGCTTCGCAGGGAGTGGGCCAACCAACTCTCAGACAGGGGGCTTTACACGGATCTACTGTCCTGCTAGGGAATTTCTGTGTCATGAACTCGTTTCTTACCGAGTGTCACGATCCTTCTTGTCTACTGAAACGTTACTAATGACTGTGCCTACAAAACACCTTTCTTTGGAGGTGCTAGTTGACACAGTCGATTTTGTCAAGGTCTAATCCTATAAAAATGTATTCTCTTACTTCACCGTACGAAAGCCTCGTTGTTTATTATGTATAAAAAATTGTTACATCAAAATTGTGTCCATTAGCATACGCTTCATTCCATTACATGATCGTATGTTTAGTTCAAATACCTTGTATCGTCTAAACATGTATGTACAATTACATGTAAAGTCGTTCAAGTGACATGTTAAAAATGAAAATTTTAAACAAAATAAGGAGAAACACTGTCTTATATCCTGCTGTATATTTTGCTCTCTTTACAATTATTACCATCAGTCCCCCTATCTGCTCATATGTCCGTTCATCAGTCTTGTTCATGTTTCTCTCTTCCTGTGTAATTGTTTATGTATTTAACTGTTATGTTCTTGTAGTAGTACCTCTTTGTGAGAAGGAAGGTAAAAGTGTGATTTTGGTTTTTCCTTGTAGCACCTGATAATGACCTGCAATGTCTAAAAATACTCTCTGTGATAGACAGCTCGGGAAGTATCGGCTTTATATGGCATTGCCGCTACGTATAACACTGAGTTTCTGTTTCTTGTTTTATCGTTTTACCTTGAGCACAGACGTGCACATAGCAAAATGACACAGCTGCTCCTGTAATCGGCTTGACTGGTTAAAAAGAAAAACACACTTTGATGTCATAGAGACGGACACCCAGAGCAGGTTTCATGAGATAAACAGCGACATACTTTGCAGGGAGTGGACGAAGCAACTCTCAGACTGCAGGCCTCACTCGGATCTACTGTCCTGAGCATGAAGTAGTTCATGGTAATAAGGCGGCCGACCTGGTGGATAAGGTCCCCATGCATGATATATTAAGACTGGATAAGTGGGTCGTCTCTTAACGTTATGATGGATATAATTCAGTAAACATGAACACCTGATATGGAAGTGTAGGGGTAGAGGAGTTGAGGAAGTCTTGAAGGTGGGGGGGGGGGGGGGTCTGGGGAAAAGAAAATTCTCACTTTTGGATTCAAGTCCATCACAGCACAATCAGGGCACCACAGAGACAATCAGTGCATATACCTTACAGTAGCCGTACAGATAGGGGAATGTCCTGTCTCTACTGACGTACCTCCTGAGATCAGTGTTTCAATGCAACAACAGACATTCTCCGTGTATTTCATTAGGTAGCACTTTCTGCTTGTAGGTGTGCCTAAACAGCTGTCCTTCTCTTCACATTAAGGCACATCTACCTTCTATCTTCTTCCTAAAATCCACAATCCAGGTAACCCTGGACGTCCCATTGTATCAGTGTGTTCATGCCCCACTGAGCACATCTCTGACTTTTTGGACAGCATTTTCCAGCCGATAGTACACAAACTACCCTCCTTTTTGAAAGATACCAACCACGCCTTAAGACATCTTTCTCTTTGATGTCTGCTCCCTATACACTTCTATCCCCCATGAGGATGGACTCTTAGCACTCCCCTATTTTCTCGACAAAGACCCTCACCCCACCACTAGCACTGACACCATAATCAGACTTACACGGCTAGTACTAAACCTAATTCTTTTGAATTCAACGGCGAATACTTCGAGCAAATCAGTGTGTGTTGCCAAGGGAACGAAAATGAGTCCCAGTTATGCATGCCTATTTATGGGCTTTATGGAATTCAAATTATGGGAAACCTCCACTGGCAGACTTCCAGAATTCTATAAAAGGTATATCGATTATGGCATTGGGATCACAAGTATGCCACATAAAGAGCTAAAAAATGTTACTGAATTCGCCAACTCACTCAATAACAACATAAATTTCATTTATGAAATTTCTGACGAGTCTGTTAACTTTTTAGACATTAAAATATCTATTGGCAGAAACAGGCTTGTCACTTCTGTATTTCACAAGCCCAACGATAGCCACATCTATTTACTTTACACCTCCTCTCATCTTGAAGCCTGTAAAAACTCTATCCCATACTCCCAACTCCTCCGTCTTCGCCGCATATGTCAGTATAGCAGTATATTGAATGTTTGGATGTAAGATAGATAACTCATCTGAGAATTGGAATGTGTGTATAAAATGAGTTATCTTCTAAAGTAATCTGCTGTTTGTGAGTAGACTCCATCTCCTTGTCTCGGAATGCACGAGGGTCACGCTTGGGGAGTGATAGGAAAAAGGTCAGGTGAGAGAGAAATCATATGACTGAGGGACAGGGTGTTTTGTGTATCGTCTGAGTTGGACGTAGATTAGGGTGTTAGAAATGTTGTTTAGTGAAATGGATGTAGAATAGAATTTATTAGGTTGTTCTGATGGCGACAGTAGTTTGCCGGGAACATATATTGTATCGTGGAGATGTCCAGTCTTGTGTCCATGGATTCTGTTGATGCTTTTTGTCGTTCTCGTCATATCGCTCATCGACTCATCGTCTCCCCGTGCATCATTAAAGTCATTTTAACTGTAAAGTTGCTGCTTCTGTATTACTATTTCCACTGAGAGAGAATGAACCTGGGAGCAAGTAAGTCTGTGAAGTGAGTAACAAAACAGACGCAAAACAACGTAGAATAGTAATGTAAGAAAGAACATTATTCCAGTGGACAGTAGTGGGAATATACACAGAAATGAATAGCAATACATCTACAGTTTACATTCTAGCAGGAGATAGAAGAGAGAATCACCCGAGAATCCTGCTTTATCAGGATCATTTGGACTTTATAGATCAGTCCAACAAGTTATTAGAATATTTCCGTCATCGCCACTACCCAGAAAAGGTCCTTCGAGAAGCATTCAACCGTATCCAACTAGTGAGCCGCAAAGAAGCATTCAGAAAAAAAAGCCTTTAGCTCCACTTGACAAAGTTAAGTTAGTACTGCCTTTTCACCCGCATGGTCAGATGGTTAAGAAAATTCTTTATCGTCATCTACCGCTAATCCAACTCGACCCCGACACTCGCGACATTTTCTCTGATCCCCCCTTGTTGGCATACAAACGTGAGCCAAACCTTAAAGACATCCTCGTCCACAGCAACTTGAAGCAGAGCCTTACATATGTTGGCACCAGAAAATGTAACTGCCCCCGCTGCGTTACCTGCCTGGTAGAATGCGAAACGAAAACGATCACCTTTCCCAAAACTATCCTCACTCTTCATGAGGGATTCACATGCGAGTCCCGTAATGTGATATATGTCATCGTGTGCAAAAGATGCAGGATAACGTATGTTGGTGAGACTGACCTCAGATTAGGGGACCGCATGCAAAAACATCTGTACGACATCTCCCAGTATGCTTCGAAACCAATCTCAGATCATTTCAATGGCCCCATCCACAGAGGCAAATCTTATTTTCTGGTAACAGCCATTAAACAATGTCACACAGATGACACAAGCCGCCTGGCGAGTGAGATCTGCTGCATTCAAAATTACAGGACGCTGGAGCCACATGGGTTAAACTCGCTGTTCAGCTACACTTAACATTCTCTTCAATCATTATAGTACCTCTCCACTAAGCTCCACCCCTGATTACTTGTCAAACCTCCTCACAGCATCACTTTGCACCCCCTCTTTCCCAATCATCTATTTCAACTTCTTCTGGCTAGGTCAATATTGTATCACTCTCTCTCCCTTCCTCGGTTCCCCATCCACCACCCCCAGTTACAATCCACCGACCACATATCACAGGTCTCCATTTAAACAGTCTCCACGTTCTAATAAATCCATTCCTGACACACACCGCCGGACAAGCCGCATTTTACAATTTACAGCTAAGTACTTTATTTAATTTTTCTTTTTAATAGTATTGATGTGAATCTATACTTTATCTCCTCTCTCTGTCTCTTCGTTCTGTATGTTTTTGTATGATTAAGTCTCACGCCGAAACGTCACAACTTTGTAATCGTTAAGTAATAAAGCTGTTCCTACATTTTTCCTAGTTTATACATTCTGTTATCACAGCTTTATTGCACTGCTTCGTGCATAGTTATATACTTATACAATAATTATTGTGTGTTTCTCTTAGCCTCATCTGGCTTTCTGCTGTAACATGAACTGCATTTGGAATCGTGAGATAAAATGGGCAGCAGCAATCTACACCAAATAATAAACAGCAGCTGATAACTGTGAACACAGGCCATGACTTGTTGTCTCTCAGTTTCTGTTTCCTGACCTGACTCTTGGTTTTCTTCTGGCATATCTTGTAGGTCAATGTTGGCTTTTCTCTATAACGTCCATCCTTATTTATCTCTAGATCCTGCCCCTGTCATCTCTTTAGTGTGAACATTTTTAGTTTGTTTCTACTTCCCGATTCTCTCTTAGTTTACCGGCCGTTACTTTCCTAGCAGAGCTGACCAGTAACTTTCCTAGCAGAGCTGACCAGTAACTTTCCTAGCAGAGCTGACCAGTAACTTTCCTAGCAGAGCTGACCAGTAACTTTCCTAGCAGTGCTGACCAGTAACTTTCCTAGCAGTGCTGACCAGTAACTTTCCTAGCAGTGCTGACCAGTAACTTTCCTAGCAGAGCTGACCAGTAACTTTCCTAGCAGAGCTGACCAGTAACTTTCCTAGCAGAGCTGACCAGTAACTTTCCTAGCAGAGCTGACCAGTAACTTTCCTAGCAGAGCTGACCAGTAACTTTCCTAGCAGAGCTGACCAGTAACTTTCCTAGCAGAGCTGACCAGTAACTTTCCTAGCAGAGCTGACCAGTAACTTTCCTAGCAGAGCTGACCAGTAACTTTCCTAGCAGAGCTGACCAGTAACTTTCCTAGCAGAGCTGACCAGTAACGTCCCGAGAAGTTTGTAAAGTTCATTGTTTACTTTTCCAACTCTCTGTTCTCCATTTCTGATAACTTCTGTAGGCCTTGATATCAGAATTTTATAACTATTTTTCTTGTTCTTATCAGTTGAAGAAGGGTAAAAAAACCACGTGGAGGTAGTATAAATTTTAGAATACAAACATTTCTTGTTGACCCTGAAAACCATCATAAACAGTTTTCATCTTTGACATAAACTGTTCAGCAATATGACGCTTATCAGATCTGTCATGGGGTATATCGTATGTCCCACCATGTAAGTCGCACCTGCGTATAAGAAATACAGACATATAATACACACATGAGTATCAGATGCAGCGGGGTAGTCTCTCTTGAAAGAATGAGGGGGATCAAGTTCGAGGAAAATTCTGGACATTTAGTTTCGCTTCAAATTATTACTTCCCAGGTTATATATATACACACACACACACACATATATATATATATATATATATATTATATATATATATATATATATATATGTGTGTGTGTGTGTACATGTTTGCATGTTTCTACATATAATGTGAGAACATACACTTTTTATGTTTGTGTGTTTCTGCATATAAGGCGAGACGAACACACAATTTTTATATGCTTGTATGCTTCTAAATATAAGGTGAGGATAACATACAATTTTTGTATGTGTGTATGTTTCTACATATAAAGTGAGGATAACACACAATTTTTGTATGTGTGTATGTTTCTACATATAAGGTGAGGAGAACATACAATTTTTGTATGTGTGTATGTTTCTACATATAAGGTGAGGATAACATACAATTTTTGTATGTGTGCATGTTTCTACATATAAGGTGAGAATAACATACAATTTTTGTATGTGTATATGTTTCTAAATATAAGGTGAGGATAACATACATTTTTTTATGTGTGTATTTTTCTACATATAAGGTGAAGATAACATACAATTTTTGTATGTGTGTATGTTTCTACATATAAGGTGAGGAGAACATATGAAGGGGGGAGGGAAGAGTACTATGTGCCTGTGTGTGTATACGTCGTCCTCGTGTGGCTGTGTGTTTTTCTGTTTACATCAGTGAGTGTTTCCCAAACTGTGCGAAACCGACGTAGAAGGGATCAGAAAGTGTGTGGGGGTGGGGGTGTGTGATGGTGAAAAAAATGGGTCACTAAAAATGCAATGAAAGAAAAGGGGCAATGGGGGATGCACTGAGGGGAAACGAGGCATCGATCCGGGGCAGAATATCTTCCTTCTTTTTTTACCTGATAGTGAGAACCTCGTGACCCTACATGAAACTCACCCATCACATTAAACGTTAAGAAAATAATGCAGAAGGCGAGTTATAAATGTACTCCTTCATATTGTTTAGGAAACTGATTTGCTTGCTGAAGTTTTTGTTGTGCAATGCATACCTTAGTCTGATAGGACAATGTACGTGTACAAAAAAATACATAAACAGATCGTTGAGGATGTTCTGTCTGAGAAAATGTGGCGGGAGTCTGAACAAGCCTGGGAAACACTGTCTTATGTCTTTCTGTATATTTTACTCTCTTTACAATCACTCACAATCAGTCCACCTATTTGTTCACAAGTCCGTTCATCAGTTTATCCATGTTTCTTTCCTCGTGCGTAAGTGTTAACATATTTAACTGTTATTACAAATAGTCTATCGCAATGTTAACACTGAAATTATTCACAATCACAGTTAAGACTATAGTTTTTTTAATTTTCTTTCATTTCAATATTTTTTAATTTGTTACCCACAGAACGTATTCTCTCCATCTATTGTATTGTTTTTAATGAGAGACACTTGCCAAGATACCACATTTTTATCTTGTTAGTGTGAAGCTTATTTATAACTTGTTTTTTTTGGAGTTATTTCCCCTAGCATTATAGTAATTCTTGCACAAGTTTGAACATATTTATCATTGAAATATTGCATTACTTTCTTTATTTATGAACACGTACAGTTCAGAATTTCCCTTTTCCCGTGTGACAGATTATAATACTAATATGTTATACTTCCACAGAAGAAAAGAGATAGTTCAGACTTGATCTTGACCTCCATGAACCTCTTATGAACTGTCTCGCTGCAGCCAGGCTTTGTAAGTTCTGAAGTCTGCACAAGTTACAGGAAAATATAATTAAATGATAAATAATGACAAATAATGTCCTTTCATATTATATTTTCACTTGTCTATGTTTGTTATGTTCAACTTCATCTCTCTCTCTAAAGTATAAAAATCAGGATATTTATGAGTAATGTTCTAAGTGTACTACTCTATGGAAGTGAATGCTGGAAAATCACCAAAACCATAGAAAACAAGTTGAATTCTTTCCAGACTAAATGTGTACGAAGATTTAGAAAAATATTTTGGCCAAACACCATAAGAAATAACATCTTATTAGCAGAAATGCAGATGAAACCACTGACAACAATTATTGAGGAAAGACGCTGGCGATGGTTGGGACATGTGCTCCGAATGACTGACAACTCACTACCAAAAATAGCACTAAGATGGACACCACAGGGGAGCAGAAGTAAGGGTAGACCAAAAGAGACATGGAGAAGAACAACAGAAAGGATGTTGAGTAATAGAGGGCTCACCTGGGCAAGAGCAGAAAAAAAGGCGAAGGACAGGCATTTGTGGAAAACCCTTGCGGAAGCCCCATGTGCCCTAGGCACTTATGGTTCAGGGAGAGAGAGATGGCTTGAGTGTTGTATTTCTTATGCTGCATTTCTGTAAATGTTAGAATGAATGTGAGAAAGCGATTACTTTTATTTCATGTAGTTATATAACTGTGACTGTGGAAAGTATGAAAAAGAGATGGTGTATTATTATCCACGCTTTCTAATCTAATTAACACATGCTGAATGATTGTTGAATGAGTTAAAGTTGTATGATAAGGACAAAATGTTACATGAGCCTGCGTGCCCTTTTGAAATTAAATTCTGTTCGTTCGTTCGTTCATGCGTTCTCACTCTTAGTCGCCTAACGATTTGTACATGTTTACGACATACCTGCAATAAGTATATTACGACATACCTGCAATAAGTCTATTACGACATACCTGCAATAAGTCTATTACGACATACCTGCAATAAGTCTATTACGACATACCTGCAGTAAGTCTATTACGACATACCTGCAGTAAGTCTATTACGACATACCTGCAGTAAGTCTATTATATCAGTGCTCTTCTTTATCTGTGATAGAATCTGTGTTTTTCTCTAGATGTAGAGAGCAGAGACTACTCTGAGTTAAAAGTGGCCTGGTAATTATGTATCTCTTTGACTGTAAAGAATGTGTCTGAATGTGAAGATATTTTCTAAACATAACTGACAGCCTTGATAAGTGGTTTTCATGAATGTTTTCTTAGTTTATCATTGTCTGTCATGAACTGATTGTATTTAATGACATTTGTGGCCGAGATAAAGTGTAAAATGTCAAACGGACTTGCATGAATCATTCCTTACATTCAAAAATAACTTTAATTTCTCTGTCTCTCTTTGTCTCTTTCTCTCACACACACACAGACACACACACACACACCTTCTTCTCAGTAGTTTTAATATTTTCATGTCCATTTCTGAAGAAACAATTTGCCTCCACTCTTACCTGTTCCTGACCTTATATCTCCACTTGATTAGTTCTCTTAGCTCTTCTTGCATTCTGTCTCGTCATCTTTGCCTTGACTTTTTTTAACAACAGAGAACGAAATTAAATAAAGTAATGGACTCCAAGACAGAAATAACTCTTATGTTTATGAACATAACCTTGACACCAATCCAGTCTTCTGGTCTCAGAATATACTTTCTGAAGTCCGGGTCTTAATTTCGCAGTAACACAGAACCACCCTGCCCTAGCTACACTGGGGGAAGCTGTAAGAAGCTGTAGGTGACAGTTTGTAGAAAATCTTCCTGTAGATGTTTCAGCTTTTTTGCCAGGAAACCATGACTGCTCACGTCAATCTCCCTCCGTCTAAGTTCAAAGGTGAACAATAAGTAACTTTAAAACATGTCCAGTGATCCTTTAAATTAGCGGTATTTAAACTTTTTTAAAAAAAATCCCGTGCACTCTTTTTACCTATGTCAAAATAACATTCCTGCCCACACCCACCAATCTGTGGTCCCATCCCTCTCCTCCTAAGACTGTCAGACTCAAAAAGTGCATCCCAAATAATATGTATATAATATTCAAACAGTTTGGGGGTTATAATCCTTTCTCCTCATTGAAACACTAACATCCGTTCTC
This sequence comes from Achatina immaculata, assembly GCA_009760885.1. NCBI lineage: Eukaryota > Metazoa > Mollusca > Gastropoda > Stylommatophora > Achatinidae > Lissachatina > Lissachatina immaculata. Next base: position 27,631,347 of record CM019712.1, read on the forward strand.
CTGGGAGAGTATTCCCCACAGGTTGAGAAGCAATGCTTTAATGTTTTCCAACATAGAAAATTGCCACACATTAGACCTCGTTGAAGAGAGACTGTCATGGGAGATTTGTTACAGCTTTGATTTAGACAGACAAGAGAGACAACTGGGGAATATCAGACCAGACAACAATTACGGATTACTGCGTAGCCAAACAGGACAAGGTCCATTCGAGCGTTTAACACAAGTGGAAAATTTGACTGACAGGAAAGAAAAGAAAAAAAGAACTAATTCAACTGAAACTGAAAAGAGAAATAATCATAAACGTAAGTAACCATCATCATCATCATTATCATCATCATCATCACCATTCATTCATTTGCATGTCTCTTGCGGAACTACGCCTCCCTAACAGCTCTCCTGTAGGTCTCTCAGTTGTGAGCAAGATGCCCTGCAGCTGATGCATCCATTTGCAGATTATCATCGATGTCTTGAAACCATCTTCGCCGTGGTCTTCCTCACATAAGAAACCAGAGTTTAAATATGTGGTCATATCACGAAGCATAATACATTATTGAAAACAGTACTGTAGGAAAGAAAGATGAAAGAAAAAGGAATAAAAGTGGACAACAATATAGACTGGTCGGCCAAAAAGAAACGATGGATGAAACTTGTCATAGTGTACTGTGAGCGCGATAGGCAGAGCTAGTCTGTTACAGCTAGCTTTCCTTGGGGAGATGGCACAGGATGATGATAACACTTGTAAATACAAGTAATATCTTGATTGAAACACATGACCTTTATATTTATATGTGTATTGATTCTGGTACATTTATTTGTCACATGTCACTTTAGGTCACAGTATATGTCACTTACATATGGCGTCGTAATTTATTTTCAGTAAGGGGAAGTAATACAGGCTCTAGAAATAAGGCACTTTCTAGGTACATAATTTAATCTAGTAAGCGTTATGTACCTTTAATGTTACTGTGAAAGATCTACTCTTTTGTATTGCAACAGTAAGTTTAAAAAAAGGAATAAGGGAAGTAATCGAAACATTCACTCAAATATCTATAAAAGCTGAGGTTATTTCAAATACTGCTGTTACTTTTTGAGCCGCCCCCGTATATTTCCTTACCCTAGAAAACGGTTTGTACTTCTTCTGTCTCCCTAGAATTGGAGGCAGGGTTTTACTGACGGCTGATGCTGTGAAGATGTTGATGAACAGACTTCCTGCCGAAATAGCATTGCCCTAGGGTGGGTGGCTTAGAGACAAGGAATAGACGAAAAATCAATCTTCTAGAGAGTCCACTACCATGAAGGCTATGGCGAGCATTGCTTAGTCAGTCTAGCTACGTACATTTCTAGGAGCACCAAAATATGTAGCATAGATTCTTGACCAGCTTGCCCTGATAACCGCACGGTTATTTTTCCATTAATGAAGCGATATGGCCGAAAAGGTAGTGATTACACCTCTAAAACTTCTGTCTAGGGTTCTAGCTTCGTCAGCTTCTGAGGTCAAGACCCTATTTGATGTAGCTCTCAGCAACCCATAGGGGGCGTGCTCATATCAGGGTTGGCAAACCACATCTGACCAAGACCCTATCTCACTTCTTCTTTGGCCCCCTCCAGTAACAGAGCTACCCTGGCTAACGAGGCAGGGAAAGCCACTGTCCCTAGTGTGGTGGAGTTTGCTACATAAGCTTTGTACAGCTCTAATGTTTAGACCGATAAAAGGGATGGAGACTGCAGTAAAACTGGTTCAAATAATAAAGTTAGATAGAGGTGTATGTTGCAGTTCTACAAAGTGGCAGAAGGAGTGAGTAAAGTGAGAAAAAAACAATATAACGTATGAGAATGTATAAATGAAAAACATACAGAATCCGATATTTCGGCGTGAGCCTTTTTCGAGGATTTCATGCACAATGAGACAAAAACAAATAACTAAACGAAGAACTTATCTTAATATGGCCTCCTCCAGAAGTAGGAAACAGAGAAATGCGTGTCGATTAGAAGATGCATATGGACCACGCGGGCCAGACAAAGAATAAGCCGATAGAGCCAATCTTAAAGAAGAGGTGAAGAGAGAGGAGGAAAACAAGTGGTGAAAAGGGGTGAGAGGAAAGGCAAAGGAAACATGATAGCCGGCAGAGGAGAAGGTATTGGGATGGAGTGGGCAAGGGAAGCGGAGAGATAATGAATGAAGAATATAAACACCTGCAGGGATAAAATGTGAAACTGGTGAATAGGACAAGACCCTATAAACACCAATATGTTGCCAGAGAAGAAAAGAGGGTGGCGGTAGGGAGGGGTAGATAGGAGAAAGAAAGTAGAGTAAAAAAAAGGTGGGGGAATGTGGAAAACTAAAGCAGTTACAGAAAGCTGAAGACATTGTTATTTCCAGCTGGATGGAGACAGACAGCCTGGAAAATAAGGCACTGTTCTAGGACCCTCCGAGATTGTATATCAGCAGAACAAGAGCGGATCGCACTAACCGAAATGTCCTGTTTTCCCCTGTGGTTGCTAAGACAAAATTGTTTAGCCACAGGTGTCCAGACCTTCTTAGAAATATCACTGAGGTGCTGGAGAAATCGATCTCCTAAGCGTAAACCAGTCTCCTCTATGTACTTCAAACCCCAACGTTTGCACATAATAGCATAAATAATATTGCGTGAAGTGCAGGTGAAACCCTCCTGAACTGATAACGTGGACTTAGGGAAGGAGATCTGGCTGGCCTCGACAACAAACGGACAAGTGTTGCATTTCTGATGTGTAATTTATCGATTATTTCCAATCATTAACTTCTAATTGCATTTTGCTCTACCCTTCCTAAGGGATTTTGATCTTTTGTAAGGACGGTGATGTGACCTGTTTCTGTATCACTCACCCGTTTTAATGCCTACGAGATGACCTCTATCTCCATGCCCATTCTAGAGCATTTGTTTGTATAAGCCCCAGCTATGAGTTTCAGTGTTTTACCTCCACAGTGTGTTCTGAAAAACCCTAACCCCTTCTAGTCCTCCTGCTCACTCATCCGAGCGTTTACATGATTATATCCTCATCAGCTGTGAGTTTATTAATGAGTTCATTCGTTTCCTCTTATATCTACAACATATATCAACTGAACCTGAAAGAATTACTTACAATTATGCTCACCAGAACCTCACTAAATAACTCTTACACGAGTATTCTAGATCAGCACGAGTAGCCAGAACAACATCTCATGAATATAAAGTGTTCTGTTTCGTGTCTAAACACAAGTTACTGGGCAGTAAATATGTTCCTCTGACAATTGCTAGAGAACAGTTGCTTCATAAAAGAACATACGCATTTTGTTCACTCTTTTAACTCCCCTCTCCCCGGTATTTCTCGTGCGTGTATCCATCCATCCATCCATCCATCCATCCATCCATCCATCCATCCATCCATCCATCCATCCATCCATCCATCCATCCATCCATCCATCCATCCATCCATCCATCCGTCCGTCCGTCCACCCGTCCGTCCGTCCGTCCTTCTGTCTGTCTGTCTGTCTGTCTATCTGTCTATCTGTCAGTCTGTCAGTCTGTCTGTCTGTCTGTCACTCCAGTTCCGGGAGTCCACGCATACAACTTCGTGGTCGTGTTTCGTTAAACCTCATGTTATACATTATCATCTATCGTGCATCTCACATCTTACATCCTTCCCACGCCGTTAAACGTCACATAGGGGTCGCGTGGTAGTTCGCCAATATGTCCTGTTTCAGAAAGCTGTTCAAGCTCATGAAAGGATAATGGGCGACTAAACTGGCCTCTCTTAACAATGTCCTATTAAGAGTTTCACATGGTCGACCTCCTTTTCTTCGGCCTGTTGTGTTCCACTTGATAGCTTGTTTTTGGGATTCTCTGAGCGTTTATTCTCATCACGTGACCAACATATGTCCACCTTCTTTTCCTGATCACCCATGAGTAGGTTGTTGTTTGCTCATCTGTCTTATCTCTGCGTTGTTCTTGAATTCGCTCCACTTTATACCGAGTATTTTCCTTGGGTTCATCATTTATAGCCAGAAACCAAAGAACAGTCAAAGCGGTGGAAACATCATTGATCCATTCCTCCAAAGAAGCCAAGGGTGGTTTCGTCTGCAGACAAAGTGATGGCTTCCATCGTTTGGGATTGAGAAGGTGTGCTATTGGTAGACTATCTTCAAAAGGGCAGAACGGTCACCAGGGCCTATTACGCTAATCTTGTGAAGATTAAATTAAAGGAAAAGCGTCGATGGAAACTGACGAGCGGAGTCATCTTTCATCACAACAATGCTCCAGTTCACAAGTCGGCGGTGGCAATGGCTGCCATTCATGAATACGGCTTCAACTTCAGATTTGGCCCCTTCGGACTATTACCTGTTTACCAAACTCAAAAAGGAGCTCAGTGGTAGTAAATTTGCTTCAGGCGATGACGTCATTCATGCTGTAGACCACTTTCTACTGGCACAAGAAGCTGACTTTTACAAAGAAGGAATCCGTATGCTCCAGGATCGCTGGACTAAGTGCATAAAGTTGCAATGGGGCTATGCTGAGAAATAACAAAACAAAAAAAAAACATTGGCCACAAATAATACGTTATACCTAGGGCACAATATCAGGATATGGAGAGGACTGTTGGCTTTGTCATGTCGGCAGGGGTCAGGATCTGAAGTGACCAAGAACCTCGAATTCAGTGAAGAAGAAGAAAACCAACCTCTTCTAATTTTTCATCATTGATATATATTTCAGCTCCTTATCTGTTTTGTCAGTTATCATCACTTTAGTTTTCTTTGCATTAAAATAGAGATTTCGTTCTTCACTGTTCTTACGAACTGACATAATACATACCCAGTCAGTCCCATCAGAACATCATACACAGTCATTCCCATCAAAATATCATACCTAGTAACTCCCATTAAAAATCATACCCAGTGACTCCCACCAAAGCACCATACAGTCACACCCAACGAAACATCATATACACTAACTCCCATCAAAACATCATATCTAGTCACTCCCATCAAATCATCTTGCACAATCACTCCCAAAAATCAGCATTACAATCACTGCAATCAAAACATTATACATAGTCACTCCCACCAAGGCATCACATCTAATTACCCTCACCAAAACATAATAAGCAGTCGCTGCAATCAAAACCTAATAGACAGTCACTCCCATCAAAACATCATACACAGACGCTACCCATCAAAGCGTCATGCACAGTCACTTACAGTTAAAAAGTATACCTATTCACTCCCACTAAAACATTATACCTAGTCACTCCCATCAAAACATCGTACACAGACGCTCCCATCAAAGCGTCATTCACAGTCACTTAAGTTAAAACAGCATACCTATTCACTCCCACTAAAACATCATACCTAGTCACTCACATCAAAACATAACACACAGTCACTCCCATCAAAACATCATACCTAGACACTCTCATCAAAGCGTCATACACAGTCACTTACATAAAAACGTCATACACATTTACTCCAATCAAAACAACATACACAGTCACTACCATCTAAATATCATACCCAGTCGCTCCCATTAAAACATCATACCTAGTCACTCGCATTAAAATATCATACCTAATCACTCCCACCAAAAAACGTACACAAGCACTCCGATCAAAACATCATACATAATCACTCCCATTTAAACATCATACATAATCACTCCCATTTAAACATCATACATAATCACTCCCATTACATATCACTGAATCCTAGTCACTACCATCAAAACATCATACCCAGTAACACCCATCTAAACATCATAACAAGTCACTCCAATAAAACATCATACACAATCATTCTCATCAAAACATCATACCCATTCACTTCCATTAAAGCATCATACAGAGTAACTCTCATCAAAACATCACACCTAATCACTCGAAATAAAACATCATACCTAGTCACTCCCATCAAAACATCATACCCTGTCACTCCCTTCACAACATTAAAGCCTCTCACTCTCATTAAAACATCATACCCAGTCACTCCATCAATACGTCTTACTTTATCATTCCCATCACAACATCATAACTAATCACTCGCATCAAAACATCATACACAGTCACTCCCAGTAAAACATCATGCCCATTCACTCCCATTAAAACATCGTAATTCATTCTTCTACGTTCCACAATCACTTCTTTCCCAGATATTCAATGGACACATCACCTCAGTGACCATGCTGAGATGAAAGATCAATTAAGTTTTTCCCTTTCCTGGGATTGAATCAAGTTACTAAGCCACTGGTCATTGAGACTCAGTCAGCTACGATCGCGCAGATATTAACCTGGCATTTGGCTGTATAAACTGGTACACCTACATCAATGTGGACGGCAGGGAAAATAGCGAGTTTTAAAGTTTATTAAAAAGAAAAAAAAACATTAAAGCAGTTTCTGAGTTCTGTTTTATCCTGTGGTCAGCTGTTATTTGTGTGAAATTTTCGGGTTTTTTTTTTTTTTGTTCAGTTAAAAATATGTTTAAGATATGTGATTTAAACCCGTTTTTTTTTTTTGCACGAGTTCTCAAAATTTAACCAATACATTACCTTCAGTGCGCTGTTATTTTTTTAAGGGAAAGTCCATCATAACATGATAATTCATATATCATCGAAAACGGCGAATTCCAGCTGTTACTTGGTAATGAAACAGCCAATGGAAAGTCGCGATTTAATGTTTAATTTTGAAAACAGACACCTACTTCACAAACTTCAAAGAAATGTAGGCATATTACCATATGGGGCAATCGGACGTCGGACGTTCGAAAGCTAAAACTAGTATTACTCTTAGCTAGTAAGTACACTTCCTTTATAACAGCACACATCCGGCATTGAACCGCGCGTGTGTAACGGCCATGAATTTTTCCCAGTTTTGATCAATTTAATTCTGTTACGAAGATTAAAAAAAGGCCCAACAAAAAAAAAACGTATGAAGAGGTAAACCTTAATATAGGGCCTGGCTCTGTTGCTGGTTTTGGGAACAGCCTCGTTACACTCGGGGCACGTGTTCACGTGTCCTGTCTATGACACCAGGATGTCCTTCAGTGATGTAGATAGATGATTCCAAGGTTGTGTCTACGGTGGGTTGCAACTGATCTAGCTTTTAGTTGACAACCACTGCCCTTGATGTAATTACCACTGTCTAATTCAGGGATGTTTGCTATCAGCATTCCTATTTCTTCTAACAAGTGATTGGATCATGAAAACTATCACATAAAGAAATAGAAATGGGATTCAGTGGACATTGTGGAACCAATTGTAACATCTTGACTTTGCAGATGATGTGGCACTTCTGGCACATATCCACACACAAATGCAAGAGAAACTCAGATCTTAAGCAAGAATTCATCTAAACTGGGACTATATATTAACAGACAAAAAACAAAGATAATGAAAAATAATAGTGCAAGCAATAGCCCCACGGTAACTCAAGGAGTGCCAATTGAGGAAGTAGAGTATTTCACATATTTAGGCAGCATAGTGGATACATATAGGGGAAGGAAAAGGATGTTAAGGTTATAATAACCAAGGTCAGGACAGCTTTTATCCAGCTTAACAAAATATGTATATATGCCATTACGTGTGCCTTTTCCTTCAATGAAACCACAGTTCTTAAGCGATTTCTGGTTTTATTTTGCCCCTGACTCTTCTCATCACAATACGAAGCAGGATTTTGGTAATATGGCTCATAAGAATGAGCCAGAAACTAATATGGTCGTAATATGGTCTTCACATTCAACTGCACCTTGCTTCTTCTGTAGGGCAACTAAAATTGATTGCAAAAGGTCTGATGGGACATAGTTACTGGTATAGGTCTCATTCAGAAATCTGGTAATTATTTCTATGCCAAGCTCTCCTAATGCTTCCAATTCTTCCTTGGTGATTTTATCTGGTCCTGGTGCTTTGTTGTTCTTCATGTGCTTGACGGCTTCTTCCACTTCTGCTTTTAATAAAGGGGGGGGGGGAACCTTCATTATTATTTATCTATTTCGCTTCTATTGTCCTCATAGAGATCTTTAACGTATTCGCACCATTGTGCCATTGTTTCATCTCTGTCATTATTGTATGCCCCTCCTTTGACTTCAGGCAACCAGTCTTGTGGTAGGTCTTTTTTTTTTTGTTTATTAACTCCTTTATCTGTTTATACATATCTCTTGTGTTTCCATGATGGTGTGTCTCTATTTCACTACGTTTCTTATTTAGCCACTCCTCCTTAGCTTTACTGCATTTGTGTCTTATTTCTTTATTTATTTTGTCATATTCATCTTTATCGTCCTTAAGACTTCTTCTCCGATCCATTAGTTGGAAAATTTCATCTGTCATCCATGTGAAAGAAGAATATGAGAAGAAAGTAGAAAAATGTTTATAAACTTACCAACAAAAATTAGTAAAAGAGGAGTGGGCCTTGTTCAAAACCAGCAGTTTACAAAGAGAAAGGGACATATGTGGTACATGTAAAACAAGGAGGCAGAGACATAAAAATAGCAACATGATGCAACGATGAAATGAAAGAGGCTGTAAAAGAAAAAAAATAGTAAGGAGGATCTAGACTACATTGAATATCAAACTGGAATAAGACACTCTAAGCGGATGATAAGAGATACAAAGGTAAAATCCTGGCAGGAATACAGTGAAGTTGTAAAGAACAATCACAAAGAAGCTACGAAAATCTGTTATAAGAAGATCAGTGCAGTGAGAAAGCGAGCAGAGCACTTCGAGCCAACAGAGATTGTGAACGATGTTAATGGTGATCTGGTCTGCGAACCAGGGAGGGTAGAACAGCTATGGAGACAGTACTTGGACAAGTTACTCACTATAACATTAGAGACAAGCCAAACCCATGTAATAACACGCATGGCCCTGTAGAACTGGAACCAGACATTGTACAAGGTGAGACAAAGAAGCCATCAGAAAGGCCTCAATGAACAAAGCCCCAGGATGTGATGGAGTACCCAGTGAGTTAATCAAATGTGCGAAAGAGGTTAGAATAGGTTGACTAAACAGATTCTATAACTTGGTATGGGAAAAACAAGAAACACCACAGTACTGGAGAAACGCTGTAATTATTCCAATATGGAAGAAAAATTGTAGTAAAAGGATATAGATGCATCTCAGTACTAAGCCATGCTGGTAAAATGTTCTGCAAGATCCTAGAGAACTGACTGTGATCAGTGACTGAACCACAGTTAAATGAAACTCAGACGAGATTTAGAAAAAAAATAGAAGCTGTACAGATGTAATATTTTCCGTAAGACAACTAAGATCGGCTGAACACAGTCAGATACTGCACATAGCTTAAGTAGATCAGGAAAAATCATTTTATAGAGTAGATAGATATAAACTGTGGGAAATTTTACAGCATTATGGAGTTAGACAGTATGCAGGAAGAGCTAAGAGAACTAATCAAGCGCAGATATACGGTCAGGAACAGGCAAGAGTGGAGGCAGATTGTTTCTTCAGAAATGGACATCAAAATGTTGAACTACTGAGAAGAAAGTGTGAGTGTGTCTCTGTGTGTATGTGATAGAGTGAGACACAGAGAGCGAGAGAGAGAGAGAGAGAGAGAGAGAGAGAAATTAACGTTACTTTTGAAGAGTAAATAATTAGTCATGGAAGTCTGTCTGACATGTCACCCCTTATCTCTGTCACAAACGTTCATTTAGTACAATCACTGCATGATAAACATGGATGCAATAGGAACACATTGATATAAACCACTTATCAAGGCTGTCAGTTATGTTTAGAAAATAAGTACATGTTTGGAAAATATCTTTACATTCAGACACATTCTTTACAGACAAAGAGATACATAATTAGCAGGCCACATTTAGTTCAAAGCAGTCTCTGTTCTCTAAAACTAGAGAAAAACACAGATCCTATCACAGATAAAGAAGAGCACTAACATAACACACTTACTGCAAGTATGTCCTAATAAACTTACTGCAGGTATGTCGTAATGGACTTACTGCAGGTATGTCGTAATAGGCTTACTGCAGGTATGTCCTAATAGACTTACTGCAGGTATGTCGTAACAGACTTACTGCAGATATGTCATAATAGACTTACTGCAGGTATGTCGTAACAGACTTACTGCAGATATGTCATAATAGACTTACTGCAGGTATGTCGTAATGGATTTTCTGCAGGTATGTCCTAAAAGACTTACTGCAGGTATGTCGTAACAGACTTACTGCGGGTATGTCGTAAACGTATACATATCGTTAGCCATCTAAGAGTGAGAACTAGCGAAAGAACGAAGAGACTTTAATGTAAAAGGCTTAAGAATTGGGCACGCAGGCCCGTGTAACATTCTGTCCTCATCTTACAGCTGTCTCTCACTCACAGTCATTCAGCATTTATTAATTAGCATAGTGAGCATAAAGAAGCGATCAAGTGAATAAATAAATAATAAATCATCTCTTGTCAATACACTACACACTCTGATTTATGTAACTACATGAAATAAACTTACATTCTTACATTCATTATAAACTAACAAATGTATAGAAAAGCAGTATAATAAATAGAACAATCACAAATTATCTATCTATCTATCTATCTATCTATCTATCTATCTATCTATCTATCTATCTATCTATCTATCTATCTATCTATCTATCTATCTATCTATCTATCTATCTATCTACCTACCTACCTACCTACCTACCTACCTACCTACCTACCTACCTATCTATCTATCTATCTATCTATCTATCTATCTATCTATCTATCTATCTATCTATCTATCTATCTATCTATCTATCTATCTGTGTCTGTCTGTCTGTTTATGTATCTGCAGTTGATGTACGTCTCATAGCAATTTAGCAGTAAGTATTCACGGTGAAGAGAATCTAGTGAAGACAGAGTGCTAGTTCACTATAGTGTAAAGATAATGCACTGAAGATAGAGTGCTAGTGCATTATAATTGAAGTGAATCTGTTGAAGATAGAACGATAATGCACTATACTCTGAAGAGAATCTATTGAAGATAGAACTCTAGTGCACTATAATGTGAAGAGAATCTATTGAAGATAGAACTCTAGTGCACTATAATGTGAAGAGAATCTATTGAAGATAGAACTCTAGTGCACTATAATGTGAAGAGAATCTAATGAAGATAAAGTGTTAGTGCACTATAATGTGAAGAGAATCTAATGAAGATAAAGTGTTAGTGCACTACTATTTTAGAGGACACCCAAGATGTTGAGATAGCCCTGAGTTAGTACTTGTTATGTGTTTCGGGTTATTGTTATATTTTGATAGTTCAGAATAACTGAGATTGTGTAGTACTAACACCGTGCTAACTAATAATGGTGATACAATGAGGGAAATTAAAAGGAGGACATCTATCGTTCTTCAGAAAGTAAAACAAAGAAAGAAACTATGGAGAGGAGCAGACAGAACTACAAAAATAAGATTTTTAAGGGCATGCATCTTTCCCATCTCAACATATGCCTGTGAGACCTGGACACTTAACAAAACAGTTGAGAAACACATAAATGCCTTTGAATGTAAATGCTACAGAAGAGTTCTCCAAATATCGTGGACACAAAAAAGAACAAATATATCTATACTACAAGAGCTTAATATTGAAGAAGGTTAGCTAGTGAAGAGGATTAAAGAGAGAAAACTTAAATATTTTGGACACATTAAACGTCATGATAATTTAGAGAAGACCGTATTGGAAGGATACATAATGGGAAAAAGAAAAAGAGGAAGACCAAAACGAAGATGGGCAAGACATCGTTGACGATCTGCAAATGGATGCCGCAGCAGCAGGTCATCTTGCTCACAACCGAGAGGCCTACAGGAGTGCTGTTTGGGAGGCAAAGTTCCATAAGGGACATGCAAATGAATGAATGAATGAACAGCGTGCTTGCTTTTATACTAGTATTTGCTCCACGCTACGCTTGTTAATATTACTGATGACATGTCAGTTTATTGTATGTCCACGTTCTCGTCAGTTTTTGTGTGAATTAGTCCTCGCATATTTGGATCACGTGCTTATGTCATCCACTACCATTGGTGTTACACCTTACCTGTGTTGAGTACAGACTCTGACAGTGATTTTCCTTTACTTGGCATGCTGGTACGGGTAGCCAGAAGGTTGAGCCTGGGCGCACATTGGTTTCCCTCAACTACTGTGGTACGTAAACTTTGGGATTCATGGAATGTTTCCCTGCTCCACTGTTTTAAAGTGCAAGAATTTACTTCAGTCAGTTATCAGGCACCAAGAACCCAACATAATTATCTCGCTCCCCTCATTATTTCCTCTTTCACTTATAAGTTATATTTCCCCTCGTTCTTGACTAAAGTTACAACGCGAATCCTTTCCTTCTGTATGTCCATACATTAATGATTGTCATTATATTTATATGATGCCCTAAACTAATTAATTTCTTCTTTCTAAATAAAACATAAACTGTCTTTAACTTGAATTCCTTGTCTAACAAACATCGATGTTAAGAAAAAGAATAGACTAAGGAGAAAGAGAAGAATTGGTATGGCTTGGGGTTTTTTTTACGTAGACAAAATTGGTCGTCATTTTAACGTAAACTGTACATTTCCGCTTCTAATGAGAGGGCTATACTGGGAGCGTTCACTGATATAAAGTTCATATAGTTTGTTTTTCTTTTAGTAAAGAAGATGATGGCAACAGATTGCAGATAAAGGAGGGAAACCAAAGCAACAACTAATCTACCTAACTCACGAAATAGATCGTCTGACAGATTCATGAAATAAAGGGACATGCAAATGAATGAATGAATGAACACCGTGCTTGCTTTTATACTAGTATTTGTTCCATGCTACGCTTGTTAATATTACTGATGACATGTCAGTTTCTGGGTAAATCCACCAGCATGCAGTATTCAATTAAACGGAACCATTCTAAAGCAGGTGCAGAAATTCAAATACCTTGGAGCAGTAATAACTTCAGATGGGAAATGCAAAACAGAAATTAGTAACAGAATAGGCCAAGCAAAGACTGCATTTCAGAGAATGAGAAACATATTAGTTAACACATCCTTATCAATGAATGTTAGAAAACGAGTCCTAAAATGCTATATTGAACCTATCTTGTTATATGGAAGTGAATCATGGACAATAGGCAAGTCTGCACAAAAATCATTGGAAGCAGCAGAAATGTGGTTTATTAGAAGAATGTTGCGAATCCCCTGGACAGCAAAAATAACTAATGAAGAATGTATGAGAAGAGCTGGAGAGACAAAAAACCTTGTCAGAAAGATAAGAGAGAGACAATGTACTTTCATAGGACATGCAATGAGAAGAGGGGGCATTGAAAATATTATAACAACAGGAAAAATAGAAGGAAGAAGATCAAGAGGAAGACCAAGAGAAATGATACTGGACAGTCTGACGGGATGGTGTGAGAGGAGATCACCAACTGAACTGATGGCCTGCATGAAGGATCGGGTACTCTGGAGAAGCATAATAGCCACAACCAGTCTGCACGGCACCTGATGATGATGATGATGATGTCAGTTTATTGTATGTCCACGTTCTCGTCAGTTTTTGTGTGAATTAGTCCTCCCATATTTGGATCACGTGCTTATTTCATCCACTACCATTGGTGTTACACCTTACCTGTGTTGAGTACAGAGTCTGATAGTGATTTTCCTTTACTTGGCATGCTGGTACGGGTAGCCAGAAGGTTGAGCCTGGGTGCACATTGGTTTCTCTCAACTACTGTGGTACGTAAACTTTGGGGTTCATGGAATGTTTCCCTGCTCCACTGTTTTAAAGTGCAAGAATTTAGTTCAGTCAATTATCAGACACCAAGAACCCAACATAATTATCTCGCTCCCCTCATTATTTCCTCTTTCACTTATAAGTTATATTTCCCCTCGTTCTTGACTAAAGTTACAACGCGAATCCTTTCCTTCTGTATGTCCATACATTAATGATTGTCATTATATTTATATGATGCCCTAAACTAATTAATTTCTTCTTTCTAAATAAAACATAAGCTGTCTTTAACTTGAATTCCTTGTCTAACAAACATCGATGTTAAGAAAAAGAATAGACTAAGGAGAAAGAGAAGAATTGGTATGGCTTGGGGTTTTTTTTACATAGACAAAATTGGTCGTCATTTTAACGTAAACTGTACATTTTCGCTTCTAATGAGAGGGCTATAATTGGAGCGTTCACTGATATAAAGTTCATATAGTTTGTTTTTCTTTTAGTAAAGAAGATGATGGCAACAGATTGCAGATAAAGGAGGGAAACCAAAGCAACAACTAATCTACCTAACTCACGAAATAGATCGTCTGACAGATTCATGAAATAAAGGGAGACAAGAAGTGAAGACGTTAGATAGTGCTATTGTATAGAATACGAAGGCAGTAATTGGGCTGAATATAGCAGATATAATGAAAACATGACTTATTTATTACATAGGTCATAAAAAATAACAGCAAATTGCTAACGCATGATTCATAAATCAGTCGTGCAGGTAACGAATAATGTAACAAAGAAATATTTACAATGTAATATTTATGAAAATTTGAGGGGAGAGACAAAATTATTAGATGATAAAATATTTGTACTCTAACTGGCAAGATTTATTCTCGCAGGGTTGTGTATATAATCCAGGTAGTTCGCTACAGGATGTTTTATTCAGCCGAGAGTCCCTGGTAAGTTCTTGTACGTGGTGTCAGTACCTATCACATCCACCACCGTCTTGTGTGTCCTCTGACTTCAAGTCTTCTGTAGAAGTTTAGTATTGTGATGTCCTGTTTGTCTGCCAGATTCTGTGTGAATATATCTGCTTGTGATGGTTTCTGCCTGTAGTTGTCTCTGCTTGTAGTCGTCCCTATTTCTGTGTGTGATTATCTCTGCCTATGGTTGTCTATGCCTGTAGTTGTGTTTTTGTCTCCGCCTATGATTGTCTATGCCTGCAGTTGTGTTTTTGTCTCCGCCTATGGTTGTCTATGCCTGTAGTTGTGTTTTTGTCTCCGCCTATGGTTGTCTATGCCTGTGGTTGTGTTTTTGTCTCCGCCTATGGTTGTCTATGCCTGTAGTTATGTTTTTGTCTCCGCCTATGGTTTTCTATGCCTGTAGTTGTGTTTTTGTCTCTGCCTATGGTTGTCTATGCCTGTGGTTGTGTTTTTGTCTCTGCCTATGGTTGTCTATGCCTGTAGTTATGTTTTTGTCTCCGCCTATGGTTGTCTATGCCTGTAGTTATGTTTTTGTCTCCGCCTATGGTTGTCTATGCCTGTAGTTGTGTTTTTGTCTCCGCCTATGGTTGTCTATGCCTGTAGTTGTGTTTTTGTCTCCGCCTATAGTTGTCTATGCCTGTGGTTGTGTTTTTGTCTCTGCCTAAGGTTGTCTATGCCTGTGGTTGTGTTTTTGTCTCTGCCTAAGGTTGTCTATGCCTGTGGTTGTGTTTTTGTCTCCGCCTATGGTTGTCTATGCCTGTGGTTGTGTTTTTGTCTCTGCCTAAGGTTGTCTATGCCTGTGGTTGTGTTTTTGTCTCTGCCTAAGGTTGTCTATGCCTGTGGTTGTGTTTTTGTCTCTGCCTATGGTTATTTCTGTCTGTGATTTTCTCCGACTGTAACTTCCTATCCTTGATTTTCTATGCTTGTTATTTTCTGTGTTTTTAGGTGTGTTCATTTTTTTTTCCTGCTAGTGATTATATTTTTGACTGATTTATGTACACATGCTTGTCTCTGCTTTAAAAAAAAAGTGTATGCATGTGAGTCTCTCTGTTTTTGTTTTATTTTAGCAGTTTGTGAACGTTTGTTATGTTTTTGGTTTTCTCGTCCAGTGATTGTTTCCGTTATTGCATTTCTTTGTGAGATTGTCTTTGACTTTGAGCTTCTCTGATAGTGATTGTTTCTGGCTCTAATCGTCTCTTCGGATGATTGTTTGTGACTGTGATTGTCTCTTGTTGTTATTGTCTCTGACAGTGACTGTTTATTTTTGTTATTGTTTCTGTCTGTTATTGTCTCTTGTTGTTATTGTTTCTGCCTGTTATTGTCTCTTGTTTCTTGTTGTTTTTGTTTCTGCCTTTGATTGTTTCTACCTGTGATTGTGTCTTGTTGTTATTGTCTCTATTTTGATTGTGTCTATGCTATACTTTCTGTGATTATCTCTGCCTGTGATAGTCTCTGTTTCTTTTTATTTTATAGAACCTTTTAGTTGACTTTGTCGTTAGTTCTCATGTTGAAGGAGGGTTTGATTCCTGCTTTGGTTGTCTCCTACATCATCTGTTACCCACGCTGTGTGTGATCGTTGCTATATGCAGTCGAGTTTGTCTGTGGGTTTGTCTAATGATAATCGTGTTTGCATCAGCTAAATGTACCAAGAGACTACAAACCTTTGGTAACACCTGACTAAGGAAAATCCTTCAGATTAGATGGCCAGATAACATCAGCAATGAAGAGATATTGTAGGAAACAAACCAACCCGCTGTGAAAGGACTGATAATGAAAAGAAGCTAGTGATGGATAGGACAAACACTTCAAAAGTTAACCACTAACATATCCAGACAGGCTCTGACCTGGAATCCCCAGGGTAAAGGATAAAAAGGAAAACTTAGAAACGCCTGGAGAAGAAGTCTTGATGGAGAGATCACAAAAAAAATGGGCTGCACCTAGAGAAGGAACAACCCAGGTGAGAAATAATTTGAGAAACGTTGATGGTTTGTGCTGCAGACAGGGATAAAAATAAGAAGCAGGTGGATAATTCAATAATTTTGGGTTGTTTTTTTTAACTTTTTTTATTGTAATCGACTCCGTCTGTGGCTGTGGTTTTCTTTAACTTTTGTCAAGCCTGGCATTGCTTTTACCTAAATGTAATCGAGTCTGCTTGTGTTTTTAACTGTAAACGAATGTGTCTGTGATTTTGTTTGACTGTACAGATAGAGAAAACTATAAATCAGATTTGTGGTTCTTGTTCTAACTTTTTTTTATATCATATGATTAGTGTTTTATGTGTCACGTTAATCTTGTACAGTTCTGGTTGTCTGATCCTTAATGTGGCCAAGTCAGGAAACTGTGATATTTCACTGCAGTCAATATTCATGAAATAGATGTACCAGTTAAAAGTTATGAATAACATGTAACAAAAACAACAAGTCAGCTGGCTGTGGTAAAGTTCCAAGAATATTCTTGTAGATATTTTTGAAGAGAAAAAAATATTAGAGCTACCAAATTACGCCACAAGAAGGCAATACATTTCGAGTGAAACTAATGAATAGAGTAAAGCGTAGATTTAACAAGGCACATTTAGTTCAAAACATTCTCTGCTCTCTACAGCTAGGTACAAAAACCAGACAGATTCAACAAAGGATAAATAAAAGCATTAACAAATCAAATATTTTTATTTAAAAATATAAAAACACGTTTTGTAGAAATACCTCTTTTCTATTACCTAGAGCAGCCAGATATCATCATCATGTGCCAGTTAGCGATATTCAGCATGCTTCTTATTCTCTCTATTTTGACATCAGCTGAAAAGGGTGAGTAATAGAAATATATAAGTTATTTTCTTTTCGAATGTTCTATGAACCCTTATGGAACTTTTATATATATATATATATATATATATATATATATATATATATATATAATATATATATATATATATATATATATATGTACGTGTCTTTCTGTGTTCTCCGATTTTGGCTCTCCTTAATTTTAGTTTTAATTTTGCTACCAGAAGGTTGTGATCACTTCCTACATCTGCTCCTTTCCTTGCTCGCACATCTTGTAGTGATCGTTTCTACCTGTTGTTTATTAGTTTATGATCAATGTGGTTTTCTGTGGTTTTATCTGATGACCTCTAAGCCACTTTATGGATGTTTTTATGTTAGAAAATTGTCCCTTCGATGGTCATCATGTTTTCTTCACAGAAACTGCACAGTCATTCTCCATTTTCATTTATTTCTCCGATTGCTTCTCTTCCCATGATTCTTCTTCTATCTTCATTTCCTTCACCTACTTTTGCTTTGAAGTCGCCCAAGATGAGTAGCATATCATGCTTGGGTATTGTTTCTACTGTGGCTTGGAGGCCATTGTAAAATATGTCTTTTAATTCCTCTTCGGCTGTTTCTGTTTGTGCATAACAAACTATAATAGACAGCTTCGTGAATCTTGAGTTGAAGCGTGTATATAATAATCTCTCATTTATAGGGGTCCATTTCAGCAATGCTCTTGATGCTTCTTTTGTTATAATCAATGCTACTCCTCCTCCTGACGATCTTCTTTACCTGACCATATTATTGTATCTTCTGTATGCTGTGTTGTTAATTTCCTTCTGCCTTGTCCTGTCCATCTTGCTTCTTGTATTCCTAGTATGTCTAGTTTGTATCTGTGCATTGCCTTGATGGTTTGTGCTAGTTTTCCAGTCTGATTAAATGTTCTTACATTCTATCTGCCTATTTGCATAAAGCATAGCTGGATTTAACTGACATAATGCGCAGAAACTGATAACGTGTGAAATAAAATAACATGACGTCAGAGATGAAGCAGACAAACGGTCATTTTTAACAATGGTTTCTTGGCAAACACAACATCGCGCATTCACCATTGAAAATTATTTCAAAAATGGAGAATCGTCTATTACTGTACAACGAAAGTTTCATCGTCATTTTGAGTTGCATCCCCGTGATAATGTTCCTGATCTGAGGACAAAACAATTTTGAGGTGGGTCAAAAAATTTAAGGAAACCTCTAACTGCTTTAATAACATGTCTACTGGTCGTCCAAGAACTCAACAGACACCTGAACGAATTTAAGAAGTCTGCAACGCATTGCTGAGTAGCCCTCGGCGATCAGCTGTTAGGAACGCTTTGGCACCTGGGATCCTCTTACTGTTAATAGTGATCTTTATGTGCAGATGCTAACTGAATACTTTATTCTAGAGTTGGCCAATAGAAATAAGAGACTAATATGGTTTCAGCAAGATGCAGCAACTGCCCACACAGCCCATCAGTCCATGTCCATGCTGCGACAAACATTTCCCAATCGTCTTATTTCCAGATTTGGGGATATTCATTGGCCAGCAAGGTCACCGGATTTATCGGCCGCAGACTTCTTTTTATGGAGGTATCTCAAGAACACAGTGTATGCCAGCCTACCACATTCACTTACAGATCTAAAAGGTCGAATCCGACACTGCATTCAAAATATCCCTTTGAACATGTTAAATGATGTTATGCAGGAATTTTCCAGACGCCTGGCTGAATGTATCAAATGTAATGGCGGTCATCTAACCGGCGTCATTTTCAAAACCTAAATATGATTGTCGGTAATAATAAAAATACCCACTTTTCTGAGTTTCATTTCACTTTTTGTTTAAAAAAAACATGTACAACGTAATTTTTTATTTCCATTTTAAAAATCCAGCTACGCTTTATGCCTGCCCCTATAGAAATAGACTCTTGACCTGGGAAGGTTAGCCAGGCGTGACGCACACAACATCGCCCTCTAGTGTACCACAGGTCAATGAAATAATGAGCACTAACACTATATCCCTTATATTGCTCCATGGCATAACAAGTTATTTTTATCTTTTACCTTTATCTGTGGTTGTTGTATTTCATTAAATTCATGTATTTTTCCTTCAGAAAGTTGCATATATTAAAGATCTGTTTTCCGTACATATTCTTGTTTTATTAATCTGTGTCTTTTTTTAAAATTCTTGCAGTCCCTTAGTGGAGATAGAAAAGAGGAAAAGGGTCAGAGATTCTTTATCAGACTCGACTTTCTTGTAGACATTTTACTTTATCAGACTCGACTGTCATGTTGACAGAATACTTTATAAGACTGGACTTTCTTGTAGACAGACTACTTTATCAGACTCGGCTGTCATGTAGGCATAATACTTTATCAGACTCGACTGTCACGTAAACAAAATAGTTTATCAGACTCGACTGTCATGTAGACATTATCAGACACGACTGGCATGTAGACATAATATTTTATTAGACTCGACTGTCTTGTAGACAGAGTGATCCATGGCTGATTGGTCAGGCTGTTCCTGTTACTGAGTGTACCAAAAATGTTAAGCCAGTCCTGATGCTCTGAGTCGCTGGCGAGTAAATGGAACAGCATCTCCGCCCCCTAGTTTGAGTACTATAATAGTTGTAGTATACAAGTACATAGTATGGGTAACCATTTGTGATCATAGCGTGACGCGGGCAGCTGAAATAAGAACTAATCTTTCATGTACGGATATTTTAGCATATATTTTTATACATTGTCTGATACAGAATTTTTTTCTATTTCTTACATTGATGGTTATAACTGATTTGTATTTAAGATGATTGAGGTTATAATCTTACTTAAATGTTGGATGTGCATTCAATTTACTGTATCAAATTCTCTTACTGCTAAATTCACTCCCCGTCTCTCTGTACTTGCACCTTCAAAATTCGGCGGTGAATGTCTTAAATCTTTATCTAAATTTTCTGAACTATAACTGCTGATAATGTTCAATTTTTGGACTCTTCACATTATGGTTCAATATTTTAAGTTCATTTTTCAAAACAGTTAAACATTTTAGCGATGTCTCTGTCATCAGAGGATGTTTAATTGGACGGGTGTTCTCTGTATACTTCAAAGGAAACACGATAAGAAACAGCGGGTACATATGACATAACAACAAGCAGTATGGAGATGGGAAATGACAAAGCTACTTCTGTATTCAGCTTCACTGGTTGAACATAAAACACACCTCGTTGTCATAGTGACATCCAGAGCATGCAAGGAGTGGGCCAACCTCAAACAACCAATGTGCAAGCCTCACACTGATCTACTGTCCTGCGCATGCAGGAGTTTATGATGATTAGCGGGACGACTCGCTGGATGAGAAGGTCCCAGGCATGATATGCTAAGATTGGAAAAGTGGGTCGTCTCTAAGGCTGTGATGGACATAATTTAGCAAGCACGAACAGCTAGCATGGAGGGGTAGGGTAGGTGAAATGATGATGTTCTGGAAGTGGGGGAAGAGAATAAGCTAACTCTGTGAATTCACGTCAATGAAAGCACACTCAAAGCACGACAGAGACATCATACCTTACGTTGGTTACTGAAACAGTAGCGGTGTAGACAGGGGAATGTCATGTCTCTACTGACGTACCTCCTGAGATCAGTGGTATCAGTACAACAACAGACATTCTCTGTGTATTTCATTAGGTAGCACTTTCTGTATCTTTATTCGCGATAGAAACTTCTTTCACTGGATTCATACAATAATGAAAAGAGAAGTGTGACAGCGATATCTGAGAAAACAGTACACATAGTCATTCACGATTATAACAATAAGAAACATACAACGTTCTCGTAAAAGGCAAATCGAATATAGCATATAAATTAAAGAAGTACTGCATGACACATTACACTAAGTCCCTCATTACAGGTGAATTAAGAATTCATTTTACAAATTATCTACTTTCGCTACAATTAGATTGAAAAAGAAAAAAAAAGAATCAGAAGAAGAAGATGAATGAATAAGCTTTATTTTTAAAGGGTAAATAATTGGGCACGTAGGCCTGTCTTACATTATGCCCTTAATCATTCCATCTTTCATTCACCCGACACACTCGATTTAATACAAGTATGCAAAGTGCATTAAGAAAAAAAACATCAAAAGAGTGTACGATTAAACTATTACTTTCAAAGTAAAAGAGAAGAAGTAATCAACCTAATAAAATAGTAATCACACACACAAACATGCGTATACACAGACGTATACATAATCAAAATATTTTATCATTACAGATCTTCTAACATATGTTTTTTTAACAAACATTAACACAAATTCTAACAATATCTAACAAGTTACTTTTCGAAATATGTCATTTTAGTACTTGATGGCTGGCGAGACATGGGTTGAGAGAGTGCTGGTTATTCTATGTAGGCATATAATTACAACCAAGTAAATAATGAAACAGGTTTGAGTTAAATGATGAAGTATGACTAATGGATTTTAAATGGTAGGGGAGGGTGTTCTAGAGCTGTACTGCAGAGTATGCAAGGCTTTTCTTGTACAGATCAATCCTGGGCTTAGGAAGAAGACAGTTTTTTAAACGCTGGCTATGTTTAGTGTTATACGTAAACAGTGACCACAAGTAAGGCGGAGCATTGTGTGACAGAATTCTCTGAACAAACTTAACTTTGTTAAAAATGACTATATTTGATGAGCTAATTAAATCGCTAACACACTTTTTAAACAACATCCAAGAAGACTTTACACATGGACATCACCAGATCGGGACAAATGGTAAATGACCAGGATGTGATGAGATAACAACTGAACTTATTAAGGCAAGAGGAAAGGAATGTGCAACAATCTATCATGCACTATGTAAAAAGTTATGGCATTCTGGGATTCGACCAAAAGAATGGAAAAGAACTGTGTTCATACCACTGCCGAAAAAAGGGAAACCTGAAATTATGCACAAACTACAGAACTATTACCCTGATTAGTAAAATTATGTTAAAAATCATAATGGGTAGACTTCGAAAGAAAATTGAAGAAGAAGTCAATATTGTTCAAGCCGGTTTCAGGCAAGGAAGAGGATCAAGAGATCATATATTCAATATAAGATTAATAATAGAGAAATGCAGAGAGTTTAACGTGAATCTATATTTATCCTTTATAGACTACTCAAAGGCATTTGATTGTGTACAACACCAGAAACTTTGGGAAATAATGGAAAATATGGGAGTTCCAACACATTTGACACAATTAATATCACTTCTGTATCTAGACCAACAAGCAGCAGTAAAAATAAATGGTGAAACAACAACTTGGTTGGACATAAAACAAGGGGTCCGCCAGGGGTGCATATCGTCGTCTTACTTATTTAACTTGTATACTGAAAATATAATGAGGAATGTTAGAGAAGATGTAGACAAAGAATATTACGATGTCATAACAATTGGAGGTTATGAAATACCAGAGATTAGATATTCTGATGGCACAGTATTACTGTCCACAACGCAATAATGAATGGAAAAACTAATTATGTCAGTCCGTAAGAACAGCGAAGAGCAAAACCTCTATCTTAATGCAAAGAAAACTAAATTGATGACAACTGACAAAACAAACAAGGCAGCTGAAATATGTATCAATGAGGAAAAACTGGAAGAAGTGGAGAGATTTGAATATCTTGGATCACTACTAACTAGTAGTGGAGATACAATGATGGAAATTAAAAGGACGACATCTATCGCTCTTCAGAAAGTAAAACAAATAAATAATCTGTGGAGAGGAGCAGACAAAACCACAAAAATAAGATTTTTAAGGACATGCATCTTTCCCATCGCAACATATGCCTGTGAGATCTGGACACCTAACAAAAGAGCTGAGAAACGCATAAATGCCTTTGAATGTAAAAGCTACAGAAGAGTTCTTCAGATATCATGGACACAAAAAAGAACAAATATATCTGGACACTTAACAAAACAGCTGAGAAGCACATAAATGCCTTTGAATGTAAATGCTATAGAAGAGTTCTCCAAATATCGTGGACACAAAAAAGAACAAATATATCTATACTACAAGAGCTTAATATTGAAGAAGGCTGGCTAGTAAAGAGGATTAAAGAGAGAAAACTTAAATATTTTGGCCACATTAAACGTCATGATAATTTAGAGAAGGCCGTATTGGAAGGATACATAATGGGAAAAAGAAAAAGAGGAAGACCGAAACGAAGATGGCTGCAAGACATCGTTGATGATCTGGAAATGGATGCAGCAGCAGCAGGCCATCTTGCTCACAACCGAGAGGCCTACAGGAGTGCTGTTTGGGAGGCAATGTTCCGCAAGGGACATGCAAAGGAATGAATGAATGAATATCTATACTACAAGAACTTAATATTGAAACAGTCTGGTTTGTAAAGAGGATTAAAGAGAGAAAACTTAAATCTTTTGGACACATTAAACTTCAATATAATCTAGAGAAGACCGTCTTGGTAGGGTACATAATGGGAAAAAAAAGAAAGGAAGACCAAGGCGAAGATGGCTGCAAGACATCTTTGATAATCTGCAAATGGATGCAGCAGCACCAGGCCATCTTGCTCACAACCGAGAGGCCTACAGGGGTGCTGTTTGGGAGGCAAAGTTCCGCAAGGGACATGCAAATGAATGAATGAATTCAGGGTTCACGTATGATGTAGTCTTCTGACTGTTTAAGGACAGATTAGCTCAGGTCTAGATCCTTGACTCACGGCACCATTTGTGTGGAGGTTTTCAACAGAACACACGCGTGTAGTTGTCACAGAAAAATAAGATTCTACATATCAGTGCCAGATCACTTTATTCACTCATCAGTTACTGAACAAACTGTCACTTATTACTTCATCTGTCACCTTATTAAATGTATATGATGCAGGCCTCCGAGTTTTAGCCTAAATACTCACGAACAGCAGCAGCTTATACACCTGACACACATTGCTAGTAGCCGCCATGCATCTCTCTCTCTTTCTCTCTCTTTCTCTCTTTCTCTCTCTTTCTCTCTCTCCAATCTCTGACGTCATAATTCCACCAGTCGTTCAGTCACTGGACATATCCCACTTACAGTACATGGTGTTAGCAGTACTTAATGGCAACATTTCTTCCAACTTGTCTGTGAGACACCAAGTAAAGATGTGATCTGTTTGTTTCGTAGTATGTGTCTATATGTGAACAGGTACAATTATTTTTCTCTTTCTTGTAGTAGGAATATTTGTGAGAAAGAAGATAAAAGAGTGATTTTTTTCCGCCTTATAGCACCTGCAAGGGAGACTCTTCTGACAAACAGCTCAGTAAGTACTGGTAAAGCCGACTATAAGAAAAATTCTTTGGGCACCACAGTGAAGTATCCAAATTCGGCGTCGATACAGGTAACACTGATTATCTGTTTGTTAATGTGGAAGCAGTGTGTCCTGTGCTACTTGGACTGAAGACTTGAGTTTCCTGGTTTGTACCGAGGCTACTCGTTCTCCTTTGGCTGAGAGTTTGCTCCACTCTCGAATATTTTCTTCCACGATGTTGACATGTTTTGGTTATGATGAAAGACAAAACCACAAAAATAAGATTTTTAAGGACATGCATCTTTCCCATCGCAACATATGCCCGTGAGACCTGGACACTTAACAAAACAGCTGAGAAACGCATAAATGCCTTTGAATGTAAAAGCTACAGAAGAGTTCTTCAGATATCATGGACACAAAAAAGAACAAATATATCTATACTACAAGAGCTTAATATTGAAGAAGGCTGGCTAGTAAAGAGGATTAAAGAGAGAAAACTTAAATATTTTGGCCACATTAAACGTCATGATAATTTAGAGAAGGCCGTATTGGAAGGATACATAATGGGAAAAAGAAAAAGAGGAAGACCGAAACGAAGATGGCTGCAAGACATCGTTGATGATCTGGAAATGGATGCAGCAGCAGCAGGCCATCTTGCTCACAACCGAGAGGCCTACAGGAGTGCTGTTTGGGAGGCAATGTTCCGCAAGGGACATGCAAAGGAATGAATGAATGAATATCTATACTACAAGAACTTAATATTGAAACAGTCTGGTTTGTAAAGAGGATTAAAGAGAGAAAACTTAAATCTTTTGGACACATTAAACTTCAATATAATCTAGAGAAGACCGTCTTGGTAGGGTACATAATGGGAAAAAAAAGAAAGGAAGACCAAGGCGAAGATGGCTGCAAGACATCTTTGATAATCTGCAAATGGATGCAGCAGCACCAGGCCATCTTGCTCACAACCGAGAGGCCTACAGGGGTGCTGTTTGGGAGGCAAAGTTCCGCAAGGGACATGCAAATGAATGAATGAATTCAGGGTTCACGTATGATGTAGTCTTCTGACTGTTTAAGGACAGATTAGCTCAGGTCTAGATCCTTGACTCACGGCACCACTTGTATGGAGGTTTTCAACAGAACACACGCGTGTAGTTGTCACAGAAAAATAAGATTGTACATGTCAGTGCCAGATCACTTTATTCACTCATCAGTTACTGAACAAACTGTCACTTATTACTTCATCTGTCACTTTATTAAATGTATATGATGCAGGCCTCCGAGTTTTAGCCTAAATACTCACGAATAGCAGCAGCTTATACACCTGACACACATTGCTAGTAGCCGCCATGCATCTCTCTCTCTCTCTCTTTCTCTCTCTATCTCTCTCTCTCCAGTCTCTGACGTCATAATTCCACCAGTCGTTCAGTCACTGGACATGTCTCACTTACAGTACATGGTGTTAGCAGTACTTAATGGCAACATTTCTTCCAACTTGTCTGTGAGACACCAAGTAAAGATGTGATCTGTTTGTTTCGTAGTATGTGTCTATATGTGAACAGGTAAAATTATTTTTCTCTTTCTTGTAGTAGGAATATTTGTGAGAAAGAAGATAAAAGAGTGATTTTTTTCCGCCTTATAGCACCTGCAAGGGAGACTCTTCTGACAAACAGCTCAGTAAGTACTGGTAAAGCCGACTATAAGAAAAATTCTTTGGGCACCACAGTGAAGTATCCAAATTCGGCGTCGATACAGGTAACACTGATTATCTGTTTGTTAATGTGGAAGCAGTGTGTCCTGTGCTACTTGGACTGAAGACTTGAGTTTCCTGGTTTGTACCGAGGCTACTCGTTCTCCTTTGGCTGAGAGTTTGCTCCACTCTCGAATATTTTCTTCCACGATGTTGACATGTTTTGGTTATGATGAAAGACTAATAAGAATTAAAGTGATTTCCTTATAACTGAGAAAATAACTGCACTCTTAGCACTGTCTGCCCTCGTCTCTTGTCCACTTTCAAATCCTGATTGTGAGGCATGGGGGGGGGGGGGGGGAATGACTGTAGAAATGGGTAAATAACTCTGTGTGGACCTGATGAAGGAAAGACAGGTAGGTGTGATGCTGGTGACATCACTCTTTAGTTTGTCAGCAGGTCAGAGAAATGTAGGGCACTAACTCTACATCCATGTCTGCCTCATAATCACGAGGAGGGGAATAAAGGGGCAAAAAAAACCACTTTGTCAGGCGTGAGTAGCAAAGTTGTGAGTTTCTTCCTGGACTAATTCAGGGCTCTAACAAAGAGTCTTTACTTGTGGGTCGGTTCATCTTAGCCCAAGCTAACACAGAGTCTTTACTTGTGGATCGGTTCATCTTAGCCCAAGCTAACAAAGAGTCTTTACTTGTGGGTCGATTCATCTTAGCCCAAGCTAACAAAGAGTCTTTACTTGTGAGTCGGTTCATCCCAGCCCAAGCTAACAAAGAGTCTTTACTTGTGAGTCGGTTCATCTTAGCCCAAGCTAACAAAGAGTCTTTACTTGTGAGTCGGTTCATCTTAGCCCAAGCTAACAAAGAGTCTTTACTTGTGAGTCGGTTCATCTTAGCCCAAGCTAACAAAGAGTCTTTACTTGTGAGTCGGTTCATCTTAGCCCAAGCTAACAAAGAGTCTTTACTTGTGAGTCGGTTCATCTTAGCCCAAGCTAACAAAGAGTCTTTACTTGTGAGTCGGTTCATCTTAGCCCAAGCTAACAAAGAGTCTTTACTTGTGAGTCGGTTCATCTTAGCCCAAGCTAACAAAGAGTCTTTACTTGTGAGTCGGTTCATCCCAGCCCAAGCTAACAAAGAGTCTTTACTTGTGAGTCGGTTCATCTTAGCCCAAGCTAACAAAGAGTCTTTACTTGTGAGTCGGTTCATCTTAGCCCAAGCTAACAAAGAGTCTTTACTTGTGAGTCGGTTCATCTTAGCCCAAGCTAACAAAGAGTCTTACTTGTGAGTCGGTTCATCTTAGCCCAAGCTAACAAAGAGTCTTTACTTGTGAGTCGGTTCATCTTAGCCCAAGCTAACAAAGAGTCTTTACTTGTGAGTCGGTTCATCTTAGCCCAAGCTAACAAAGAGTCTTTACTTGTGAGTCGGTTCATCTTAGCCCAGGCTAACAAAGAGTCTTTACTTGTGAGTCGGTTCATCTTAGCCCAAGCTAACAAAGAGTCTTTACTTGTGAGTCGGTTCATCTTAGCCCAAGCTAACAAAGAGTCTTTACTTGTGAGTCGGTTCATCTTAGCCCAAGCTAACAAAGAGTCTTTACCTGTGGATCGATTCATCTTAGTCCAAGCTAACAAAAACTACAGTCGCTCCTTGCTAATTAGAGGGACCGCCATCCGCAGTGCAAATAATCCGCGGACTGACTTAAAATAAAACTATTACATCCAAAATTTAAATGTATAAATTGTGCTCGCTTTCCTGTATAAGAAGGGTTATGAGTTAACTCATGGCCGTTTCTCATCTGTAAGACAAGAGAGAAAAAAGGAAACAAAAAGTGATAAAGAAAACACATTACATACGTTCTCAAATCTACATTATTGAGTATGTATGTATGTCTTTTCTCTCCACATCTCACTCTCTCTTTCTCTCAGTTTGCTGTTCAGTATTGTTCTTGATATCTTAATGTGTATAACTTTGAAATCAAATTATACCATATGCATCACGTGATGAAAAGAAACAGTCAGAGAATCCCAAAACAAGCTATCAAATGGAACACAACAGCCCGAAGAAAAATAGGTCTACCACGTGAAACTCTAAAGAGGACATTGTTAAATGAGTCAAATGTAGCAGGCATAAAATTCCTTGATGAGGCTGAAAAGCTCGCCGAAAACAAGAAAACTTTGCGAACTATCATGCGAGCCCTATGTGACGTTTAACGTCCTTGTAAGAATGTGTAAGATGTATTTATGTTACAACTATAATTATACAGTTTTTTTGAATGTATATTCCTTTCCTATCATCCCAGTCTACGCAGGTGTGGTATTGTTATGTCATCTATGATGTACTTTGTTTTCTTTAACTTAAATCAAACACAGGATCTCTTAAAACTAACTAACCGGTTTGTCCCAGAGGTTAAGTCACTGCTGGCTTGACTTTTCAAATGCCGCGCGTGGAGTGAAGCTCCTCCCGGTTAAGGAAGTAAATGCGGAAATAAAGGTTGCTGTGCGGCGCCGATGGGAAAAGGTGGTGGAAAGTGAAGTTTAACCTGGTATGTCCAGTAGTATCGCTACGAGAGCTATACCACGGCACCTCTGCTCTAGAGGCCGCCTACGTCCGAAATACACCTACACTGGTGAAATATGCCTAAACCGGCACACACCAGGGGTGGAACTCGATGGCTAGACATGTCATGCCACCTCCGCTCTAGAGGTCGGTAACGCCTGATAAACACCCATACTGGTGAATTTTGCCTAAACCGGCTCATACCAGGGGTGAATCTTGAAGGCTATGAATGTCACAGTACCTCTGCCCTAGAGGTCGGTCCCGTCCCAAACATGCCCATACTGGGAAATGCCTAAACCGGCTCAACCCAGGGGTAGAAGTCACTAGTGGCGAGGATTCGTCCTCCTGGACAAAAGCTCCATCCTGGTCACAACTAGGAAGGGTAGCGGCCACGACCGCAAAATGCTGAAGTCGGAGACACTGGACCAGGGAAGTCTAGATAGGCAACCACCTCTCACCCGGCGGGGATGTCTGCGTATCCTAATCACGCTGAGGTTTTCCGGTGAGAAAGTCCAACCCTGGACTGGATGGGCAACCACCTCTCACCCGGCGGTGATACACGGGTATCTCATAACACGTCGAGGTTTTCCGGTGAGAAAGTCCAACTCTGTCCTGGGTGGGCAAACGCCTCTCACCCAGCGGGGATGCACTGATATTCCAAACACGTCGAGGTCTTCCGGTGAGAAAGTCCAACCCTAGACCAAACTGGTGCAATGAAAACCACGGTGTCACGCAATCCCGCTTCCGAGACCCACCAAGAATACAGGCTAAAGCACTGTGATACTCTGAACCCCTTGTGGTCCTTCGTGGAACTCATGTGGTCTATTTTGGACCACACAGGGGACCACCGGACCTAACGAGGACCACATGTGTGAATTCAGTAGGTTCACAGTGCGGTTTTTGGTGGTAGAAGTGAACGAAGAAGAAGAAGAAGAAGAGGGACCGCCATCCGCAGTGCAAATAATCCGCGGACTAACTTTAAATAAAACTATTACATCCAAAATTTAAATTTATAAATTGTGCTCGCTTTCCTGTATAAGAAGAGTTATGAGTTAACGCATGGCCGTTTCCCATCTTTAAGACAAGAGAGAAAAAGGAAAAAAAAAGTGAGAAAGAAAACTCCTTACATACGTTCTCAAATCTACATTATTGAGTATGTATGTATTTTCTCTCCACATCTCACTCTCTCTTTCTCTCAGTTTGCTGTTCAGTATTGTTCTTGATATCTTAATGTGTATAACTTTGAAATCAAATTATACCATATGCATCACGTGATGAAAAGAAACAGTCAGAGAATCCCAAAACAAGCTATCAAATGGAACACAACAGCCCGAAGAAAAATAGGTCTACCACGTGAAACTCTAAAGAGGACATTGTTAAAAGAGTCAAATGTAGCAGGCATAAAATTCCTTGATGAGGCTGAAAAGCTCGCCGAAAACAAGAAAACTTTGCGAACTATCATGCGAGCCCTATGTGACGTTTAACGTCCTTGTAAGAATGTGTAAGATGTATTTATGTTACAACTATAATTATACAGTTTTTTTTAATGTATATTCCTTTCCTATCATCCCAGTCTACGCAGGTGTGGTATTGTTATGTCATCTATGATGTACTTTGTTTTCTTTAACTTAAATCAAACACAGGATCTCTTAAAAACTAACTACAGTGGTGGAAGGCCAGTAATATTTCTATATCTAGGCCATATCTTGAACAAAGATTTGTCTGATGGAGAGGGCGATGAAAGAAGCGACCCTATGAATATCACTGTTCTTATAACTGACGGTCAGTCAGAACTGTCATCTTCTAGTAAGTGAATTGTGATGTTGACATTTCAGCAAAAATCTGGTATAACTGGTATTTTTTAATTTATGGAACAATTTATTATAAACGTAATTAGCAGAGAATGCCCGAGTGGTATAGTGGTTAGTGGCTCGTCTATCCCTCGGAGATTGGTGGTTCAAGTAAGGCAGGGGACACTTAAGTGAAAAACATGTGGAAATCATTTGTCTGGAGCTATGAAAAAAAAGACACCAAGGAGGGAAGCTGCCCATATTGCCAGGTCAAGTATAAACAGGTCAAGGAAAATATAGACACTAACATCATATCCCCTGTGTGTCTCTTTCATCCTGCAGAAGTTACTCTTCTTCACCTTTCTGAACCATTAAGGCTCATTGCTGCAGATAAAGTTCTTCTCTCTTCCTAATCTTCTCTCTCCTGTTGGTGACACCAGTTTCTTTCATATTTTCTTCTTTGTTGTCTTTCCATCTCTGTATTGGTATACGCCTTTGTCTTGTTCCCCACATCTCTGTATTGGTATACGCCTTTGTCTTGTTCCCCACATCTCTGTATTGGTATACGCCTTTGTCTTGTTCCCCACATCTCTTATATATACTTCATTTTCGTGTGTCTGTTCTCTCTATTCTTTCTACATGGCACAGCATCGTGCATAATTTTTTTTAAAAGAAGAAGAAAAGGGACTTAATTAAAGCACCATTATACTTTTTTTTCAAATTCTGTTCTTATAACTGACGGTCAGTCAGAACTGTCATCTTCTAGTAAGTGAATTGTGATGTTGACATTTCAGCAAAAATCTGGTATAACTGGTATTTTTTTTTAATTTATGGAACAATTTATTATAAACGTAATGAGCAGAGAATGCCCGAGTGGTATAGTGGTTAGTGGCTCGTCTATCCCTCGGAGATTGGTGGTTCAAGTAAGGCAGGGGACACTTAAGTGAAAAACATGTGGAAATCATTTGTCTGGAGCTATGAAAAGAAAGACACCAAGGAGGGAAGCTGCCCATATTGCCAGGTCAAGTATAAACAGGTCAAGGAAAATATAGACACTAACATCATATCCACTATGTGTCTCTTTCATCCTGCAGAAGTTACTCTTCTTCACCTTTCTGAACCATTAAGGCTCATTGCTGCAGATAAAGTTCTTCTCTCTTCCTAATCTTCTCTCTCCTGTTGGTGACACCAGTTTCTTTCATATTTTCTTCTTTGTTGTCTTTCCATCTCTGTATTGGTATACGCCTTTGTCTTGTTCCCCACATCTCTGTATTGGTATACGCCTTTGTCTTGTTCCCCACATCTCTGTATTGGTATACGCCTTTGTCTTGTTCCCCACATCTCTTATATATACTTCATTTTCGTGTGTCTGTTCTCTCTATTCTTTCTACATGGCACAGCATCGTGCATAATTTTTTTTAAAAGAAGAAGAAAAGGGACTTAATTAAAGCACCATTATACTTTTTTTTTCAAATTCTTTTCTTTTAAACTGCACGTAAGAACAGATACTCATATATGCAGGCAATTTTCATCACCATGTGGTGAAACGGATTTCGCCATCAGTGTTTCTGTATCTTGCTTTTTTTCCTGGTAATATACAGGTAGTCCCCACAACTTACCTTTAGTCACATCTTAGGGCGTGGAAGGTAGCAGAGAATGTATCCTTTATTGACATCAAGGATCTGCAGCACACCGGATTTTAGACGTAGATCATAAAACGTTCTGCATAATCGGCAGAGAACCACCAGCAGCAACAATAGCCAAACCTTGTAAAATGGAAGCTTGACAGAAAACAGTTCGGGATGTCGCATATAAGATAATGCCAGGTCCTACTTTGCCAGTCTTATACAGCACTTTCTCGATATCATTTAGATGTAGATGAGGATGAAAATTAATCATACAGATGTAAGAGACATAAATATAGATGGACAATACCTACTGTAACAGGATTTGATCTTGAAATAACGTATCACGAGATTAAGATATCGCGAGATTAAGAATGGAAATTTTCACAATCAAACCTAACATTCTAGTTTTTATTTCGTTTCGTTTCTGTATTTCTTTATTTGCTACCCCGAGGACGTATTCTGTCCAACTATTTTTTAATGCATCGCATTAAATATACTTGCCGAAATATCACATTTTTATCTTGTTAGTGCAAAGCTTTTTTATAAATGTTTTCTTGGAGTTACTCCCCCTAGATTCATTGTAACTTGCACTATTTATTTTAACATCTCTATCATTGACATATTGCTTTGTTTTCTGTATTTATGAACACATAGACGTACAGTTCTGAATCTTTCTTGTCCTGTATGACAGATGTGTGATCAAAATGTAAACACAAATCTGTTATATTTCCACAGAAGAAAAGAAATAATTCAGACTTGCTTCTGCCCTCCATGAACATCTTATGAACGTGCACCCTGCAGCCAAGCTCTGTCATTTCTGAAGTCTATATAGGATACAGAAAAATAAGATTAAACGATAAATAATAAACAATCTCCTGTGGTATTATGTTTTCATTTGTCTATATTGATTATTTGTGTAACTTGTCTCTCTGTCTCTATCTTGCTTTCTCTCTTGCTCTCTCTCTCTTTCTCTCTGTCTCGCTCTTGCTCTCTCTCTGTCTCTCTCTGTCTCTTTCTTGCTCTCTCTTTCTCTCTCTGTCTCTCATTTCCTCTCTCTCTTTCTCTCTCTGTCTCTCATTTGCTCTCTCTCTTTCTCTCTCTGTCTCTCTCTTACTCTCTCTGTGTCTCTTTCTTTCTCTCTCTGTCTCTCTCTTGCTTTCTCTGTCTCTTTCTTTCTCTCTCTGTCTCTCTCTTGCTTTCTCTGTCTCTTTCTTTCTCTCTCTGTCTCTCTCTTGCTTTCTCTGTCTCTTTCTTTCTCTCTCTTTCTCTCTCTTGCTTTCTCTGTCTCTTTCTTTCTCTCTCTGTCTCTCTGTCTCTCTCTTGCTCTCTCTCTGTCTCTCTCTCTTTCTCTCTCTGTCTCTTTCTTTCTCTCTCTGTCTCTCTCTTGCTTTCTCTGTCTCTTTCTCTCTCTTATACATATATTTTTTCACCTGGTAGTAAAAAGGTTCTAAAAAGAAGTGAGATATATTAACTCACTATCAACAATAGCACTAAGATGGACACCACAGGGGAACAGAAGTAAGGGTAGACCATAAGAGACATGGAGAAGAACAACAGAGAGGATGTTGAGCAATAGAGGGTTCACCTGGGCAAGGCGGAAAAAAAGTACAAAAGACCGGCGTTAATGGAAAACCCTTTCGGATGCCTCATATGCCATTTGGGTCAAGGTTCAGAGAGAGAGAGAGCTTTACCTTATTTTATATCCTTCCCGTGCTGTTAAACGTCACATAGGGCTCGCAAGGTAGTTCGCCAATTTCGGTGACCTTTTAAACTTCATCATTGGATTTTATGCGTGTTAAACTGGCCTCTCTTAACAATGTCCTCTTTAGAGTTTCACATTGTCTGCTTCTTTTTCTTTTGGCTGTTGTGTTCCACTCGATAGCTTGTTTTGGGATGCTCTGATCGTTTCTTCTCATCACCTGACCGACATATGTCCATCTTCTTTTCCTGATCACCCGTGAGACTGGTTGTTGTTCAGTCATCTGTCTTATCTCAGCATTGTTCTTGAATTCGTTCCATTTGATGCCGAGTATTTTCCTTAAGTATTTGTTTTCTAAAGCGTCGAATTTCTTGTCCGTTTCTTTAGTTATTTTCCAGCTTTCGCATGCATAAATGAGGGTGGATATTACATTTGAATTGAATAATCTTAACTTGGTTTTTGTACTTATAATTTTTTAATGCCATATGTTCTCAAGATTCTTGAAGGTCGATGATCCTTTTGCAATTCTAATTCTAACTTCTTTCCTGGTGTCACTATCCTGGTCTATGTAGCTGCCAAGGTATGCAAAATGGTTGACTTCTTCAACAACTGTTCCTTTTACGTATGCTTTTCCTTCTTGATTAATGAGAAGTTTCATTATTTTTGTTTTGTCTTTGTTAATTTCAAGACCTATTTTGCTAGAGTGTGACTGTTTTTATTGCATCATTTCACATTGTCACTGATAAGAGTTGTGTCATCAGCAAAATCAAGATCTTCTAGGTGGGTCCCATGTACCCAAATCAATACCTGTGCAGTATTGTTTCATTATGAAGTCTATGGCATTCCAAATAGCAAACGAGGAAGTATGTATCACTGTTTCATGCCTGTTTCACTCTGCAACTATTCGCTCATTCCTTCTTCTGTGTTGACCCCACAAACAGATCCGTTGTAGAGATCTCTAATGATGCTGACAATTTTTATTGTATTCCATCTAGTCTAAAATTCTCCGCAGTGAATCTCTGTTTATACTATCAAATGCCTTTTTAAAGTCTATGAAATTTAGGATTAATTAACAGATTTTGCTGTTCAATATGTTCTTCAAGACTTATTCTTTAAAGATCTGATTGAGATTGCTTCTCCCTTTTCGAAATCCTGCTTGTTCTTCTCTCATTGCAATATCCACTATGTCTTTAAGTCTATTCAGAATTACTTTGCAAAATACTTTTCACACAACTGATAGTAATGTTACTCCTCTCCATTTATTGTAGTCTCTAAGGTTTAACTATGTTGGTATTTTAATAATAATTCATTTTTTTCCATTTAGAGGGGACCTTTTCTTCCTTCCAAATTTCATTAAACATTCTCTGTAGTTGGCTCACGTTGTAACTATTGATAGCTTTTAATATTTCGGCTGTTATTTTATCTTCACTTGTATCTTTGTTCTTACCCACTAGATTCAGTAATATTTCAATTTCATGCAACGTAATTTTTTCTAGGTTGAAATTTACTTGTGGGATTGGTAAGTCGGTTTCAAGGTTTATCAATTCCTTTGAGTGTAGTCGATTACGTATTCTCGTGAGTATTCGGCCCATCTTTGCTTTTGGTCTTTATTTTATGTTAATACACTTCCAGTTTTGTTAAAGACTGGTCTTTCTTCAGATGTAACAGTAGGTGTTAGCCTCGTTTGTATGTTATAAAGAGTTATGCTGTCTCCTGTTGTTGCTGCCTTCTCTGGTTTTTTTCGTCATATTGTCCATGCATTCATTTTTATCCCTTCTAACTAAACTTTTTTACTTTATTGTCTAGTTCTTTGTATGTTGCTTTTGCCAATTTTTTTTCCAAGATCTATGTTTACATTCAACATGGTTAGTTTGGTTGCTCGTCTTTCATGTATGTATCTCAATAAGGTAGATAGAGGTGTATGGTGCAGTTTTACAAAATGAGGGAGGAAGTAAGTAAGGTGAGAAAAAAACGAATAGAAAGTATGAGAATGTATAAATGAAAAACATGCAACATCCGATATTTCGGCGTGAGCCTTATTCGAGGATACGTACACAACGAAATACAAACATATAGAACTTATCTGAAGTGTCTTGCTCCCAGTGAAGCAGAAATGTGTGTGGAAGAAGGAGGAGGAAAAAAAGCAGAGGAAAAAAAATCACGCTGCCTACAGACAAAAGATTCCCGATAGAGCCAATCATAACGAAGAAGCGGAGAGAGAAGAGGAGAACTAGTGGGAGAAAGGGGTTGGGGGAAGGCAATAGAAACATGATAGCAGCTAGAGGAGGTGTCGGGGGAGGGAAGGAGAGAGGAGAGGGAAAAGGAGACACGGAGAGATAATGAATGAAGAACATAAACACTTGCATGGAGAAAATGTGAAACTGGTGAATAGGACAAGACCAATATGTTGGCAGAGAAGGAAATAGGGTGATGGTAGGGAGGGGTAGCATAGAGAAAGAACGTAGAGTATAAAAAAGGCCAGTGGAAAAATAAAGAAGTTACAGAAAGCTGAAGACATTGTTAATTCCAGCTGGGTGGAGACAGCCAGTCTGGAAAATAAGGCGCTGTTCTAGGACCCTCCGAGATCGTACATCTGCGGAACAAGAGCGGATCGCACTAACCGAAATGTCCTGTTTGCCCTTGTGGTTACCAAGGCAAAAATGTTTACTAAAATATATGTTTGTATTTCGTTTTGTATGTATCCTCGAATAAGGCTCACGCCGAAATATCGGATGTTGTATGTTTTTCATTTATACATTCTCATACTTTCTATTCGGTTTTTTCTCACCTTGCTCACTTCCTCCCTCACTTTGTAAAACTGCACCATACACCTCTATCTACCTTATTTATTTAAACAAGTTTTGCTGCAGTCGCCATCCCTTTTATATGTATGTATCTCCACGTGTTATCTGATATCCATGCATTTCTACTTTTTTTTTTGCAGTCCAACACTTGCTTTTGCTGCTGTGATTATGGCTGTGTTGTTAGAATTCTATAATTCATCTGACTCCTCTACCACACTGTTTGCTGCGAACTGTTTGGTAAGTTCCAGATGAAAATTACTCTTAGTATTTTCTTTTTATAAGTTGGTCCTTTTTATCTTTCCGAGTATTGCTTTTTTGTGTTGCTTTTCATTTTTAGTTTTATCTCCTCTATACACAGGTTGTGATCACTGTTGCCATCTGCACCTCTGTATGCTCTTTCATCTATCGGGGATGTTCTGAATTGCTTTCCGATACAAAAGTGATCAATCTGGGTTATGGTTCTATCATCTGGAGATATCCATGTTTTTTTTTATGTATCTCTTTGTGTGGGAATGACCACGCCCTCTGTTAGACATAGTTTAATTAATCATCTCCATTCTGGTTTACGGTATCAGTCCCTTCTTTCCCCATTACTTTTTCGACGTGGGTCTTATCTTTTCCTACCTTGGCGTCAAGTCATTAGGATGTCGTTTCTATGGACTTTGTTACTGAGCTGTTGTAGTTGGTAATAGAAATTGTCTTTTATTTCATCATCCGCATCTTTCGTGGATGCATAGCAATGTATCGTTGTCATTCTTCTGTGTCTTAGTTTGTACTGTACTCTTATTATACGAGTGTTCACTGGTTCCCACTCTATAAGGCTCTTTGCTTCTATACTTTACATAATTGTACCTACGCCTTTTTGGCGTTTCCCGTCCTCTCTGCCTGAATGTATTATTAACTTACCGTTTTCCGCCGATCTTTTACCTGCTTATGACCATCGCATTTCACTGATGCTCATTACGTAGGTAGCATCTCTCCATTTCTCCGATTACCCGAGTAGTTTTTGATGGTGCTGCCATTGTTATTACGTTCCAGAATCCAATCATTGTGACGTATTTGGGACCGACGAATGTATTCTTTCGATTTTTGTCTGAATTCTTCAGAGTTGGTATCCCTTATGCCAAAACCGGAGTTGGTTTTGTTGCGGGTTTCCATAAAATGTGGGATATACTACGAGGGGCTTTCAGAAAGTAATGCACTACATCTCTCAGGAGCTGTTTATTAAAAAAAGCATGAACTTTATATATAATATACATGGATTTGTCATGTAAACATCGATATTATTCAACATAATCACCATCAAATTGTACGGCTTTACGCCAGCGCGAAACAAGTGCGTGTATTCCTAACTCATACCAGATTTTCTCTTGATTATGTAGCTATTTCTTCGCTGCATGAATCACTCCTTCGTCATCTTCAAATCATACCCCTAGTACAGTCCAACCCAATTTGGTGACTACTTCCTGTGTTGCCAGATTTTTCGTGAAGGAGAAGCAGGTCTGCTGGATTCTTGTGCGGCCGAACTTTGCGAAAACGTTGAATGAATTTTTTTCAACGTCTTAATGTAAGCTTGCGAAGTGATTGCCTTTCCTCTTGGCATAAAATACACAAGAATCACACATTCAATGTCCCGAAAGACAGTGATCATGACCTTTCCAGCTGAAGGAGTTGTCGTGGTGATTGCGGATGATGCCACTCCATTGACTGTCTTTTTTTTCTCAGGTTCAAAATGATGTGCCCAAGTTTCGTCACCTGTTACGATCTTAGCCAGAAAGGTCTCTCCCTCAGCAATGAAACACTCCGACAATTCAGAACAAGTTTTGCTGCAGTCGCCATCCCTTTTATATGTATGTATCTCCACGTGTTATCTGATATCCATGCATTTCTACTTTTTTTTTTGCAGTCCAACACTTGCTTTTGCTGCTGTGATTATGGCTGTGTTGTTAGAATTCTATAATTCATCTGACTCCTCTACCACACTGTTTGCTGCGAACTGTTTGGTAAGTTCCAGATGAAAATTACTCTTAGTATTTTCTTTTTATAAGTTGGTCCTTTTTATCTTTCCGAGTATTGCTTTTTTGTGTTGCTTTTCATTTTTAGTTTTATCTCCTCTATACACAGGTTGTGATCACTGTTGCCATCTGCACCTCTGTATGCTCTTTCATCTATCGGGGATGTTCTGAATTGCTTTCCGATACAAAAGTGATCAATCTGGGTTATGGTTCTATCATCTGGAGATATCCATGTTTTTTTTTATGTATCTCTTTGTGTGGGAATGACCACGCCCTCTGTTAGACATAGTTTAATTAATCATCTCCATTCTGGTTTACGGTATCAGTCCCTTCTTTCCCCATTACTTTTTCGACGTGGGTCTTATCTTTTCCTACCTTGGCGTCAAGTCATTAGGATGTCGTTTCTATGGACTTTGTTACTGAGCTGTTGTAGTTGGTAATAGAAATTGTCTTTTATTTCATCATCCGCATCTTTCGTGGATGCATAGCAATGTATCGTTGTCATTCTTCTGTGTCTTAGTTTGTACTGTACTCTTATTATACGAGTGTTCACTGGTTCCCACTCTATAAGGCTCTTTGCTTCTATACTTTACATAATTGTACCTACGCCTTTTTGGCGTTTCCCGTCCTCTCTGCCTGAATGTATTATTAACTTACCGTTTTCCGCCGATCTTTTACCTGCTTATGACCATCGCATTTCACTGATGCTCATTACGTAGGTAGCATCTCTCCATTTCTCCGATTACCCGAGTAGTTTTTGATGGTGCTGCCATTGTTATTACGTTCCAGAATCCAATCATTGTGACGTATTTGGGACCGACGAATGTATTCTTTCGATTTTTGTCTGAATTCTTCAGAGTTGGTATCCCTTATGCCAAAACCGGAGTTGGTTTTGTTGCGGGTTTCCATAAAATGTGGGATATACTACGAGGGGCTTTCAGAAAGTAATGCACTACATCTCTCAGGAGCTGTTTATTAAAAAAAGCATGAACTTTATATATAATATACATGGATTTGTCATGTAAACATCGATATTATTCAACATAATCACCATCAAATTGTACGGCTTTACGCCAGCGCGAAACAAGTGCGTGTATTCCTAACTCATACCAGATTTTCTCTTGATTATGTAGCTATTTCTTAGCTGCATGAATCACTCCTTCGTCATCTTCAAATCATACCCCTAGTACAGTCCAACCCAATTTGGTGACTACTTCCTGTGTTGCCAGATTTTTCGTGAAGGAGAAGCAGGTCTGCTGGATTCTTGTGCGGCCGAACTTTGCGAAAACGTTGAATGAATTTTTTTCAACGTCTTAATGTAAGCTTGCGAAGTGATTGCCTTTCCTCTTGGCATAAAATACACAAGAATCACACATTCAATGTCCCGAAAGACAGTGATCATGACCTTTCCAGCTGAAGGAGTTGTCGTGGTGATTGCGGATGATGCCACTCCATTGACTGTCTTTTTTTTCTCAGGTTCAAAATGATGTGCCCAAGTTTCGTCACCTGTTACGATCTTAGCCAGAAAGGTCTCTCCCTCAGCAATGAAACACTCCGACAATTCAGAAGAAATTGCTTTCCTTTGCATTCGATAATGCAATGTTCTAAATTATTTACGCTCACCGTGATCACATATCAGAACATTGATACTCCGTCACACTATTACTACACTCTATGTTATCACATATCAGAACATTGATACACTGTCACACTATTACTACACTCTATGTTATCACATATCAGAACATTGATACACTGTCACACTATTACTACACTCTATGTTATCACATATCACAACATTGATACTCCGTCACACTATTACAACACTCTATGTTATCACATATCACAACATTGATACACTGTCACACTATTACTACACTCTATGTTATCACATATCACAACATTGATACTCCGTCACACTATTACTACACTCTATGTTATCACATATCATAACATTGATAATCTGTCACACTATTACTACACTCCATGTTATCACATATCACAACATTGATACACTGTCACACTATTACTACACTCTATGTTATCATATATAACAACACTGATACTATGTCACATTATTACTACACTCCATGTTATCATATATAACAACACTGATACTCTGTCACACTATTACTACACTCTATGTTATCACATATCACAACATTGATACTCTGTCACACTATTACTACACTCTATGTTATCATATATAACAACACTGATACTCTGTCACACTATTACTACACTCCATGTTATCATATATCACAACATTGATACTCTGTCACACTATTACTACACTCTATGTTATCACATATCACAACATTGATACTCTGTCACACTATTACTACACTCCATGTTATCATATATCACAACATTGATACTCTGTCACACTATTACTACACTCCATGTTATCATATATCACATCATTGATAACCTGTCACACTATT
The DNA here is from genome assembly GCA_009760885.1 of Achatina immaculata. NCBI lineage: Eukaryota > Metazoa > Mollusca > Gastropoda > Stylommatophora > Achatinidae > Lissachatina > Lissachatina immaculata. Next base: position 27,672,748 of record CM019712.1, read on the forward strand.
ACTACACTCCATGTTATCACATATCACATCATTGATAATCTGTCACACAATTAATACACTCAGTGTGACTACACATCACAACATTCATACTGTAACACTATTCTTACACTCCATATTATCACATGTCACACCATTACTCCGCCACACTATTACTACACTCCATGTGACCACACATCACAATATTCATACTGCCACACTATTCTTACACTCCATATTATCATAAATCACACCATTGATACTTTGTCACATAATTACTTCACTCCATGTGATCACATATCACAACATTCATTCCCATTCACACTGTTACATTATATAACATGAAGACAGGCATCTTCTATCTGGTGAGCATGTGTTATACCGCACTGACGGTGTATTTTATATCTGAACACCGGATGGTGTACAGCACTGACTATGTTTTCTATACTCCCTGAAAGACATGACCTCTCAATCCACCTATGTCCAAAACCTGACATTCCCCTTCCCATCCTCCTCTTCCCAGGTTTGTATAGTTCCGCTCTAACCAGACAAAACTATTTTACTTTAAAGAATGATCGAACAACACTCAAATTCAGTTACCTGTGTTATATTTTACCTACTGCTGTCACATTTTCCCTCTCTCCCCCTCCCCCAGCCGAAATTCAGTAACATCTTTGATATTTTACCTACCATTATCATAAGTTTCCGCTCAAATTAAAGTTATTTGTAGCATGGCTTTATAATGATTATAGTTGCTGCTATTATTCTTAACGAATATGATTATGATTATATGTTATGCACAATAGTAATATCTAATAGCAACAGAAAAAGTAAATAGGAAAATTAGAGCAAGGTAGAATAAACAAACTTCCTCGACACTGTATGAATGGCGCTGACACGTAAACAGAATAGAAAAGACGAATAGAAAAGGTAGACACAATGAAAAGCGAGGACGTAATAAAACCTCCGACATGAAAGAGCAAGATAATGACTTAGGTAAATAATAATTGTATAGACGGAATTAACGCAGAATGACACGCATGACACCTATTAGCGTTAGGACGCCGTTAAGACGCTACTGCACACGGTTTTTAAATAAAGGAGTGAACAATTCGCCCAGCTGACCACTTAAATATTTAGAGGCGTGGCCTATTGGACAATTGACTTACGACATATAAGTCATGGGGCAGTTTGAATGACGGACAATCAGAACGCTGATGGGAACCAGTGGACATCTAAAAAGTGGAGCAAACATATTTATTGGTTAATCCATCAAGCTGGACTTGAAGATAAGAAGGCGAGCGAAGAGATAGGAGAGAACGAAGAAGTATGGAGGTATAGGAGAGGACAGTGCCCTACGACGGAGGAACAGGGACGGTCAGTAAATAGAGACCGAGCCAGACGTCAAAGTAAGGAGCGCGAGAAGGAAGGAACCCCCAAGAAGAGGAAGTCCAGAGACTAGCGGACAAGTGAGGGGGATCATCAGAAGTAGACAGAGAAGAACAGCAGACAGAGAATTAGGGACAATCGGACGATCAGAGAAGAACATCAGGCAGAGAGGGACAATCAGAGAAGTACAGCAGACAGAGAGGGACAATCAGAGAAGAACAGCAGTCAGATAGGAACAATCAGAGAAGAACCACAGAAAGAGAGGGACGATCAGAGAAGAACAGCAGACAGAGAGGGACAATCAGAGAAGAACAGCAGGCAAAGAGAGACAATCAGAGAAGAACAGCAGACAGAGAGGGACAATCAGAGAAGAACAGCAGACAGAGAGGGACAATCAGAGAAGAACAGCAGACAGAGAGGGACAATCAGAGAAGAACAGCAGACAGAGAGGGACAATTAGAGAAGAACAGCAGACAGAGAGGGACAGTCAGAGAAGAACAGCAGACAGAGAGGGACAATCAGAGAAGAACAGCAGACAGAGCGGAACGATCAGAGAAGAACAGCAGACAGAGATGGACAATTAGAGAAGAACAACAGACAGAGAGGGACGATTAGAGAAGAACAATAGACAGAGAGGGACGATCAGAGAAGAATAGCAGACAGAGAGGGACGATCGAGTGGGTAATCGTCCGACCAAGGACAGGTCAGTAAGCGAAGGCCGATTGAGACGGCAGAGGAAAACTGTCAGAGAGGATCAGTCAGACAAGAGGAAAACCTGATAAGAGCAGCAAAAGGGGAACACAAATCAGAAAAAGAACAGAAGAACAGTAGAGCAGAGGGGACAGAAAGACAGAAGAACAAGAAAGAGAACGAGACACTATAGAATCAGAAGTAGTGTTAGACTGAAGATGTGTTTCAAGTGATTAAGATTTGATACTTTTGGAGCTTCGAGTACAGTGAAGTAGGCGGGGAAACTAACTGGTCACGTGTTGCAGATCTATTAGAAAACAGAGTTTAGAATCATCTTAGTAACCACGAGTAGAATATCTTGAAGTTGAGAACATTGAGAAATGCTGCAATTAGAAGATGATAGAGTTTGCTATTGCGAACAAATGATTAAGTGACTCAATGCAAGTGATGTTGTAGACAATACATCTTGATCTTATTAGTCAGAATTACATAATTCAATTAACATTTCACCTGATTTGCTCTGATCTAGTGAATGTGGTAATGCGTGTGAGACTTCGATATGTTATGATCAAAAGAAAAACTTAATCATATTCAAACTCCATCTTTACTTTGTTATAATGGTGCTCATGGCTATTTCCGAAATTCGGCAGGAGACGACCTGGCGTAAAAGCAAACACAACACGAAGTACAGACGATCAAGTGCTAGAATGAACTGATGTGATTTAGGCAAAGAACAATTGTTTCTTTAATAATGGTGGTATACAGAGAACATTAATTAGATATTCGCAAAGAGCTAAAACAATAACGACGGAGAGACAGAGTATTTGGCCAAGAACAAGAGACAGTTAATTTATGTACTAGATTGTTGTTGCAATTACAGTGTATAATTTTTAAATGTATACTGCTTTGTTAGTATATTTTTTTCACTAGAAATTATTGATTATTTCACTGATTATTTCATAGAGTGAGAATAATACAGAGATTTTGCAGAGAGAATGTTAGAGAAAATGACAAAACACAGAAAAAAACACAAGAAACAGTTATATTAAAATTGGAGATCAGATATCTGAGGAGAGAAGTAGCTAGGTTAGGTAGAGAGTTGAGGCAAGAAAGAAATTGGAGAAAACATTTCAGTTTTTACCCTAGAACAGACTTTAGACAGGCACAGGACTCTTTTGCTAGAAGTGAGAGAGATGGAAAAACAAACAAATATCAAAACCATGGACACTATACAGACATGAGTTATCAAAACAAACAGCCAGCAGAGACACAAGGTATAGAGAAAACTACCAGCACAATTATTTTAAGTGAAATAACAGCAGACATAAGCCACACAACACTGAAAGGTTGGTTAGGACTGAGAGGAAAGAAATAAGTGCTGTAGTGAGTAAGAAATCAGACAAAGACAGACGAAATAATAAAAGTGAGGCGAAGAGGAATAAGACTAAATTAGTCGAGGATAGTAGCCAGACAGTTACGGACAACAGAGATATGTCAACAGCTACAGATACATTAACCACAGACATCCATACCTCTATGACAGATAGCGAGATACAAATACAGTTGATGCAGATACTACAATGAATAAAAAATGTTTAATTCACACGAAAGATGTAGCCACAACCACTGTAACCACAGAAACGTATGATGTTTGTTTAGAAAGAGAAGAGTTAGTGTTTAACAATGCAACCACTCAGTCGCTGTATACACAAAAAACGCAGACACCAACACCGAGATAAAAGTAGTAAGAGACAGCAGTACTAGTACACAGGATAGTGTGTTAGGCAGGACAGATTCAAGTACACCACCAGTAAGAAGGGTGGAAGCAATCAAACAACAACTAATGAAGAAAAGTAAAGGTCAAGACAGTAAAACTCATCAAGTACGAGTGGGCTATCCCGCATTAGATAACAAACATGGACAGATATACATAGAGGATGCATTGAAGGATCTCACTGAACATGATCCGGCGTTAAGCAGATGGGCACACATATATAAGCATCAACCAACTACAAGTTCACAGATACAGGCAGTAAGGAACCTAAATACAACTGAGTGACACAGTAATAAACACATAAAGACAAAACCCAATAAAGTACCGGTAGATAAGGTAGAGAAAATCAGAAAGGCACCATCAAAAGGATTTATTGTTCTTGACTATGAAGAAGTAGATAGAACAATGAGAAATTATGGAATTATAATACACCTCTTCAGTTAACATCAGAGATGTTTGTGCAAATTAATAACGTTCACCGTATAGCAGATCTCACATACAATTATATTATGATTTTATAGAAGAAAAATGTAAAGCAATATATGGCGAGAGAGAAAATACAGTTTCGAATGAAAACAAACAAATAGGCAGCGTTCAAATAACGTCAAATGAGGGACAGGAAAAAGATAATGGTAAGGAAACAGTAGGATGGACTATAACAGCAGCAGAGATAAGGGCAGCATTAATAAAGGGTGGATGTTAGAACTTGCGAAGATTAGGTCAAATAAAACGACTAATTGCTATGAAACTCGAGTTAAGCAACAGTCAAATGAAACACCAAAGATTACTGCTAGTATCAGTAGACCTCCGATATCTCGGGAGACCATCCTTGCAAATCCAAATATTCTAGGAAATGACAAACGTTTGCCACTAGAAGGTTTTGGTTATGATGAGGAGGGACATTTGTTTTATCTGCATGGAAAATCAAACCATATTTCAGTTCAGGATAAGACAGTGGTTAACCATGAAAGAGTATATGATCAGAAAAGACATAATCACACTAAAGGAAACAGAGATAATAGTTACAGAGGTAGAGGAATGAGATGAAATAGAAGACGCTAATGATGAGATATTAATGAGGTTATTTTAAGGTTCCAGGATTCTGAGTATACAGGTTCAAGATTATTAGAATGCATAACGTGTTACTGATTCATCTAAGGTTAAGGTGACATATATTGTTGTTGTTCATGATATACACTCAGAATGGAGTTGACATTGATGATGTAATTTTTTTGTTGTTGATTTACTGTTATTGTATCGCCCTAAAACTGTGAATGTCAGTGTTATACCGGGTATTTAGCTAAGTATAATTTTGTTGATGATGATGATGATGATAATGATGATGAATTACATGTTTCCAGTTTATGTGATAAATGTGTTCTTTTGACTACTCTGAGTTGGTATCCTCGATGCTAGACTGAATTTGATGCGAGTTTCCGTAACGGTTGGTTTTTTCCCATCTAGACTTGCCACTGGTTGAGTCTCATGATAAGGTTGTTGGCCTTTTGTACAACTCCCGCTTTACGACATGCGTCGACGCAAAAGATCCATACGAAAGTATGTCGGAAGAAGGTTTACAAATCTTCCGCCATCTTTTACTTCACCCGGAAGAAAAAAAAATATAGAACCTTGAGAACACGTGTTATAAGCATAACATTCAAGTTAAGATTACTCAATTCAAATGTAATATCCATCCTCATTTATGTGTGTGAAAACTGGAAAGCAACTAAAAAAATAGAAGTTAGACCCTTTCGAAACAAATGCCCAAGGAAAATAATAGATATAAAGTGAAATGAATTAAAGAATAACCCAGAGATCATGGCTGATCAGAAAAAGAAGGTGGATATATGTCGGTCATGTGATGAGAAGAAACAATCAGAGAATCCCATAACAAGCTATCAAGTGGAACAGAACAGGCCGACGAAAAAGAGGCCGACCACGTGAAACTCTAAAGAGGACATTGTTAAGAGAAGCCAATTCAGTGGGTATAACATCCCTTGATGAGATTGAAAAACTCGCCGAAGACAGGACATCTTGGCGAACTATCATGCGAGCCCTGTGTGGCGTTTAATGACACTGGAAGGATGAAGTTTATGAGATATTGAGACAAACTTGTGGGTATAATAGGTACATTAGAGTGATATAATTGAGTATTGTCATATTGGTTAATGTAACCGACAAAGTTGTATTGGGAGTAACAATATGAGGGGATCCTCAGAACTAGCAAAGACTGGCATGGAGATCCGAGAATTATCATGGATAGATAGGTACTTGGAGGTAGAATAATTGATGTCAGAAGAAGAATTTCGTTGAGAGTGTGATGGGAGTATTATGGTTTTCAAGGAGCCAATAAATCACATTTCACATTTTTCACACTGGGTATGTGTCAAGGAATGTATTTGATATATCCTACTGTTGCCACTGAAGATGAAAATCGGGAAGTTAGCCAATGTAAATTCATCACAGAGTCTATGAGGTGATTTTTTTTAGGTTGGGCCTAAAATGTTATGACATTATGTTTTTGTCGTTTGAAAGAATATATATTTTTAAAATTTTTATTGAATGCGCATGTGTTGTCACTTTGATACAGAATATGTATCATCAAAAGAAGAAAAATGAATTCATGTTTTAGGGGCATTTTTTTAACAAGATGTAAATATTGCTATACAAGATTTTTTTCTTCCTATGATGATTATGAACGATGATACTGAGAGAATTTAATTACCGTGTTTCTAGACGACGTAACCTATATTGTTTACGGTTAACATTATGACTAAAAACAAGGGGAGGTGACTACAAAGTGATTTTTTCTTGTGTTTGTTTTTCAGATGGAAACATTCGTGGGTAGACTATTACTTACAAAGCTAGTTTTTCTTTGTATTCATAATGTTAAGAATATGATTAAAACATGAGGTGGTATGTAGCAAGGCCTTGTAAGTAATGATTACAGCTGTTATTATTATTAATGAATATGAGTATACATATAGTGTAGGCCTTATAGTAACATCTAATAGTAACAGAAAAAATAAATAAGAATATTAGAGCAAGGTAGAAAAAACAAACTTCCTTCACACTGTATGAATGGGTGCTGACACGTAAACAATATAGAAAAGACGGATAGAAAAGGCAGACACAAGGAAAAGCGAGGACATAATAAAACCTCCGACATGAAAGAGCAAGAAAATTACTTAGGTAAGTGACAATTGTATAGACGGAATTAACGCAGAATGACACTATGGCAGCTATTAACTTTAGGACGCTGTTAGGACGCTATTGCATACGGTTTTTAAATAAAGGAATGAACAACTCGGCCAGTTGATCAATCAAATGTTAAAGGCGTGGCCTATTGGACAATAGACGTATGACATATAAGTCACGGGGCATTTTGAATGACGGACAATCAGAACGATCATGGAAACCAGTGGACATCTGAAAAGTGGAGCCAAAATACGTATTGGTTAATCCATCAAGCTGGACTTGAAGATAAAAAAAAACGAGCGGAGAGATAGGAGAGAACGAAGAAGTACGGAAGTACAGGAGAGAGAAGACAGAGGAGGGAGCCCGAAAAGGGAGGAATAAGGACGGCCAGTGAATAGAGACCGGTGCAGACAAGAAAGGAAAGAGCACGAGAAGAAAGGAGCCCCCAAGAAGGGGAAATCCAGAGGCTAGCGGGCAAGTGAGGAGGATCGTCAGAAATAGAAGAGAAGCACAGACAAGCAGAGAATAACAGAGAATCAGAGAAGAACAGCAGAAGGAGAATACCCTCCAGAGAAGACACAAGAGACAACAGGAATCAAGTTGTGCGTGAAGATAAATGACAGTAAACTCAACAGAGAGCAACTTAATCATCTTCAGTCGTCATCAGTAATATGACAGTTCAGAATTTTACAACATTATATAGAGATATCATATCGAAATCAAAGTAAGAGAGCACATGCGATTCAAGAGCAAGGGAGACCACCAATTGAAAACAGGAGATTCAAGCACAAAAAGGCACAAGAATAAGCTAAGTTAGTCGTGGATAACGGAGGATGAAAAGACCAGAGGGCAGATATACCACCCTGAAGAAACACCCATGGGTGTTGTCATGAAAACACCCACATCTTACCAAAGATCACACATGGCTCAGTGGAGAATGCGAGATCGGGCAGCAGGACGAGCGGAATCAGAAATAAAAGAGTGGATTATAATCCAACCCGGATGACCCTCCAACCCGGATGACATTATAATATTTACAGATGGTTCGGTCTCGCGTGGATAAAAGTAGAGGATGGAGATTCGTGGTCTATCACAATGAAGGGCCCCATCGTCGGCGACTATGAAGCCTTCGCCACAACCACATCCAGAATGAGGATGGGGTTGAAGCAACCACTCTAACCATAACCAGCAAGAAAAATGAAAGTATCACGAGCTCACAATACATGCTGGAAACAAAAAAAAATTGAAATTGCTGCATCGCGAGTCGCTGGGCAAACTAAAAGAATCACAGACCTCTCCCCATGGATATATTGCCCAAGACATGCTAGTTTCAAACGCAATGAAAAGGCAGATAAAGTGGCAAACAAAGCAACAACACTCATCATCATCATCAGGTGCCGTGCCGACTGGTGTTGGATATTATCCTTCTCCGGAGTACACGGTCTTTCATGCAGGCCATCAGTTCAGTTGGTGATCTCCTCTCACACCATCCCGTCAGACTGTCCAGTATCATTTCTCTTGGTCTTCCTCTTGATCTTCTTCCTTCTATTTTTCCTGTTGTTATAATATTTTCAATGCCCCCTCTTCTCATTGCATGTCCTATGAAAGTACATTGTCTCTCTCTTATCTTTTTGACAAGATTTTTTGTCTCTCCAGCTCTTCTCATACATTCTTTATTAGTTATTTTTGCTGTCCAGGGGATTCGCAACATTCTTCTAATAAACCACATTTCTGCAGCTTCCATTGTTTTTTGTGCAGACTTGCCTATTGTCCATGATTCACTTCCATATAACAAGATAGGTTCAATATAGCACTTTAGGACTCGTTTTCTAACATTCATTGATAAAGATGTGTTGGTTAATATGTTTCTCATTCTCTGAAATGCAGTCTTTGCAACAACACTGAGCGACCCAAAATGGACAAATCAAACATTATAACATCCATCCTATCACAATTACAAGTTGGAGTTCAAGTTCATATCGAAGTACTGGGCGATCGTTTTTGCTTTCTAATATCTGTATGTCCTCGGTTTCTCCTTTTGTTAATTCTACTGCTTCCTGCCTTCTTATAAAAAAGATAACCGTACAACTCTGCTTAGCTCTACTCCACTAGTGGCAGTTTTACAGCACTTAATTCGTAGTTATCATCTAAATACAACCAATTCTTCACAAACCGAACACCAGGATATGTAAATCTGTACTTACGTAAGAAGTTTCCGACAGAAGTTTCCGGAAAGTGCCGAGGTCAAATACTGGAAACAGGCGCGTAAGTCAAACCAAAGCAAGGGCAGGTGAGAAACCTGAGAAGAGGGAAATGCTGCTCACGATGACTTAGTTAGTGATAATGGTTACAGCTGGTAGATAAATCTCATCATACTTTGATCGGTATAACAGACAGAACGTACTGCACGAAAATTTAGATGAGGAGAAAAAAAATCCATAATTATAAACAAATAATTATAAAATTATGGGTTTTTCTCCTCATCTCCAGAGATACAGAGTTTAGTTTGTGACCAGTCTTGACTGGAGAAGCGATGTTTTTAGCTGAAATATGACTGTGTGTGAGAGAAGTACAGTTTCCGATGTATCATCAAGATGGTCATAAACAGTTACTTATGTAGATCTGATCAACTGGACTTCCAAAGTACATCATTATTCTGGATAAAGAGTGTTTCTGGATGTGGCAGTTGACGCACACCTGGAAATACACCGTGGCATTGTTACTGTTTCACGTGAAACTCTGAAGAGGACATTGTTAAGAGAGGCCAAATTAACAGGCATAAAATCCTTTGATGAGGTTGAAAGATTCGCCGAAGACAGGAAAAATTGGCGAACTACTTTGCGAGCCCTATGTGAAGTTTAACGGCACGGGAAGGATATAAGATATAAGATAAGATTGTTACCGTTGTGTGGTAGAACTAAAAAAAAACCAAGTAATAGACAACACACACTTTAGTATTTTGTTTCATATAACGTACTATTCACATAAAAACATACAAGATGAAGGCAGAAAAGTAAGAGAAAGTTTAAATGTAAATGTTTGGATATAACAAATAAAAATCTAATGAAAACAAGTGTTACTTATCCTGCGACTTGTTATGATGTCTGAGAAACCTTGTAAATTCTTACATGAAAAAAAAATCATTTAATTAATGAAACTGTTCATATCTTTTTTTTTTAAATACTCTATCTGCTATCACAGCTTTACTGTAGCGGACACATGCAATTTGTTTTATATACCTATAGATAAATGGTGTGTGGGTTATCATTATATTATTTATTATATATCAAAGAGAGATAGATATATACTATTAGTAAGGAGAGTTGTACATCAGAACACTAACATTGAGAGTTACGTCGCAGACAATTAGAAACTTAATACTAATAAGAGATCAATAGAATGTAGAGTTACAATACTAACAGTGTGCTGACGTTAAATCTTATCTTATATCTTATATCCTTCCCGTGCCGTTAAACATCACATAGGGCTCGCAAAGTAGTTCGCCAATTTTTCCTGTCTTCGGCGAGTCTTTCAACCTCATCAAAGGATTTTATGCCTGTTAACTTGGCCTCTCTTAATAATGTCCTCTTCAGAGTTTCACGCGGTCTGCCCCTTTTTCTTCGGCCTGTTGTGTTCCACTTGATAGCTTGTTTTGGGATTCTCTGATCATTTCTTCTCATCAAGTGACCAACATATGTCCATCTCCTTTTCCTGATCACCCGTGAGACTGGTTGTTGTTCAGTCATCTGTCTTATCTCTGCATTGTTCTTGAATTCATTCCACTTGATGCCGAGTATTTTCCTTAGGCATTTGTTTTCAAAAGAGTCTAATTTCTTTTCTATTTCTTTAGTTGTTTTCTAGCTTTCGCATGCATAAATGAGGGTGGATATTACATTTGAATTGAAAAGTCTTAACTTGGTTTTTGTGCTTATAACTTTTGAATTCCATATGTTCTCAAGATTCTTGAAGATTGATGCTGCTTTTGCAATTCTGATCCTAACTTCCTTTCTAGTGTCACCATCCTGGTCTATGTAGCTGCCAAGGTATGCAAATTAATTGAGTTCTTCAATATATGTCCCTTCTATGTGTATTTTTCCATTTTGATTGATGGGAATTTTCATTATTGACGTTAAATAGGAGATTTATAATACTAATACCGCGAATTATATTACTAAGATTTTATCACAATAGACTACCAACACTGAGAGATCCATTACAGAAAAATGAGAATTATACCCGTTATATTGGTAGGATAAAAGTAATAATGAGACTTAAACCATTCAAAATGAGAGTTATATTAGAAACTATGAGAGCTATACCATTCACTATATGAGTTATAAAACTAACAATGAAAGTTATATCATAAGAAATGAGAGCTAAAAGACTGAGATTGAAATGTATGTTTCTAACACTTAGAGGTGTGTCATTAACAATTAGAACTGTATTGGTAACTAGGAGGGTATTATAACTAACAGTTATCACCACTTAGAATAAGAAAATTAACTTTAACACATTACACTCGTACAAATAACAAGAGATTTAAAGCAAGAACAGTGAGAGTCATATTACACTAAAGATACGAGTTGTAATACTGTCAATGAGATCTATACTTCTAATAATGAGAGTTATACCATTAATGATAAGTGTTATTCAAAAGTAAAGGAGTTATACCACAAACGGTAACAGTCTTATAAGTTCTTTCATCACTGTTAGGTGTGTAGTGTATACATTCCAATGATCTGTTATTTCTTCTCTTCCCATTATAATTTCTCCCTCCCTTGAGTTAAGACATCTAGTTTTGTGATGTGTCCTTCTGCCTGTCAATTCGTCCAAGTTTTTATACGTTTCTCTTGTGTTAGCTCGGTGGTGATATTCAGTTTTTCCTTGCCTTTTGCAGTTAGTCACTCTTCTTTTTGTTTTGCTGCATCTATTCTTTATGTCCTGGTTTAATTCTTTATATTTTTCCTTGTTATATTTCACTGTGTTGACTTTGTTATTGCTGATCTTGTCATTCTTGTGTAGTCTCCGCTGATCCATTACGTTTAGAACTCCGTCCGTCTTCCACTTCTTTATGGTAGGTCTTTTAAACTCAGGTTTAACCTATTTTGATGTTTGTTGAGCACATAGTCCTAACATTCACTACTGATTGTCGATGCTACCGATTGTTGCGATCGCGTTGTATCTGTTTCCTACAAAAATGGTGAAATTTTTTCTCAGACTATTATGCGTTTTCAGTAGTGCTAAGTTCAGTTTTATATTGCCTGTCACTTTCTTGATCTTCTTCAGTTTAATTCTCATTTTTCCTATTACCAGAACAAGGTCGCTGTCATAGTATGCCCCTGGCCTAGTCTTCATTGACAAAAGAGTATTTCTAATTTGATTTTTTTTTTGTGTGTGAGGTTATCTGGGCTTTTCCACTTCCACAGACGTCTTGGGTACTGCTTCTGGCAGCTGTTGCCAGCTATCATGTCGTGGATCCCCACCTGTTCTTTCTGTTTATCACCTCTCTCATTTCTTCCTCAGAGGTCGTACCCTCTACTTACACTGCTGTCTTTCAGTCTGCCAATTCTTGCATTAAAATTGCCCATTATTAGTGTGTGTTCATGTTTTTTACACTCACTTTTTATCTAGGTCACTGTAAAGTGCTTCGATGTCCTAATCCTTGCTGATGTTGGAGCGCAGACATGAATGGAGTTTATTACTGGATTTTCGTGCAACTTGATCATCAAAATCCGATCCGATATTGACCAGTATCCCTTCAGTGCTCTGCTTTTGACATCATGCAGGATTATACCTACTCGTTTTTGGTGAATCTTTCCAGTCAGAAACATATAAAATCTTATACTCATGAGAAAAACAGTTTTGTTGTTGGTTGGTTGTTTACCAAGTGAGGACCACTCGTGACGAGAATTAAACAGATCAGTGACTCCTGGGTTAAAAAAACAAGGTTAGATTTATGTGTTAATTACTTTAGCTAAGTAAACCAAAGTGATTTGGAGCTGTTTACAACATATGTTACAGTGTAGTTTACATGCGCTCTAAAAAAAAGATGTTAAAAAGAATTGATTTTGTAGATTATGCATAAATTGTGCAGAGATAATAAGTTTCGTGTGACAGCCCGGAATGTTTTCTCACTCTTGGTTGTCTACAGTAAAATTTGTTAGAAAAGACTCTCTACCTTAGATAATATCAGCTACGTGTGAAAATGTAAAACTAAGAGTAAGATATCATGTAATATATAAAATGAATCTAGCAGAGAGAGGAGTTTGGGTGCGTGTGTGGAAGAGAGAATGAGAATGAATGAATGAATGAATAATCTTTATTTTTAAAAGGTAAAGAATTGGGCACGCAGGCCCGTCTTACATTCTGCCCTTCATCACTCCATCTTTCATTCTTCCCACACACTTGATTTAGTACAAAAATACAAATTAAATTAGGAAAAAACATATCAAACGAGTGTAAGATTTAACTACTACATTCAAAGTAAAAGAGAAGAAATAATTAACCTAATAAAAAGGCACTCACGCAGACATACACACGCAGATATATATATATATATATATATATTTATATATATCTGAAACTTAAGTGCCCAGGGCACATGGGGTTTCCGCAAGGGGTTTCCACAAATGCTTGTCCTTTGCCTTTTTTCTGCTCTTGACCAGGTGAGCCCTCTGTTGCTCAACATCCTTTCTGTTGTTTTTCTCCATGTCTCTTTTGGTCTACCCTTACTTCTGTTCCCCTGTGGTGTCCATCTTAGTGCTATTTTTGGTAGTGAGTTGCCAGTCATTCGGAGCACATGTCGCAATCAACGCCAGCGTCTTTCCTCAATAATTGTTGTCAGTGGCTTTATCTGCATCTCTGTCAACAAGATGTTATTTCTTATGGTGTTTGGCCAAAATATTTTTCTAAATCTTCGTAAACATTTAGTCTGAAAAAAATTCAACTTGTTTTCTATGGTTTTGGTCATTTTCCAGCATTCACTTCCATAGAGTAGTACACTTAGAACATTACTCTTAAATATCCTGATTTTCATATTTATGCTTAGTTTTTAGATTTCCATATAATCTGCAGCACTGCAAAAGCCTGGTTTGCTCTAGTAAGTCTGCTGTTGATGTCCTCTGTGCTGTCTCCATTTTATACTACTCTGCTGCCAAGGTATACAAATACACTGACTCCCTTTACCAACTTGCTATCTACTCTGAGTACATTTCTGTTGTTTACATTTTGCTTCATTAACTTTGTCTTTCCTACGTTGACCTGTAGTCCTATGTTGTTTGCATTCTGAGTTAGCTTGTTTATTTTATCCTGCATTTCTTTTTAGCTGCTTGATAATAGACAAATGTCGACAGCTAAGTCAAGGACCTCCAGCACTGTGCCCTGATAAGCATTTCTCCTTCCACATACTTTTGTTTTTTCCCTTGCTTCTGTTCCTGTAGCAGTCTGATAGTTTTTTTTTTACCAGATAGGGTTGCTGGCCCTATGCCGAACCTTCCTTAGTCGCCTTTTACGATCATGCGTAGTAGGGTACAGTGGTCCTATTCTTTGCAGATCCTGGGTACCACACGCAGACATATACATAAACAAAAATACATTGTAAATACAGATCTTCTAACATATGTTTTTTAACAAACATTAAAATAATTTCTAACAATATCCAACAAGTTACTTTCTAACTATGTCATTTTAGTACTTGATGGTTGGCGAGCCATGTGTTGAGAGAGTGCTGGTTATTTTATGGAGATATATAATTACAAGCAAGTAAATAATGAAACAGGATTGAGTTAAAGGATGATGTATTCCCAATGGATTTTAAATGGTAGGGGAGAGTGTTCCAGAGCTGTACTGCAGAATATGCAAGGCTTTTCTTGTACAGATCAATCCTGGGTTTAGGAAGAAGACAGTTTTTTAAACGCTGGCTATGTTTAGTGTTATACGTAAACAGTGACCACAAGTAAGGCGGAGCATTGTGTGACAGAATTCTCTGAACAAACTTCATTCATTCATTCATTTGCATGTCCCTTGCGGAACTTTGCCTCCCAAACAGCACTCCTGTAGGCCTCTCGGTTGTGAGCAAGATGGCCTGCTGCTGTTGCATCCATTTCCAGATCGTCAACGATGTCTTGCAGCCATCTTCGTCTTGGTCTTCCTCTTTTTCTTTTTCCCATTATGTATCCTTCCAATACGGTCTTCTCTAAATTATCATGACGCTTAATGTGTCCAAAATATTTCAGTTTTCTCTCTTTAATCCTCTTCACTAGCCAGCCTTCTTCAATATTAAGCTCTTGTAGTATAGAACAAACTTAACTTTGTTAACAATGATTCTATTTTTGAGGGGTAGAATTTTGAGTTGTTTATGTTGATCTGCAGTCTGTACTGGGTGTTTGTCACAAATCAGATTTAACGCTCGCTTGTGAAGGGAGTGGAGCCTTTTTGTGTTTGAGACTGAGCATCCATCTCAGATTGTGGAACAGTAATCTAAATGTGTTTGTATGTGTGATATGTAGTATATCTTTCTTGTGTCTTTGTCGATAAAGTGTTTAATTTTGGCTCATTGGTAAATTTTCTGTGCAGTCACGTTTGTTAGGTTATGTACGTGAGAGAAAGAGAGAGACAGAGAGAAATAGAAAAATATGACAGAAAACAGAAGTGAGAAAGAGAGAAGGAAAGCGAGAGAAAATGAAGAGAGAAAAATAGAAATTAAAAGGGAAAATAGCAAGAGAACGATTAAAAGAAGAAGATGCTGAAAAAAAATCAAGAGAAAGCGACAGAAAGAAAATTAATAAAACAAAGAAAAAAAATGGGAGAACGAAAAATAAATGAATGAGTGCATTAAAAACAAATGGAAACAAAATAATAAGGACTAAAGCAAAAAAGGAATAAAATATAGAAAGAAGAAAGAAAATATAGAAAGAAGGAAGAAAACAGAGAAGGGAATTGAAAACAATTAGAAAAGAGGAAAGAAACAATTGAAAACTGAATAAATGAATGAGAAAACAGAAAATATTAAATTGAGGAAAATAGAATACCGAAATTACTTTTTTTTAAATACACGGAAGAAAGTAAAGATATTAAAGCTTTTGCTTAAGCCAAGCTGTGTGACAAAAAGTGAAAGAAAAGTTTGTGTGAATGAAGGCTAAGTCGTGACAGCTGCTGTAACCACACACACATATATGTCGTAACACTTCATAAGTTTCACAACTCGTTCATGTCTCCAGGAAAACCAGCCAGAATATAGACTACACGCAACTCCCTTATCATTTCTTTCTTTTTACAATGTTAATTTTACTGACGTAAGGCTCTGTTAATGTTGTATTTTGAAAAGAAAAATAAACACTGTTTAAAATGATATCTCTCTCTCTGAACCTTAAGTGCCCAGGGCACATGGAGCTTCCGCAAGGGTTTTCCACAAATGCCTGTCCTTCGCCTTTTTTTCTGCTCTTGCCCAGGTGAGCCCTCTCTATTGCTCAACATCCTTTCTGTTGTTCTTCTCCATGTCTCTTTTGGTCTACCCTTACTTCTGTTCCCCTGTGGTGTCCATCTTAGTGCTATTTTTGGTAGTGAGTTGTCAGTCATTCGGAGCACATGTCCCAACCATCGCCATCGTCTTTCCTCAATAATTGTTGTCAGTGGTTTCATCTGCATTTCTGCTAATAAGATGTTATTTCTTATGGTGTTTGGCCAAAATATTTTTCTAATTCTTCTTAAACATTTAGTCTGGAAAGAATTCAACTTGTTTTCTATGGTTTTGGTGATTTTCCAGCATTCACTTCCATAGAGTAGTACACTTAGAACATTACTCTTAAATATCCTGATTTTTATATTTATGCTTAGTTTATTTGATTTCCATATATTCTGCAGCATTGCAAAAGCCTGGTTTGCTCTAGTAAGTCTGCTGTTGATGTCCTTTGTGCTGTCTCCATTTTCTACTACTCTGCTGCCAAGGTATACAAATTCGTTGACCTCCTCCACTAACTTGTTATCTACTCTGAGTACATTTCTGTCGTTCACATTTTGCTTCATTAACTTTGTCTTTCCTACATTGATCTTTAGTCCTATGTTGTTTGCATTCTGAGTTAGCTTGTTTATTTTATCTTGCATATCTTTGTGACTGCTTGATAATAGACAAATGTCGTCCGCAAAGTCAAGGTCCTCCAGCACTATGTCAAGGGTCCATTGTAATCCTCTGCGTTTGTCTGATGTTGCCTCCTTCATTAACCAGTCTACTGCCAAGATAAATAATGTTGGTGATAGTATACATCCCTGTTTCACTCCTGTTTGTACCCTAAAGCTGCTAGAGGTATGTTCTCCACAGATAACTTTGCACTGAAAACCCTCGTATAGGGCTTTGATTACATTTAGTATTTTATGGGGGAGGCCATGCCATCTTAGGATTTTCCACAGTGCATCTCTGTTGACACTGTCAAAGGCTTTCTCAAAATCTATGAATAATGCATATGTTGTACTATGCCACTCATTTGCCTGTTCTAATATTTGTCTAAGTACAAATATGTGGTCTATGCATGATCTTCCTTTCCTAAATCCTGCCTGCTCTTTCCGAAGTTTTTCCTCAAGTGTTGGTACAATTCTGTTGATGATTATTCTGCAAAATACTTTACTGGTGAGTGGCAGTAGGGTAATGCCTCTCCAGTTCCCGCAATCTCTGAGGTCACCCTTCTTTGGTAGTTTTACTATAAGACCAGTTTTCCACTCCTCTGGGGCTTTTTCTAAATCCCAAATTTGTTGTAATATCTGGCAAAGTTGTTTTGGTGTTTCTATTTCTTCTGCTTTCAACATCTCAGCAGTCACTTCATCTTCACCTGGTGCCCTGTCTGATTTTAGCTTCTTTATCGCCTCCCTTACTTCATTTATTGTTATTGGTCCTGTATTGATGTTTAGTTCCGTTTTTGCTTCAGGTATGTCTATTGTTTGTGCTCCTTGTGTTCTGTTTAGTAGGGTATTAAAGTGTTCCCTCCATCTTTCAATTTTTTCTCTTTCTCCACTGACCAGTTGTCCATTTTGTGTTCTTACTGCACTTTCACATCTTGTGTTGAAGTTACCTGTCATCTGCTTTGTGATTTTATATATGGTTTTCATGTCATTTGTATATGCTGCTTTCTCTGCTGTTTCTGCTAAATTGTCATAATATTGACGTTTATCTTGACGGCATGATTCCTTCACTTCTTTGTCTTTTTGTGCATAAAGTCAAAAGAATTCATTAACTTTCTCGAAGATATTTCACACAAGCCTTCGCCTTTTTCTTTACTTGTATATTTTCAGAAGAGTCCATGAAAATGTAAGTCTTAGAACAGCTACTGACGAAACGTCTGAAGTATCGCCAGTTGTGGCTAACTGAAAGTTAGTTGTGGCTAAGTGAAAATTTGGTGTGGTTAGCTGAAAGTTTGTTGTGGCTAAGTGAAAATTTGGTGTGGTTAGCTGAAAGTTTGTTGTGGCTAAGTGAAAATTTGGTGTGTCTAACTGGAAGTTAAGTGTGGCTAACTAAACGTTAGTTTCACTGATGGGAATGGCTTTCCTTTTTCTTAACACGCCCTTCTTAAGATCTTGTAGACAAGAAGCCAGAGGAACGTGAATTCCTATTTACTCGTAATAACTGTCATGCGAGACAGAGTTCACGATCATGCTTCTACTTCTTGTGCCATCCTTCCTCTTTCTGTCAGTCCACAGTTTTCCCTTATCCATGCCACTTGGTCACTCCTCTGAGATTATATTGTTTTGGCCTCCCTCTTCTTCTTTTTCCTCTGAATTTTCCAGTCATTACAGGTTCTCTAACTTTAGTCTTCTCGTGAAATGATTTTACTTTCACTTGTGAGCTGAAGATTGGAAAAAAAGAAAGCAACATGTAATTAACGAATTAAAAGATCTCTGCTATTAACTGTCGTGCTCTCCAATGACACTAGCGGTGTCGGCATATCTTGCAGACCTGTGCAAAACAATATGGGCAGTCTAAATAAAATGACAAGAAACATAATTCTAACCCATCTCATGTTTTAGAATTACAGAGTAACTTTCTCTAGATTTCCCTCCACCAAAATTTTTCATCAAATTTCTAATCAAGTGGAACACAACAGGCCGAAGAATAAGAGGTCGAAGACGTGGAACTATAAGAGGACATTGTTGAGAGAGGTCAAAATGGTAGGCGTAACATCCCTTGATGAGGTTGAAAAGCTCTCCGATAAAAGGAAAACTTGGCAAACTACCATGCGGGCCCTATGTGACGTTTAACGGCACAGGAAAGATGTAAGATGCAAGAATCAAACTGATTCGTCATGTTAGTGTGTTCTATAATTGTTCCTTATAATGAGAGAACTGCAAATGAAGGATTCATTGATATAACGTTCATATAGGTCCCTTTTCTTTCACTAGTGACGATCGTGATAACAGAAAAGAGATAGAAGATAAAACAACCCAAATAACGACAAGTTTACTTAATTGGCACAAAAGCCAGAACTGAACCGAAGCAGGCGTACTATAGATACATGAAATAATGGGAGATTGGAAGTGGAGAGAATAGATCGATAGTGTTTTTTGTATAGACTATGATGGTAGTAATTTCGCTGGGTATGATAAAAGTAATGGAAAATTTACATATCATCATCATCATCATCGTCTTTCACTCCCTTGAGAGCATAGGCCACGGATAAAGGCTCTCCAGCCATCCGTGTTCTTGGAATTATTCTCTGCTTCCTTCTATATGTGTCCCTTGTCTCTGAGCACTGTCATAATTTCTCTTCTCCAGTTAAGTCTATGTCTTCCTCGTTTTCTATTTCCTTGAGGATTCCATGTCAGTGCCTGTCTTGCTATGTTGGTGTCGGGTTTCCTCACAGTGTGGCCAATCCACCTCCATTTCCTACACATGATTTTTAGGTTCGTAGGTTCTTGTCCTGCCCTTTCCCAGACATCCTCGTTCCTGATTTTGTCCTGGTATTTAATGTTTAAAATCTTTCTCAAGCAGTGGTTCATGAATAGGTAAAGCAAATTTGAGGGACAAAACACGTTGGCTAGTTAGCCCTGTTGAACTTGAAACGACTCAATTATCGGATAATACGCTGCATTTAGATGAGTGACTTTAAATGCAGGATTTAATCTGCCACGGCTGTGTATATAAACCATGTAGTTTCGTTACTGGATGTTTTATTCAGCCGTGAGTCCCTGGTAAGTTCTTGTATATGGTGTCAGTACCCATCTCATCCATCACTGTCTTGTGTATCCTCTCATTGCAAGTTTTCTGCTGTTATGTGATTTTATTTTTCCTGGCTGTGATTGTCTGCCAGATTCTGGGCGATGCCTGCTCTCCTGTATGTGGTTTATTTCTCTGAAAATGACTTTATCTAAAAGTTATTCGTGCCCCAGTAAATTTCTACAAAACGTGGCTTTGCTCTTTTATGTCTACTTGCCTGTAGTTGCTAATTGCTGTTGTTCTGTTGTGTCTCTTACATGATTAATTCAGAGTTTCAAGACATTAAGTATCTTCATATTTGATTGTTTCGTTGTTTTCTTTTCTCTGATTGCGGTTGTCTGTACCTGTGATTATCTCTGCCTGTGATTTTCTCTGCCCGTGGTTGTCTGCACTGTGACTGTTCCCACCTGTGATTTCCTCTGCCTGCTGCTGTATCTGTGTGTGATTTCTTCTGCTTGCTGCTGTATATGTGTGTGATTTCTTCTGCCTGCTGCTGTATCTGTCTGTGATGTCCTTTTCCGGCAGCTGTATCTGTCTGTTTGTGTATTGTCGGCAGTGATTGTCTCTGCCAGAGACTGTGTGTAATTTCACGTGAGCATCTCTGTTCTTTTTTATTTTAATGTTCTCTGCCCGATACAGTCACTATATTTGATTTTCTCTACATGTGACTGTCTCTATGTTTGATTATCTATGCCTAGGAGTGTCTCTATGTTTGATTACCTATGCCTGTGACTGTCTCTATGTTTGATTTTCTCTACCTGTGACTGTCTCTATGTTTGATTTTCTCTACCTGTGACTGTCTCTATGTTTGATTATCTATGCCTAGGAGTGTCTCTATGTTTGATTATCTATGCCTGTGACTGTCTCTATGTTTGATTTTCTCTGCCTGTGACTGTCTCTATGTTTGATTATCTATGCCTGTGACTGTCTCTATGTTTGATTATCTCTGTCTGTGACTGTCTCCATGTCTGATTTCCTCTGCTTGTCGCATTGATGATGTAATTTTTTGTATTATTATTGTATTGCTCTAAAACTGTGACTGTTTCTGTTTTATAGCATGTATTAGCCAGGTATAATGTTGCTGATGATGATGAATTACATGCTTCCAATTTTTGTGATATTGAGACAAGCTATAATGCAATGAGGGAAATTAAAAGGAGGACATCTATCGCTCTTCAGAAAGTAAAACAACTAAAGAATCTGTGGAGAGGAACAGACAGAACTACAAAAATAAGATTTTTAAGGGCATGCATTTTTCCCATTGCAACATATGCCTGTGAGACCTGGACACTTAACAAAACAGCTGAGAAACACATAAATGCCTTTGATTGTAAATGCTACAGAAGAGTTCTCCAAATATCATAGACACAAAAAGAACAAATATATCCATACTACAAGAACTTAATATTGAAGAAGGCTGGCTAGTAAAGAAAATTAAACAGAGAAAACTTAAATATTTTGAACACATTAAACGTCATGATAATCTAGATAAAACCGTCTTGGAAGGGTACATAATGGGAAAAAGAAAGAGAGGAAGACCAAGGCGAAGATGGCAGCAAGACATTGTTGATGATCTGCAAATGGATGCATCAGCAGCAGGCCGTCTTGCTCACAACCCAAAAGACTACAGGAGTGATGTTAAGGTGGCAAAGTTCCACAAGGGACATGCAAATGAATGAATGAAATGAGACAAACTCTGGCTTAAAATAGATACATTAGAGTGGCATACTTGGGTTGTGCTATATTAGTTAGTATAACCAACAAGGATGTATTGGGAGGAACAACATGAGGGGATCCTCAGCAGTAGCAAAGATTGACATGGAGACCACAGAATTAAAATGGATAGATATGTCCTTGGGTGTAGAATAATTGATGTCAGTGGAATAATTTGGTTGAGAGTATGATGAGAGTATTATGGTTTTCAAGGAGCCAGTTAATCACATTTTTCACACTGTGTATGTGTTATGTAATATGTGTGATATATCCTATTGTTGCCACTGAAGATGATAATCGAGAGGTAAATGTAAATTCATCACAAGGTCAATGAAGTGACTTGTTTTGAGGGTGGGCTTCAAATGTTATGACATTATTTTTGTCATATGAACGATTTTCTTTTTTTTTCTTTTTTTCTGGAGTGTGTATGGGAAGACTCCTTGATACAGAATAGGTATCATCAAAAGAACAAAAATGAATTCATTTTTTATGGGCATTTTTTAAACAGGCTGTTAATATTATCTTACATGTTTTTATCTATGAGACTAGGAAGTATTGAGAGAATTTATTAACCACGTATTTAAACAAAGCAGCCGATATAACTGACGGTTACCATTCTTACTAAAAACAAGGGGAGGTGACTGTACAGTGAATTATTTTGAATTTGTTGTTCAGATGGAAACATATTTTGGTACCTTATTACTTACAACGCACTCTGCTATTTTTTTCTGTAGCCATAATGTTAACAATATGACTAAAACAAGGGGAGGTATGTAGCATGGCCTTGTAAGTAACGGATATTGTTGTTGTTATTAATATTAATGAATAAGATTATGAACATATACTGTAAAGAAAATAATAAAGTCAAAAGCGACAGAGAAAAATGGAGAGGAAAAAAGAGAAAGATACAGAACTATCAAGACACTAGAACAAGACGCGGACAAATGTAAACAGTGGAAACAGTGAAGAGAAAAAGACGAGACTCCAGAAGGACGCCAGAAAGTAGGATGGTCCAGTGATAACAAAGCAGTGACTGGACGTTGACACGAGTAAACAAAATAGAAAAGACGAATAGAAAAGGCAGACACAATGAAAAGCGAGGACATAATAAAACCTCCGACATGAAATAGCAAGATAATGACTTAGGTAAATAACTATTGTATAGACGAAACTGACACAGACTGACAAGAGTTAGAACGCGACTGCACATGGTTTTTAAATAAAAGAGTCACCAACTCGACCAGCTGACCACTTAAATATTTAGAGGCGTGGCCTATTGGACAACTGACTTACGACATATAAGTCGCGGGGCAGTTTAAATGACGGACAATCAGAACGCTTATGGGAACCAGTGAACATCTGAAGGGTGGAGCCAAAATACTTATTGGTTAATCCATCAAGCTGCACCTGAAGATGAAAAGGAGAGAGGAAAGACAGGAAAGGGGGAACGAGGAAGAAGAGAAGGGAGCCCGAAGACGGAAGAACAGACAATAAGAACAAGGAATAAGAATTACCAAGAAGGAAGAGGAAGTAGAAGAGAGGAGACAGAGGACGGATCTCCGAAGATGGAAGAACAGACAAAAAGAACAAGGAAGAAGAACCAAGAAGGAATAAGAAGTAGAGGAGAGGAGACAGAGGACGGATCCCCGAAGACGGAGGAACAAGGACCGTCAGTAAACTGAGTCCAGTCCAGACAAGAGAAGAAGAGGACAGACAATCAGAGAAGAACAGCAGAAGGAGAACACACACCAGAGAAGACACGAGAGAGAAAGAAGACGTAGGTAACGACAGTTGGAATAGATGGACAATTAGAGAAATAGATACCCAGGAAAAGCAGTCTTGCAGAAGTAGTTCTAGGCCAGACTGAAGCTGTGTTTCAAGTGATTCAAGTGATGTGAATATTTGTTACTTTGAAACTTCGAGTATAGTGATTTTAGACGCGGAACTACTTGACCACGTGTTGCACACCTGATATAATACGGAGTTAGGAAATGTTCTCTTATCAAGTGTAGAATAATGTGAAGTTGAAAACATAGAGAAATGCTGCATGTAGAATCTGATAGTTTGATACTGATGTGCTTCAACGACGAAACTAACGAAGATTGTGTCATACTGCATCTTAGTAGAAGGGATGGTGTGAATTCTAAGTCGAATATCTTATTTGTCAGAATTAAATGAAATCTGTAGAGAACATTTCATCGAACTTCCTCTGATTTAGCGATGTGGCAATGTTTGTTAAATCTAATCTAAACAACAGAAAACTGGATGTGTTGGAAGATAAAGTCGGTATTAATGAAGAACATCTTTTTTAGTCAGAAATATATCGTTAACAAATGAAAATATTATACTGGTGTCGTCAAGAATATGATAGTGCACACCTTGACAAGTTATATCACTATGTTTGATTTCCTCTGCCAGTGGTTGTCTCTATGTTTGATTTTCCACGATTGTGGTTGTCTCTATGTTTGATTTTATTTGCTTGTGAATGTCTCTGTGTTTGATTTTATCTTGTGGTGAATGTCTCTATGTTTGATTTTATCTGCTTGTGACTGTCTCTATGTTAGACCTTTTCAGCCTGGGAATGTCTTTATGTTCGAGTTTCTCTGCCTGTGAATATTTAATTGTTTGGTTTTCTCTAACTGTGACTGTCTCTATGTTCTATTTTATCTGCATGTAGTTGTCTGTATGTTTGATTTTTTCCAACCTGTGACTGTCCCTGTGTTCTATTTTCTATGCATGTGGTTGTCTCTATTTTTTATTTCTTTTTCAACCTGGGACTGTCCTTATGTTCTGTTTTCTCTACCAGTGACTGTCTCTATGTTCTATTTTCTCTATATGGACTGTCTCTATGTTCTATTTTCTCTACATGGACTGTCTCTATGTTCTATTTTCTCTACCTGTGACTGTCTCTATGTTTCATGTTTTCAACATGTGACTGTCTCTGTGTTTTATTTTCTCTACTTGTGACTGTCTCTATGTTCTATTTTATCTGCATGTAGTTGTCTGTATGTTTGATTTTTTCCAACCTGTGACTGTCCCTGTGTTCTATTTTCTATGCATGTGGTTGTCTCTATTTTTTATTTCTTTTTCAACCTGGGACTGTCCTTATGTTCTGTTTTCTCTACCAGTGACTGTCTCTATGTTCTATTTTCTCTATATGGACTGTCTCTATGTTCTATTTTCTCTACATGGACTGTCTCTATGTTCTATTTTCTCTACCTGTGACTGTCTCTATGTTTCATGTTTTCAACATGTGACTGTCTCTGTGTTTTATTTTCTCTACTTGTGACTGTCTCTGTGTTCTATTTTCTCTTCATGGACTGTCTATATGTTCTGTTTTCTCTACCAGTGACTGTCTCTGTGTTTTATTTTCTCTACTTGTGACTGTCTCTATGTTCTATTTTCTCTATCCACGATTATCTCTATATTCTATTTTCTCTTCCTTTGAATTTGTCGGTTGTTGGTTTTCTCTAATGGTGATTGTTTTTGTCATTGGGTTTCTTAGCTTGTGACTTTCTTCCTGTAATTTTCACTGCCTTGGGTTCACTGCCTGTGTTTGTCTCTCTCTCTCTCTTTGTTTTTTGTTGTTCTGTAACCCTCTGATTAACTCTGCCATTACTGTTTTTTAACTACATTTGATTCTCGCTTAGGTTGTCTCTAACATCACATATGATCTACTTTATATGTGGATTTTCCTAACTGTAATCACAACATATGCTGTGTCCTCTAGCTATAATCGATTCTGTCGTGTTTAAATGTATGTCAGTTTGTTTTCGTGTTATCATACTGTGTTGTATTTATTTTTTTTAAAATTGTAACATAGAATGATTGTCTTGGGTTTTCTACGTGTAGTCTAACTTAGTCGACATTTTAACATAAATTTCTGTTTCTAAAGACAGGGGATACATGTGAAGCATTCAGTTTCTTTCAATAATGAATATCATGACAGCACAGCTTCGTCCACTTTAGCTTCCACCATATTTTCACTGTTTAATTTGTTACTTCAGTTTGTTCCATGATTTGGAGAGATATTCTTTGTTCACGTATCATGGTTTTTCTCTCTTCAAACTGGGACGAGAGATCGGCCTTAGAGTAAACGTTGATAAACAAGTAGGGCACGTCCTCACAGTACGGTTGGCCAAGTTCCCTTTTTCTAGAATTTATTCCTTGCTTATCTCTGCTTGCCAGTTTCTGTAAACCTTTATTTATGATTCTCTTGTCTCGTATTTTTTGTTTTCAAATGTTCTCCTGGTGAATAAGATCTTGCAAAGTTCTGGTTGTCTGGTCCGTAATGCCAGCGTCAATATGTTGCCAAGCCAAGAACCTGTAATATCCAAACTGCAGTCACCATTTATGAAATGTTTGTGCCATTTAAAGTTACAAATGTCATGTAACATTAACAACATGTCGGCTGTCAATGATAATAATCGAAGAATCGAAAAAAAAACGAAGCAACCTAAAAGATCGCGGAATTTAAACAATCCTCCGGAACCAGTTGTTGTCTGATCCAGATGGGGCTAGCTGTGTACTGTGTTTATCATTGTACCAACTGAAACGTAGCTTTCTAAGTTCTCTGCGTTTCTTTTTGTGTGAGGTTATTTTTGAGTGATCTGGAGGGGGTGGGGGATTTTCTTTACAGCTGATATGATGGACTTCAAAGAGGAAGAAATCTGCATTAAATGTTGTTCATTTACGAAAGCTGCAGCGGTAACCACCGAATGTTATATGAAGCCTTTGGTGATAAAGCCATGGGCGAAAGCAAAATCTTTTACGACACAAACACTTCAAGACAGGCCATGTTCTGTCGCCGATGTTGAGCGTTCAAGACAACCGTAGACACGCATAGCACCGCAGAATGTAGTGAAAGTTCGCTAAGCCATCCCTGTAGATCGTAGGCGAATTATGCAGGATTGTTCCCCCTGGCTTTACTCTCAGGTTCTGAAACGGGAAAGGGAGGGAATTCGGCACAAATGTCCGGGCAAGTGGGAGAACTGCAGCTGGTGTCTCCACCACGACAACTCGCCCGCTCATACATCACTTCCTGTTCACAGGTCTTAGCTTCCAAAGATATTCGAGTGATTCCCCACCCACCCTATGCCTCTGACCTTCTTCCCTATGTAAGGAGTGAGGAAAAAGCAAGCAGTGACCCGGTTTCGATTTGAAATCCCACTGGCCAGAGACGATTTTTTTAACGGAAATGCCCAGTCCTTCGAGTCCGTCGCTGATCAGGTATATAAGACGAGAAGAGAGAAGTTTAAGAGATTTCGATAAGCTGAGCACATTGAAGTCCAGCGACCATGTCATTGTTCAGACGTGGACGAAAGTGATCATTCGATAGATGGAGGCTGACATGTGTAATTTAATTGTGGGCATTTGCAATTAGGGTTGGACTCACATTATTCAAGGAAATGTTTCTTTATGATTTGATAATGCATGTTTGAAATATATGGACATCATGTGTATAGGATTCGTTTGATGCGTGTTGCCTCGTGGATCAGAATCTTGAACATACAAGGATCGTGATTTTATAAAAAAAAAGGATTTGTTGTTTCGTGTTCCTGTTATTTATATGTAAGGTGTGAACGTGTGGGGTGGTCACCCTTCCACCACTCAGTACGACGGCGGCAAGACAGAATAAAGATTGAATAATAATTCACATCAGTCCAGTAAAATATAAATACTACAGCTGCGACAATTTTTGTATTCCCGTAAGACTAAACCACGACTGAGAGAACGTCATTATAGCATCTCATAGAAGACCCAGGCAGAATTGTAAGACGCTATGGATACACTCATACTTGATAACTTCCAGTGTTGCATGACATCATGTAGAACACGTGGTGTCATCGTATACAAGTCCAAGGGACTACTTGAACGAGATGCTGGAAGCTAGGAGTTTCAGTAATCCATTTTTTTTAATTGTTACATTCCCCAAACGTTTAGTTTGCATTTCGTTTATTACAAAAAAGTAACTTTCTTTTCGATATATCTGAATAGAATGAAATATGAGAGCTACAAGATAATGAACTACTAAAATTAATTAGTGGAGAAAGGGACACACTTTGACAGCCACACTTAGTTCAAAAACAAGATAAAAACAATGGACAGATGCAACCACAGCTAGAGAAAAGTAATGGATAGCTGCAACTACGGGTAAACAAAATCATAAACAAGTTAAACGAAATATCTTTTTACAGAAGGTAAATTACATTTTCTAGAATCATCATTTCTTTCTATTATCTAGAGTAAGCTAATATCATCATCATCATGTGCCGGTTAGCGATATTCAACGTACTTCTTATTCTCCCGATTCTGACATCAGCTCAAAGCGGTGAGTAATACGTACACACACACGTATATATATATATAATATGTTTTCTTTACTAGTGTTTTATGGAGCGTTGTGAAACTGTTATATATTACATTTTGTACTTTTTGACCTTTCAGTGGTGAAGTGGTTAGTGCGCTAGTCTATGATGGCTAAGTCGGTGGTTCGATTCCTCAGTTAGCCCGTTGTAAAAATGGGTACCCATCTCCTAGAACTGGAATAGGAAGAGTAGCCAGGTGTGAGACAGACCACATTGTTCTCTAGTGTACCACCGGGAAAGGAAGTTATGAGAACTAATACCATATTCCCTAGCCGCCTCGTGGCATAACAATGTTATCTTTATGTTTTACCTTTATCTATGTTTGTTGTGTGTCATTAGATAATATTCATGCTTCATATTTTTTCAAAAATTTGCTTCTTTTATATATCAATTTTTCATAATCAAAAGGCCAGAGAGACACTACACAGAGCTTCAGATGGCATTTGGAAGTCACCTTCATAGTTATCAGGAATCGTTATGCAGATTTACGGAGATCATGTCGAAGTAAAAGATGTTAATGGGTGTTCAAATAGAGCAACATGGTCCTGTAGGTTATTTCACATGCCTCAAGTGATACAAGATCGTCATAAGGCTCCTGCGGGCCAGACAAACCATTTCAGTCAATCAACATGGAATGTGAGAACTTTATATCAGACAGAAATTTTGGAAAATTTAATAAAACAACTGGGGAAAAATGGATACAAACTTCGTAGGAATACGTGAGGTGAGATGACAGGTGGAGACACAATTGAGTCAGAACAACACACACAAGAGGAGATAAGCTTGAAAGAGGAATAAGGATAAGATTAGACGAGGAAGCAACTAAAACAATGTTAAAATTATGCAATATTTCAGATATCGTGCTATTTGTTTATTTTAAGGGAAGACCTATAAATGTAAACATTGTACAAGCATATCCTCCAATAGCAGACAGTTCTGAAGAAGATATTGAAACATTTTGTAACAACTTAGAACAGCCTACGAGCCACACTAAATCACATGAAGATAATATTGTCCTCGGCGATTTTAATGCCAAGGTTGAATATGAAAAAAGTAAAAGAAGCAGTAGGTGATTATGGTGTAGGAATGAGAAATGAGCGAAGAGATCAACCAACAGAATGGGCACATACAAAAATGCGCAACATGATAACTGGAAACACGTGGTTCAAACAACATCCGACAAGACTGGCTACATGTAGTAGCCCAGACAAAAAAGCCCTTTAATCAAATTAACTACTTTCACATTAGTAAGAGTTTCCGAAATACCTTAATAACAACACAATTATACCGGGGACGATTGCAATAGTTTAGCTGATCAATTACGTGGCAAATTAAGAGGAAAATTTAAAAAAAAAACATACAAAAAAAAAAGACATCCTCATATATCAAGCTGGACAGGGACCTATTTAAAAGCCATGAAGAACTAAAGGACGAATACAGAGTTGTGGTTAGAATAACTACAGCGCATTAGGGAAAATACTCTTCCGGTGTGACGTGAAAGATGGCGGACGTTTTTTTAATGCTCTCGCCGGCATGCAGAAGACAGCGGAATTCCGCTTGATCTGTTACATATCATGTATCGGGAGTTGGGCATAGGGCTAACAACCTTATCCTGGGACCTATCTACAGGCGACACTAGATGGGGAAAAAAGAATTCGTTATAGAAACTCCCAAAGAAACCAACCGAGCATAAGGGATGCACACTCTGAAGAGCTCATTCGTCGGCCCTAAACATGTGACAAGGATTGGATTGTGGAATGTAAGAACGATGGCAGCACCCTTCCAAGAAATACTTAAACGATCACACCCAAAAGAATTGATAAACCTTGAAACCGACTTACCTAAACATCAACCTAGATGAAATTACATTACATGAAACTGAAACGACGGTGAATTTAATGGCTAACAACAAAGCTGCAGGTGCAAATGAAATAACACTCGAAATGTTAAAAGCTATCAATAGTGACAGCATGAGACAACTACAAAGAATATTTAATAAGATTTGGAAAGAAGAAAAGGTCCCTTTTAAATGAAAAAAAGGAATCATTGTTAAAATACCAAAAGAAGGGCAACCTTCGTGACTGTAACAATTGGAGAGGAGTAACCTTAGTACCAGTTGTGTCAAAAGTATTTTGCAAGGTCATTTTGAATAGACTTAAAGATATAGTGGATACCGCAATGGGAGAAGAACAAGCAGGATTTCGAAATCTAAAATGGATATGTTTGTGCCACCAAAACAGAAGAAGGAATGAGCGAATGGTTCCAGACTGAAACAGGCGTGAAACAAGGATGTATATTGTATATTTTGCTTTTTGGAATTGCCATAGACTTCACAATGAAAAAATGTTGCAAAGGTAACACAGGTATTGATTGGATACATAGGACCAAACTAGAAGATTTGGATTTTGCTGATGACATAACTCTTATCAGTAACAATGTGAATTCCATGCAAGAAAAGACAGATATACTGTCTTCAATGCCTACCAAAATAGAACTTGAAATAACAAGGACAAAACAAAAATAATGAAACTTTCCATTAATCAAAATGGAAAAATACACGTAGAAGGGACAGATGATGAAGAAGTCAATTAATTTGCATACCTTGGCAGCTACATAAACCAAGATGGTGACATCAGATGGGAAGTTAGAACTAGAATTACAAAAGCAGCATCGATCTTCAAGAATCTTGAGAGCATATGGCATTCAAAAGTTATAAGCACAAAAACCAAGTTAAGACTATTCAATTCAAATGTAATATCCACCCTCATTTATGCATGCGAAAGCTGGAAAACAAATAAAGAAATAGACAAGAAATTAGAATCTTTTGAAAACAAATGCCTAAGGAAAATACTCGGCATCAAGTGGAAGGAATTCAAGAACAATGCAAAGATCAGACTGAACAAAAACCAGTCTTATGAGTGATTAGAAAAAAGAGATGGATGTACGAGGAGGAGTCACTAAGTAACTCGCAAATTGAAATATTTTATCAGTATATATCCTTAGATAATACCATCATTCAACTTTATAATAGTTGTATGTAGGGGAGCTGAGCGTTAAGTGTGCATGCGCAAAGCAATAACAAAATGGCTATCCAACTGTTAGTGTGTATCAAAGAAGAACAGAGAAGTGTAGTGCAATTTGTGTGGGCTAAATGACTTTCAGTTGAGGACATTCATAAGGAAATGATTACAGTTTATGCTGAAAAGTGTTTATCACGCAAAGCGGTCTATTACTGGCTAAAAGAATTTTCTCAGGGACGCACCGAAATTGTTGACACAATTTCAAGATTACGCCTTCTGCGGGGAAGGTTATGCTGACAGTGTTTTGGGATTATCAAGGACTGTTTTAACCAAGATCCAGAAGTATGGTGACAGTGTGAATTCTGTATTGTACTGTGAAGTTCTGCAATTCGAAGAAAACGTCCTGGTCTGCTGACTAACCTCATAAAATATCTGTAGAAAAATTAGAAATCCTTGATCCTTGATGAAATCGGTGTTAAATTAGCAATAAAATTGTTGAATGGCATTTATAACACTGGATAAATACCAAATTAACTAATATAAACTACTTTTATGCTTTTAGAAAGAAGTCAAAGAGCATAAAGACTTTTGAACAATACATCTCTCATGTCATTTCACAAAAGTGTTTATATCCTTCCCGTGCCGTTAAACGTCACATATGGCTCGCAAGGTAGTTCGCAAATTGTTTCTGTTTTCAGCGAGCCTTTCAACCTCTTCAGGGGACTTTATGCCCATTAATTTGGTTTCTCTTAACAATGACCTCTTTAGAGTTTCATGTGGTTTATCTCTTTTTCTCTGGCCTATTGTATTTCACATGATAGCTTGTTTTGGGATTCTCTGACTGTTTCTTCTCATCACGTGATCAACAGATGTCCATCTCCTTTTCCTCATCATCCATCAGATTGGTTGTTGCTCAGTCAACTGTCTTATCTCTGCACTGTTCTTGAATTCATTCCACTTGATGCCGAGTATTTTCCTTAGGCATTTAATTTCAAAAGAGTCGAATTTCTTTTCTATTTATTTAATAGTTTTCCAGCTTTCGCATGCATAAATGAGGATGGACATTACATTTGAGTTGCATAGTTTTAACTTGGTTTTTTGCTTATAAATTTTGAATGCCATATGTTCTCAAGATTCCTGAAGATCGATGCTGCTTTTGTAATTCTAATTCTAATTTCTTTTCTGGTGTAACCATCCTAGTCTATGTAGCTGCCAAGGTATGCAAATTGATTGACTTCTTCAATATCTGTCCCTTCTACGTGTATTTTTTCCATTATAATTAAGGGGAATTTTCATTATTTTTGTTTTGTCCTTGTTAATTTCAAGTCCTATTTTGCTAGCCAGTGAAGACAGGCTATCTGTTTTTTTTTCTTGCATGGAATTCACATTGTTACTGATAAGAGTTATGTCATCAGCAAAATCAAGATCTTCTTGTAGAAAAGCACTACTAAGTATTATTATGAAAAGTATTAGACACAGAATAAATATACAAATAGAAGTTAAGCAATTTGGATTTCTAAAAGTAAAAAGAACAGGTAATATTTATATCAAGTATTCTGGAAGAGAGAAATTTAGGAGTAAAGGAAGATTTTTTTTTTTGCTTCATTGACTATATCAACGCATTTGATAAAGTAAAATATTATGATATCATGAAAATATTAGAGGATATTAAAATTAACGCAGAGAACTGAAAATAATAAAGAAAAGTGTATTGGACTCAAGAAGAGGTCACCAGGATAGAGCACTGACAGGCAAATATCAGTAAATAAAGTAATGAGTCCTCTCATCAGATTTTGGTCTAACTTTACAGTGAAAATATCAAGAGAAAAATGAACCAATAATTCATATCCGAGGCTATAATATGAACAATTCACAGTATGCAGATGATATCGTCTTATCTTATATCTTATATCCTTCCTGTGCCGTTAAACGTCACATAGGGCTCGCAAAGTAATTCGCCAGTTTTTCCTGTCTTCATCGAGTCTTTCAACCTCATCAAAGGATTTTATGCCTGTTAATTTGGCCTCTCTTAACAATGTCCTCTTCCGAGTTTCATGCGGTCTGCCTCTTTTTCTTTGGCCTGTTGTGTTCCACTTGATAGCTTGTTTTGGGATTCTCTGAACATTTCTTCTCATCAAGTGACCAACATATGTCCATCTCCTTTTCCTGATCACTCATGAGACTGGTTGTTGTTCAGTCATCTGTCTTATTTCTGTATTGTTCTTGCAGATGATATCGTACTAACAGCTAAAAACGATATAGCCTACAGAAATTATTAGATATAGTAATGAAAGAAAATGAGAAACAAGTACTCGCCCTAAATAGCTAGAAAACAGAAACAACGCTCATATCACAAAAGAAGAGCCCCTTTAATACAATGTTAAAATACAAGGAACAACATTGAGAGCGTTTACATTTCAATAAATGCTCATTCGAGTAACTTAAGATAGGATACTGCATCTCTGAAATCAAGAATAGAGTATACCAAGCCAAAACAGATGTAATGAAAGTGAGGTACATCTTGGCAGTGCGCCTGTATCACTACACATGAAAGAGAGGTAAAAATGCTAGAATGAGCCATTCTGCTCTATGAATGTTGGTTAAGGATAAAGAATAGAACAATGCAAAGATCACTAGAAGCAACAGAAATGTAGTATCTTAGAAAAACGTTAAGAACCCTATGGACAGCTAAGATGACAAACATCGAATATCTGAGAAAAGCAAATGAAAAAGGACCCTATTTAAATCCATAAGAAAAAAAAACAGTCATCATTCACTGAGCATATAATGAGAAGGGAAGTGTTTGTGAACATCATAAGAACATGAAAGATGAAGATGAGAGGGAAAAACCAAAAGAGGAAATCATGGACAGTCTAAAGCGATGGCACAGCAAAGGATGACAAACCCAGAAGATGGAAAACATCAAGGATCGAGATTTCTGAGGAAGCATGGCCTCCAACTCCTACTGGCACCGCACCTGAAGATGATATCTGTACGTGTTCCCAGCTGCATTGATGTATTTCTTGTTTTTTTCTTGCCATTTTTTCTATCATGGCTTTCTGCTAGAAAAAAAGAACATACTAAATTTTACATGATAATTTTCCAGCAATAGAAGAAGATACATTACATGGAGAAACTTTCTTGTCCGTATATCTGACATCTGCATAGGAGAATGAAATATCAAAAATGGTTAAAGCATCAGCCAAAAGGGAAAATAGACGTCTAATACTACAAGCTTTCAAGAAGCGAGCACGTTATACTCTCGCCACAGAGAACAAGACACTGCAAGCTGAGACCATCTATACCACAAGCTGAGACCATCTCTACCACAAGCTGAGAACATCTCTACCACAAGCTGAGAACATCTCTATCACAAGCTGAGAACATCTCTACCACAAGCTGAGACCATCTCTACCACAAGCTGAGAACATCTCTATCACAAGCTGAGAACATCTCTACCACAAGCTGAGACCATCTCTACCACAAGCTGAGACCATCTCTACCACAAGCTGAGACCACCGCTACCACAAGTTGAGAACATCTATACCACAAGCTGAGACCATCTCTACCACAAGCTGAGACCATCTCTACCACAAGCTGAGAACATCTCTACCACAAGCTGAGAACATCTCTACCACAAGCTGAGACCATCTATACCACAAGCTGAGACCATCTCTACCACAAGCTGAGAACATCTCTATCACAAGCTGAGAACATCTCTACCACAAGCTGAGACCATCTCTACCACAAGCTGAGACCATCTCTACCAAAAGCTGAGACCATCTCTACCACAAGCTGAGACCATCTCTACCGCAAGCTGAGAACATCTCTACCACAAGCTGAGACCATCTCTACCGCAAACTGAGAACATCTCTATCACAAGCTGAGAACATCTCTACCACAAGCTGAGACCATCTCTACCACACGTTGAGACCATCTCTACCACAAGCTGAGACCATCTCTACCACAAACTGAGACCATCTCTACCACAAGCTGAGAACATCTCTATCACAAGCTGAGAACATCTCTACCACAAGCTGAGACCATCTCTATCACAAGCTGAGACCATCTCTACCACAAGCTGAGAACAAGTTGGACAGACGTGTGTGCCTGCAGGAAAAAGGGTTTTCGAGACGTGTCAGATACTCAGCTCACACAGACAAAGGACCTGACAGATCTCAACCATTTACAGGAGAAGCTGTACAACCAACACAGACAAAGGGCCTGAGAAATCTCAACCACTTACAGGAGAAGCTGTACAACTTACACAGACAAAGGGCCTGACAGATCTCAACCACTTACAGGAGAATCTGTACAACCCACACAGACAAAGGGCCTGGCAGATTTCAACCACTTACAGGAGAAGCTGTACAACCCACACAGACAAAGGGCCTGGCAGATCTCAACCACTTACAGGAGAAGCTGTACAACCCACACAGACAAAGGGCATGGCAGATCTCAACCACTTACAGGAGAAGCTGTACAACCCACACAGACAAAGGGCCTGGCAGATTTCAACCACTTACAGGAGAAGCTGTACAACCCACACAGACAAAGGGCCTGGCAGATCTCAACCACTTACAGGAGAAGCTGTACAACCCACACAGACAAAGGGCATGGCAGATCTCAACCACTTACATGAGAAGCTGTACAACCCACACAGACAAAGGACCTGGCAGATCTCAACCACTTACAGGAGAAGCTGTACAACTCACACAGACAAAGGACCTGGCAGATCTCAACCACCTACAGGAGACGTTGTACAACCCACACAGACAAAGGACCTGGCAGATCTCAACCATATACAGCAGAAGCTGTACAACTCACATAGACAAAAGACCTGGAAGATCTCAACCACTTACAGGAGAATCTGTACAACCCAAACAGACAAAGGACCTGGCAGATATCAACCACTTACAGGAGAATCTGTACAACCAACACAGACAAAGGGCCTGGCAGATCTCAACCACTTACACGAGATGCTGCACAGTGATGTGAGGAACTAGAGATAAACTGCCGCATCTCTGAGAGAGATATACCTCGTTTTCCAATCGAACAACAAAGACGAAAGATTTCATTCTAATTTAACAAAAAACTATGTAAATTAGCATCAGCATTATCAGCAAGATTCCGCCTCTCTTTTATTTTAATGTCACGCGTCTCATTTTCTCGTCCAATCAGGCTGTTCAGACGGGGGCAAAAGCTACGCCCATTTTGAGGAATTTACACACGCTAACGGCTGCGCTAAACTGCAGTGTCAAAACGGAACTGTTGTTACAACTTATGAAGGTAAATATCAACCTAATAGGTAAATACATTTTTGTTCAATAAAGTTTGTCTGGAGAGAATAAATAAAATGGTAAGGGTACAGAACCCATGCAAGATTAACGAGTACAGTATCTGAGAGGTTTACAACATCATCATCATCATCATCATGCGCCGTGCCGACTGGCGTTGGCTATTATGCTTCTCCAGAGTACACGATCCATCATGCAGGCCATCAGCTCAGCTGGTGATCTCCTCTCACACCATCCCGTCAGACTGTCCAGTATCATTTCTCTTGGTCTTCCTCTTGATCTTCTTCCTTCTATTTTTCCTGTTGTTATAATATTTTCAATGCCCCCTCTTCTCATTGCATGTCCTATGAAAGTACATTGTCTCTCTCTTATCTTTTTGACAAGGTTTTTTGTTTCTCCAGCTCTTCTCATACATTCTTCATTAGTTATTTTTGCTGTCCAGAAAATCATAGAGGTTTACGCACGTGGTAAATGTGACACAAATAAGTGACCTAGTTTCTAGGACGTAAAGAATACATTAACAGTGTTTCGTTACCACAAGAAGCGTGACGTCACAGGCTTGTTTATCATAATCTACCAGTCGGTTATAATGAGCAGCTGGTGGAGGTAGGATATGATCTTCTTCTGGTAGTTGGTTTATATAAAAGAAATGAAATGGCGACTATGGTAAAACTGGGTCTAAAACTAAACTATACACTTCTGTCTACGTGTATTATTCAGTTTACATAAATGTATCCATAACAAACCTAAAATTTCCAAACCGAAATTATAACACTTCCGGAGTAAAATTATAACATTTCCAAAGTGAAATTATAACATTTCCAAAGTGAAATTATAACATTTCCAAAGTGAAATTACAACATTTCCAAAGCAGAACTATTGTTAATCAGTTCTAAAATCTACATTATTGTTCGTATCCTTCTTTCATTGGTAGTATATAAGAGCATGTATGTTTATTGCCACAACAACATTTCGTAAGATACTCTACACTAACATTTACAAAACTTTAATAATGACTTAAGAATCACGTTCATCTGCCCATCGGTCATTTAAGGCGCCCAATGATATCATTCAATGTCACAGGTAAGAGGTTAAATTGTTGACTCTCTTGTACTAAATTCCGAATCAGATTCAAAACGCTCAGCAGGAAACAGAGAGGTCATCATGTTCTGATGATCTGGCTGAGAGAGGTTCTGGCAAAATACTTGCTCAGTATGTCAGACGAGTGCATTCCTTTCAGCTGACCAGATGGTCTTTTCTCAAGTTCTTCTCGCCCGCTTTCCGCTTATTCTGACCAACATTCCTAAATGGTTGTCCAGATTAAAAGGTTCTCCCTGGGAATGTTTGCTCCTGGCCGAGTTATGCTGGTAAAAAGAAAACAAAATGGCCAATCAGATGTTTTGTTTAGCTTCTCATGGAGAATACTCAGCTAAGTTGCCGTAATATTAAGTTGCCTGTTCCTGCAAAGAGTTTAACTTTGGATCTCTGATCACCAGTTAGAGGGCTTTTATTGAAAACAATGACCATCGACTTGTATCAATCATAGGGGCAGATACATTCACTGGTGCACTTCCCCCAAGTCTCCAAGGTGCAATGGTAATATTTATCCTCTAACACAGAAACAGATAAACCATCGTCTGGGCTCGCAGGCTAAACTTAGTCCGGGCTCTCGCACCTACACCCTATAACGTGACATCTCATGATATATGGCCTTATTCGCCCTCTCTAAGAATTACTATAAGATGTGTATTACACAGACTGACAGGTCACTGTGTTTTATATAAAATAATGTGCTACAGCAGCAATAATATATATATATATAATTGATTATTACTGAAACAATCATGTGTATTGCCAGTGTCTTTTCTTGACTCTGAGCCCCCTACCTTTTGAGAGCCATAAGTTAAAAATATTTGGAGCCTAATGCGTAATGTGCCAATGCTCTACTGCCATTGTTTCAGCTTAATAAATCAAAATATCAGGAATGTGAATGTAGAAAGTAGAAATAGGAAGAGAACTTGCAGATCACGGCTTTTACTCGGAGGGGAATTCTTACTCCCCCCCCCCCACCCCAGAGTTTCAGTGGGGAACTGGAAGCACGCGTTGACAGGGTCGTATTCTTGGGATCTGAATCATTCTAACACCAATAATTATATAGACAGACAGACAATCTTAGAGTCCATTCTAAACCCTGACTTGCATGTCCCACCTCGGTAACTGGGACAATGCTACAGGTTAAAAAAAAAGACTGAGAACCACTGCTGCAGATAAATAACCATAGACAACCTTTTATAATGAGAACAAATGCACTGTGATAATAAATTCAACATGCTCTCAATTTTGTTCTTTGTAGATGGCAGGAAATGGATGCAGTCGGCTGAGATAATAAGAAATGTTTGTGTGATGTGACTTCAAGGATAACAAATAACAGATTGTGTAAGACTGTGAAAAAGAAAAATGGATAAACTAATAACTGTAGATATTATTGAAAAGATAAAGATATCGACATTTTAGACAGTGACATTAAAATTTAAAAGATAATGGTCACCACTTAAAAGATTAGTAACCAGTCAGAAACAAAAAACAAAAATTACAAGATGGTATGAAGCACGGATAAGCTGTAGAAGAAGCCAAACGATGATTTGGTCATTATGCGACTGAAGAACTGTAATTACCGCGAGTTAAAAGAACTATTTTATTACTTTATTTTAGCATTTCATGCATACATATGCTATGTACATTAATAACATACACTTACCTTGTGATAGGAACAATCAGTCCATACACTTTATGTTTGGAAATGGAATGGGCAGAGAAGCTGATATGGGAATGTTCTGACTACAGTGATGTTACCATCTGACATCTATCTATCAGTTAATCACTTTACATTAATGTACTACTCTTCTGGATTTTGCAGCCTGTGGCAAGGAGGTGGACAAAAAATGTCATAGAGTTAACGAACAATTCACATTTCGACGTCAAACATACGTCTGTACAAAAAAATCTACCGGAGACTACGAGATTGATCTAGCTCCACCCACGAGCTTCACCTGCACGGCAGAGGGGAGGGAATATAAAGATCTGCAAACCTTCAAGTTGTCTGACGGATGCAACGATTACCAGTGCCAAGATGGAGACGTTAGTGTCACAAATCCTGAAGGTAAATATCACTATTTATGAATAGTTAATCTTGTTTCTGAGATTATAGAACTGAAACGGCAGTGAAGGAGCGAAATTTGTTTTAAATCTTACACTACCAAATTGAACACATGATATATAAACATTTGTTTGTCATTACTCATCGTGGCCACCATATTTTAACGGGGTAAATGGGGAACTAGTATTTATGGAATATTACAATTATGAAATCTCATCTGTGGAACAAACCCAGATGACAACAATTAGTAACATAAATAAATAAAGCTATTTAAACTCCTTGTAGTAGTGTAAGAGGTAAGCTAATGAAGAGTTGACTCAGGCCTGTCTGATGTTTTGTAAGAGGTAAGCTAATGAAGAGTTGACTCAGGCCTGTCTGATGTTTTTCATTCATCATTCGTCTTTCGCTCTACTTTAATTAAGGGATGGTACCTTAATCCATTCATTCATTTGAATGTCCCTTGCGGAACTTTGTCTCCCTAACAACTCTCTTGAAGTAAGAGCTGTAAGCGAGATGCCCTAGTATTTTAATCTGATTTTTTTTTATAAAAGTAGGACCAGTTTTAATCATAAATGGAACAGACAAATATAAAGTTTCCGAAAATAGCTTCTTTCAAGTCACAAGATAACACATCGCTTCCTCCCCTCAACCTCTTTGTGTCCAAGTAATGTGTTACAAGTCACAAAATAACACATCCCGCCTCCCTTCAACCTCTTTGTGTCCAATTAATGTGTTAAAAGTCACAAAATAACACATCCCCCTCCCTTCAACCTCTTTGTGTCCAATTAATGTGTTAAAAGTCACAAAATAACACATCCCCCTCCCTTCAACCTCTTTGTGTCCAATTAATGTGTTAAAAGTCACAAAATAACACATCCCCCTCCCCTCAACATCTTTGTGTCCAATTAATGTGTTACAAGCCATAAAATAACATATCCCTCCCCCCAGCCAATCTTTCTCTCCATTTAATGTATTAGATATGTTACATGCACCTTCTGTGTGTAAAGAAAACGTGGATGCGAAACTCTAAGATTACGTAATCTGTTAACAAGAAAAGTTGTTCCTATCTTTTCCTAAATAGACGAAACACTTGTTATCACTTGTTATTCCGTGGTGAAGTGGTTAGTACATTTACCCACTGATCAGAAGGTCTCTGGGTCGATTTTGCACTTGGACAGAGTTTTTTGTTCTGACCGACCGTCACCAGGGTCAAAATAACCTCCGAACAAATTAGTACAACAAGGCAGCCAGTACAGGTGCTGGCATCCCTACCTTGAAATGTGAAGGCACTAACACTTAAGACCTCTGCGACGAGCAAATGTTATTTGTTATCACAGCTGTACTGTAGCAATGTGTATATCTATATATTTAGTTTTGTATCTGTATAACTAGGAACCGTTTGTTTGGTACCTCAGGACATTAAATAGTAATAACATTTTGGAAAGCATTATCCCCTCTCAATATCTATGAAATATATCACTTCTGCAAATACTCCTTTCTTTATAATTAAAAGTAAATATAATGTAACAGAAGGTAATTAATAACTTACATACATCATGCAACCTTGGGACCTGTGTTTTTTTGCATTTTTTTTTCCTTTTGGCCGACTGTTATTTTTGCTTATGATAGTAAATTTTATTTAACGTTTTGAAAACGGAATAATTTTGTCCAGTATATTTTCTTTTACCCAAGCAGTGATGTCTCTTTCAGCTCGAGGAGTTTTAGAATATAGTTGGAACAAGTGAAGTTTCTGTTATACATACTTACAAGAGAGTAAAATATGTAGATTTAACCTCGGAGATTCGCATGCGCTTCAGATGTTACAGGAAGAAAATAGAATAACTGACAGCAAAGCCTCCACAATGTATATGTTACCACTTAGTTATGTTAACAAAATCACCCCAGGGAATAACTTTCTCTATTCCTAGAAGTAACATATTATTACAAGAGAGCATTAGATGCCAAGAACGTAGACATTCTTGAAAGAAATTAACTGTAAACTTTCTCCTAACTTCAGCTTGTGGAAAGGAACTGGACGGGCAGTGTCATTTGGTGGATTCTTGGACTTTGGTCAACGGGAAAGTTTACAAATGTGAGAAGAAGGTTGTGGATGAAAAAACCACTTATTCATACACGGAAATAGGTAAGTTATATTCTACTTGAAATGTACTTTTTTCCCTAAGTCTTACAGGGGTAATTCTGTCTGTAACCATATTAATCTGTTTCCTTGTCCGTTCACACGTCAGTCCATCATGTTGTTTAACGTTAAAGTAATGGATATCTATCGCTCTCCAAAAAGTAAAATAAATAAAGAATCTGTGGAGAGGAGCAGACAGAACCACAAAAATAAGATTTTTAAGGGCATGCATCTTTCCCATCGCAACATATGCCTGTGAGACCTGGACACTTAAGCAAATAGCTGAGAAACACATAAATGCCTTTGAATGTACATGCAACAGAAGAGTTCTTCAGACATCATAGACACAAAAAAAATATATATATCTATAATACACGAACTTAATATTGAAGAAGACTGGCTAGTAAAGAGGATTAAACAGAGAAAACATAAATATTTTGAACAAATTAAACGTCATGAGAGTTTAGAGAAGACATTTTTGGAAGGATACATAATGGGAAAAAGAAAGAGAGGAAGACCAAAACGAAAATGGCTGCAAGACATTGTTGACGATCTGCAAATGATTACAGCAGCGGCAGGCCATCTTGCTCACAACCGAGAGGCCTACAGGAGTGCTGTTAGGGAGGCAAATTCCGCAAGAGACATGCAAATAAATGAATGAATGTAATGGACGCGTATGCGATTTCCGTGGCCATTCTAATATTTGTTAAGCTGTCCGGTTTTGGCAATCAGCGATCTATTCTCTCATGCCATCGTCAGGGCTATCGAACCAAAGCTGACCAAGACCCTGACATGCCTCTAAGCTGTTACCCATAGTAACATACCAAAACTGGCTAACGGGATCGCCATAGTCCACGTGGTGGTTTAGTTTGATAAAGGAGCTTTCATTGACCACCAAGAAACTGAAAACGCAGAAGACATAACCCGATCTCAAGCCAGTATGATGATGAACCTCAACATCTTCA
The DNA here is from genome assembly GCA_009760885.1 of Achatina immaculata. Taxonomy (NCBI): domain Eukaryota; kingdom Metazoa; phylum Mollusca; class Gastropoda; order Stylommatophora; family Achatinidae; genus Lissachatina; species Lissachatina immaculata. The sequence continues at coordinate 27,715,630 of CM019712.1, forward strand.
CCCAATCGGCTGCAAAGAACACCTGCTCGCAGTTCAAATAATAATAAGAAGAAAAGTATAAATGTAGACATTTGTGCTAACACACATTCTATATCTGCTAGAGTGTTGTGGAAACTAGCAACATGTGAAAATAAATAGCGCAAGTTTTAATGACAATTTGGTCCTTGTGTGACTCTTATTTCTGTCTTTATGATTGCTGTATGCTTTATTAAATGTATGATAAAATGTCTCTATGTAAGTATTTGTTGTCTGTCTGTCAAAAGTCTTCTCAGTATGGTTTCCTGCTTTAATCTAGACAGCTTACCGCATTGTAGGTCTTCATGTCCTTATCTAGACGGCTTGCCTGTCTGTTGGCCTTCATGTCTTTATCTAGGCAGCTTACCTCTCTGTAGGCCTACATGTCTTTATCTAGGCAGCTTACCTCTCTGTAGACCTACATGTCTTTATCTAGACAGCTTACCTCTCTGTAGGCCTACATGTCTTTGTCTAGATCAGTGCTTCCATACCTTTTATCAAGGCGACTCTAAAACAGCAACAGTGCTTGGCTCGTGGCACTAGGCCAATAATAGTATGTGACCTTCAACCCTATTTCAAGAATGTTAGGAGAGCCAGTAAATACTGAAAAGCTGTGTAGGAACACTGAAATGTAAAAAAAAAGCTAATAATACTTTAGTATCTTTAACACGACGTAAAAAGATATAGCACTCAGGTATATTGTCCAAAAGAGTGGAAAATAACTATATTCATACCACTGCCAGAAAAGGTTAACTTGAAATTAACACAAACTACAGAACTGTTGCCCTGATTAGTCATGTCAGTAAAATTCAATTAAAAATCAAAATGGGTAAACTTAGTAAGAAAATAGAGGAAGGAGTCAATATGGTCCAAGCTGGTTTCTGGTAAAGAAGAGGATGAAGAGATCATATATTAATTCTAAGATTAATAATAGAAAAATGTAGAGAATTTAATGTGAATCTATACTTATCTTTTATAGACTACTCACATGCATCTGACTGAGTACAGCACCAGAAATTTTGGGAAACAAAAAAAAAAGGGATTTCCAACATACTTGATACAGTTAACATCACTGGTTTGTCTAGACCAGCAGGCAGCAGTAAGAATAAATGATGAAGCAACAATTTTGTTTGACATAAAACAAGGGGTCCGTCAGGGGTGCATAATGTCACCTTATTTATCTAACGTGTATACTGAAAATATAATGAGGAATGTTAGAGAAAATGTAGACGAAGAATATTACTATGCTACAAAAATTGGAGGTTATGAAAGAACAGAGATTAGATAAGCTGATGACACAATATTATGGTCCACAACACAAAAAGGAATAGAAAAACTATTTAGGTCAGTCCGTAGGAACAGCGAAGAGTAAAACCTCTATCTTAATGCAAATAAAACTAAATTGATGACAACTGACAAAACAAACAAGGCAGCTGATACATGTATCAGTGAGAAAAAATTGGAAGAAGTGGAGAGTTTTTATATATTGGATCACTACTAACTAATAATGGTGATACAATGAGGGAAATTAAAAAGAAAGACATCTATCTCTCTTCAGAAAATAAAACAACTAAAGAATCCGTGGAGAGGAAAGACAGAATTACAAACATAAGATTTTTAAGGGCATGCATCTTTTCCATCGCAACATATGCCTGTGAGATCTGGACAATTAACCAAATAGCTGAGAAACACATAAATGACATTGAATGTACATACAACAGAATAGTTCTTCAGATATCATGGACAAATATATATATATATATATATTCATAATACACGAATTTAATATTGAGGAAGGCTGGCTAGTAAAGAGGATTAAACAGAGAAAACATAAATATTGTGAACACATTAAACGTCATGAGAGTTTAGAGAAGACATTCTTGGAAGAGTACATAATGGGAAAAAGAAAGAGAGGAAGACCAAGGCGGAGATGGCTGCAAAACATCGTTGATGATCTGTGAATGGATGCATCAGCAGCAGGCATCTTGCTCACAACCGAGAGGCCTACAGGAAAGCTGTTAGGGAGGCAAAGTTCAGCAAGTGGCATGCACCTGACTAACTGAACATGACCTATGTTTGCTAGCAGTCACTGAAAATGATGTATCTGTCTAACCTGTTTGTCCGCATCTCTCTCGATTTAGTTAGTTCCTAGTCTCTGTCAATGTCTCAAAACAAACTTGAGAGATACAAGAATTAACGACTGTGGTAACACTTGTTCTAGCAATAAAGTCCAAAAAAAAAAAGATAGAAGGAGTAAAGAATGTGGGTAGAAAAAAAGGATGATCACGTATAAAACAAGATAGTACAACAGCCCAGTATTTCGGGAAAAACCTTTTACAAGGACCAGGTTAAAAAAAAGATAAAGAAGTGAACAAAATCAAAGTTAAACACATGTATCTAACTGTATAATTCATCTATTTTCAGAACCAACGCCTGACCTAAGTAAAAGTAAGTATATTTTGTTATATAAATTCTCGTAAGACAGCTAGGACCTTTAGATGGATAACACAAGTTAGACAGTGTTCTGAAGTTGTTGAAGTCTTCCTGAGAGTGGCAGGTCTAGACAGTGATGCTCGTTATATCAGAAACATGGACGTTAAAGGGTTACCAACACTGCACGTCTGCCATGAGCGCTCAGGTTTCTTTCTATGTAGAAGGATCTCAGGAGAATGCACGCAATCTATTTTCATATTTTTCTCGCATCTCAGTCATCTCTTGTCTTCCCCTCCTTTCTATCCCTCCTTCAAAACTGCATGTTTGGCTTATATATCTTAAGTCACTTGCTCAAAAGGACACACCTCTAGATCGTTCATTTCTAGGTCATTTAGTTAATTACATACTGATTGCACTTTGGGATATGTCGGCCCATTCCCTTTAGTTATCTTATTGCTCCGCTGGGCTATTCATGTGTGAAAATTTAATCCTAAGATTAGCAATTATACCCCACCTGTCAGTAAGTCTCTTGCGTCAAATCCGTCAAATCAGTTTTATCGCATGGGTAAACACTTCTTATCCAATATCAGGTTGTGCGATACGTGTGAGGGATATCAGTGTACACAGTGTCCGTCTGTATATATCCATATGTTGATTTAACCATTCAGATTAGTTGTGTCAGGATTGTTATAAACTGGGTGTATCTCTTTAATTTGCCTTTTCCTCAGCTTCGTTATGTCTTGTATTTTTATGTATCTACTTAATTCTGTCGTAATAATACTAATACCGGGGGAGTGTCCCTTAAGTTTTCCACCGCTTCTTATCTACTTTCTACTTCTCAATTACAACTATAATAAAAATGCAGTAGTAATAATAATATTATTAATAATAAAAATACTGTCCTAATTTACAACAATAATACAATCATAATTTACAGGGCACTAGGTGAGACAATCGTAGTGTTCAAATTAAGTAACATATGGGCATAAACCACAGGAGAGATGAGTATCTGCCTTGGGTTAGATATTTAATGGCAATGTGTGGGAGTATTGTCGACTAAACTTTATATTCATAGAACGTTTTATGTTTGATATTGTACCAGATGTCGGGTAGCTCATCGTGATTCTTGTACCAGATGTTTGGTAGTTCTTCGTGGCTTTTGTACCAGATGTCTTGTAGCTCATTGTGGCTGTTGTACCAAATGACTGGTAGCTCCTGGTGATTGTTGTAACAGATGTCTGGTAGCTCCTCGTGATGGTTGTACCAGATGCCTGGTAGTTCCTCGTGATGGTTGTACCAGATGTCTGATAGCTCCTAGTTATTGTTGTACCATATGTCTTTTAGCTGCTGATGATTGTTGTATCAGATGTCTGGTAGCTCCTCGTGATGGTTGTACCAGATGTCTGGTAGCTCCTCGTGATGGTTGTACCAGATGTCTGGTAGCTCCTAGTTATTGTTGTACCATATGTCTTTTAGCTGCTGATGATTGTTCTATCAGATGTCTGGTAGCTTCTGATGACTGTTGTACCAGATGTCTGGTAGCTGCTGCTGATTTTTATACTAGATGTCTGGTAGCTCCTCGTATTTGTTGTACCATATGTCAGGTAGCTTTTGGTAACTGTTGTCATTTATGTCTGGTAGCTCCTGGTGAATGGTGTACAAGATGTCTGGTAGCATCTCGTAATTGTTATACCAGATGTTTGGTAGCTTTTGATAACTGTATACCTCATTTCTGGTAGCTCCTGGTGAATGTTGTAGCAGGTGCCTGGTAGGTCTTCATTATTGTTGTACGAGATTTCTGGTAGCTCCTCATGATTGTTGTACCAGATGTCTGGTAGCTCCTGGTGATTGTTGTACCAGATGTCTGGTAGCTCCTCATGAATGTTGTACCAGATGTCTGGTAGCTCCTCGTGATTCGTGTACCAGATGTCTGGTAGCTGCTCATGATTGTTGTACCAGATGTCTGGTACCTCCTGATGAATGTTATACCAGATGTCTGGTAGCTCCTCATGATTGTTGTACCAGATGTATGGTAGCTCTTCATGATTGTTGTACCAGATGTCTGGCAGCTCCTGGTGAATGTTGTACCAGATGTCTGGTAGCTCCTCATGATTGTTGTACCAGATGTCTGGTAGCTCCTGGTGAATGTTGTACCAGATGTCTGGTAGCACCTGGTGAATGTTGTACCCGTATAAACTAATGTGAATCATGAAAATTCTCAACGGTCATAACGACACACACCCGAGGATCTCACGACCGCGTGTCAGAACCTAACAGGTGCAGACTAACAGGTGCAGGCACTTAACAACAGCCAGTCTTGCCTGACCCGTACACCTGTACACTACCTGATACATGTGTATAACTGGACGCACCTCAACACTTTTTTCTTCTGATGACAATGTGTGAAAAAATAACTGGATAGATAATTGTAGACAACAATAAACTTTGAGCTCCGGACACAACTAGAGATCCTCTGATCTCTTCTTCATCATGTCCATCAGCGTACGACGACTGATTACACCCCCACCCCCCTGTGGTGAATGCCTGTTCTTCTGGAGCTGATAAATAGCCATTCATACTTTGCCGCATGAAGGTTCACCTTTAAGTCCCTCATTCTTGACAAAGATGCCGGTTCATAGTTGACATTTAAGGCTCTTGTCCGAACAGCTTCTATTGTGGCATTTATAAGGTCGGCTTGATTCAGTGCCTGTTATTCTTCAACACTGGCTGAGCCAGACAACAGATCTGCTCGTTTAGTGAAGCTTTTCTTTCTTAACTATCAGTGTAAACTTCCGGAGTCACTGAAATAGTTCTGATATGTGATTTGTTTAACAATTTAGCTGTAGCGGAAGACATTTTAATTCATATTTAGCACTGCTTTTAGGATTGTGTTTGTTAGGATTGTTTTTATATATTGTGTAATGCTAGTACTGATTTGATGTTAAATGAAACTGAGAGATAAAGGGCATGATGTCAGACAGACCTGGGTACCCAATTCTTGATCCAGTTAAAACAGAATTTCTTCGCCTTTTCTTCTTTTCGTTTGTTGCTTTATCCTCACGCTTGCATGGCCTTGCACAAAAATGAAAGCCATTTAATCTGTGACGTCTGTAACTGATTCTTTTTATTTTAGAAGGTTCGTTCCATCGCTGCAAATGCATGCACAGGTGGAGTCATGTCTTTAACAGGTTCATAGCCATTACAAAATAAGTAAAGTAATGGCAGATGAAAGTCTCCTTTATGATAGTGCACTCAGACAAGCTGACCTTATTATGATGTTGTTCATCAGTGCATCGGGAAAAGGAGATGGAAATATGTTGGTCACCTGATGAGAAGAAATGATCAGAGAATCCCAAAACAAGCTATCAAGTGGAACACAAAAAGCCAAAGAAGAAGAGGTCACGCGCGTGAAACTCTGAAGAGGACATTGTTAAGAGAGGCCAAATTAACAGGTATAAAATCCCTTGATGAGGTTGAAAGACTCGCCGAAGACAAGAAAAATTGGCGAACTACTTTGCGAGCCCTATGTGACGTTTAACGGCACGGGAAGGATATAAGATAAGATAAGACATCAGTGCATGCCACTGTTGTTCTATTTGTTCTTTCCCGTTTTCTTTAGATCTGACATTCAACTTTCACCATTGAATTTTATTATGTTCCATTAAAATTTACCCACTGAATGTGTTTCTGTAGATCTAACATTCAACTTGAAAATCTGAATCTGTTTCTATAGATCTAACATTAAACTTGAACTATTGAATGTATAGATGTAGATCTAAAATTCAACTTTAACCACAGAACGTGTTTTCACTTCAGTGTCTCGAGTTTGATAGATATTGTTATTGTAGACGTCCCGGTTCTCAAAAGTAGAAACTGGTACTTGGGGAAGCAAAAGTGGCTCACTTGAACTCTAAGAACCGCCATGTTCGGCTAATAAAAGTCTAAAACTGGGCTTCCTTGCACAGAGGACACTCTCTTATGTGCTCGACGTTTAACCTTAGTGTCGCTCCTCGTGTGTGTTAGGTGATAGTGCCAAGGGCTCACTGTACACAGCTTGATCTTTTCTACAAATTTCTGAGCGTATGCCACTATCCTTCGTTATTCCCTTTCGTATAGTCTTTGGTGATGAGTGCTACATTTTATGTTTTGTTTTGCTCCTCTTCTTGTAAATTTTCATTAGGAAGGTTGTTACGAGGCCCGCTTTGTCTACCTGCAGTGTGTCCATGGTTATAGCTTTACCTGCCAGTTGATTTGTCATTTCATTGCCTCTGATGCCGGCATATCCTGGGTAATAATCCATGTTTGGGGGGGGGGGATTTGTGATTCTTTTAGTTTGGCCAACCACTCAAGTCGGATCATCATCATCATCATCATCATCTGCTGGCTACATCACTCTGTTGTGTCGACTAATCAAGGAAACAAAGTGTGCGTAAACCATTGGATGTGTTTCTTTAGATCTGACATTCAACGTAAACCATTGGATGTGTTTCTTTAGATCTGACATACAATTTTAACCATTGGATGTGTTTCTTTAGATCTAACATTCACCTTTAACCATTGAATGCTTTTCTTTAGATCTGACATTCAATTTTAACCATTGAATGCATTTCTTTAGATCTGACATTCAGCTTTAACCATCGAATGTGTCTCTTTAGATCTGACGTTCAACTTTAACCATTGAATGTGTTTCTTTAGATCTGACATTCAACTTTCACCATTGAATTTTATTATGTTCCATTAAAATTTACCCACTGAATGTGTTTCTGTAGATCTAACATTCAACTTGAAAATCTGAATCTGTTTCTATAGATCTAACATTAAACTTGAACTATTGAATGTATAGATGTAGATCTAAAATTCAACTTTAACCACAGAACGTGTTTTCACTTCAGTGTCTCGAGTTTGATAGATATTGTTATTGTAGACGTCCCGGTTCTCAAAAGTAGAAACTGGTACTTGGGGAAGCAAAAGTGGCTCACTTGAACTCTAAGAACCGCCATGTTCGGCTAATAGTCTAAAACTGGGCTTCCTTGCACAGAGGACACTCTCTTATGTGCTCGACGTTTAACCTTAGTGTCGCTCCTCGTGTGTGTTAGGTGATAGTGCCAAGGGCTCACTGTACACAGCTTGATCTTTTCTACAAATTTCTGAGCGTATGCCACTATCCTTCGTTATTCCCTTTCGTATAGTCTTTGGTGATGAGTGCTACATTTTATGTTTTGTTTTGCTCCTCTTCTTGTAAATTTTCATTAGGAAGGTTGTTACGAGGCCCGCTTTGTCTACCTGCAGTGTGTCCATGGTTATAGCTTTACCTGCCAGTTGATTTGTCATTTCATTGCCTCTGATGCCGGCATATCCTGGGTAATAATCCATGTTTGAGGGGGGGGGATTTGTGATTCTTTTAGTTTGGCCAACCACTCAAGTCGGATCATCATCATCATCATCATCATCTGCTGGCTACATCACTCTGTTGTGTCGACTAATCAAGGAAACAAAGTGAGCACAAACAGCCCATCGCCTGGATGCTAGTACTTCATCATAAGGCAGTAATTTTCACAGCATTTGTACTTTCTTTGCTGGTGATCCATGTAACAAGACGTGTTCTATATGCCGAAATGTTTTTTGTTTTGTTCGAGTGAACGCTTCTACCATTATGTAGGCCTACTCTTTATAATATAATTTCCAATTCTAAGTCGTACATGAGATACTTTAAATCAGCAGTGACGGTTAGGCAGAAGTAACGAAAGATCAAATCACGTGGTCCGTACTAAGAGTTAGCGTGCAGCGATACTCGAGGGGACAATAAGAGTTAATATGAAGACAACAAATGAAATAACAAATAGACTGTTCTTGCACTTCTAACACTGGTGACTATTATATAGGTTAATATACAAACTCATGACTGGTAGAAATATCTGTGAGAGGAACTATTCAACAGAATCAAGATCTGCAAAATCTACAACTAAAACGTGCGTGCTTCTAAACTGTCTCTCAAAATTAGTACATATATAGTAATATATGCCAGGCGTGATACTGACCATATCACCCTCTAGTGTGCTGACAGGTCAAGGAAAATATGGGCACTAACACCATATCCCTATGTGCCTCTAAGGCACGACAGGATTACCTTTACCTTTTTTAATAATAATAATAATAATAATAATAATCAAAATAATATTTAGTATTGCTGTTGTTATTATTAACCTGAAACCTGTATGTATATGGTGAAGTGTAAAGCCATGTACTTGTATGTGTATGTTGTGACAGCTGCAGGAAATCTCAGACTAAATGTGAAAATAGTAGACCTACAAAAATAGACACGCAGTTAGCTGACAAGTTAACTAGGAGCTGACAAGTTAACTAGGAGCTGACAAGTTAACTAGAAGCTGACAAGTTAACTAGGAGCTGACAAGTTAACTAGGAGCTGACAAGTAAACTAGGAGCTGACAAGTTAACTAGAAGCTGACAAGTTAACTAGGAGCTGACAAGTTAATTAGGAGCTGATAAGTTAACTATGAGCTGACAATGTAACTAGGAGCTGACAATGTAACTAGGAGCTGATAAGTTAACTAGGAACTGACAAGTTAACTAGGAGCTGACAAGTTAACTAGGAGCTGATAAGTTAACTAGGAGCTGATAAGTTAATTAGAAGCTGATAAGTTAACTAGGAGATGATAAGGAAACTAGGAGCCAGAACGTGTTTTCACTTCAGTGTCTCGAGTTTGATAGATATTGTTATTGTAGACGTCCCGGTTCTCAAAAGTAGAAACTGGTACTTGGGGAAGCAAAAGTGGCTCACTTGAACTCTAAGAACCGCCATGTTCGGCTAATAGTCTAAAACTGGGCTTCCTTGCACAGAGGACACTCTCTTATGTGCTCGACGTTTAACCTTAGTGTCGCTCCTCGTGTGTGTTAGGTGATAGTGCCAAGGGCTCACTGTACACAGCTTGATCTTTTCTACAAATTTCTGAGCGTATGCCACTATCCTTCGTTATTCCCTTTCGTATAGTCTTTGGTGATGAGTGCTACATTTTATGTTTTGTTTTGCTCCTCTTCTTGTAAATTTTCATTAGGAAGGTTGTTACGAGGCCCGCTTTGTCTACCTGCAGTGTGTCCATGGTTATAGCTTTACCTGCCAGTTGATTTGTCATTTCATTGCCTCTGATGCCGGCATATCCTGGGTAATAATCCATGTTTGGGGGGGGGGGATTTGTGATTCTTTTAGTTTGGCCAACCACTCAAGTCGGATCATCATCATCATCATCATCATCTGCTGGCTACATCACTCTGTTGTGTCGACTAATCAAGGAAACAAAGTGAGCACAAACAGCCCATCGCCTGGATGCTAGTACTTCATCATAAGGCAGTAATTTTCACAGCATTTGTACTTTCTTTGCTGGTGATCCATGTAACAAGACGTGTTCTATATGCCGAAATGTTTTTTGTTTTGTTCGAGTGAACGCTTCTACCATTATGTAGGCCTACTCTTTATAATATAATTTCCAATTCTAAGTCGTACATGAGATACTTTAAATCAGCAGTGACGGTTAGGCAGAAGTAACGAAAGATCAAATCACGTGGTCCGTACTAAGAGTTAGCGTGCAGCGATACTCGAGGGGACAATAAGAGTTAATATGAAGACAACAAATGAAATAACAAATAGACTGTTCTTGCACTTCTAACACTGGTGACTATTATATAGGTTAATATACAAACTCATGACTGGTAGAAATATCTGTGAGAGGAACTATTCAACAGAATCAAGATCTGCAAAATCTACAACTAAAACGTGCGTGCTTCTAAACTGTCTCTCAAAATTAGTACATATATAGTAATATATGCCAGGCGTGATACTGACCATATCACCCTCTAGTGTGCTGACAGGTCAAGGAAAATATGGGCACTAACACCATATCCCTATGTGCCTCTAAGGCACGACAGGATTACCTTTACCTTTTTTAATAATAATAATAATAATAATAATAATCAAAATAATATTTAGTATTGCTGTTGTTATTATTAACCTGAAACCTGTATGTATATGGTGAAGTGTAAAGCCATGTACTTGTATGTGTATGTTGTGACAGCTGCAGGAAATCTCAGACTAAATGTGAAAATAGTAGACCTACAAAAATAGACACGCAGTTAGCTGACAAGTTAACTAGGAGCTGACAAGTTAACTAGGAGCTGATAAGTTAACTAGAAGCTGACAAGTTAACTAGGAGCTGACAAGTTAACTAGGAGCTGACAAGTTAACTAGGAGCTGACAAGTTAACTAGAAGCTGACAAGTTAACTAGGAGCTGACAAGTTAACTAGGAGCTGATAAGTTAACTAGAAGCTGACAAGTTAACTAGGAGCTGATAAGTTAACTAGAAGCTGATAAGTTAACTAGAAACTGATAAGGTAACTAAGAGCTGACAAGTTAACTAGGAGCTGATAAGTTAACTAGGAGCTGACAAGTTAACTAGGAGCTGATAAGATAACTAGGAGCTGATAAGGTAACTATGAGCTGATAAGGTAACTAGTAGCTGACAAGTTAACTAGAAGCTGACAAGTTAACTAGGAGCTGATAAGTTAATTAGGAGCTGATAAGGTAACTAGGAGCTGATAAGGTAACTAGGAGCTGATAAGGTAACTAGGAGCGGATAAGTTAACTAGGAGTTGATAAGGTAACTAGGAGCTGATAAGGTAACTAGGAGCTGATAAGGTAACTAGGAGCTGATAAGTTAACTAGGAGCTGATAAGGTAACTAGGAGCTGATAAGGTAACAAGAGCTGACAAGTTAACTAGGAGCTGATAAGGTAACAAGAGCTGATAAGTTAACTAGGAGCTGGTAAGGTAACTAGGAGCTGACAAGTTAACTAGGAGCTGATAAGGTAACTAGGAGCTGACAAGTTAACTAGGAGTTGACAAGTTAACTAGAAGCTGATAAGGTAACTAGGAGCTGACAAGTTAACTAGGAGCTGATAAGGTAACTAGGAGCGTACAAGTTAATTAGGAGTTGATAAGTTAACTAGGAGCTGATAAGGTAACTAGGAGCTGATAAGGTAACTAGGAGCTGATAAGGTAACTAGGAGCTGATAAGGTAACTAGGAGCGGATAATTTAACTAGGAGCTGATAAGGTAACTAGGAGCTGATAAGGTAACAAGAGCTGACAAGTTAACTAGGAGCTGATAAGGTAACCAGAGCTGACAAGTTAACTAGGAGCTGGTAAGGTAACTAAGAGCTGACAAGTTAACTAGGAGCTGATAAGGTAACTAGGAGCTGACAAGTTAACTAGGAGTTGACAAGTTAACTAGGAGCTGATAAGGTAACTAGGAGCTGTCAAGTTAACTAGGAGCTGATAAGTTAACTAGGAGCTGACAAGTTAACTAGGAGCTGATAAGGTAACTAGGAGCTGACAAGTTAATTAGGAGTTCATAAGTTAACTAGGAGCTGACAAGTTAACTAGGAGCTGATAAGGTAACTAGGAGCTGACAAGTTAACTAGGAGCTGATAAGGTAACTAGGAAAATTCACCGTAAGCCAATCATAAAAGGGACTATGTCAAGTGTGGTAGAGTGATCCACTTCTGACCTTATCTTCTTGCTCTGTCAGACCTTTTGTGAAGAGAACTTTTGTGAAGAAAACTTTTTGTGAATAGAGCTTTTGTGAATAGACCTTTTGTGAAGAGACCTTTTGTGAAGAGAGCTTTTGTGAAGAGAACTTTTGTGAAGAGAACTTTTGTGAAGAGAGGTTTTGTGAAGAGAAGTTTTGTGAAGAGAACTTTTGTGAAGAGAAATTTTTTTGAACAGAACTTTTGTAAAGAGATCTTTTGTGAAGAGAACTTTCGTGAAGAGAACTTTTGTGAAGAGAACTTTTGTGAAGAGAGGTTTTGTGAAGAGAGCTTTTGTGAAGAGACCTTTTGTGAAGAGAACTTTTGTGAAGAGACCTTTTGTGAAAAGAACTTTTGTGAAGAGAACTTTTGTGAAGAGAACTTTTGTAAAAGAGCTTTTGTGAAGAGAGCTTTTGCGAATAGAGCTTTCCTTCAAGCTATTTTTTAAGACACAGAGACCAGGAAGATGTGTTTTTTATTGTCTGTCGCTTCTCAGGAAAACATGTTTGTTTACATCTGCGAGTAAAGAATAAACCATCGACAACAGTGAACAAAAATTAGACGCTTCTGAAAGTCATTTTTACATTTACTTGATCGTCTGTTCGACTGTGTTCGCTTCCAGGCTGGTCTCGCAGTGATTGTCAAACTGCTTGTGCGATTAGTCCATCTACCCCAACCCAACGAATATCTCACACGGCCACGACTCCATCTACCCCAACCCAACGAACATCTCACACGGCCACGACTCCATCTACCCCAACCCAAAGAACATCTCACACGGCCACGACTCCACCTACCCCAACCCAACGAACATCTCACACGGCCACGACTCCATCTACCCCAACCCAACGAACATCTCACACGGCCACGACTCCATCTACCCCAACCCAAAGAACATCTCACACGGCCACAACTCCATCTACCCCAACCCAAAGAACATCTCACACGGCCACAACTCCACCTACCCCAACCCAACGAACATCTCACACGGCCACAACTCCAGCTACCGCAACCGATCATCAAATGGTTGAAAATGTCACAAAATACGCAAAACCACCATGTCGGTGTTTAAAAATCACATCTTAAAAATTATGCTTCTTAGAAACATCAAATTTATGGCATTACGTGAACGATTTTTTTTTTTGGGGGGGGGGGGGTTCAGTTTTCCAAGAAGATGGTTAGCCAGCACAATAAGATGTAGTTCTTCATCCGTTCGTGAATGCAAACTTTCCAAATTGATGGACAATGAGCGATAATGCAACACCATGAACACCATATTCATCATACAGTATCCCTCTTGATTTGTTCAAACAAATTTGTTGATAAACACCAACAAAACAAAATTCATGCTCATCACTACAAGACAGAAACTGCAAAATGCAAACTAAAACATCACTACAACTTTGTGTTGGGACTAAGGCAATAGAAAATGTTCATGAACATAAAACCCTAGGACTCATCATTGATCAGCATTTAACTTGGAATTCTCACGTACATAACCTAACAAATTTGATTGCACAGAAAGTTTACCAATGAGCCAAAATTAAACACTTTATCGACAAAGACACAAGAAAAATATACTACATATCACACATACAAACACACTTAGATTACTGTTCCACAATCTGGGATGGATGCTCAGTCTCAAACACAAAAAAGGCTCCACTCACTTCACAAGCGAGCATTAAATCTTATTTATGACAAACACCCAATACAGACTGTAGATCAACACAAACAACTCAAAATTCTACCCCTCAAAAATAGAATCATTTTTAATAAAGTTAAGTTTGTTCACAGAATTCTGTCGCACAATGCTCCGCCTTACTTGTGGTCACTGTTTACGTATAACACTAAACATAGCCAGCGTTTAAAAAAACTGTCTTCTTCCTAAACCCAGGATTGATCTGTACAAGAAAAGCCTTGCATACTCTGCAGTACAGCTCTGGAACACCCTCCCCTACAATTTAAAATCCATTGGTAATACTTCATCCTTTAACTCAAACCTGTTTCATTATTTACTTGCTTGTAATTATATGCCTCCATAAAATAGCCAGTACTCTCTCAACACATGGCTCGTAAACCATCAAGTACTTCAATGACATAGTTAGAAAAGCAACTTGTTAGATAAGGTAACTAGGAAAATTCACCGTAATTCAATCATAAAAGGGACTATGTCAAGTGTGGTAGAGTGATCCACTTCTGACCTTATCTTCTTGCTCTGTCAGACCTTTTGTGAAGAGAACTTTTGTGAAGAAAACTTTTTGTGAATAGAGCTTTTGTGAATAGACCTTTTGTGAAGAGACCTTTTGTGAAGAGAGCTTTTGTGAAGAGAAATTTTGTGAAGAGAACTTTTGTGAAGAGAGGTTTTGTGAAGAGAAGTTTTGTGAAGAGAACTTTTGTGAAGAGAAATTTTTTGAACAGAACTTTTGTAAAGAGATCTTTTGTGAAGAGAACTTTTGTGAAAAGAACTTCTGTGAAGAGAACTTTTGTGAAGAGAGGTTTTGTAAAAGAGCTTTTGTGAAGAGACCTTTTGTAAAGAGATCTTTTGTGAAGAGAACTTTTGTGAAAAGAACTTCTGTGAAGAGAACTTTTGTGAAGAGAACTTTTGTAAAAGAGCTTTTGTGAAGAGAGCTTTTGCGAATAGAGCTTTCCTTCAAGCTATTTTTTAAGACACAGAGACCAGGAAGATGTGTTTTTTATTGTCTGTCGCTTCTCAGGAGAACATGTTTGTTTACATCTGAGAGTAAAGAATAAACCATCGACAACAGTGAACAAAAATTAGACGCTTCTGAAAGTCATTTTTACATTTACTTGATCGTCTGTTCGACTGTGTTCGCTTCCATGCTGGTCTCGCAGTGATTGTCAAACTGCTTGTGCGATTAGTCCATCTACCCCAACCCAACGAACATCTCACACGGCCACAACTCCAGCTACCGCAACCGATCATCAAATGGTTGAAACTGTCACAAAATACGCAAAACCACCATGTCGGTGTTTAAAAATCACATCTTAAAAATTATGCTTCTTAGAAACATCAAATTTATGGCATTACGTGAATGATTTTTTTTTGGGGGGGGGGGGGGGGGGTTCAGTTTTCCAAGAAGATGGTTAGCCGGCACAATAAGATGTAGTTCTTCATCCGTTCGTGAATGCAAAATTTCCAAATTGATGGACACTGAGTGATAATGCAACACCATGAACACCATATTCATCATACAGTATCCCTCTTGATTTGTTCAAACAAATTTGTTGATAAACACCAACAAAACAAAATTCATGCTCATCACTACAAGACAGAAACTGCAAAATGCAACTAAAACATCACTACAACTTTGTGTTGGGACTAAGGCAATAGAAAATGTTCATGAACATAAAACCCTAGGACTCATCATTGATCAGCATTTAACTTGGAATTTTCACATACATAACCTAACAAATTTGATTGCACAGAAAGTTTACCAGTTAGCCAAAATTAAACACTTTATCGACAAAGACACAAGAAAAATATACTACATATCACACATACAAACACACTTAGATTACTGTTCCACAATCTGGGATGGATGCTCAGTCTCAAACACAAAAAGGCTCCACTCACTTCACAAGCGAGCATTAAATCTTATTTGTGACAAACACCCAGTACAGACTGTAGATTAGCACAAACAACTCAAAATTCTACCCCTCAAAAATAGAATCATGTTTAATAAAGTTAAGTTTGTTCAGAGAATTCTGTCGCACAATGCTCCGCCTTACTTGTGGTCACTGTTTACGTATAACACTAAACATAGCCAGCGTTTAAAAAAACTGTCTTCTTCCTAAACCCAGGATTCATCTGTACAAGAAAAGCCTTGCATACTCTGCAGTACAGCTCTGGAACACCCTCCCCTACATTTTAAAATCCATTGGTAATACTTCATCGTTTAACTCAAACCTGTTTCATTATTTACTTGCTTGTAATTATATGCCTTCATAAAATAGCCAGCACTCTCTCAACACATGGCTCGTAAACCATCAAGTACTTCAATGACATAGTTAGAAAAGCAACTTGTTAGATATTGTTAGAAATTATTTTAATGTTTGTTTAAAAAAAACATATGTTAAAAGATCTGTATTTACAATGTATTTTTATTTATGTATATGTCTGCGTGTGTATGTGTGCGTGAGTGCTATTTTATTAGATTAATTACTTCTTCTCTTTTACTTTGAATGTAGTAGTTAAATCTTACACTCTTTTTATATGTTTTTCCTAATTTAATTTGTATTTTTGTACTAAATCAAGTGTGTGGGAAGAATGAAAGATGGAGTGATGAAGGGCAGAATGTAAGACGGGCCTGCGTGCCCAATTCTTTACCCTTTAAAAATAAAGATTGTTCATTCATTCATTCATTCATTCATTCAAACTCGTATATTAAATAAGAAAAAAATATTCATTTGGATGTTTTCTGATGTTGAAACTGAAGGCAATGATAGCGGACGCTTTTGTGACAGTGAGTAAGAGATACTGGTGGACACAACTCGAGTATAGCTTGGGCGGTCTCCAAGAAACAAACGAAGCACATACACGAACATATAATTTTTAAAAGTCAATTTGTTAAGACAAGGCGGCAAAAAAAAAAACTATACTCGCGTACCTAGCATAGTTTTGTGGAATAGAGTATTTGAAATTAAGAAAGTAGTGTCAACGATCTCTCTCTCTCTCTCTCTCTCTCTCTCTCTCTCTCTCTATGTGCGTGTGTCTGTGTTTTAGAAAAAGAAAGTAAATACTTCATATTTCCCCCCATAACTCGCGTATTTTGTATCCGACTGAAACTGGAACGAAAATTTCCGACCAAACACAATGCATAGTGTGCTAGTAGGCAAGTAGAATCCAACGAAGCTGATTTTCAAACATAAGAAACTCACTATAGCAGGGGATAGAAATGAAAAGTTCCAATCACTAATAACAAGTGTAACCTCCTCTTACAGCCATCACAGCTGTACAGCCGCGCCCTGACTGAGTGGGTTAAGTTTTGGATTAGAACTTGGAGAAAATTATTCCAAGCAACTGTCAGTTGACGTTCGATCTGGACAAGAGTATGAGTAGGATTGGCACGTTTCAGAGATGGCGGTCAAGAATGACCCCAACAGGATTAAAGTCAAGCGACATTGTTGGCCATGGACGCAGAACAGGGATGTTCTGAAGAAGAAATCCCATGGTTATTCTTGTTCTATGATGGGCTGCATTGCCGTGCATAAAAGTAAAGCCTTGTACCTGGGTTTGGAAAAATGACACATCATGAAGTGTCAGGATATCGATTATGCCCCGCTGTGAAGTGATCTTCACCCTAATTCACCCTAATTGGTGCCAGCTGTGTTCTGAAATTTTGTTAGTCAGCTGATTTTGTTTTTGTAAGAATTGAAAAAAAAACCGGCCCTTAACTTTTGTCCAATAGTAGATATGTAAAGTTTATATATAAATAAACACTTGTGTCCAGTAGTATATATGTAAAGTTTATATAAATAAACACTTTTGTCACGTGTTATTATGATTTTCAGTGTGTCGCTTCTCACAAGACAACAGAAAATGTTATTCAGTGGGTCAACGTTGGGAATTCAAAGGACGAGTATTCGAATGTACTGACGTATCTGGCGACTCTAAAGCTGCCCGAGCTCCACCCAAGTTTAGGAACTGCACCGTAGGCTCCACCACCTACCACCACCTAGAGACGTTTACAAGTGGCAACGGGTGTGAGACCTCACAGTGCCAGAGCGGGGAGGTCAAGGTTATCGGGTCAGGTAAGTGCTGGGTCAGTCAGAGCCAGAACTGAATCAGTTTCTTCTTACTGTCAATCTTTCACAGACTTTCTGGCTTAGTTCAGGCAGAATCTCATCTTGTTCATTAATGTCTGTGTCTTTGTTTAGTCCTTCAATTCGTTTGTCGAGGAAAAGTCTGATAAACTGACAAGGAAGGGCAGAGAGCTCTACAGCTAGACAGAATATGACCAGGATAAAACACTGATCTAAGCCAGACACAAAAACGAGCTGGACAGAAAGAACCCAAAGCACGAAAAAATGCTCTGCGTTATAAATGTGAAATACTGAAGAAATAATGAATGCCGTAAATCTGGTTCTAGTAACAGGCAAACAAAGATATTTGGTTCCGTTTTACAACAAGAATGAAAGAATGATAAAAGCGAAAGGGAAGGAATGGGACTGACAGATAAAGGAATATAAGCAGATATACAATAGAACCACACACTTCTGCATATCTTTATCGCTATGAAAGAATGACGTCTATTACCAGCTTATGAGAGAAAAACAGGTTAAGTTCTTCAGATTCCAGACTGGCTACAGCAGACTCACACGTAGACAAGCGGAAGATAAGCATGACAGATTGAGATATCACATGTAAACACAATAAGCATGACATACTGAGATATCACATGTAAACAAGCGGAAGAAAAGCACGGCAGACCGAGATATCACATGTATTACAAGTTGAGGATAGGCAATGCAGATTGATTGGTTTTGATTGATTGACTGATAATCTTTTTCTTCAAAGGGTTTAAAAGTGGGCACTGAGCCCCGTCTGACATTCTGCCATTTATCAGACAACTTTCTATCTGTACCAGGCATTAAACAATTATGATGCACTTATACTAAACATAATTAACATTGAGAAAAATGAAGAAAATACAATAATATGAAATAAGAAGTTGAATATGATGATGGCTTTGATGATGATAAGTCATATCTCCAAAGTAATTTAGTTCTAATCAGTAACATCAACTGTATGGTTTGGTCTTTCTGTTATGATTTGTGCGTACATTTGTCATATATTTCATTTTATTTTTCCATAGCAGATTACCCCAGACATCTTCACATATCGTTATACTGCGGAAGTTATGTAGTCAGTGGTACATAGACAGGGGCCCCTCCAAGTTTTGGACAAAGCTCACACGAACAGATGTCAGGTGAAAGCGGCCTTATTATACCAGCCTGAAGGATATGGTGTTAGTCACTGCAGGTTCCCTCACCTGCCTGCACACTAGAGGATGATGTGGCCGGAAGCACGCTTGGCTGCCTTTACCACCCCACCTCTAGATGAAACCAGGAATCGGTTGAATCACTGGAGCGCACTTCGTGTGATTCCCAAAATCTACCTTTATCATGAGAGACTAGAGCACTAACCACTAGGCCACTCAGGTGCTCATACGAGTAAGACGTGACAAGAGGAGTCGTTGTTGGAGAATATTAGAGCTCCCAGTCTTTTACACTCTAGCAACATTTTGTTCTCTGTTCACTATCTCAGAGAGTCGTAGAAGTTAATACTAATCTATATATTTGTGTTTTACTGAAAGGACTTTGACAAAGTAAGACACAACCTAGTGGTGGAAATGTTAGAAAAAATAAACACAGATGTAAAGAAAAAAAAACACAGATGTAAAGGAACTCAGCATTAATTTAAAAAGCATCTATTAGCAGCAAAGAGCAGGAATAAAAGTGGGGCAAGAAAACTGCAAATATCAACTGAAATGAGATTCTTGGGAAGAATTCTTGGAATATCAAGAATGGACAGAATCAGAAATGATGTCATTAGAAATAA
Organism: Achatina immaculata; assembly: GCA_009760885.1. Classification (NCBI taxonomy): domain Eukaryota; kingdom Metazoa; phylum Mollusca; class Gastropoda; order Stylommatophora; family Achatinidae; genus Lissachatina; species Lissachatina immaculata. The sequence continues at coordinate 27,735,259 of CM019712.1, forward strand.
AGTAGGAGTCGAACCCGTTCTGAACTATATTCAAAAGCGGCAAATAGAATGGCTCGGTCTTGTGTCACGACTACCAACAGAACGTGTACCACAGAGAGCAATGTTTTACAGACCACACAAAGGCAGAGGAAGGGGCCGCCCATGCAAACGATGGACCGATGGTATAGCAGAGTCCTTGAACATCTCAATGTACGAAGCCAACAGGCGAGCCAATGGGAGACAATTGCACTTCACCTCTACACCTGGCAGTAAATGAGGAAGGACAAGACAAGTGACATGAAAGTAAACTTGGAGTGCAATAAGGATGTATGTTGTCACCTGATTTATTTTCCGTGTGCAACAGTGAGAATGTCATGCTTCACATAGATGAACTACATGGAATATCAGTTGGAGGATACAACTTAAACAATCTGAGATATACAGATGATACTCTCTTAATAGCAGATTCAATAAGAACTACAATAATTACTGGACATAGTAGTAAAAGAAAGTCAGAACAAGGGCCTTACCTTGAACATGAAGAAAACAGAAGTTCTGGTCATCTCAAAGAAAATAAAAGTGATTCCTGAATGTAAAATAACAGTAAACGGCACAAACAGACGGACAAGTTCAGATATTTGGGGACACTACTGACCTCAGATGGAAGATGACTAACTGAGATAAAGAGCAGAATAACGCAAGCCAAAATGATGTTTCAGAAAATGAAGAACATTCTATGCAATAAATCACTGTCATTGGGAGTGCTCCATGGAATTGTGGAGAAGCAATATAGCCATGGCCAGTCGCCAGGGCAACCGACAGATAAATAGATAATATCTCAGACTTGTACATAAAATGTCCGTTTGTAGTACACTGGACTTCGCTTGTAACTTAATATCACATTTGCTAGAATTGTGACATTGAAGTAATGACTTTTATTATAAATCTGAACAGCAGTTACAGACACTGAACAATTCTATTTCTCTGTAAGGCTGCAAGGATGTGTCCGGACAATGTTACAGTCCAAATTACTCCTGGAAAGTGGGTACGGTAACTTTCAAGTGCGTTTATAACGTTGATTATGGCTACACCATTGCTCGAATATTTGATGGTGAGTGGATTTTGTTTTTTTTTCTGTTTCTTGTTCTTTGTTCTCTGAAGACGATGCAGTGACGATTACTAAACAGTTGTGTGGAATGCAGAAAGGATTACGGGGGATATTTATTTTTCGCACTCTGAGTCGAGCTAAAAATAGACAACCTGCTACGTCACTTTATCAGACTTAACATTCGTATGAACTATATCCTTACCTATCCGCTTGTCCAAGGCTGAGCATGTTACTGAGGGCACCAAAGTTGTGGTGGGACTATGTCATCTATAGTTCTCTAATCCTCACGTAAGCAGACAGTCAACTATGTCATCTATAGTTCTCTAATCCTCACGTAAGCAGACAGTCAACTATGTCATCTATAGTTCTCTAATCCTCACGTAAGCAGACAGTCAACTATGTCATCTATAGTTCTCTAATCCTCACGTAAGCAGACAGTCAACTATGTCATCTATAGTTCTCTAATCCTCACGTAAGCAGACAGTTAACTATGACATCTATAGTTCTCTAATCTTCACGTAAGCAGACAGTCAATTATGGGTGGATGACTAGTACCTCGGACTACATCTTAAATACAAGTGTTATAACTCACCACTTTAGGTCACCATATATGGGTCGTATCCACAAATCAACAAATTTCGTCCACATAATATACATGTATAAATATTTTATATGTAACATTTTTATCCTATATTTCTTAATATACCAGCGAAAGTCCTGGCACGTCCAACCAAGCTTGGATATCTGCGTGGGTAGGGGTCAGACGAAACTTGCACCCTGGTCCTCCAGGTTGGAAGTTGGAGCATGGGTCCGAAGACCTCAACCCCGATTAAAAAAAATTAGTGTTACGAAATATACAGATAAGCCTGGAAATTTGACTGATAAAAATGGATTATGACGTCAGAACGGTAAACATGTTATGAGATTTGGAACTACTCTGGCTGGGCCATGTAGAAAAGAAAAGACAAAGAACAAGTATGTATGCACAAGAGATGAGGGAACAAGACCAGGGGGTAGACCAAGACAGAGACGGAAAGACAACATAGACGAGGATATAAAGGAACTGGTTGCACCAGTTGGAGAGAGAATGGAGGCGAACTTTACCTGCTGCAATGAGCCTTAATGGCTCGGAAAGCTGAAGAAGAAGAAGAAGAAACATTTCTTAATTGTTTACAAGACAACAGAAAGTGTTTTGCGCTGAGTTCACGTCGGGTCTTCCACGGGCGAGTATTTAAATGTCTAGAGGGCGGAGCTGGTAAATTCAAGTCCCCTCCCTCGCTCCTCCCCCCTCGTTTTATTTAATTATGCGTGTTTTCCTTGCTTGATTTCCTATAGCGTAGTAGCTGTAGTAAACAGATTGACAGTTTGTCCTCGTGTTTAACCGTTGCCCCACGGTGACTTGATCTCTGGCATTGGGCTTGGTGGGATGTTTTACATGAAACGGGAATGTCACATTAAGGATGGACAAAACATTACAGCTTTTAATCAATCAATCAAGTGCCGTGCCGTGTGGCGTAGGCGATCATTTCTCTCCACAATTCCCTTTCTTTAGACTTGATTATGAGATCCGCCAGTGACTTTCTTTCTAGCCACACTGACAGCCCATCCAGTAACTTCTCTCTCTGTCTTCCTCTGTCTCTTCTTCCCTCAGTTTTTTCCTGTTGCAACAATTTGTTCCAGTTTTCCTCATCTCAGAAAATGTCCTACAAATCTGGCTTGTCTGCCTCTGATCTTTGCTGTAATTTGCCTTTTAACTCCAGCCTTTCTTAAGACTTCGTCGATGGTTTTCTTATTTGTCCATGATATCTTCAACATCCTTCTTATGAAGGACACCTTTCATTGTCTGTTAAATAACCAGTAGGATCCAGGCCCGACATCACGCATCACTACATTCAGTTGACTGAGGCATCGTGTTGCATTCAATCAAAACTCGTTTAATGCATAGCACACGATGATGATGCGTTTAGTGAAGGTAAATGAAGCCTAAGATTATACAGCTCACGATGTTGGCTGGCAGAGGAAAAAGCATAAAGAACATATTCCGACGGTACAAATAGGAACTAGTTCTCACGGTAACACAGACACACCTGTAAGACATATCTAGACTTAGCCTGCATCCGCCGATTACATCTAAACACAGTCTCTACCAATGAGAGAATGGAATGCAGGTCCACGCTGTACCAACGTTAGACCCAGACTGACTCGACAAATCTTACAAATCCAGATATCTCTCGTCCTTCCCAACACTTCTCTCGTGTTCTTCAAACTCCGAGGAACTCGTGAACTTACAGGCAGACTCAAGACCAGATCAGCCAAACAATCCCAAGTATATAATAAACAACTAAGGGTGTTAACTAATAAATTATACATGAATCCATGTCCTGTTACAGGTCACGTGTGATATTAACATTCTTTCATACCCGACCGCATGAAGATCTTTCTGATACACAACTTACTAATCTTATTTCTTGTACTAATGTCTCTTTTTTGACTTCCACTTTGCAGACGTTTACAGTATAACCCTACCAGAATGTTGGTTATGTATCTAATTTACTATCTTAAAATCTCGCACTGCTGAGCTCACTCTCTCCATCTTTGTGCCTGTACTCGCGCCCCTGATTTGCATATAAGTCACTTCCACGTTTCTTTGAAATCTTGTGCCTGTATATTCTTAATTAATTAATATCACTGTTAATTTTTCATGATTTGAGTCCTTCAGAGTTCCTGTTCAATGTATTACGTCTAGTCTACTTTTTGTATATTACAACCACGGGTTTTCTATACGTGTATTTCTTCAGCTAGTATATTCTATAAGGCTATTTGGTGACAACCTTCTGCCACAGATAACTGTAGATTTCAAATACAATTAAGACACTAGGCGGGTTCATGTAGGAATTGTCAGAAAGAGCTTATATGGAGTCATCTGGCGGGGTAAGGGGGGAGGGATAAACTGAATACGGATAATAAGTTAAAGAAGTACTACATGACATTTTTGCTACGTCTTTCAATTCGAGTAAATTATGAACTCATGTTTCAAGTTTGTGTGTACTTTATTTAGAATTACATGAAATAGAAGAAGTAGAATTGGAAAAAAGAAGAAGAGGATGATGATGATAATGACGATTATGCTGATGATTGTGATGATAATAATTATATTCTACTACTTACTCCTTTACCAAGATTTCACTTAATTTTCCTTGTGTTTGCTTCTTCCACAGATAAGCCAGGTAAGTTAAACGCTCCTTGGTTTAGTCATGTTTTTATTTTGACAGTAAATTAGAAAGAGATCAATTATGAAAGGAAGTTAGAAAGAGGTAAATTAGAAAATAAATTAGAAAGATGTAAATTATGAAAATTTGCTAAAAAGAGGTAAAATGAGAAAGTAAATCATTTACATGTAAAGTATTACAGTACATTAAAAAGGTAAATTAGAAATGTAAACTAGAAAATGAAACCATCATTTAATGTATGGTAATCTGAACTAGAAAACTTAAATACAATTTAGCATTGGCTAGGTTGTAAGATTTTGATTTCGATAAAAAGTAAGATACAAGTTTATTGGAGAAGCCAGTATTAACTACAACTGCAAATAAGAACTATATTTATAATTTCCTTGTTGAAACCAGTCTGTTATAAGTCAGTCTGTTATAAGTCAGTCTGTTATAAGTTAGTCTGTTATAAGTCAGTCTGTTATAAGTCAGTCTGTTATAAGTCAGTCTGTTATAAGTTAGTCTGTTATAAGTTAGTCTGTTATAAGTCAGTCATCTTCTTCTTCTTCTTCTTCTTCGTTCACTTCTACCACCAAAAACCGCACTGTGAACCTACTGAATTCATGCCTGTGGTCCTCGTTAGGTCCCGTGGTCCCCTGTGTGGTCCAAAATAGACCACACGAGATCCACGAAAGGACCACAAGAGATTCAGAGTGTCACAGTGCTTTAGCCTGTATTCTTGGTGGGTCTCGGAAGCGGGATTGCGTGACACCGTGGTTTTCATTGCACCAGTTTAGTTTAGGGTTGGACTTTCTCACCGGAAGACCTCGACGTGTTTAGGATATCAGTGCATCCCCGCTGGGTGAGAGGCGGTAGCCCACCCAGGCCAGAGTTGGACTTTCTCACCGGAAAACCTCGACGTGTTTTGAGATACCCGTGTATCACCGCCGGGTGAGAGGTGGTTGCCCATCCAGTCCAGGGTTGGACTTTCTCACCGGAAAACCTCAGCGTGATTAGGATACGCAAACATTCCCGCCGGGTGAGAGGTGGTTGCCTATCTAGACTTCCCTGGTCCAGTGTCTCCGACTTCAGCATTTTGCGGCCGTGGCCGCTACCCTTCCTAGTTGTGACCAGGATGGAGCTTTTGTCCAGGAGGACGAACCCTCGCCACTAGTGACTTCTACCCCTGGGTTGAGCCGGTTTAGGCATTATCCCAGTATGGGCGTGTTTGGGACGGGACCGACCTCTAGAGCAGAGGTACTGTGACATGCATAGCCTTCAAGATTCACCCCTGGTATGAGCCGGTTTAGGCAAAATTAACCAGTATGGGTGTTTATCAGGCGTTACCGACCTCTAGAGCGGAGGTGGCATGACATGTCTAGCCATCAAGTTCCACCCCTGGTGTGTGCCGGTTTAGGCATATTTCACCAGTGTAGGTGTATTTCGGACGTGGGCGGCCTCTAGAGCAGAGGTGCCGTGGTATAGCTCTCGTAGCGATACTACTGGACATACCAGTTAAACTTCACTTTCCACCACCTTTTCCCATCGGCTCCGCACAGCAACCTTTATTTCTTATCCGCATTTACTTCCTTAACCGGGAGGAGCTTCACTCCACGCACGGCATTTGAAGAGTCTCGCCAGCAGTGAGACAAGCCGGTTCATGCATTTCACCCGACATGACTGCACTCAGGACGTGGCCGACCTCCAGACCAGAGGTGCCATGATTTGACTGTTTGCTTCGCTTTATCCTTTCTACCACCTTTTCCGCAGTGATGCTGCGCAGCAACCTCATTTGTACCTTTCTTCATTGGCCGGGAAGAGCACCGCTCCACGCACGGCAGCTGAAGAATCTCGCCAACAGCGTTAAGTCAGTCTGTTATAAGTCAGTCTGTTATAAGTTAGTCTGTTATAAGTCAGTCTGTTATAAGTTAGTCTGTTATAAGTCAGTCTGTTATAAGTCAGTCTGTTATAAGTCAGTCTGTTATAAGTCAGTCTGTTATAAGTTAGTCTGTTATAAGTTAGTCTGTTATAAGTCAGTCTGTTATAAGTTAGTCTGTTATAAGTCAGTCTGTTATAAGTCAGTCTGTTATAAATCAGTCTGTTATAAGTTAGTCTGTTATAAGTTAGTCTGTTATAAGTCAGTCTGTTATAAGTCAACACTCGACTAGAAAAAAATGAAATATAACACGACAATGTTTTGTTGGCTGAAACGAAGGAATGAAGGAACGAACAAAGGGTGAGCAGTTACTCAGCTGCCACGTCTAACTTTCTGTCTTTAGCTCTGGGTTTTGAGCTATTTAACGTTCAACTATTTTAACAGAACACACAAAAAATTCATTTAGTAAGTATTGTGTTAAATGTAACATAAAATCCCTGACTTGTGTTTTCCTTTTCATTTATATTCTACTTCTGGTGCATCTCGTGTTACATTCCAGCAGCAGTCAACAACTATATAGCTGCCAGTACATATGTCATAGTAACTTCTTTTCATTACTGAAATGTATTCATGCACTTCCCTATATTCGTATCCTTTTTATGCAACGGTTTTATGGGAAGAAATAAAAGTGAGAATATACGAAATGATCTTGAATGACATATTGGTATATTGTCAGAAATTCATTAACCACCATTGCATAGTTTTAGCTCGTCACTTTCCCAGAAACTGGGGGGGGGGGGGGAACGAGGGAACAGATTTGAAAACATCTGTAGCTGCTTACTCGTTCACTTCAAGAACTAAATCAAACTTGTCGTCCTTGAGCACCTCGCTAATCCGCTGGTCCACAAGGATTCTTCCACGGATCTTAGCACCATTCAGCTGCCGAGACGTTCTCCTCTAGTAGGATGTGCTGGTCTGTTGTGATAGGAAAAATCAGGCAATCTCCATGTGGTCCAGTTCGTGCAGCTGATGGACCGTTGAGATACTTCTCGGGCCACTTCACTGTTTACACATTCTGTGGTGAAGGGAAATCACCGAAGAAAGCTACTACCACATAATCACTTGGCTCTAGTCATGTCATCTCAGTGGCGAAAAGCATTGGTCCTATTTTATTATTTACAAAAAAAAGTCACTACCCATAAATGGGAAAAAGAAAAAGACCAAGACCAAGACGAAGATGGCTGCAAGACATCGTTGACGATCTGGAAATGGATGCAACAGCAGCAGGCCATCTTGCTCACAACCGAAAGGCCTACAGGAGTGCTGTTTGGGAGGCAAAGTTCCGCAAGGGACATGCAAATGAATGAATGACCCATAAATGACATCAAATGTGTGTTGTTCAGGGCTTTTCTTGGTCTTCTGCTTACAGGTCGAAATAACGGCGACATGCTGTCTTGATTAGGGGAGTAACAGCACGTTTCTGAGATAAAACGATCACTCCATCAGACACATAACAGCCATTGTCGACGGTGTTTATGGAAAGATCACTTCATCAGACACATAACAAACATTGTCGACATTTAACGGAATATAGCAGCATATAAAATATAAGTGAACCACTAAAACTGACCAGCACCACTTTAACAGATGAAAGCTTCATAAATTTAGTGAACGTGTTGAACTGTGCCCGTATTAAATGTCAGGGTTCTAGTGGAGTGAACTGGTATATTTAGAACCACTGTTCAAGAATTTAGATACTAAAGGCTGATCTGTAAGATCCTCTTCTACTAGTCTTGTTTCCTGTTTATACACATAGAACAGCTGACACCCAAGTTCTCAACTCCACCATTAAACAATAGAAACATTTGAGAAATCACAAACAATCCTACAACAGAACCAACATATAGCAATGTTAAGCCATTCAGCAGGAAGGAAGCTGGGCACCTTGACAACAAGTTTAACTCTGAGACAAATGGAAGGTGGCTGATGAGGATGGAAGGTTCAAGAATGTACATGTGACAGGCTCCACTCCCCGGAAAGAACTCAGTTTACCATCTGGGTTTTGAGCTATTTAACGTTCAACTATTTTAACAGAACACACAAAAAATTCATTTAGTAAGTATTGTGTTAAATGTAACATAAAATCCCTGACTTGTGTTTTCCTTTTCATTTATATTCTACTTCTGGTGCATCTCGTGTTACATTCCAGCAGCAGTCAACAACTATATAGCTGCCAGTACATATGTCATAGTAACTTCTTTTCATTACTGAAATGTATTCATGCACTTCCCTATATTCGTATCCTTTTTATGCAACGGTTTTATGGGAAGAAATAAAAGTGAGAATATACGAAACGATCTTGAATGACATATTGGTATATTGTCAGAAATTCATTAACCACCATTGCATAGTTTTCAGCTCGTCACTTTCCCAGAAACTGGGGGGGGGGGGGGAACGAGGGAACAGATTTGAAAACATCTGTAGCTGCTTACTCGTTCACTGAAGAATTAAATCAAACTTGTCGTCCTTGAGCACCTCGCTAATCCGCTGGTCCACAAGGATTCTTCCACGGATCTTAGCACCATTCAGCTGCCGAGACGTTCTCCTCTAGTAGGATGTGCTGGTCTGGTGGGATAGGAAAAATGCAGGCCATCCGATCTTCATGTGGTCCTGTTCGTGCAGCTGATGGACTGTTGAGATACTTCTCGGGCCACTTCACTGTTTACACATTCTGTGGTGAAGGGAAATCACCGAAGAAAGCTACTACCACATAATCACTTGGCTCTAGTCATGTCATCTCAGTGGCGAAAAGCATTGGTCCTATTTTATTATTTACAAAAAAAAAATTCACTACCCATAAATGGGAAAAAGAAAAAGAGGAAGACCAAGACGAAGATGGCTGCAAGACATCGTTGACGATCTGGAAATGGATGCAACAGCAGCAGGCCATCTTGCTCACAACCGAAAGGCCTACAGGAGTGCTGTTTGGGAGGCAAAGTTCCGCAAGGGACATGCAAATGAATGAATGACCCATAAATGACATCAAATGTGTGTTGTTCAGGGCTTTTCTTGATCTTCTGCTTACAGGTCGAAATAACGGCGACATGCTGTCTTGATTAGGGGAGTAACAGCACGTTTCTGAGATAAAACGATCACTCCATCAGACATATAACAGCCATTGTCGACGGTGTTTATGGAAAGATCACTTCATCAGACACATAACAAACATTGTCGACATTTAACGGAATATAGCAGCATATAAAATATAAGTGAACCACTAAAACTGACCAGCACCACTTTAACAGATGAAAGCTTCATAAATTTAGTGAACGTGTTGAACTGTGCCCGTATTAAATGTCAGGGTTCTAGTGGAGTGAACTGGTATATTTAGAACCACTGTTCAAGAATTTAGATACTAAAGGCTGATCTGTAAGATCCTCTTCTACTAGTCTTGTTTCCTGTTTATACACATAGAACAGCTGACACCCAAGTTCTCAACTCCACCATTAAACAATAGAAACATTTGAGAAATCACAAACAATCCTACAACAGAACCAACATATAGCAATGTTAAGCCATTCAGCAGGAAGGAAGCTGGGCACCTTGACAACAAGTTTAACTCTGAGACAAATGGAAGGTGGCTGATGAGGATGGAAGGTTCAAGAATGTACATGTGACAGGCTCCACTCCCCGGAAAGAACTCAGTTTACCATGTAGGGTTGGAATGTACAACTTTGATAGCTAGGTTAGGTCTACCAGCATTCAAGATCAGACAAAATGTTGCCGTACTTACTGAGCATCAGAATACCTCACATGAAAAACAAACCACACATCAGCAACCACAACTAGTAAGCTCACATCAGCAACCACAACTAGTAAGCTCACATCAGCAACCACAACTAGTAAGCTCACATCAGCAACCACAACTAGTAAGACCACAACTAGTAAGCTCACATCAGCAACCACAACTAGTAAGACCACAACTAGTAAGCACACATCAGCAACCACAACTAGTAAGACCACAACTAGTAAGCTCACATCAGCAACCACAACTAGTAAGACCACAACTAGTAAGCTCTCATCAGCAACCACAACTTGTAAGCTCACATCAGCAACCACAACTAGTAAGCTCACATCAGCAACCACAACTAGTAAGACCACAACTAGTAAGCTCTCATCAGCAACCACAACTAGTAAGCTCACATCAGCAACCACAACTAGTAAGCTCACATCAGCAACCACAACTAGTAAGCTCACATCAGCAACCACAACTAGTAAGCTCACATCAGCAACCACAACTAATATAACCACAACTAGTAAGCTCACATCAGCAACCACAACTAGTAAGCTCACATCAACAACCACAACTAGTAAGCTCACATCAGCAACCACAACTAGTAAGCTCACATCAGCAACCACAACTAGTAAGCTCACATCAGCAACCACAACTAGTAAGACCACAACTAGTAAGCTCACATCAGCAACCACAACTAGTAAGACCACAACTAGTAAGCTCACATCAGCAACCACAACTAGTAAGACCACAACTAGTAAGCTCACATCAGCAAGCACAACTAGTAAGACCACAACTAGTAAGCTCACATCATCAACCACAACTAATAAGCTCACATCAGCAAGCACAACTAGTAAGCTCACATCAGCAACCACAACTATTAAACTCACATCAGCAAGCACAACTTGTAAGCTCACATCAGCAAGCACAACTAGTAAGCTCACATCAGCAACCACAACTATTAAGCTCACATCAGCAACCACAACTAGTAAGCTCACATCAGGCCAGAAAAGGGTCACAAAAGTGCTATCAACAATAACTGAGCTAACATTCTACTCTAACATACTGCCATTACTGTTCTGCCATAAGAAGGACAGCAGTTATTCATATTATACATCAGGCGAAATTATACATGTCTGTAAAAGCAGAAATCAACGATGTGAATTATTATTGAAGGGGAAAGAACCATAACCGACAATAGAAGAAGTTTTATGGGCAATAAAGAATCTGAAAAATGGTAAATCACCAGGATGAGATAACAGCTGAACTTTAATCTACTATCAATCATGCACTATGCAAAAAGATACGGCATTCAGGTATTTGGCCAAAAGATTTGAAAAGAACGTTATTCATACCACTGCCAAAAAAGGGTAACCTGAAATTAGGCACAAACTACAGAACTGTTGCCCTGATTAGTCATGCCAGTAAAATTCTGTTAAAAATCATAGTGGGTAGACTTCGTAAGAAAATATAAGAAGAAGTCAATATGGTTCCAATTGGTTTCAGGCAAAGAAGAGGATCAAGGGATCATATATTCAATATACGATTAATAATAGAGAAATGCAGAGAGTTTAATGTGAATCTATATTTATTTTTTATAGCTGCTCACTGTCATTTGATTGAGTACAACACCAGAAACTTTGGGAAATAATGGAAAAAAATGAGATTTCCTACACATTTCATACAATTAACATCACTGCTGTATCTAGAACAACAAGCAGCAGTAAGAATAAATGGTGAAACAACAACTTGGTTTGACATAAAACAAGGGGTCCGTCAGGGGTACATATTGCCGCCTTACTTATTTAAGTTATATAATGAAAATATAATGAGGAATGTTAGAGAAAATGTAGACAAAGAATATTACGATGCCATAACAATTGGAGGTTATGAAATACCAAAGGTTAGCTATACTGATGACACAGTAATACTGTCCACATAAAAAGGAATGTAAAAACTAATTATGTCAGTCCGTAAGAACAGCGAAGAGAAAAACCTCTATCTTAATGCTAAGAAAACTAAATTGACGACAACTGACAAAACAAAGAAGACAGCTGAAATATGTATCAATGAGGACAAATTGGAAGAAGTGGAGAGTTTTGAATATCTTGGATCACTACTAACTAATAATGGAGATACAATGAGGGAAATTAAAAGGAGGACATCTGTTGCTCTTCAGAAAGTAAAACAACTAAAGAATCTGTGGAGAGGAACAGACTGAACTACAAAAATAAGATTTTGAAGGGTATGCATCTTTCCCATCGCAACATATGCCTGTGAGACCTGGACACTTAACAAAACAGCTGACAAACACATACATGCCTTGAATGTAAATGCTATGGAAAACTTTTTCAAATATCATGGACACAAAAAATAACAAATATATCCATACTAAAAGAGCTTATATTGAAGAGGGCTGGCTAGTAAAGAGGATTAAAGAGAGAAAACTTAAATATTGTGAACACATTAAACGTCTTGATAATCTAGAGAAGACCATCTTGGAAGTGTACATAATACGAAATATAAAAAGAGGAAGACCAAGGCGAAGATGGCTGCAAGATATCGTTGATGATTTGCAAATGGATGCATCAGCAGCAGGCCAACTTGCTCACAACTGAGAGGCCTACAAGAGTGGTGTTAGGGAGGCAAAGTTCCGCATGGGACATGCAAATGAATGAATGATTGAATGAACATGAGGCTAAATCACCAGGATGTGATGAGATAACAGCTGAACTTTAATCTACTATCAATCATGCACTATGCAAAAAGATACGGCATTCAGGTATTTGGCCAAAAGATTTGAAAAGAATTTTATTCTTACCACTGCCAAAAAAGGGTAACCTGAAATTAGGCACAAACTACAGAACTGTTGCCCTGATTAGTCATGCCAGTAAAATTCTGTTAAAAATCATAGTGGGGTAGACTTCGTAAGAAAATATAAGAAGAAGTCAATATGGTTCCAATTGGTTTCAGGCAAAGAAGAGGATCAAGGGATCATATATTCAATATACGATTAATAATAGAGAAATGCAGAGAGTTTAATGTGAATCTATATTTATTTTTTATAGCTGCTCACTGTCATTTGATTGAGTACAACACCAGAAACTTTGGGAAATAATGGAAAAAAATGAGATTTCCTACACATTTCATACAATTAACATCACTGCTGTATCTAGAACAACAAGCAGCAGTAAGAATAAATGGTGAAACAACAACTTGGTTTGACATAAAACAAGGGGTCCGTCAGGGGTACATATTGCCGCCTTACTTATTTAAGTTATATAATGAAAATATAATGAGGAATGTTAGAGAAAATGTAGACAAAGAATATTACGATGCCATAACAATTGGAGGTTATGAAATACCAAAGGTTAGCTATACTGATGACACAGTAATACTGTCCACATAAAAAGGAATGTAAAAACTAATTATGTCAGTCCGTAAGAACAGCGAAGAGAAAAACCTCTATCTTAATGCTAAGAAAACTAAATTGACGACAACTGACAAAACAAAGAAGACAGCTGAAATATGTATCAATGAGGACAAATTGGAAGAAGTGGAGAGTTTTGAATATCTTGGATCACTACTAACTAATAATGGAGATACAATGAGGGAAATTAAAAGGAGGACATCTGTTGCTCTTCAGAAAGTAAAACAACTAAAGAATCTGTGGAGAGGAACAGACTGAACTACAAAAATAAGATTTTGAAGGGTATGCATCTTTCCCATCGCAACATATGCCTGTGAGACCTGGACACTTAACAAAACAGCTGACAAACACATACATGCCTTGAATGTAAATGCTATGGAAAACTTTTTCAAATATCATGGACACAAAAAATAACAAATATATCCATACTAAAAGAGCTTATATTGAAGAGGGCTGGCTAGTAAAGAGGATTAAAGAGAGAAAACTTAAATATTGTGAACACATTAAACGTCTTGATAATCTAGAGAAGACCATCTTGGAAGTGTACATAATACGAAATATAAAAAGAGGAAGACCAAGGCGAAGATGGCTGCAAGATATCGTTGATGATTTGCAAATGGATGCATCAGCAGCAGGCCAACTTGCTCACAACTGAGAGGCCTACAAGAGTGGTGTTAGGGAGGCAAAGTTCCGCATGGGACATGCAAATGAATGAATGATTGAATGAACATGAGGCTAAATCACTGAATAGCGACCATACACGTAGTCCAGAATATATCAAGTCATGATTGAAAAAACTGAATGAATAAGCCTATAAAAATCTATCTATCACAAACATTCTGAACTCACAGATCAAACATGACCATCTACCTAGCTAGTCCTCATGCTAAGCTAACGTACTGTTCTCTACATAATTGTAACCATCAATAACAATCTACTTAGTCAGATCTACCTCTTTTATATGACTGGGATTTTCTCAGCCCCATCTAGAGATTTCTATCTCGAGAGGTCTCAACCTTTTCTTGAGAAATATTTTTACTTAACCTTCAACTACTGTGAAAATCTTAGTTTCTAACAAATAATCTTTCTACCCAGTTCGTTGTGACCTTTTTAAACATTACTCCGAGCCAACAGCCCCTTTTCACGAGAATTCTGTTTGAGGTGGCGAGAAAACATGACCTATCACTTCCTAGTATGACACTTACTGATTTTCCTACCTCCACAGTTCATTGAAAGCTCAGACTCCAAGGGGAATTAATTTATATGAGGTATTACACTATAGCAGAATTATGTCACTTTGACTGAGCAATCTAGCGTTTTAATTTACACTTGCAGAGCTCTATCACAGAGTTCTATCTGCTTATGGAAAGATCGCTTCATCAGACACATAACAAGCATTGTCGACAGTGTTTATGGAAAGATCGCTTCATCAGACACATAACAAGCATTGTCGACAGTGTTTATGGAAAGATCGCTTCATCAGATACATAACAAGCATTGTCGACAGTGTTTATGGAAAGATCGCTTCATCAGATACATAACAAGCATTGTCGACAGTGTTTACACATTTCCGCAACATCTTTAAAATGAAATGGAAAATAAAGCAACGCTTAAAAGTGACATGAGCTACAAAGAAGAAACAAGGAAGCTATCTCAACAAGAAATCAAACAATATGTCTTCTGTTTGAATTCTTTGTTTGAGCTCAGTAGTAGCAACTTAATGTCTTTGTACTCGAGATGTACTAGAGAAAAAAAACCGAAACGCTACTAGTACGTGATGACGTCGTCAACTAACTTGGAGCATTTTGTTGTATTCTTTTCTTCTTATCAAACTTTTAAAGAGCGGGCTTTTTTAAAGGTGGAAATAATTTACATAATTATCTGTGTTATGGAACATCAAAAGATCACTTAATAAAAAAGGTACATATCCAATCTTCAAAAAGCTATGAAACTATAACCTGAAATGCATGTTCTTTAGCACGTGATCACTCAAACTTGCTTAGAACTTCTTAAAACTATGAAAAGTTACGAAAACCACCGAGAAACACACAACGAGGGAGACAGTCCAGGTTTATTAGACATATAATGATAACAAAAGGTACAATTCCTTTTTCCATGCCATCAAGGCATATTGTGGAATACGGTGTTAGGCCCGTATTTTCCAAGACCTTCGGCACATGTCTGATGTGTGATGTGTGATGTGATGTGCTCAGTATCAGGTCAGGCCGCTTTGCCTTCTCAGATTTCTCTGGTACCCATTTTTAGAGGCTGGGTCAACCCTGGGGCCTTTTTGGTGCGTACCAGAAAAAAAAATCCCACAGCTGGGACTGAACATGGTAAATGAGAAGAGGAGGGCAGAAAATATCGTGACAACAGGGGAAATTGGAGACAGCACACCGAGAGATACACCAATAGAGATCAAATATTGGATGGCTTGGGAGAAAGGCATGGCAGAGGCATAAGAACAGAAATGTGGAATAAAAGAACAGAAACTGTGGAGAGACATGCTCGACAATGCCTTCAGGCACAGCACATGATGATGATGATGATGATGATGATGATGCAAAATATTTTCTATTAGCCATCATCAAAAGTGGGACTTCTGTTTCTAGTAATTCTTGATTAGGAGATACCAGGTAAATTAGTGATGTTCATATCTTTTTATACCGTCTGTGAGACACCAGGTAAATCTGTGATTTGTGTTTCTTGTAGTACCTGTCTGTGAGACACCAGGCAAAGACGTGATTTTTCTTTTGGATGATTCTGGAAGTATTGGCTCTGAAAACTTTGTAAAGCAGAAAGAGTTCAGTGCACAGCTCACTCGGAGATTCTACATCGGCACCAACAAGAGCAAAGCTGAGTACCTGTTTGGTGCTGTCGTTTTTAACGAGTACGCTTACAAAGCTTTTGATCTGAACACACATCTGTCTAACAGTCCCTTGTACCAGGTAAACTTATCCCGTTCACACGCTTTCAAATCTGGTTTTGTCTCATGTATATGGGACGGATATTTTCATGAACTTCTGTTTGTATCCGTCATTAACTGGCAATAATGTGAAAGGTTTATGGCCTATACCACAGTTTCCTAATTCCGAGGCAGCGCTCCCTAAAGCCATGTGTCAGGTACCCAGTTTTACGTCTTGGTAGACTGCGATGCTGCATGAGAAACTTTGGTTGAACTTGGCTTTGCCGAATCGTGTTTTTCCATTAGTAAGTTATATCTAGTCTATGATCAGGGATTGATAAGATATGGTAGCATCTTTCTGTGCATTGTACGGTACCAAATAGAAGAGAAATAATGTATTTCACTGTCTGTCTATATCTGCATATATCTGTCTATATCTGCATATATCTGTCTATATCTGCATATATCTGTCTATATCTGCATATATCTGTCTATAAATGTATATAAGACTTTGTGAACAGATTTGCATGATTATGTCTAACTGTTAAATATTTCTGTTACTAAAATTGTATTACATTTTTTCACACGTTTGAATAGATTATACACTCTTCAGACTAATACCCTACGGGAACACTTTTACTCCAACGTGGCACAAAGACGAACTCCTTCTGCACACATGAAGTCTTTATTAGATGGAACAAGATGATGATGATGGACGATGATGTACACAGATGAGTGGCGCGTAATGTCTCTCAAAACTCAGAACAACATGAAGAATAATTCCGGCGGCTACACTTCGTCAACAATCACCGCCATATCAATTGTCAGCCTGTATCCTTACCACAGCTAAACTACACGATGACATGGCACAATACTAAACTACTACCTCTCACAACATTCTAACTGAAAAATGTCCTGAAATCTCGCGATTTCACTCTCACCCAGGTTGATTCAGGTAAAATTCATGCAAGGTGAGACGAGGGGAGATAATCTGAGAACAAGCTTACTGGTCACTGCGGGCCATAAGCCTTTTAAATCCATGCTTCCACAGTTATCTGATGAGTTGTCTATCTTTGCTAAGAAAACTGTTACTAAGAATAAAAAGGATTTCTATCTTACAGAAACAAGAACTGGACTGTTATCCCCGTCTGACCTTCTGCCTTTTTATATGCAGATAATCAATCTCTTGCATGCATTCCATGTGATATCCACCCTCATTTATGCATGCGAAAGCTGGAAATCAACTAAGGAAATAGACAATAAATTATACTCTTTTGTAAACACATGCCTACAGAAAATACTTGATATAAAGTGAAACGAATTCAAGAACAATGCAGAGATAAGACAAATGAGCAAACAGCAACCTGTCTCATGGGTGATCAGAAAAGGAAGATGGACATATGTAGGCCATGTGATGAGAAGAAACAATCAGAGAATTCCAAAACAAACTATCAAATGAAGCACAACAGGCCGAAGAAAAAGAAGTCGACCACTTGAAACTCCAAAGAAGACATTGTTAAGAGAAATCAGTTTAGTGGGCACAACATTCCTTGATGAAGTTGAAAAACTCGCCGAGAACAGAAAAATTTGGCAAACAACTATACGAGCCATATATGACGTTTAACGGCACGGAAAGGATGTAAGATGTAAGATGCATTCAATTCCGGACATGAGTATGTACAGCTAACATATAAATGTGCACAAATCCAATGCAATAAACCTTGGATAACAAATAATTTGACTTTTAAAATTCTTGTCTGCTGAGTTAATAAATAAGTTGTTCCAACCTATTTTCAAAGACTAGTTATCTGAGTACTTTCAAGAACAGCTGAGTCAGTCAACCGTGGAAAAGGGCACGCTGCTAGATCTGGGGCTGAGGAAGGAAAGGTAATCAGGCTTGATGCTGACAACATAAGCTTGTCATTTGCTGACAGCTCAGATGAAGTACGGGCATTAACACGAATCCCTAGATGCCTCTGTGGCACGGGTGGCCTGTGATACTTTATTCTTGTATAAAGAGACAAAATGCCAGCATGTCATGTCTGAGAAACAAAGTCTGATTTATTGTTCCTTGAAGTTGTCTTAGTGTTTACGTGTCAGCTGGTTCGCCATAGCCCTTACTAACAGACAAATCATGAATATCTTACAATCTGAGCGAGCAGAAATAGTTTAGTTATCTCTGTCTATGATGTAATTTGTTTCTAATGTTAATCAAATCAAGGCGATCTTGAACATTGTGTACACCGCTGGGTGGACACGAACAGATCGAGGTCTGGACTATCTGGTGGACAAAGATTTGTTTGGTGCAGCGGCTGGCGGAAGAAGCGACGCTGACAACTATGTCGTTCTTATTACTGACGGCCAATCGAACGAACCAACTGCAAGTAAGTGATGTGATGCTGACACTACCACAAAACACTGTGGTAGATTCCATTGTAAAAGATACAAATACTTACAAATATAATGAAATTTCCGAGTGACATAGTGCCTAGTGGCTCGTGTCCCACTCCGAGGTGGGTAATTCATGGGAAGCCACAGACGAGCTACCCAACTGTTGAAGGAAGTAACTGGGTCTTATGTAGCTGGGGAAGGAAGGTCAGCCGAGCGCGATACTGATCCCATCACCTTGTCCTGTACAAGTCAGCCAAGCGTGATACTGACCACATCACTCTGTCCTGTACAAGTCAGCCAAGCGTGATACTGACCACATCACTCTGTCCTGTACAAGTCAGCCAAGCGTGATACTGACCACATCACTCTGTCCTGTACAAGTCAGCCAAGCGTGATACTGACCACATCACTCTGTCCTGTACAAGTCAGCCAAGCGTGATACTGGCCACATCACTCTGCCCTATACAACTCAAAGAAAATAAAATCAATAAATCTCTATCTCCTATATGTCTCTATTACATGACAGGAATATATTGTTCTTAATTAAAAAAAAATTTAAAAAAAAAGAATCAGTAACATTTTCCTTGTCAAAAAATATGCACTGAGCTTACTAATTTGGTGGTTCCTGGTTCAGTCCCAAAAGTGTGATTTTTTTCCTGAAACACAGCAAAAAAGGCCCAGGGATTCACCCAGCCTCTAAAAATGGGTACCAGCGAAATCTGAGAAGGAAGAGCTGCCAGGCGTGATACTGACCATATCACACTTTCTTAAGCCGAAGGTCATGGAAAATACGGGCCTAACACCGTATTTCCCAATATGCCTTAATGGCATGGAGACGGGAATTTTAAAGATAATCAAACGGTACACTATTTATGCTGATCCAGTTTTCTACAACTCCTTAAATAACTAGATTAAATAACTAGATTAAATAACTAGATTAAATAACTAGATTAATTAACTAGATTAAATAACTAGATTAAATAACTAGATTAAATAACTAGATTAATTAACTAGATTAAATAACTAGATTAAATAACTAGATTAAATAACTAGATTAATTAACTAGATTAAATAACTAGATTAAATAACTAGATTAAATAACTAGATTAAATAACTAGATTAATTAACTAGATTAAATAACTAGATTAAATAACTAGATTAAATAACTAGATTAAATAACTTGCAGAGAGCAATTCTTTGAGAAAACTGGTCGGTGATATTTTAATCTCTGTATTATCTTCTTGTTTTCTTATGTAGACACGGTAGAAGTGTAGATGTTAGATTAGCTACTTTTTAGTGCGTCGTGTCTCTGCTGCAGGGTTCCCCCAAAGTACCAATGTAAACTTCCTAAAGTATGACTGAACTATCCACTGTGTTGAGAAGTGGCTGAAAGAGTCGAAAATTGATCACCAAAGAGCTGTAGGGTTGAAAAATAGCTGGGGTTCAAAAGTTTCTGATGAGACCACAAGTAGACCCAGTCAGCGAATGTCATTTTCTGACTGGATCTTCTCTTTCCACAACCCACCTCCTGTACCAGAATCGTGTACTTCACTACTGCTCAGATTCTCTTTATCAGAAAAGTCACTAACATCTCAAATTTCCTGTTCAAGACATCGCAAAACTTCACTGACATCTATAGGTACTCTCTTTGTAGTAGCTGTCATTTTGAAACGTGGTGGGTCAGTAGGTCAGCTTGGCCTTCTAGCAGTCTAACAAAAATAGCCAAAATAAAAAGCTTTTTTATGTCATGATTTTAGTTCAAAATAACTCTTAAATAGAGTGCTCTTCATGTGTTAGTATACCAAATAATTTAGAGAGAAAAGCTGCAGAATGAACTCTAGTATAATGTTTGGTTGCTTATAATCTCAACAATCCTACAGATCGATTGTAAATTGTGTGTATACTAAACGTTTGACAAAGAATACGAACGGATTTAATAATGTGTACACAACAAAACCGTATTGTCTGAAGATATGCTTAAAAATGTTAAGCTCACATTATTAAAAGCGTGTACCTGTGTATACAAACACTTATATAATGACCAAGACTATAAGTTTTAGATACTTTGATGAAATATTTCAGCACAAACGTCTGCAGCACATGTTAGGACTCTGGCTACAATACTCGCCGTGGGCGTTGGTTCTGGAGTAAACAATGCAGAACTTCAAGGCATCACTGGCGACCCGTCAAATGTCTACAACATTGAAAGCTACGACGTCCTGGACAAGGTCAAGGACAAGTTGTCAGAGAAGATCTGTACTGGTAAGTGTGTTTCAGAGATGTAAGAGAGATAACTGAATGTAAAACATGTAAACAAGAGGACTTGGACTAACCAATAAATAATTAAAGGATCATATTATTAAGAAAACGAAAAGTACTAATCACAGAGTACAATGCTGTCTGAATAAGTGACGTAATATACTGATTTAGTCTCATAAGACTTCAGACATTTGAGTAGCTCTTATTTATCACACTTCTATTTATCGTTCTTCAATTCAAAAGAACGTTAAGACTTATTACT
Organism: Achatina immaculata; assembly: GCA_009760885.1. Lineage (NCBI taxonomy): Eukaryota > Metazoa > Mollusca > Gastropoda > Stylommatophora > Achatinidae > Lissachatina > Lissachatina immaculata. The sequence continues at coordinate 27,756,471 of CM019712.1, forward strand.
ACAGATAAAATTAAGACTTATTACTACAGATAAAATTAAGACTCAGTACTACAGATAAACTTGGTTTCTGCTCTAGATCTTTTCTGCTTAGTTAATGATGCTTGTAGGTCAGCTTCTGTGTTTCCTCTCCATTCCTGTCTTGGTCTACACTTTGGTCTTCTTCATATAATAGTTTGGAGGTCATATTCCATGTTGCTGTGTACATCCCTTTCTTCATCACCCAGTGGTCTTGTCTTGTAGGTCATCCTGTGTTGTGTAACTCCTCTCTGGTCGATGTATTGATCTTGTTCCTAGCATTTCTTGTAATTCATTGTCTGTCCTGCCCTTCTTCCAGATCTTGTCCATCCACATCTCGTAAATCATTGCCTATATTATTTGCATCTTTCTTTCCTGGCCCACCTATTGGCCTTCCACGTCCATGTCTCGTAAATCACTGTCTATAGTGTCTACCTGTCGCCATCCTGGCCTACCTCTTGTTCTTTTCTCTGCTACCCTCTTCTAATCAATCTTTCAATCTTTTTATTGACTAGTCTCCTGGTTTATGCTTGCCTCATCTTGTAGGCTATTCTCTATGTTTATCTACCCATCTCTACCTATTGATTTTTATCTTGTTATCTGGTTACTATACACAGTGTTAACATGTCTGTTCTCTTCCAGTTTCTTGTCACATTAAAATCATTGCTCTCCCAACAGGAGTGATCAGTCAACAACCTGTAAAGTTCTTTGTTTTAGATCTAACTCTTAAAAAATGAAACAAAACTAGTACAAACAATTCCTCAACCCAATAAAATTATACTCTTTCGTATGCCATTGTCCGCTATAGACGTCTTTTACAAGTTTATATATTCTAAGTTTAGAATTCTGTTTTTACAGAGTTGTTGCCCTTGGTGTTATTATTGGTGTTATTGTTGCTACTGATATTCTTGTTGCGGGGGGGGGGGGGGGGTTGAAACAAGATATTGAGGAGGGAGTTTTGTCATTGTTGCTGGGTTGCAGTGAGGCTTCGTAGAAAGAACGAATAGATCGGCAAGGATTGACGATTTGTGACTTCTTCTAGAAGCTGAGGCTTTTGACCTACTGTCGCGTTTGTTTTCTTACCCCTACTAGGAGAACTGAGATGTGTCATAACCCAAAGCAGACTCATTCTCTCACATGTTCTCCTCTCCAACACAAAAATAATAACAATTCACATTAGTTTACGTTACATAAACCCTACATCTTAATACATCGGTGCTTTCGTAGGCTAGAAGTTCACACTTAATCATGTTAGCTCAACGAAACACGTGTCTGACGTACAACAGAAACCTCTCTAATCTCGACATCCACGTAGTCTCATTACTCATATGGCCTAAAATATGCCACCTTATGTGATTAATGGAAATATCAGGACCCTTGATTCTATAGCCTTTTTAAAAAAATCAGTAGATACATTATTTAACGTAAAAAATAAATATGAAATTTAATCTTAACACTTCATGAAAACATTAGAAAGCTCAACCAAAGTGGCATATTCTATCATACTGTCAAATTAACACTGACAAACTACTACTATAAAAGATCTTGATCTTACACTAAAATAGTACAAATAACTTGCACAACTCGATAAAAAATATCTTAGATACATAATATGTGTAGATGTATTACAAGGAAAGTTGTAACACACACTCTTTTGGTGGAGATCGGTTTACATTATGCCAATTCGGCTTAAGTCTGGGGCAAATAGCTGGCCTGAGCCAGGCTCACAAGCTAAGGTTCTACCGGTGGATGGGAAAATGAATCGTTTTCTCTTTCGGAAATCACGTGTTTATAATGGCTCGAAAGAGATGAACGACGGATCTCGCCTAATCGTGTATGGTTTCCTTCTCCGGCCTGTCCGTGCTCGCTTTGTAAAGTTGACAGAGGACAGGAGTTTCCAGTTTATAAAACTAAAGAGAAATGTCACATAGCGAACTGTCTCGTTGGTATTGTTGTTAGTGTTATTAATGTTACCTTGTTGTTGTTGTAATTCCTGTTGTTAAGATTATTGTTTTTGCCGCTGTTGCTGTTATTGTTCTTAACGTTGTTAGTGTTGGTGTTTTTTTTTGTTATTGTTATTGCTACTATTACTGTAGTTTATTTTCTACTGCTGCCGCTACTGTAGCAGCTTATGCAATGTTGTTGCTGTGTTTGGTAATGTTTTTGCTGCTTTTGTTGTTGTTCTTATTGTTGTTTTATTTCCTGATGATTTTTTGTTGGTGATGTCGTTTTTGTTGCAGTTGCTGCTGCTGATAGGACTGTTATTATTGCTTTGTTGGTGTTGTTATTGTTGCTATTGTTTCTATAGTTCTTATGGTGCTGTTGCTGCTATTCTATTTTTATTATTGTTGTTATTGTTGGCATTTTTTTATTATTCTCGTTGCTGCTGTTGTTTTTGATGTTTTTATTCTGCTGTGATGTTGATTTAGAGAGAGGCAAAGATAGATTGAGAAACGGAAAGAGAGAAAAAGAGAGAGAGAGACAGAGAAAGAGATAGAGAGGGTAATGAATGCATGTATTAATGATGATTTAGTTAACAAAATTATATGCTTATTTTTCAGCGCGGTGAGAAGAAATTCTGTGTGGGTATGTAATCATATCATTGTCAGCATACAGTCTCATACGTTCTATAAACACACACACATATCTGTACACTCACACATGCAACTGTCTATACACACAGACATCTTTACTCACACTTATTCATACACAAGCGTATTTATACACTCAAACTTATCTACACACTCACACACAAACGTATACACATACGTATGTATATCTACACGTGTCTAAACACTTAATCTGTACGTATCTACACATTCACAGGTATTTACACATACATTTATGTACACTCATATAAACATATCTATATAATACACGACTGTAAGCACACACCGGATCTATATGTAAATATACGTGTTCATACGCACATACATTCATTTATCTATACATTCTCACACATATCTATATACACTCATGTATCTATACATTCATGTATCTATACATTCTCTCACACATCTATACACACTTATGTATTTATACATTCTCACAGACATCTATATACACTCATGTATCTATACATTCTTACACACGTGTACTGTCTTACTTTACTATGCAATATCCTTCTTGTTTCCTGTTTTTTGAACTTTTGTATCTGAAACCATACACTGAAAGTACTTTTATGTGAAAAGTATTAGTTTTTGTTTGTTGTCCACTGTGCACTAGACAGTTTCATGAGACCACGTTCATGTTTGTGTCTTAAGTTTGGTACCTGGTAGAGGCTGGGTCTAAGAGAGGGAATTTCTGTGTCCTTGCCTCGTTTCTTTTCCGGACGTCACGATTTTCTTTATATTCAGACAGACATTGATGGCTTAGCTTTCAAATACCTTTTATTTGGGGGATGCTAGATGGCTAAGCTGATTAATGCACTGTTCTCTCGTTGCTAGGCAGTTGATCGTCCTACCGGAGTACGTAGTTTGAGTATCAGGTAATTCCCTTGTCGTTTATCGTTCTGTTATGTCTAAAAGTACTTTGTTTCTGATTCTCTCAAGATCTAACCAAGCATTAATGTGTTCTCTTGCTTTACTGTACGAAAGTCTTGTTCTTTTCCCTTTATGAATTTACGTATATACATATACGGTCGAACTCGTTTAATGTCACATCGTCGGGACCGTCAAAATATGATGACAATAAGCGGATCTGACATAAAGTGGGGTCCAATATAAGGGATTTAACTGAGCTGTATGTACGTATGTGTGTGCGTCCTTCCCACAATTGCTGCATTAAACACGTAACAAACAGCCAAAGCTATCATCATCGGACACAATATGTACTAATCATAAATATGTATTAGTAACACAATACATTAATCATAAAATACAGTAAGTCTTAGTCTTAGAATGTAGAAAACACTATAATTAATCAGCAACTGACGTGCCGGCAGTAGTACTACAAATGTGTGATTTTACGTTGTGTAGTGATAACTGGTCAATTAGTAAAAAAAAAAAGTCATTTAAACATGACAGTGCACTAAAAACCTCCTGCCTTGCGTCACGCATACTGTAAATGAACGAGCGCACAGTCTCGAACGCGCTTACAGACTGAGCTTAAGAAATAGTTTTGGTGGGCCTCTGGTCCGTGGACTCACTGACGACATCAGCACTGTCCTCGGCGTGGTTGTCTACATTGCTTTTGCTGCAACTAACGACGATCTCTTCGAATGAATACGTTTCGGTTGATAGCAAGCAGTCATCAGGGTAAAGGAACTGATCAAACGTGACACATCGATCAGAAATTGCTGCCCGTTCTTCATATGTGATCAAGTCCAGGAGAACGTCACAAATATCGCCGGCATTTGTATTGATCACTGGCTCGGGCAAGAAAGTAAACTGCGGTTTACGAAAGCAGTTCACAATCGTTGACTATTCATTCATTCATTCATTTGAATGTCCCTTGAGGAACTTTGCCTCCCAAACAGCACTCCTGTAGGCCTCTCGGTTGTGAGCAAGCTGGCCTGCTGATGCTGCATCCATTTGCAGATTGTCAACGATGTCTTGCAGCCATCTTCGTTTTGGTCTTCCTCTCTTTCTTTTTCCCATTATGTATCCTTCCAATACGGTCTTCTCTAAATTATCATGACGTTTAATGTATCAAAAATATTTAAGTTTTCTTATTAGTTAGTAGTGATTCAAGATATTCAAAACTCTCCACTTCTTCCAGTTTTTTTTCCTCATTGATACATATTTCAGATGCCTTGTTTGTTTCCTCAGTTGTCATCAATTTAGTTTTATCACTGACTAACTGACGCTATTTAATGCCGCATGTATAAAATTAATCGCTACACGTATCTTCATGTCGATCTCGGCGACACGCTTTTGTTCTATGACGCACTATTCGCGTTCTGTACTGTTGCTTGAAGGCGTAAATGATACCTTGGTCGCAGGACTGCAGCACGCTGGTTATGTTAGGTGGGAGCAAAACAATCTTTGCAGCCATCAGATTGGTGACGTCAGTGTGCGCCGGACAGTTATCAGCAAACAACAAAACCTTTCTGCTCATTCGGTTCATATTGTTGTAGAAAGAAATGATCTAGTTCTCAAACAGTTCTCTTGTCATCCAAGCACGTTGGTTGGCCTTTTAAATGATGGACAAGCTCTTTACGTTCTGGAAGCACGGCGGATTTCCGGACTTATTTTAAGTCCACCTCTTGATCAAGAAGACAATGACCGAAAGAAGCCAGATTTTAATCATGAAAGGGCGACAGCGGTAAGCCTTTCATTCACCCCACCTGAGTTTTGATGCCCACATGTTCAAAAGGTTAATATGGCACGTACTCGGTGATCAAACCTCCGCTGCTTTGTTTGATGAGTCGCGAAGGTAATAAGGCTTTTTTGAGATGTTTATTGCTTGGAATAGCCCAGTTTGTGATACTAAGTGGAGTCTTTAACTCTTCCGGGTGCAAAAATACTGTGATATTAACCCATTTGTGCCACGAAACGGGGCGAGAGTAACCGGAATATTGCCCATTACTTATTTAAGGCTATTGGCCATGGATACAAATTTCTGTGACAGTATCCGGGTTGTGACATAAAGCGATGTGATGTTAAGTGGGTTCGACTGTATGTTTTAATATACAAAATGTATCTACGCACAACAGTATCCATATAAACAAACGTATATATATATATATGCATACTTACGTATCTATACGCACAAACATACTCGTATATATCACACAGGCGTATCTATACACTGATACAAGCACTGTCTATTACCCTCAACCTTACAACAAAACTTGTCTATTCCCTGCAGACTTGCAACACAACGTGTCAACTACCTGCGGACTTACAGCAAAACGTGTCTACTCCCTGCAGACTTGCAACAAAACTTGTCTACTCCCTGCGGACTTACAACAAAACTTGTCTACTCCCTGCAGACTTACAACAAAACTTGTCTACTCCCTGCAGACTTACAACAAAACGTGTCTACTCCCTGCAGACTTACAACAAAATTTGTCTACTCCCTGCAGACTTACAACAAAACGTGTTTACTCCCTGCAGACTTACAACAAAACGTGTCTACTCCCTGCAGACTTACAACAAAACTTGTCTACTCCCTGCAGTCTTACAACAAAACTTGTCTACCCCTACCCCCTCCACACACACATAATTACAATAACTCTCGTCTATTCCTCACATTCTCACAACAATAACAGCACTAGTTAGTTAGATATCTAATAATCCGTATACCACATTGTTTTCTTTATCTATGAAACTGGACACATAGTTTTGATATTTCTTCTGCTTATGTATATGTTCTATTGACAAACAAGGAATGAAAAGATAAATAACATTTTTTTTATAATCTCACAGAAAAACCTCATCTTGATTTACCTGAACAATGTAACCTTGACCCTGTAGTCACGTGCTGAAGTCCGTAGAATCTACCCGAAAATATGAGTAAATAAAAATTGAGAAAAAAAGAATGTTTTCTCTTGTCCTTCCTCGTTTACTGTTAGGTGTAGAGGTGAAGTGCAAATGTCTCCCAATTTGCTAATGGCTCGTCTGTTCATGTGGGAAGTCAGGCAATGTGATCAACGCACTCCCTTGCGACACATCTAGCAAACCGGCGAGGTGTACAGTGCTCATAGATATAATATGAAGTGAAATAGAAACAAGGACAACATGTTTTGTAAGTTTATATTTTTGCACTTCTGTAAATTGTGAGTTGCTTTTTATCTCTCTTTCTCTCTCTGTTCTAAAAGAACATAGATCCAAACATAATCTGTTACATCTTGTATCGTGTTAGAAATTATCTTGTTAAATGTGCGAGAGTGGAATGTCAGAAGAACTCCATTGAAAACGTATTTGTGTGAGTGTGTGTGTACATGTGTGGTTGCTCTGTCTTGTTAGATCAGTTACCTCTTATGTAGTTTATTATCTTATATTTGTGAGTGTAATATTTTCATCTTGAATTCTTTGCTATTCTCGTGTATAGTCAGAACGCAGTAGCTGCCCTTGCTAACCACGCATTTTTCTTAACCATAACTCACGTTGCGTTTATGGAAAAGTCTTGATTTTTGTGCTGAGCACAACTCACTTCACAGGCAAATGAAACCTTTAAAAGGATGAGGCTACACAAAAAAATTCAATTAATTTTAAAGCAGACAATTATGACGCGTCTACCGCAAAATTTACGAAACATTGCTATTGGTCGCTTGCAAGCAGACGAAAGTCAAAGTCAGGTTGCCAGGCATTTAAACGTGCAGCAGAGTACCATCAGTCAACTTTGGTACTGTTTCCAAGCCACTGGCTCCGCTGAAGACCGGCACCGCAGTGGACGACCCAGGGTGACAACAGCAGCGGATGATCGCTTTATTCTTGTTCATTCTTGTTTACAACAGCTTCATGAAGTGCCCAGTCATTGACTGCAGTACGTCGTGTGTCTGATCAAACTGTCCGGAATAGACTGCATGAAGCTGGAGTGGTGGCACAACGACCTCACTGAGGTCCTGTCATAACGAGACATCATCGTCAAAATCGACTTATTTGGGCCAACCAGTATCGGCTCTGGACAACTGACAATCAATGGAGAGGTATCTGGTTTAGTGACGAATCTTCCTTTTTGTTGCACAGCCAAGATATGCGGAGAAGGATCTACCGTAGGCCAAATGAACGTTTTGCCCAAATGTGCGTTTATGAAGCTCCGCCGCACAGTGGTGGAGGTGTAATGGTATGGGGAATGATCAATTTCAACGGAAGGAGTCCATTGGTGCAGATTGAAAGAGGCTTGAATGTGTAACGGTACGTCAATGAAATTCGTCGATCCCATGTCCTTCCATTTTTGGCTGCGCAAAGGTCTGTGTTTTAACAGGACAACGCCAGACCCCATTCTGCACGGTTCACCACACAGTTCCTGACTGCCAACAACATTCTCACCCATCCCTGACCATCCCTGTCTCCAGACATGAATCCGATCGAGCACCTGTGGGATGTGTTGCAAAGACGTGTTTGTCGCCGAAACGTTTCTCCAGGCAATCGTCGTGATCTGTGGCAGGCACTCGAGTGGGCAGCCATCCCACAGGCGCACATCAGACATCTAATCACATCTATGCCCAGGAGATCCCGGTCGCTGATCGATGCAAGCGGAGGCCAAACACCATACTAACTTGAGAACCCCTGAGATTAACAAATTCTCATCACACAGATACAAGAAACTGTAAAGTGAGTGTTTAAACAATTAGTTATTATTGTGTGCAATTTGGAAATTGTATTCATTCTTCTTCTTCTTCTTCTTCTTCGTTCACTTCTACCACCAAAAACCGCACTGTGAACCTACTGAATTCACGCATGTGGTCCTCGTTAGGTCCCGTGGTCCCCTGTGTGGTCCACGAAAGGACCACAAGGGGTTCAGAGTATCATAGTGCTTTAGCCTGTATTCTTGGTGGGTCTCGGAAGCGGGATTGCGTGACACCGTGGTTTTCATTGCACCAGTTTGGTCTAGGGTTGGACTTTCTCACCGGAAGACCTCGACGTGTTTGGAAAATCAGTGCATCCCCGCCGGGCGAGAGGCGTTAGCCCACCCAGGCCAGAGTTGGACTTTCTCACCGGAAAACCTCGACGTGTTTTGAGATACCCGTGTATCACCGCCGGGTGAGAGGTGGTTGCCCATTCAGTCCAGGGTTGGACTTTCTCACCGGAAAACCTCAGCGTGATTAGGATACGCAGACATCCCCGCCGGGTGAGAGGTGGTTGCCTACCTAGACTTCCCTGGTCCAGTGTCTCCGACTTCAGCATTTTGCGGTCGTGGCCGCTACCCTTCCTAGTTGTGACCAGGATGGAGCTTTTGTCCAGGAGGACGAATCCTCGCCACTAGTGACTTCTACCCCTGGGTTGAGCCGGTTTAGGCATTTCCCAGTATGGGCATGTTTGGGACGGGACCGACCTCTAGGGCAGAGGTACTGTGACATTCATAGCCTTCAAGATTCACCCCTGGTATGAGCCGGTTTAGGCAAAATTCACCAGTATGGGTGTTTATCAGGCGTTACCGACCTCTAGAGCGGAGGTGGCATGACATGTCTAGCTATCGAGTTCCACCCCTGGTGTGTGCCGGTTTAGGCACATTTCACCAGTGTAGGTGTATTTCGGACGTAGGCGGCCTCTAGAGCAGAGGTGCCGTGGTATAGCTCTCGTAGCGATACTACTGGACATACCAGGTTAAACTTCACTTTCCACCACCTTTTCCCATCGGCGCCGCACAGCAACCTTTATTTCCGCATTTACTTCCTTAACCGGGAGGAGCTTCACTCCACGCGCAGCATTTGAAGAGTCTCGCCAGCAGTGTCTTAACCTCTGGGACAAGCCGGTTCATGCATTTCGCCCGATATGACTGCACTCAGGATGTGGCCGACCTCCAGACCAGAGGTGCCGTGATTTGACTGTTTGCTTCGCTTTATTCTTTCAACCACCTTTTCCACAGTGATGCTGCGCGGCAACCTCATTTGCAAATTTCTTCATTGGCCGGGAAGAGCACCGCTCCACGCACGGCAGCTGAAGATCTCGCCAACAGCGGCAGATGAGCTACCAAACGTGCCACTCATCTACCCTAAGTAACTGGTTTTCAGGCGCCAGATATTCGCCCTCGCCCCTTCTCCTGTCAGTTTAAACAGTTCTGCCACGGGAAGGCCAGGAGCTGGACTTGACTGCCAGAGGCTGTTTGTGGCGCGTTTGCAGTCCTTAGAACCTGTATTCATTCAATTTTTAAAGGTAAAGAATATAAAATTTTGGTTAAAATTGGGTCATCGGTAGTTATGCGTTTTTTTTTTTTGGTCAGTTATAGTTTCATATATATATATATATATATATGCGTGTGTGTATGTGTGTGGTGTGTGCGTTTGTGTGAATGTGTATGTGTGTATATACTGTATATATATATTATATATATGTAATTTTGTATACCTTATTAAAATGAGTGTGTGGGAGGAATGAAAGATGGAGTGATGAAGGGCAGAATGTAAGACGGGCCTGCGTGCCCAACTCTTCACACTTTTAAAATTAAGATCATTCATTCATTCATTCTCATTCTCTCTCTCTCTCTTTCTTTCTCTCTCTTTCTCTCTGGGGTTGAAGACGTTGTTCGTCTTTCTCTCTCTCTCTCTCCTTCCTTCTTTTTCTCTTTGTCTCTCTCTCTCTTTCTCTCTGGGGTTGAAGACGTTATTCGTCTTGGCAATCAACGACCGATAGGTAATATATTACCGTCAGGGTTATCGAATCATAGTTGACCAAGACCCTATCTCATCTCTCCGTTGGTACCCATAGTGACAGGCCTACCGTGAGTATCAGGCAGGGATTGTCATATTCCCCATGGTGGTGGAGTCTTCTAAACAAAATACTCCCATGCAGTTACGATGCAGTGCTTCAAACACTTTCACACAGTCGCTGCAAAGAAACCAGTTCAAGGACAAGACAAGAGAAGACAGGACAAGACAAGACAGATCCTCTCTCTCTCTCCTTCCATCCGTCTTTCTTCCTCTCTTTTCTCTCTCTCCTTCTTTGTCTCTTTCTCTCTTCACTCTCTCTCTCAAGTCCTCTCTCTACCCCTCCCCCCTCTCTCTCTCTGTCTTCTATAATTTCTCTCTCTCTCTTTCTCTCTCCTATCACTTCAATATGTCTTAATTTCTTAAGTTTCCTGGCTTTCTCTTTCCAGTTGTTTACTTATTCTGTATTCAACAAAAGACAATGTAGATTGTTTCTTCATCTCCGTCTCCTGTCTTTGCTAAATCTGTAGAGTACGTTGAACAGCAAACGTTTGTAAATTAAACACAAAACTCATAGAACATTTCAGTAAGTCATATCATGACTGTATTTGCCCTAGGACTGAAGAGACATTATCATCATCAGGTGCCGTGCCGACTGACATTGGGTATTATGCTTCTCCAGATTACCCGTATATTACCAGTATATCTATACTACAAGAGCTTAATATTGAAGAAGGCTGACTAGTAAAGAGGATTAAAGAGAGAAAACTTAAATATGTTGGACACATTAAACGTCATGATAATCTAGAGGAGACCGTATTGGAAGGATACATAATGGGAAAAAGAAAAAGAGGAAGACCGAAACGAAGATGGCTGCAAGACATCGTTGACGATCTGCAAATGGATGCAGCAGCAGCAGGCCATCTTGCTCACAACCGAGAGGCCTACAGGAGTGCTGTTTGGGAGGCAAAGTTCCTCAAGGGACATGCAAATGAATGAATGAATGAATGAGATTACCCGATCCTTCATTGCAGGCTATTAACTCAGTTAGTGATCTCCTCTCACACCATCCAGTCAGACTGTCCAGTATCATTTCTTTTGGTCTTCCTCTTGATCTTCTTCCTTCTATTTTTCCTGTTGTTATAATCTTTTCAATGCCCGCTTTTCTCATTGCATGCCCTATGAAAGTACATTGTCTCTCTCTTATTTTTTGACAAGATTTTTGTTTCTCCAGCTCTTCTCATACATTCTTCATTAGTTATTTTTGCTGCCCAGGGAATTTGCAACATTCTTCTAATAAACCACATTTCTGCTGCTTCTAATGATTTTTGTGCAGACTTGCCTATTGTCCATGATTCACTTCCATATAACGAGATAGGTTCAATATAGCATTTTGGGACCCGTTTTCTAACATTCATTGATAAGGATGTGTTGTATAATATGTTTCTCATTCTCTGAAATGCAGTCTTTGCTTGGCCTATTCTGTTCCTAATTTCTGTTCTGCATTTCCCATCTGAAGTTATTACTGCTCCAAGGTATTTGAATTTCTGCACCTGCTTTAGAATAGTTCCGTTTAATTTGATATATCTGAACAAACATGGAATACATTATTACATTAACCCCCTTTATAGAAGATAGTGTCAAAGACAGCGTATAGTATAAAAGACAGCGTGTAGTATAAAAGACAGCGTGTAGTATATAAGACAGCGTATAGTATAAAAGACAGCGTGTAGTATATAAGAGAGCGTGTAGTATATAAGACAGCGTATAGTATAAAAGACAGCGTATAGTATAAAAGACAGCGTGTAGTATAAAAGACGGCGTATAGTATAAAAGACGGCGTATAGTATAAAAGACAGCGTATAGTATAAAAGACAGCGTGTAGTATAAAAGAAAGAGTAACAAGTAGACAAAACCCACTGTCTCACTCAAGAGGGAGACAAAACCCATTGTATCACTCAAGAGGTAGACGAAACCCATTGTCTCACTCAAGAGGTAGACATAAACCACTGTCTCACTCAAGAGGTAGACAAAACCCATTCTCTCACTAAGGAGGTAGACATAAACCACTGTCTCATTCAAAAGGTAGTCAAAACCCATTGTCTCACTCAGGAGACATACAAAACCCATTGTCTCACTCAAGAGGTAGACAAAACCCATTGTCTAACTCAAGAGGTAGACATAAACCACTTTCTCACTCAAGAGGCATACAAAACCCACTGACTCACTCAAGAGGTGGATATAACCCACTGTCGCACTCAAGAGGTATACAAAACCCACTGTCTCACTCAAGAGTTGGACATAACTCACTGTCTCACTCAGGAGGTATACAAAACCCACTGTCTCACTCAAATGGTATACAAAACCCACTGTCTCACTCAAGAGGTAGACAAAAACCTCTGTCTCACTCAAGAGGTGGACACAATCGACTGTCTCACTCAAAAGGTAAACATAACCCACTGTCTCAGTGAAGAGTTAGACAAAACCCATTGTCTTACTCAGGAGGTATACAGAACCCATTGTCTCACTCAAGAGGTAGACATAAACCACTGTCTCACTCAAGAGGCATACAAAACCCACTGACTCACTCAAGAGGTGGACATAACCCACTGTCTCACTCAAGAGTTAGACATAACCCACTGTCTCACTCAAGAGGTATACAAAACCCACTGTCTCACTCAAGAGGTAGACAAAAGCCTCTGTCTCACTCAAGAGGTAGACAAAACCCACTGACTCACTCAACAGTTAGACATAAACCACTTTCTCACTCAAGAGGTATACAAAACCCACTGTCTCACTCAAGAGGTATACAAAACCCACTGTCTCACTCGAGAGGTAGACAAAAGCCTCTGTCTCACTCAAGAGGTAGACACAAGCCACTGTCTCACTTAAGAGGTAGACAAAAGTCTCTGTCTCACTCAAGAGGTAGACACAAGCCACTGTCTCACTCAAAAGGTAGACATAACCCACTGTCTCAGTCAAGAGGTAGACAAAATCCACTCAAGCGACTTCAGTCAAGGTCCAGCATGATTTGAAATAACACGTGAGTGACAGAAAAATAAAATACACAATACAGAAATGATTAGAGAAAACAAAGAAGTAATGAATGAAGTAAAATACACAAGAAAACAGAAATTAATTTTAGAAAATGTTTGGGAGACAACCAAAAAAAATAGTTATAACTTGTTTATGCAAAGCAGCAACTTACAAGACCTCTGAGAGTCATGACCCAGAGGGGCCCACCCACTTAGAGTGTCAGGAGTTTAATAGGCCGAAACACGTATCTGAGGGGGGGGACTCTGATGATCTGAAGGAGTTGTGTTGTTGTTCCTCTCTTTACAGTAGAGAGTTTCTTGCATATAATTAAGAAGTAATATTATATGAAAAAATTCTGCACAGGTAACATAGGTACATGGAACCCAACTAGAAGATCTTGATTTTGCTGATGACATAACTCCTATCAGTAACAATGCGAATTCCATACAAGAAAAAAACAGATATACTGTCTTCACTGGCTAGCAAAATAGGACTTGAAATTAACAAGGACAAAACAAAACTAATGAAACTTGCCATTAATCAAAATGGGAAAATACACGTAGAATGGACATATATTGAAGAAGTCAATCAATTTGCATACCTTGGTAGCTACATAGACCAGGATGGTGACACAAGAAAGGAAGTTGGAATTAGAACTGCAAAAGCAGCATCGATCTTCAATAATCTTGAGAACATATGGAATTCAAAAGTTTTAAGCACAAAAAACAAGTTAAGACTATTCAATTCAAATATAATATCCACCCTCATTTTTGCATGCGAAAGCTGGAAAACAACTAAAGAAATATACAAGAAACCAGACTCTTTTGAAAACAAATGCCTAAAGAAAATACTCGTCATCAAATGGAAAGAATTCAAGAACAATGCAGAGATAAGACAGATGACTGAACAACAACCAGTCTCATGGGTGATCAGGAAAAGGAGATGGACATATGTTGGTCGCGTAATGAGAATAAACAGACAGAGAATCCCAAAACAAACTATCAAGTGGAACACAACAGGCCAAAGAAAAAGAGGCAGACCGCGTAAAACTCTGAAGAGGACATTGTTAAGAGAGGCGAAATTAACAGGCATAAAAGCCCGTGATGAGGTTGAAAGACTCGCCGAAGATAGGGAAAACTGGCGAACTACCTTGTGAGTCCTATGTGACGTTTAACGCTTAACGGGAAGGATATATGATAAAAGATAAGTTTATGTGAAAAAAAGATCTTGGCAAATGATCGCTACGTCCTAGTAGCTTCTTAATCACATGTACATACGCAATTACTTTTCACAACAATTTCACAATTCGTTCATGTCTCCAAGAACATTAGCCACAATACAGACGTCACACAACACCTTTATCATTTACTTGTATTTCTTTCTTTTGTTTTATAAGGATAAATTTACTGACTTAATGCAATGTTAACAATTTATTTTGAAAGAAAAAAAACATTTGAAGTAGAAAGGAACAAACAAAATTCATTAACTTTTTCGAGGACATCAATTCATTTCACACAAATCTTCCATAGTTTGTATATTGTCAGAATGTGCCCCTGGAAATATAAGTCCTAGAACAGCTACTGATGAAATGTTGAAAGAATCGCCAGCCACGGCCAAGTGCTGGTCTGGCATTTGTCCTAGTTTCTCAACCTTAGAAAAGGGTACTTGCTCCTTCTGAAGGACAGTTGAACAGTCGTAATGATACCAGATCAACCTCTATTGTTCTAATGGATCAATACAGGCACTAATACCATATCCTCTAGGTCCCTCTTTGCCTTCATAGAATATGATTTACTTAGGAATTGTTTACATTTAGATTGATAGACTCAAAAGGTAGATTCACTACAATCAGGACATTCCCATATCTGCTCCTCTGCTCGTTCCGGTAACCTAAGTGAAATTAATCTACTGATTGTCCTTGTAGGGCCATGACTCTGGGTTCATCACTTCCGTCCACAGAGTCAGATGACTCTTGTCGTTAACGGTTAGACAGTAAAAATAGAAAACGGCCAGTTATCTTCACCGAGTTCGCTTTCTAGGGTATTGCTTATGTGGTTTCTTTGTTGTTTTTGCGCCCCTTTGGTTCTCCCGCTCTTGTTTGTTATATTTCCCCAGTCTTACATTTGTTACCTTTTATACATCCCCACCCCCCTCAATTTGCTCCCAAATGTACCATTCCTGGTTTATTTTTCCTGACTATCTTTTGTATTCGTGGAATTTTGAGATTGCTGCTCACATGATGCCTTCATCTAGATTTCATTTGTCTTTTACTCTGTAAAATGGACTGCAGTTGAAGTTTCAGCCGCAAACAAACTGAAGTTTGGCACAAGATTAAAAAGAATGACAGAACTGGCTTTTATTTCGTTTTTTTAATTTTCAAAATATCGCTGAAATAAGCTCCAAGTTTGAAGAGCCAATATTTAGGATAGTGTTCAAATGCTCGTTAGATAAATTTACTCTAAAGCTGGACTTGGCGTGCTTCAGGCTTGAAAATATATTTCTCACATAGCTACGCTGTGTCGGAAGGGAAAGACAAATCCACAACCAAATAGCTTTGAATCTGAAAACCACTCAATAGACAAAAAGTTATAAAACTGGATAAGATTTCCTTTTCATAAGTATGTATTAGCGTGCCATTTGATTGGAGATCAATAACTTTTACTTTGAATTAACTTGGGAGTTTGTTCACCGCCGCAGTTACATTGTTTCTAAAATAACCAGATTTCGTATACTCTTGCATCAAGATCAGAAAATCAGTCGCTCCTGAAATTGTTTTTTTGCAAGTCAGAAATGATTTAGGAAATATTCCTTTTCTTTCTTCATGAAATATTTTCTCAAAGTGGAAAATGAACCAAAGTATGCCCTGACATTCAGAGTAGCAGTAACTTTTCTCTGAATTTCTTGGCGTGCGCGAAAAGATCACAGATACACTTTCTTTGATCTTATAACATCTGATTCATTTGAATCACATGACCCGTCAAGTCTGCTAAAATGCCAGTTTCCAAAGTCAGTCAGTGTGTGATAAAATCAAGAAAGTGTCTGATAAAAGTCAGTCAGTGTCTGATACAAGCAAGGTAGTGTCTGATAAAAGTTAGTCGGTGTCTGATAACAATTAGTCAGTTTCTGGTAAAAGCCCATGTCTGTTTAAAAACCAGTCAGTGTCTGACAAAAGTCAGTCAGTGTCTGATAAAAGCAAGTCAGTGTCTAATAAAAATTAGTCAGTATCTGATAAAAGTCACTGTCTGATCAAAGTCAGTGTCTGTAAAAAATCAATGTCTGATAAACGTCAGTGTCTGATAAAAACCAGTAAGTGTCTGATAAAAGTCAGTGTGATAAAAACCAGTCATTATCTGATAAAAGTCAGCCAATGTGTGATAAAAATTAGTCATTGTGTGATAACAATTACTCAGTGTCTTATAAAAATTAGTCAGTGTCTGATAAAAGTCAGTTTCTGATAAAAATTAGTCATAGTCTGATAAAAGTCAGTGTTTGATAAACATTAATCAGTGTCTGATAAAAGTTAGTTTCTGATAAAAATTAGTCAGTGTCTGATAAAAGTCAGTTTCTGATAAAAATTAGTCAGTGTTTGATAAAAAGTCAGTGTCTGATAAAAGTGATCGAGGATGATTTTTCTGCCTAAAAAATAAATCATTTTCTTTTCTGGGGAGAAATAACCATGAGAGAACCTTCCTACAGTTAATTCATCAAACTGTTCTATAATAAGGTAAGTAAGTGACAGAACCTTCCCACAGGTAAGCCATCAAACTGTTGTATAATAAGGTAAGTAAGTGATAGAACTTTCCCACATGTAAGCCATCAAACTGTTGTATAATAAGGTAAGTAAGTGATAGAACTTTCCCACATGTAAGCCATCAAACTGTTGCATAATAAGGTAAGTAAGTGACAGAACTTTCTCACAGATAAGCCATCAAATTATTATATAGTAAGGTAAGTAAGTGATAGAACTTTCCCACAGGTAAGCCATCAAATTATTATATAGTAAGGTAAGTAAGGGATAGAACTTTCCCATAGGTAAGCCATTAAACAGTTGTATAATAAGGTAAGTAAGTGATAGAACTTTCCCACAGGTAAGCCATCAAACTGAGTATGTCAACTTAGATTTATTTTCTAAAAAAAAACATTAACCTTACTGAAGTTCCTGGTTTGGTCACTAAGGGACAACTATTAACAACCGCAGATATGCAGATACTCGATTTGTGAGTCTGGAAACTTTGAACAGTTTGGCAGATATGGAAAACCAAGTTCGGTGATATAGGATGATATCGCTTGTATAAACTGAAAGGATAACGGCACAGTTGATATTTTAATAGGAGGCATATCCCACTTAAGACTACACACAGGACACTGCCGACTAGGAGCACTTATGTGTTGTCCCGGCCTGTCACACACCCTCATCTATACAAAAGAGACAGGTCTTCAGACCACATCCTACAGCTCTACCTTATCTACCAGGAAGCCCAGCTCTATTTCTGGCCGCAGGTACCACACTGGAAAATAAACCCTGAGACCAAAAGCACGGCATCTAAGAGATAACAAACTTTACCCTGGCAGTACATATACAAATCTGAAGCTGGGACCATGGAAGGTAGAAGAGAAAGAAGTTTAATAAGAGAAGAAATGTTGGAATTGTGAAGAGCTTACAGTAAACAAATAACTGCGGGTACTTCTCTTCTTAGAATTATGTGGGTTACGTGTGTCTTGGGAGGCGTGGTCTGTGACTACATTTCTTCCTATTCTTTCATTGACAGAATTCTTTCAGTTACAATTACCACGTGACTGGTTATGATAAATGTTATGTAGTCGTGGCATAAAAGCGATATGTTTTTTTTCTTCACGTCAGCTTGTACTCTTGGTCAGTACAGTCGGTACAGAAGAATATCATCAGCACAGGAAAAAGTTCGTCTTGTGTCAGAGATTACTTCCTTGTAAACACTAAATGTTTACGAAGAATTAGAAAAGTATTTTGGCCAAACACTATAAGAAATAACATCTTATTAGCAGAAATGCAGATGAAGCCACTGACAGCAATTATTGAAGAAATACGCTGGCGATGGTTGGGACATGTGCTCCGAATGACTGACAACTCACTACCAAAAATAGCACTAAGATGACATCACAGGAGAATAGAAGTAAGGGTAGATCAAAAGAGACATGGAGAAGAACAACAGAAAGGATGCTGAGCAATAGATGGCTCACCTGGGCAAGAGCAGAAAAAAGGCAAAGCACAGGCATTTGTGGAAAATCCTTGCGGAAGCCCCATGTGCCCTGGGCACTTAAGGTTCAGAGAGAGAGAGAGAGAGAGAGAGAGTTCTTGCCGGAAATTGGATTAGCCAGAAACTGTGCATAACTTTATCCTCTCACCATCACCTTTCATCACTCACTTTGTCCATTAATAAAGTGTGAGTTAATGTTATTCACACTGGACTTATTCTTCACACTGTTCACTAGCAGTCGCAGTAATAACAGACAGATGCACGATACATGTATAATTAGTGCAAGCCTACCTAACTATACCCTGCTGTTGTTGCTGCAAAGAACACCATCTGGTCCGTGCGGAGGATTTCTTGATAAGCTGAATATATTAGATATTATCATAGTTGTTTCTAAATATTTATGTAGTTTCAAAGTGCTACAGAAGAGTTCTCCAAATATCGTGGACACAAAAAAGAACAAATATATCTATACTACACGAGCTTAATATTGAAGAAGGCTGGCTAGTGAAGAGGATTAAAGAGAGAAAACTTAAATATTTTGGGCACATTAAACGTCATGATAATTTAGAGAAGACCGTATTGGAAGGATACATAATGGGAAAAAGAAAAAGAGGAAGACCAAGACGAAGATGGCTGCAAGACATCGTTGACGATCTGGAAATGGATGCAACAGCAGCAGGCCATCTTGCTCACAACCAAGAGGCCTACAGGAGTGCTGTTTGGGAGGCAAAGTTCCGCAAGGGACATGCAAATGAATGAATGAATTCAAAGTGCTATGTCTACAGGTTTTCTTGTATAACTGCCAACTCCCTGGCTTTTGCATTGTTTTGATCCAGTAAGTACCACACAGTAAGAGGCCTAGCCTGGATTATGGGGTATGGATCGCCATAGTCACCGTGGGGGTGAGGGGGGGGTGGTGAAGTCTGCTTAATAAATATTGCCCACCCCCTCCTTTTCTTGTGTAAGAAGAAGAAGAAGAAGAAGATAATCGACACCACGTCGGCAGATTAAAAAAGGAAATAAATAAATTCACGAAAGAAAAGTCGTTTAAAGTAAAAAAAAAAAAATGACTGATGAAACACATGATAACGGTAAAAATGTGATGATTACTCAGCGTGGCATAGGATGTTCCGAAAACGTTCGATGAAACATATGAACAATGGCGTGCCACGATTTCCTTCATCGTAGCTTAAGAGTAGCTAGCGTGGCAGGGAGCGAAAGTAGACAAAGGATTGAACAAGCTGCGACTAGTTTACCTACATCCTTATCAATGAATGTTAGAAAACCAGTCCTAAAATGCTATATTGAACCTATCTTGTTATATGGAAGTGAATCACAAAAATCATTGGAAGCAGCAGAAATGTGGTTTATTAGAAGAATGTTGCGAATCCCCTGGACAGCAAAAATAACTAATGAAGAATGTATGAGAAGAGCTGGAAAGACAAAAAACCTTGTCAAAAAGATAAGAGAGAGACAATGTACTTTCATAGGACGTGCAATGAGAAGAGGGGGCATTGAAAATATTATAACAACAGGAAAAATAGAAGGAAGAAGATGAAGAGTAAGAAAAAGAAAAATGATACTGGAAAGTCTGACGGGATGGTGTGAGAGGAGATCACCAACTGAACTGATGGCCTGCATGAAGGATCGTGTACTCTGGAGAAGCATAATAGTCAACGCCAGTCAGCACGGCACCTGATGATGATGATGATGAGTTTACCTAAGTGACGGAACAGCCCTAAACAGAAACGGATCTTGTGATAGATATAGAATTAAGGGAAATTGGAAGTGGAGAGAATAGATAGGTAGTTCTAAGTACAGAACATGATGATGGTAATGGCGCTGCATATAGCAGATGTAATTAAAAACTCACATACAAAGCTAAACCATATATTAGGAACCAAACAAGTTGGGCAATCAACCATGTGAAACATGAGACGAGGCAATTATCAGATAATAAACCGTGTTTACGATGAGTGAACATACAGTGCATGCAGGGTTTAATCTGGCACGGTTGTGTATATAATCCAGGTAGTGTCGTTACTGGCTGTTTCATTCAACCGTGAGTCCCTGGTAAGTTCTTGTACGTGGTGCTAGTACCTATCTCATCCAGCACTGTCTTGTGTGTCCTCTCACTTCAAGTCTTCTGTAGAAGTTTAGTATTGTTATATCCTGTTTGTCTGTCAGATTCTGCGTGATGCCTGCTTTCTCATATTTTTTATTTATTTCTTTGAATGTGGTTTTATATATGTTTTGTGTCCCACCAGATTTCTACAAAGCGTGACTTTGTTTCATATATTTCGTTGCCTCTAGTATTTAACAGCTGTTATTCTGTTACGTGTCTTACAAGATCTATTTACCGCTTGAGAACACAGCTGGTTGTGTTTTGTGTAAATTGATATGTGCCTGTATCTGTCTTTAGGTTTCTGTGGTTGTCTTTGCCTTTGGTTTTCTATGTCTGCAACTGACTTTTGTTTGCTGTTATCATCCATCCATCCACGTCTTCGGCCAACGAACGGCTAAGCAGTCACCATCCAGTACGCTCTTTGGGTCTTGCAGGGCAGCAACAAACCCTCTCCACCTCTCACGGTCTGTGGCCAACCTTTGTATTTTGCCTCAGCTGCTAGGTATGTTACTCATTTCAGCTTCTACAGTTCTCCACCAGGTAACCCTGTGTCGTCCTCTCTTTCCTTTTCCCTCGACTGTCCATCTCATAGCTGTTTTAGCAATGTTTCTGGGGTCTCTTCACAGCACATGACCAGCATTTGTTGTTGTTGTTTTTGCTATTATGACAAGCATATCTTCTAGTTCACACTGGGCAAGTACGTGTCTGTTATTTATTGTCTGTGGTCAGTAAATATTTCTGAGCCAGGTTGTGTGGAATGAGGATGATTCGCTCATTTCCTTTTCAGTTGTTCTCCAGATTTCTCCTACACATAGACAACAGACAACTTTGAAACAGCTGTTTTGGTTCTAGTACTGTACTGGGAGGACTTTCAGATGTGTCTAAGATTAATGAAAGCTGTTTTAGTTTTATTTACTCAGCGTGGCATAGGATGTTCCGAAAACGTTCGATGAAACATATGAACAATGGCGTGCCACGATTTCCTTCATCGTAGCTTAAGAGTAGCTAGCGTGGCAGGGAGCGAAAGTAGACAAAGGATTGAACAAGCTGCGACTAGTTTACCTACATCCTTATCAATGAATGTTAGAAAACCAGTCCTAAAATGCTATATTGAACCTATCTTGTTATATGGAAGTGAATCACAAAAATCATTGGAAGCAGCAGAAATGTGGTTTATTAGAAGAATGTTGCGAATCCCCTGGACAGCAAAAATAACTAATGAAGAATGTATGAGAAGAGCTGGAAAGACAAAAAACCTTGTCAAAAAGATAAGAGAGAGACAATGTACTTTCATAGGACGTGCAATGAGAAGAGGGGGCATTGAAAATATTATAACAACAGGAAAAATAGAAGGAAGAAGATGAAGAGTAAGAAAAGAAAAATGATACTGGAAAGTCTGACGGGATGGTGTGAGAGGAGATCACCAACTGAACTGATGGCCTGCATGAAGGATCGTGTACTCTGGAGAAGCATAATAGTCAACGCCAGTCAGCACGGCACCTGATGATGATGATGATGAGTTTACCTAAGTGACGGAACAGCCCTAAACAGAAACGGATCTTGTGATAGATATAGAATTAAGGGAAATTGGAAGTGGAGAGAATAGATAGGTAGTTCTAAGTACAGAACATGATGATGGTAATGGCGCTGCATATAGCAGATGTAATTAAAAACTCACATACAAAGCTAAACCATATATTAGGAACCAAACAAGTTGGGCAATCAACCATGTGAAACATGAGACGAGGCAATTATCAGATAATAAACCGTGTTTACGATGAGTGAACATACAGTGCATGCAGGGTTTAATCTGGCACGGTTGTGTATATAATCCAGGTAGTGTCGTTACTGGCTGTTTCATTCAACCGTGAGTCCCTGGTAAGTTCTTGTACGTGGTGCTAGTACCTATCTCATCCAGCACTGTCTTGTGTGTCCTCTCACTTCAAGTCTTCTGTAGAAGTTTAGTATTGTTATATCCTGTTTGTCTGTCAGATTCTGCGTGATGCCTGCTTTCTCATATTTTTTATTTATTTCTTTGAATGTGGTTTTATATATGTTTTGTGTCCCACCAGATTTCTACAAAGCGTGACTTTGTTTCATATATTTCGTTGCCTCTAGTATTTAACAGCTGTTATTCTGTTACGTGTCTTACAAGATCTATTTACCGCTTGAGAACACAGCTGGTTGTGTTTTGTGTAAATTGATATGTGCCTGTATCTGTCTTTAGGTTTCTGTGGTTGTCTTTGCCTTTGGTTTTCTATGTCTGCAACTGACTTTTGTTTGCTGTTATCATCCATCCATCCACGTCTTCGGCCAACGAACGGCTAAGCAGTCACCATCCAGTACGCTCTTTGGGTCTTGCAGGGCAGCAACAAACCCTCTCCACCTCTCACGGTCTGTGGCCAACCTTTGTATTTTGCCTCAGCTGCCAGGTATGTTACTCATTTCAGCGTCTACAGTTCTCCACCAGGTAACCATGTGTCGTCCTCTCTTTCCTTTTCCCTCGACTGTCCATCTCATAGCTGTTTTAGCAATGTTTCTGGGGTCTCTTCTCACAACACATGACCAGCATTTGTTGTTGTTGTTTTTGCTATTATGACAAGCATATCTTCTAGTTCACACTGGGCAAGTACGTGTCTGTTATTTATTGTCTGTGGTCAGTAAATATTTCTGAGCCAGGTTGTGTGGAATGAGGATGATTCGCTCATTTCCTTTTCAGTTGTTCTCCAGATTTCTCCTACACATAGACAACAGACAACTTTGAAACAGCTGTTTTGGTTCTAGTACTGTACTGGGAGGACTTTCAGATGTGTCTAAGATTAATGAAAGCTGTTTTAGTTTTATTTATTCTACTCTTTATGTCTTTATGTGTTCCTCCATCTGGTGTTAGCACGCTGTCAAGATATGTGAAGGTATGTGTTTCTCTTAGGATGTTGGTCGTTAATTTTAATTGCTCCTCGGTTTTCTGTATTTATATTTTTTATTAATGATTCTTTATGTTGATGTTAGCCCCACTTGTCTGCTGATTGTTTCTAGAGTGCGCTGTATAAAATGTCCTATGCCGCATGACTTAGAGGGAACATAACATCTAGCCTATAGGTACAGAAAAGTAGGGACCGATCCAACCATAACTAGAGAAAAGTAAAGACATATAAAACCAGAGAGAGAAAGAGAGAGAGAGAGAGAGAAAGAGAGAGAGAGAATTTAAACTAGATATATTTATTAAAGAAATTAAAACACATTTAGAAGAAGCACCACTTTTTTTCCTATTGCCAACAGCAACCAAACATCATCATCATGTGCCGGCTATCGATATTAAACGTTCTGCTTATTCTTCCTATTCTAACATCAGCTAAAGGCGGTGAGTAATAGAAGTATATGTGTGTTTTTATTTCCGGGTGTTCTTTGAAACGTTATGGCACTGTTGTATGTTAAGTTCTGTGCATCTTGTTCATCTCAGCGGTGAAGTGCTTACTGCACTGGACTCTGACTCGTGTCAAGCAGGAGGATGTGTACTTTGCTACATCAGGAGGTGTGAAAGGGAAGACAGCCAGACGTGATGCGGGCCACATCGCCCACTAGAATGCCAGCAGTTGTCGTTAAAAATATTAGGACTTTGAGTACTGTTATTACCCTAACGTATATGCATTTTGTTACAGGTCCTTAACTCTTTATACAAAGACCAGATACATCTTTATTATATAACTTCTTGTTTGACACTGGATGCAGTTTGATACTCTAAAGCTTACAATTACATTTTATATAACGTGCATGACTGCAGACTCATGAAATACGAATAAAGTACGGGATAAAGTGCAAAAAAAACTTTCGAGTGGAACATAAAAAGCAATGTAAGGAAATGTTGAAGAATAAATTGAAGTTCCATTAAACTATAACCATTTCTGCATACTATACTCAAATATGAAGTCAAGGTGACCAATGGTAGTGAAAGGACAAAGTTCGTCAATAGTCAACAGTGAGAGTAAAGTCAACACTTAGTGTAAAGTCAACACTTAGTGTAAAATCA
This sequence comes from Achatina immaculata, assembly GCA_009760885.1. Lineage (NCBI taxonomy): Eukaryota > Metazoa > Mollusca > Gastropoda > Stylommatophora > Achatinidae > Lissachatina > Lissachatina immaculata. The sequence goes on from CM019712.1 coordinate 27,781,163, forward strand.
ACACTTAGTGTAAAGTCAACACTGACAGTAAAGTCAACACTTACTGTAAAGTCAACACTCAGAGTAAAGTCAACACTCAGAGTAAAGTCAACACTTAGTGTAAAGTCAACACTTAGTGTAAAGTCAACACTTAGTGTAAAGTCAACACTTACTGTAAAGTCAACACTTAGAGTAAAGACAACACTGACAGTAAAGTCAACACTTAGAGTAAAGTAAACACTCAGAGTAAAGTCAACACTAAGAGTAAAATCAACACTTAGAGTAAATTCAACACTTAGAGTAAAGTAAATACTTAGATTAAAATCAAAACTCAGAGTAAAGTCACCTCTTAGTGTAAAGTCAACACTCAGAGTAAAGTCACCACTTAGTGTAAAGTCAACACTCAGAGTAAAGTAACCACTTAGTGTAAAGTCAACACCTAGATTAAAGTCAACACTCAGAGTAAAGTTAACACTTAGAATAAAGTCAGCAACCAGAGTAAAGTCAAAACTCAGAGTAAACTCAAAACTTAGATTAAAGTCAACACTTAGTTTAAAGTATTCACTCAGAGTAAAGTCAACACTTAGATCAAAGTCAATACTTATATAAAAGTCAACACTCAGAGTAAAGATAACACTTAGATTAAAGTCAACACTTATATGAAAGTCAACATTCAGAGTAAAGTCAACACTTACTGTAAAGTCAACACTTATATTAAAGTCAACACTCAGAGTAAAGTCAACACTTACTGTAAAGTCAACACTCAAAGTCAACACTGAGAGTAAAGTCAACAGTTAGATTAAAGTCAACACTCAGAGTAAAGTCAACACCTGGATTAGAGTCAACATTCAGAGTAAAGTCAACACTTAGATTACAGTCAACACTCAGAGTAAATTCAACATTTAGATTAAAATCAACACTGAGAGTAAAGTCAACACTTAGAGTAAAGTCAACACTCAAAGTAAAGTCAACACTCGGAGTAAAGTCAACACTTAGATTAAAGTCAACACTTAAAGTAAACTCAACACTCAGTGCAAAGTCAACACTTAGTGTTAAGTCAGCATATAGTGTAAAGTCTACACTCAGAGTAAAGTCAACGCTAAGAGTAAAGTCAACACAGAGTGTAAAGTCAACACTCAGAGTAAAGTCACCACTTAGTGTAAAGTCAACATATAGATTAAAGTCAACACTCAGAGTAAAGTTAACACTTAGATTAAAGTCAGCAACCAGAGTAAAGTCAACAATCAGAGTAAAATCAAAACTTAGATTAAAGTCAACACTTAGTGTAAAGTCAACACTCAGAGTAAAGTCAGCATATAGTGTAAAGTCTACACTCAGAGTAAAGTCAACGCTAAGAGTAAAGTCAACACAGAGTGTAAAGTCAACACTCAGAGTAAAGTCACCACTTAGTGTAAAGTCAACATATAGATTAAAGTCAACACTCAGAGTAAAGTTAACACTTAGATTAAAGTCAGCAACCAGAGTAAAGTCAACAATCAGAGTAAACTCAAAACTTAGATTAAAGTCAACACTTAGTGTAAAATCAACACTCAGAGTAAAGTCAGCACTTAGATCAAAGTCAATACTTATATAAAAGTCAACACTCAGAGTAAAGATAACACTTAGATTAAAGTCAACACTCAGAGTAACGTAAATATTTAGATTAAAGTCAACACTCAGAGTAAAGTAAACATTTAGATTAAAGTCAACACTCTGAGTAAAGACAAAACTTAGATTAAATTCAACACTTATATTAAAGTCACCACTCAGAGTAAAGTCAACATTTAATGAAAAGTCAACACTAAGAGTAAAGTCAACACTTAGAGTAAAGTCACCACTTAAATTAAAGTCAACACTCCGAGTAAAGTCAACACTTACTGTAAAGTCAACACTCGGAGTAAAGTCAACACTTACTGTAAAGTCAACACTCGGAGTAAAGTCAACACTTAGAGTAAAGTCAAAACTTATATTAATTTCAATACTCAGAGTAAAGTCAACACTTATATTAAAGTTAACACTCAGAGTAAAGTCAACACTTACTGTAAAGTCAACACTCAGAGTAAAGTCACGACTTATTGTAAAGTACACATTTAGGTTAAAGTCAACAATCAGAGTAAAGTCAACACTTAGATTAAAGTCAACACTGAGAGTAAAGTCAACACTGAGAGTAAAGTCAACACTCAGATTAAAGTCAACACCCAGAGTAAAGTCAACACTTACTGTAAAGTCAGCACTTAGTTTAAAGTCAACACTTAGTGTAAAGTCAACACTTAGTGTAAATTCGACACTCAAAGTAAAGTCAACATTCAGAGTAAAGTCAACACTGAGATTAAAGTCAACACCTAGATTAAAGTCAACACTAAGATTAAAGTCAACAGTTAGAGTAAAGTCAACACTTAGATTAAAGTCAACACTGATAGTAAAGTTAACACTGAAAATAAAGTCAACACTCAGACTAAAGTCAACACTGAGAGTAAAATCAACACTATGAGTAAAGTCAACACTCAGAGAAAAGTCAACACTCAGAGTAAATTCTACACTCAGTGTAAAGTCAACACTTTGTGTAAAGTCAACACTCAGAGTAAAGTCAAAACTTAGTTCAAAGTCAACACTTATATTAAAATCAACACTCAGAGTAAAGTCAACACTTACTGCAAAGTCAACACTTATATTAAAGTCAACACTCAGAGTAAAGTCAACACTTATATTAAAGTTAACACTCAGAGTAAAGTCAACACTTACTGTAAAGTCAACACTCAGAGTAAAGTCACGACTTATTGTAAAGTACACATTTAGGTTAAAGTCAACAATCAGAGTAAAGTCAACACTTAGATTAAAGTCAACACTGAGAGTAAAGTCAACACTGAGAGTAAAGTCAACACTCAGATTAAAGTCAACACCCAGAGTAAAGTCAACACTTACTGTAAAGTCAGCACTTAGTTTAAAGTCAACACTTAGTGTAAAGTCAACACTTAGTGTAAATTCGACACTCAAAGTAAAGTCAACATTCAGAGTAAAGTCAACACTGAGATTAAAGTCAACACCTAGATTAAAGTCAACACTAAGATTAAAGTCAACAGTTAGAGTAAAGTCAACACTTAGATTAAAGTCAACACTGATAGTAAAGTTAACACTGAAAATAAAGTCAACACTCAGACTAAAGTCAACACTGAGAGTAAAATCAACACTATGAGTAAAGTCAACACTCAGAGTAAAGTCACCACTCAGAGTAAAGTCAACACTGACAGTAAAGTCAACACTTTGTGTAAAGTCAACACTCAGAGTAAAGTCAAAACTTAGTTCAAAGTCAACACTTATATTAAAATCAACACTCAGAGTAAAGTCAACACTTACTGCAAAGTCAACACTTATATTAAAGTCAACACTCAGAGTAAAATCAACACTTAGATTAAAGTCAAAACTCAGAGTAAAGTCAAGACTTACTGTAAAGTCAACACTCGGAGTAAAGTCAACACTCAGAGTAAAGTCAACAGGTCCTTAACTCTTTATACAAAGACCTGATACATCTTTATTATATAACTTCTTGTTTGACACTGGATGCAGTTTGATACTCTAAAGCTTACAATTACATTTTATATAACGTGCATGACTGCAGACTCATGAAATACGAATAAAGTACGGGATAAAGTGCAACAAAAACTTTCGAGTGGAACATAAAAAGCAATGTAAGGAAATGTTGAAGAATAAATTGAAGTTCCATTAAACTATAACCATTTCTGCATACTATACTCAAATATGAAGTCAAGGTGACCAATGGTAGTGAAAGGACAAAGTTCGTCAATAGTCAACAGTGAGAGTAAAGTCAACACTTAGTGTAAAGTCAACACTTAGTGTAAAGTCAACACTTAGTGTAAAGTCAACACTGACAGTAAAGTCAACACTTACTGTAAAGTCAACACTCAGAGTAAAGTCAACACTCAGAGTAAAGTCAACACTTAGTGTAAAGTCAACACTTAGTGTAAAGTCAACACTTACTGTAAAGTCAACACTCAGAGTAAAGACAACACTGACAGTAAAGTCAACACTTAGAGTAAAGTAAACACTCAGAGTAAAGTCAACACTAAGAGTAAAATCAACACTTAGAGTAAATTCAACACTTAGAGTAAAGTAAATACTTAGATTAAAATCAAAACTCAGAGTAAAGTCACCTCTTAGTGTAAAGTCAACACTCAGAGTAAAGTCACCACTTAGTGTAAAGTCAACACTCAGAGTAAAGTAACCACTTAGTGTAAAGTCAACACCTAGATTAAAGTCAACACTCAGAGTAAAGTTAACACTTAGAATAAAGTCAGCAACCAGAGTAAAGTCAAAACTCAGAGTAAACTCAAAACTTAGATTAAAGTCAACACTTAGTTTAAAGTATTCACTCAGAGTAAAGTCAACACTTAGATCAAAGTCAATACTTATATAAAAGTCAACACTCAGAGTAAAGATAACACTTAGATTAAAGTCAACACTTATATTAAAGTCAACATTCAGAGTAAAGTCAACACTTACTGTAAAGTCAACACTTATATTAAAGTGAACACTCAGAATAAAGTCAACACTTAGAGTAAACTCAACACTCAAAGTAAACACTGAGAGTAAAGTCAACACTTATATTAAAGTCAACACTCAGAGTAAAGTCAACACTTAGATTTCAGTCAACACTCAGAGTAAAGTCAACACTTAGATTAAAGTCAACACACAGAGTAAATTCAACACTTAGATTAAAATCAACACTGAGAGTAAAGTCAACACTGAGAGTAAAGTCAACACTTAGATTAAAGTCAACACTGAGAGTAAAGTCAACACTCAGTGTAAAGTCAACACTTAGATTAAAGTCAACACTTGAGTAAACTCAACACTCAGTGTAAAGTCAACACTTTTTGTAAAGTCAACATATAGTGTAAAGTCAACACTCAGAGTAAAGTCAACGCTAAGAGTAAAGTCAACACTTATATTAAAGTCAACACTAGTAGTAAAGTTATCACTGAGACTAAAGTCAACAGTCAGAGTAAAGTCAACACTCAGTAAAAAGTCAACGCGTGGTGTAAAGAATACACTTAATCGAAAGTCAACACTCAGAGTAAAGTCAACGCTCAGAGTAAAGTAAACACTTAGAGTAAACTCAACACTCAGAGTAAATTCACCACTTAGTGTAAAGTCAACACTCAGAGTAAAGTCAACAAATAGTGTAAAGTTAACACTAAGGGTAAAGTCACCACTTGGTGTAAAGTCAACACTCAGAGTAAAGTCACCACTTAGTGTAAAGTCAACACCTAGATTAAAGTCAACACTCAGAGTAAAATTAACACATAGATTAAAGTCAGCAACCAGAGTAAAGTCAACACTCAGAGTAAATTCAAAACTTACTGTAAAGTCAACACTTAGTGTAAAGTCAATACTCAGAGTAAAGTCAACACTTTGATTAAAGTCAGCACTTATATTAAAGTCAACACTCAGAGTAAAGACAACACTTACATTAAAGTCAACACTCAGAGTAAAGTCAACACTTAGATTAAAGTCAACACTCAGAGTAAAGTCAACACTTAGAGTAAAGTCAACACTTAAAATAATGTCAACACTCAGAGTAAAGTCAAAACTTAGATCAAAGTCAACACTTATATAAAAGTCAACACTCAGAGCAAAAATAACACTTAGATTAAGTCAACACTCAGAGTAAAGTAAACACATAGAGTAAAGTCAACACCTATATTAAAGTCAACATTCAGAGGAAAGTCAACACTTACTGTAAAGTCAACACTTATTTTAAAGTCAACACTGAGAGTAAAGTCAACACTTACTGTAAAGTCAACACTCAAAGTCAACACTGAGAGTAAAGTCAACATTTAGATTAAAGTCAACACTCAGAGTAAAGTCAACACTTAGATTACAGACAACATTCGGAGTAAAGTCAACACTTAGATTACAGTCAACACTCAGAGTAAATTCAACATTTAGATTAAAATGAACACTAAGAGTAAAGTCAACACTTAGATTAAAGTCATCACTCAAAGTAAAGTCAACACTCAGAGTAAAGTAAACACTTAGATTAAACTCAACACTCAGTGTAAAGTCAGCACTTAGTGTTAAGTCAGCAAATAGTGTAAAGTCTACACTCAGAGTAAAGTCAACGCTAATAGTAAAGTCAACACTTAGATTAAAGTCAACACTAGTAGTAAAGTTATCACTGAGAGTAAAGTCAACACTCAGAGTAAAGTCAACAATCAGTGAAAAGTCAACACGTAGTGTAAAGTCAACACTTAGAGTAAAGTCAACACTCAGAGTAAAGTCAACACTTAGTGTAAAGTCAACATACAGAGTAAAGTCGCCACTTAGTGTAAAGTTATCACTGAGAGTAAAGTCAACACTCAGAGTAAAGTCAACACTCAGTGAAAAGTCAACACGTAGTGTAAAGTCAACACTTAGAGTAAAGTAAACATTTAGAGTAAACTCAACACTCAGAGTAAAGTCAACACTTAGAGTAAACTCAACACTCAGAGTAAAGTCAACACTTAGCGTAAAGTCAATACTCAGAGTAAAGTCGCCACTTAGGGTAAAGTCAACACTCAGAGTAAAGTCACCACTTAGTGTAAATTCAACAACTAGATTAAAGTCAACACTCAGAGTAAAGTTAAAACTTAGATTAAAGTCAGCAACCAGAGTAAAGTTAACACTCAGAGTAAACTCAAAACTTAGATTAAAGTCAACACTTAGTGTAAAGTCAACACTCAGAGTAAAGTCAGCAGTTAGATCAAAGTCAATACTTATATAAAAGTCAACACTCAGAGTAAAGATAACACTTAGATTAAATTCAATACTTAGATTAAAATCAACACTGAGAATAAAGTCAACACTCAGAGTAAAGTCAACACTTAGATTAAAGTCTACACTTAGAGTAAAGTCAACACTGAGAGTAAAGTCAACACTTAGATTAAAGTCAACACTCAGAGTAAAGTCAACACTCAGTGTAAAGTCAACACTTAGATTAAAGTCAACACTTGAGTAAACTCAACACTCAGTGTAAAGTCAACACTTTGTGTAAAGTCAACATATAGTGTAAAGTCAACACTCAGAGTAAAGTCAACGCTAAGAGTAAAGTCAACACTTATATTAAAGTCAACACTAGTAGTAAAGTTATCACTGAGACTAAAGTCAACAGTCAGAGTAAAGTCAACACTCAGTAAAAAGTCAACGCGTGGTGTAAAGAATACACTTAATCGAAAGTCAACACTCAGAGTAAAGTCAACGCTCAGAGTAAAGTAAACACTTAGAGTAAAGTCACACTCAGAGTAAATTCACCACTTAGTGTAAAGTCAACACTCAGAGTAAAGTCAACAAATAGTGTAAAGTTAACACTAAGGGTAAAGTCACCACTTGGTGTAAAGCCAACACTCAGAGTAAAGTCACCACTTAGTGTAAAGTCAACACCTAGATTAAAGTCAACACTCAGAGTAAAATTAACACATAGATTAAAGTCAGCAACCAGAGTAAAGTCAACACTCAGAGTAAATTCAAAACTTACTGTAAAGTCAACACTTAGTGTAAAGTCAATACTCAGAGTAAAGTCAACACTTTGATTAAAGTCAGCACTTATATTAAAGTCAACACTCAGAGTAAAGACAACACTTACATTAAAGTCAACACTCAGAGTAAAGTCAACACTTAGATTAAAGTCAACACTCAGAGTAAAGTCAACACTTAGAGTAAAGTCAACACTTAAAATAATGTCAACACTCAGAGTAAAGTCAAAACTTAGATCAAAGTCAACACTTATATAAAAGTCAACACTCAGAGCAAAAATAACACTTAGATTAAAGTCAACACTCAGAGTAAAGTAAACACATAGAGTAAAGTCAACACCTATATTAAAGTCAACATTCAGAGGAAAGTCAACACTTACTGTAAAGTCAACACTTATTTTAAAGTCAACACTGAGAGTAAAGTCAACACTTACTGTAAAGTCAACACTCAAAGTCAACACTGAGAGTAAAGTCAACATTTAGATTAAAGTCAACACTCAGAGTAAAGTCAACACTTAGATTACAGACAACATTCGGAGTAAAGTCAACACTTAGATTACAGTCAACACTCAGAGTAAATTCAACATTTAGATTAAAATGAACACTAAGAGTAAAGTCAACACTTAGATTAAAGTCATCACTCAAAGTAAAGTCAACACTCAGAGTAAAGTAAACACTTAGATTAAACTCAACACTCAGTGTAAAGTCAGCACTTAGTGTTAAGTCAGCAAATAGTGTAAAGTCTACACTCAGAGTAAAGTCAACGCTAATAGTAAAGTCAACACTTAGATTAAAGTCAACACTAGTAGTAAAGTTATCACTGAGAGTAAAGTCAACACTCAGAGTAAAGTCAACACTCAGTGAAAAGTCAACACGTAGTGTAAAGTCAACACTTAGAGTAAAGTCAACACTCAGAGTAAAGTCAACACTTAGTGTAAAGTCAACATACAGAGTAAAGTCGCCACTTAGTGTAAAGTTATCACTGAGAGTAAAGTCAACACTCAGAGTAAAGTCAACACTCAGTGAAAAGTCAACACGTAGTGTAAAGTCAACACTTAGAGTAAAGTAAACATTTAGAGTAAACTCAACACTCAGAGTAAAGTCAACACTTAGAGTAAACTCAACACTCAGAGTAAAGTCAACACTTAGCGTAAAGTCAATACTCAGAGTAAAGTCGCCACTTAGGGTAAAGTCAACACTCAGAGTAAAGTCACCACTTAGTGTAAATTCAACAACTAGATTAAAGTCAACACTCAGAGTAAAGTTAAAACTTAGATTAAAGTCAGCAACCAGAGTAAAGTTAACACTCAGAGTAAACGCAAAACTTAGATTAAAGTCAACACTTAGTGTAAAGTCAACACTCAGAGTAAAGTCAGCAGTTAGATCAAAGTCAATACTTATATAAAAGTCAACACTCAGAGTAAAGATAACACTTAGATTAAATTCAATACTTAGATTAAAATCAACACTGAGAATAAAGTCAACACTCAGAGTAAAGTCAACACTTAGATTAAAGTCTACACTTAGAGTAAATACAACACTCAGTGTAAAGTCAACACTCAGAGTAAAGTCAACGCTAAGAGTAAAGTCAACACTTAGATTAAAATCAACACTAGTAGTAAAGTTATCACTGAGACTAAAGTCAACATTCAGAGTAAAGTCAAAACTCAGTGAAAAGTCAACGCGTAGTGTAAAGTCAACACTTAATCGAAAATCAACACTCAGAGTAAAGTCAACGCTAAGAGTAAAGTAAACACTTAGATTAAAGTCAACACTCAGAGTAATGTCAACACTTAGAGTAAACTCAACACTCTGAATAAAGTCACCACTTAGTGTAAATTCAACACTCAGAGTAAAGACACCTCTTAGTGTAAAGTCAACACTCAGAGTAAAGTCAACACTTAGTGTAAAGTCAACACAAAGAGTAAAGTCACCATTTGGTGTAAAGTCAACACTCAGAGTAAAGTCAACACTTAATGTAAAATCAACACCTAGATTAAAGTCAACACTCAGAGTAAAATTATCACATAGATTAAAGTCAGCAACCAGAGTAAAGTCAACACACAAAGAGTAAATTCAAACTTACTGTAAAGTCAACACTTAGTGTACAGTCAATACTCAGAGTAAAGTCAATACTTTGATCAAAGTCAGAACTTATATTAAAGTCAACACTCAGAGTAAAGACAACACTTAGATTAAAGTCAACACTCACAGTAAAGTCAGCACTTAGAGTAAAGTCAACAATTAGAATAAAGTCAACACTTAGAGTAAAGTCAACACTCAGACTAAAGTCAACACTTATATTAAAGTCACCACTCAGAGTAAAGTCAACATTTAATGAAAAGTCAACATTAAGAGTAAAGTCAACACTTAGAGTAAAGTCAACACTTAAATTAAAGTCAACACTCCGAGTAAAGTCAACACTTACTGTAAAGTCAACACTCGGAGTAAAGTCAACACTCAGAGTAAAGTCTACACTCATAGTAAATTCAACACTCAGAGAAAAGTCAACACTTATATTAAAGTTAACACTCAGAGTAAAGTCAACACTTACTGTAAAGTCAACACTCAGAGTAAAGTCACGACTTATTGTAAAGTACACATTTATATTAAAGTCAACACTCAGAGTAAAGACAACACTTAGATTAAAGTCAACACTCACAGTAAAGTCAGCACTTAGAGTAAAGTCAACAATTAGAATAAAGTCAACACTTAGAGTAAAGTCAACACTCAGACTAAAGTCAACACTTATATTAAAGTCAACACTTAGATTAAAGTCAGCATTTAGTGTAAAGTCAACATTCAGAGTAAAGTCAACACTTAGAGTAAAGTCAACACTTAAATTAAAGTCAACACTCCGAGTAAAGTCAACACTTACTGTAAAGTCAACACTCGGAGTAAAGTCAACACTTAGAGTAAAGTCAAAACTTATATTAATTTCAATACTCAGAGTAAAGTCAACACTTATATTAAAGTTAACACTCAGAGTAAAGTCAACACTTACTGTAAAGTCAACACTCAGAGTAAAGTCACGACTTATTGTAAAGTACACATTTAGATTAAAGTCAACAATCAGAGTAAAGTCAACACTTAGATTAAAGTCAACACTGAGAGTATAGTCAACACTGAGAGTAAAGTCAACACTCAGAGTAAAGTCAACACCCAGAGTAAAGTCAACACTTACTGTAAAGTCAGCACTTAGTTTAAAGTCAACACTTAGTGTAAAGTCAACACTTAGTGTAAATTCGACACTCAAAGTAAAGTCAACATTCAGAGTAAAGTCAACACTGAGATTAAAGTCAACACCTAGATTAAAGTCAACACTAAGATTAAAGTCAACAGTTAGAGTAAAGTTAACACTTAGATGAAAGTCAACACTGATAGTAAAGTTAACACTGAAAATAAAGTCAACACTCAGACTAAAGTCAACACTGAGAGTAAAATCAACACTATGAGTAAAGTCAACACTCAGAGAAAAGTCAACACTCAGAGTAAATTCTACACTCAGTGTAAAGTCAACACTTTGTGTAAAGTCAACACTCAGAGTAAAGTCAAAACTTAGATTAAAGTCACACTCACAGGCATATGTTGCAATGGGAAAGATGCATGCCCCTAAGAATCTTATTTTTGCAGTTCTGTCTGTTCCTCTCCACAGATTCTTTAGTTGGTTTATTTTTGTAAGAGCGACATATGTCCTCCTTTTAATTTCCCTCATTGTATCTCCATTATTTGTTAGTAATGATTCAATATATTCAAAGCTCTACACCTCTTCTAATTTTTCCTTATTGATATTTATTTCAGCTACCTTATTTGTTCTGTCAGTTGTCATCAATTTAGTTTTCTTCGCGTTAAGATAGAGGTGTTGATCTTCACTATACTTACGGACTGATATGATTAGTTTTTCCATTCCTTTTTGTGTTGTGGACAGTAATACTGTGATCATCAGCATATCTAATCTCTGGTATTTCATAACCTCAAATTTTTATGACATCGTAATATTCTTTGTCTACATCTTCTCTAACATTCCTCATTATATTTTCAGTATACAAGTTAAATAAGTAAGGTGACAAAATGCACTCCTGACAGACCCCTTGTTATGTCAAACCAAATCTTGTTTTAACATTTATCCTTACTGCTGCTTGTTGGTTTAGATACAATAGTGATATTAATTGTATCAAATGTGTTGGAAATACCATTTTTTCCATTATTACCCAAAGTTACTGGTGTTGTACACAATCAAATGCCTTTGAATAGTCTATAAAGATAAACATAGATTCACATTAAATTATCTGCATTTCTCTATTATTAATCTTATATTGAATACGTGGTCTCGTATTCCTCTTCCTTGTCTAAAACCAGCTTGGACCATATTGACTTCGTCTATTTTATTACGAATTGTGCTCATTATGATTTTAATAGAATTTTACTGACATATTAGCTCCCCACAGACTCCAAATAATGTTCGCTGTTCTTTATTACAGGATATGAGCTTGGTACATTGCCGAAAGGAAACACACAGTCTTGTCTGAACTTAAAGTGTCCAGATTTACCACCCAGAACCTGTAGAGATGTTAAGACACAACAACCCAGAGCAGTAGCTACGTTGGCAGACGGACTTGAAGTGTTGTGTGACACACAGACAGACGGTGGAGGCTGGATTGTCATACAAAGTCGGAAGAGCTCAGACGTGGACTTCTACAGGAACTGGACAGATTACAAATATGGATTCGGGAAACTCAAAGGCAATTTATGGTTTGGCAATGAGAAGATTCATCGTTTAACAACCCAGCGTCAGTACCAACTGAGGGTAGACTTTACTTTCAACAATTCAGATTTCTTCGCTGTTTATTCCAATTTTCGTGTGCTCAGTGAATCTGAAAATTATCGACTTGAAGTTGGTGGTTACTCAGGCAACGCTGGAGACAGCCTTCAGTACCAAAACGGAATGTCATTTACCACTCCAGACCGGGACAATGATTTGATCAACGATAACTGTGCCCAGGAGTTTCGCGGAGCTTTCTGGTACAGAGACTGCCACTTGGTTAATCTGAACGGTCAGTGGGGTTCGACGGAGTATGGTGAAGGTGTAAACTGGTACAATGTCACTGACCACTTCCATTCAGCTACGTCGACTGAAATGAAAATAAGACCAGTGGACTGACATAAGTACGTTAGATATACAGGCTGACACAGATTTCTTTTTTCTGAAACTGGTGATCCTACATCCCTTCTAATCCTGACCTGTATTGTGCTACACGGGCAGTAGATGGCGCTGTATGTAACATACAGAACCATGCGAGGAAAGACATTTGCAGATAATATCAAGTTATTCTCATTTGTGTAATTCATTTTGTTTCTTTCATTCACTTTTTTCCAGTGCTATATTTAGTTTTCTTGAAGTTTTCTTTTCTCTCATTTATTTTTGTGTCACCTCTATAATCCGACAATATTTAGGAGCAACAGTTGCCTGGAAATTGATATCCGATCTGTATCTTTTATCAACATAAATAAGAGAAATAAATAAATCACACAGATTTCTTTTGTTTCATTCCACACGATATATTTGTGTGTGTGCGTGCGTGCATGCATGCGTGCGTGTGTGTGTGTGTGTGTGTGTTTGTTTGTTCTTCTTCTCCTTCAGCTTTCCAAGCCATTAAGCCTCATTGCTGCAGATAAAGTTCGCCTCCATTCCTCTCTATTCCTAATCTTCTCTCTCCAGTTGGTGACACCAATTTCTTTTATATCCTCTTCTATGTTGTCTTTCCATCTCTGTCTTGGTTCACCCTTTGGTCCTGTTTCCCTCATCTCTTGTCTCTTTCTCTCTCTCTCTCTCTCTCTAAACCTTAAGTGCCAAGGGCACATGGGGCTTCCGGATGGGTTTTCCATAAATGCCTGTACTTTGCCTTTTTTCTGCTCTTGCTCAACATCCTTTCTGTTGTTCTTCTCCATGTCTCTTTTGGTCTGCCCTTACTTCTGTTCCCCTGTGGTGTCCATCTTAGTGCTATTTTTGGTAGTGAGTTGTCAGTCATTCGGAGCACATGTCCCAACCATCGCCAGCGTCTTTCCTCAATAACTGCTGTCAGTGGCTTCATCTGCATTTCTGCCAACAAGATGTTATTTCTTATGGTGTTTGGCCAAAATATTTTTCTAATTCTTCGTAAACATTTAGTCTGGAAAGAATTCAACTTCTTTTCTATAGTTTTGGTGATTTTCCAGCATTCAGTTCCATAGAGTAGTACACTTAGAACATTACTCTTAAATATTCTGATTTTCATATTTATGCTTAGTTTTTTTAGATGTCCATATAGTCCGCAGCATTGCAAAAGCCTGGTTTGCTATAGTAAGTCTGCTGTTGATGTCCTCTGTGCTGTCTCCATTTTCTACTGCTCTACTGCAAAGGTATACAAATTCGTTGACCTCTTCAACACTTAGATTACGGTCAACACTCAGAGTAAAGTCAACACTTAGATTAAAGTCAATACTCAGAGTAAAGTAACACTCAGATTAAAGTCAACAGTCAGAGTAAAGTCAACACTCAGAGTAAAGTCAACACTTACATTAAAGTCAACACTGGGAGTAAAGTCAACATTTAGATTAAAGTCAGCATTTAGTGTAAAGTTAACGCTCAGAGTAAAGTCAACACTCATAGTAAAATCGGGGCTCAGAGTAAAATCAGCATTCAGAGCAAAGTCAACACTTAGTGAAAGTTAAAACTTAGAGTAAAGTTAACACAGCGTGAAATCGTAAAGAGGCGAGAACATTGTCAAGTTTAGATATTTGACTTGAGAAAATGAGAACATTTCAACGTTACACCAACGACATTATGAAAATCAGTACAAGAAGGCAAGTCAGTTATGTACGGTGTTCCATAACGAAAACTGCGGCTCTTACCAGGTTGTTATTTAAGATAGGGAATAACAGCTGGACAGATTTGAGTGTGACCATATCACCCATTAGGGAACTGGTAGGTAACAGAAAGTCTAAACAATAACATAACTACGTGTATATACGAGTATGTCAACGCCATGCACATACGTCAAGTGCATTTCAACTGTATTTCCTACACGATTGCACAAAATGGAACAGGTAAAGAGTTATTTTGTTATTCACACCATTGTCTCATTATCATCATCATCATCAGGTGCCGTGCCGACTGGCGTTGGATATTATGCTTCTCCAGAGTACCCGATCCTTCATGCAGACCATCAGTTCAGTTGGTGATCTCTTCTCACGCCATCCCGTCAGACTGTCCAGTATCATTTCTCTTGGTCTTCCTCTTGATCTTCTTCCTTCTATTTTTCCTGTTGTTATAATATTTTCAATGCCCCCTCTTCTCATTGCATGTCCTATGAACGTACACTGTTTCTCTCTTATTTTTTAACAAGATTTTTTTGTCTCTCCAGCTCTTCTCATACATTCTTCATTAGTTATTTGTGCTGTCCAGGGGATTCGCTACATTCTTCTAATAAACCACATTTCTGCTGCTTCCAATGATTTTTGTGCAGACTTGCCTATTGTCCATGATTGACTTCCATATAACAAGATAGATTCAATTAATAAATAACAAATAAAACACCATTGTCTACACCATGGAATATGAAAAAAAAATATTGTGGGTACGCATATTTGTATATTTGTATTTATCGCATTCGATATGGATATAGATACTGTTGACTGAAACTTATGATGATTGGTTTAATTATGAATGCACTTCAGTGATACTAATGTCAGTTTCGTTCTTCTCTCTTCACTTGTAATAATGTATTTCGGTATATGTATATACATATAGGCATTCAATCTTCACTACTCCATGGTACTTCTCACCTATAGGCAGTTTATTGACGCTCAACACAGGAATTCACTCGGCACTAACGCTGAATTAATCAACTAAGTGCTTTCAATGCCGATCACGTAAACATTTACTTCACGACCGATGATGATGATGTTGGCAGAAGAATTCACGTTACTGATATATAATGTCATACCTAAAACTGATCAGCAAACATGAACAAGAAATCTATATGACATGCATCTCAATATAAGATGGCTGCCACAGGATACTAAATGAAATATGACCCTATTCTCTCTCACAAGAAAAATTCTTAATCACAAACATTCTAACCAACACTCAGAGTAAAGTCAACACTTACATTAAAGTCAACACTGAGAGTAAAGTCAACATTTAGATTAAAGTCAGCATTTAGTGTAAAGTTAACGCTCAGAGTAAAGTCAACACTCATAGTAAAATCAGTGCTCAGAGTAAAATCAGCATTCAGAGCAAAGTCAACGCTTAGTGAAAGTCAAAACTCAGAGTAAAGTCAACACTCAGAGTAAAGTCAACACAGCGTGAAATCGTAAAGAGGCGAGAACATTGTCAAGTTTAGATATTTGACTTGAGAAAATGAGAACATTTCAACGTTACACCAACGACATTATGAAAATCAGTACAAGAAGGCAAGTCAGTTATGTACGGTGTTCCATAACGAAAACTGCGGCTCTTACCAGGTTGTTATTTAAGATAGGGAATAACAGCTGGACAGATTTGAGTGTGACCATATCACCCATTAGGGAACTGGTAGGTAACAGAAAGTCTAAACAATAACATAACTACGTGTATATACGAGTATGTCAACGCCATGCACATACGTCAAGTGCATTTCAACTGTATTTCCTACACGATTGCACAAAATGGAACAGGTAAAGAGTTATTTTGTTATTCACACCATTGTCTCATTATCATCATCATCATCAGGTGCCGTGCCGACTGGCGTTGGATATTATGCTTCTCCAGAGTACCCGATCCTTCATGCAGACCATCAGTTCAGTTGGTGATCTCTTCTCACGCCATCCGTCAGACTGTCCAGTATCATTTCTCTTGGTCTTCCTCTTGATCTTCTTCCTTCTATTTTTCCTGTTGTTATAATATTTTCAATGCCCCCTCTTCTCATTGCATGTCCTATGAACGTACACTGTTTCTCTCTTATTTTTTAACAAGATTTTTTTGTCTCTCCAGCTCTTCTCATACATTCTTCATTAGTTATTTGTGCTGTCCAGGGGATTCGCTACATTCTTCTAATAAACCACATTTCTGCTGCTTCCAATGATTTTTGTGCAGACTTGCCTATTGTCCATGATTGACTTCCATATAACAAGATAGATTCAATTAATAAATAACAAATAAAACACCATTGTCTACACCATGGAATATGAAAAAAAATATTGTGGGTACGCATATTTTGTATATTTGTATTTATCGCATTCGATATGGATATAGATACTGTTGACTGAAACTTATGATGATTGGTTTAATTATGAATGCACTTCAGTGATACTAATGTCAGTTTCGTTCTTCTGTCTTCACTTGTAATAATGTACTTCGGTATATGTATATACATATAGGCATTCAATCTTCACTACTCCATGGTACTTCTCACCTATAGGCAGTTTATTGACGCTCAACACAGGAATTCACTCGGCACTAACGCTGAATTAATCAACTAAGTGCTTTCAATGCCGATCACGTAAACATTTACTTCACGACCGATGATGATGATGTTGGCAGAAGAATTCACGTTACTGATATATAATGTCATACCTAAAACTGATCAGCAAACATGAACAAGAAATCTATATGACATGCATCTCAATATAAGATGGCTGCCACAGGATACTAAATGAAATATGACCCTATTCTCTCTCACAAGAAAAATTCTTAATCACAAACATTCTAACCAACGCTGACAGTCACAAGTTCCACAGTTAAGGTATTCAACACGTAAAGACAAATATAAACTTATATGACTCACATGGATCCTTAAACTTCCATCTGGCACCAGATACAAATTTAGCCTTAGTCAGTCATTTGCATGTCCCTTGTGGATCTTTGCCTCCCTAACAGCTCTCCTGTAGGCCTCTCGGTTGTGAGCAAGATGCTCTGCTGCCGATGCTTCCATTTGCAGATTATAAATGATATCTTGCGGCAATCTTCGCCTTGGTCTTCCTCTCTTTCTTTTTCCCATTATGTACCCTTCCAAGCTGTCTTCTCTAAATTTTCATAAAGTGTAATGTGTCCAAAATATTTAGGTTTTCTCTCTTTAATCCTCTTTATTAGCCAGCCTTTTACAATATTAAGTTCGTGTAGTATGGATATATTTGTTCTTGTTTGTGTCCATGATATTTGAAGAACTACATATACATTTATGTGTTTCTCAGCTGTGTTGTTAAATGTCCAGGTCTCACAGGCATATGTTGCAATGGGAAAGATGCATGCCCCTAAGAATCTTATTTTTGCAGTTCTGTCTGTTCCTCTCCACAGATTCTTTAGTTGGTTTATTTTTTGAAGAGCGACATATGTCCTCCTTTTAATTTCCCTCATTGTATCTCCATTATTTGTTAGTAATGATTCAATATATTCAAAGCTCTACACCTCGTCTAATTTTTCCTTATTGATATTTATCTCCACTTCTTCCAGTTTTTCCTCATTGATACATATTTCAGTTGCCTTGTTTGTTCTGTCAGTTGTCATCAATTTAGTTTTCTTCGCATTAAGATAGAGGTGTTGATCTTCACTATACTTACGGACTGATATGATTAGTTTTTCCATTCCTTTTTGTGTTGTGGACAGTAATACTGTGATCATCAGCATATCTAATCTCTGATATTTCATAACCTCAAATTTTTATGACATCGTAATATTCTTTGTCTACATCTTCTCTAACATTCCTCATTATATTTTCAGTATACAAGTTAAATAAGTAAGGTGACAAAATGCACTCCTGACAGACCCCTTGTTATGTCAAACCAAATCTTGTTTTAACATTTATCCTTACTGCTGCCTGTTGGTTTAGATACAATAGTGATATTAATTGTATCAAATGTGTTGGAAATACCATTTTTTCCATTATTACCCAAAGTTACTGGTGTTGTACACAATCAAATGCCTTTGAATAGTCTATAAAGATAAACATAGATTCACATTAAATTATCTGCATTTCTCTATTATTAATCTTATATTGAATACGTGGTCTCGTATTCCTCTTCCTTGTCTAAAACCAGCTTGGACCATATTGACTTCGTCTATTTTATTACGAATTGTGCTCATTATGATTTTAATAGAATTTTACTGACATATTAGCTCCCCACAGACTCCAAATAATGTTCGCTGTTCTTTATTACAGGATATGAGCTTGGTACATTGCCGAAAGGAACACACAGTCTTGTCTGAACTTAAAGTGTCCAGATTTACCACCCAGAACCTGTAGAGATGTTAAGACACAACAACCCAGAGCAGTAGCTACGTTGGCAGACGGACTTGAAGTGTTGTGTGACACACAGACAGACGGTGGAGGCTGGATTGTCATACAAAGTCGGAAGAGCTCAGACGTGGACTTCTACAGGAACTGGACAGATTACAAATATGGATTCGGGAAACTCAAAGGCAATTTATGGTTTGGCAATGAGAAGATTCATCGTTTAACAACCCAGCGTCAGTACCAACTGAGGGTAGACTTTACTTTCAACAATTCAGATTTCTTCGCTGTTTATTCCAATTTTCGTGTGCTCAGTGAATCTGAAAATTATCGACTTGAAGTTGGTGGTTACTCAGGCAACGCTGGAGACAGCCTTCAGTACCAAAACGGAATGTCATTTACCACTCCGGACCGGGACAATGATTTGATCAACGATAACTGTGCCCAGGAGTTTCGCGGAGCTTTCTGGTATAGAGACTGCCACTTGGTTAATCTGAACGGTCAGTGGGGTTCGACGGAGTATGGTGAAGGTGTAAACTGGTACAATGTCACTGACCACTTCCATTCAGCTACGTCGACTGAAATGAAAATAAGACCAGTGGACTGACATAAGTACGTTAGATATACAGGCTGACACAGATTTTTTTTCGGAAACTGGTGATCCTACATCCCTTCTAATCCCAACCTGTATTTTGCTACACGGGCAGTAGATGGCGCTGTATGTAACATACAGAACCATGCGAGGAAAGACATTTGCAGATAATATCAAGTTATTCTCATTTGTGTAATTCATTTTGTTTCTTTCATTCACTTTTTTCCAGTGCTATATTTAGTTTTCTTGAAGTTTTCTTTTCTCTCATTTATTTTTGTGTCACCTCTATAATCCGACAGGATTTAGGAGCAACAGTTGCCTGGAAACTGATATCCGATCTGTATCTTTTATCAACATCAATAAGAGAAATATATAAATCACACAGATTTCTTTTGTTTCATTCCACACGATATATTTGTGTGTGTGCGTGCGTGCATGCATGCGTGCGTGTGTGTGTGTGTGTTTGTTTGTTCTTCTTCTCCTTCAGCTTTCCAAGCCACTAAGCCTCATTGCTGCAGATAAAGTTCGCCTCCATTCCTCTCTATTCCTAATCTTCTCTCTCCAGTTGGTGACACCAATTTCTTTTATATCCTCTTCTATGTTGTCTTTCCATCTCTGTCTTGGTTCACCCTTTGGTCCTGTTTCCCTCATCTCTTGTCTCTTTCTCTCTCTCTCTCTCTCTAAACCTTAAGTGCCAAGGGCACATGGGGCTTCCGGATGGATTTTCCATAAATGCCTGTACTTTGCCTTTTTTCTGCTCTTGCTCAGGTGAGCCCTCTATTGCTCAACATCCTCTCTGTTGTTCTTCTCCATGTCTCTTTTGGTCTGCCCTTACTTCTGTTCCCCTGTGGTGTCCATCTTAGTGCTATTTTTGGTAGCGAGTTGTCAGTCATTCGGAGCACATGTCCCAACCATCGCCAGCGTCTTTCCTCAATAATTGCTGTCAGTGGCTTCATCTGCATTTCTGCCAACAAGATGTTATTTCTTATGGTGTTTGGCCAAAATATTTTTCTAATTCTTCGTAAACATTTAGTCTGGAAAGAATTCAACTTCTTTTCTATAGTTTTGGTGATTTTCCAGCATTCAGTTCCATAGAGTAGTACACTTAGAACATTACTCTTAAATATTCTGATTTTCATATTTATGCTTAGTTTTTTAGATGTCCATATAGTCCGCAGCATTGCAAAAGCCTGGTTTGCTATAGTAAGTCTGCTGTTGATGTCCTCTGTGCTGTCTCCATTTTCTACTGCTCTACTGCAAAGGTATACAAATTCGTTGACCTCTTCTACTAACTTGCTATCTACTCTGAGTATATTTATGTTGTTCACAGTTTGCTTCATTTACTTTGTCTTTCCTACGTTGATCTTTAGTCCTATGTTGTTTGCATCTCTTGTGCATACATCATTTTCGTTTTTCTCTTCTCTTCCATTTTTCTACATGCCCCAGCCAGCGTAGTCTGTTCAGTTTCAAGACAGTTATAACTTGTTGGAATTTACATAAGCTGTTCAGTTCAGTGTTCTTTCTAGCTTTCCATTCTCCACTGTTGGTATCCTTTATCGGTCCAAAGATCCTTCTAAGGATCTTGTTTTCAAAGATCTGCAATTGTTGTTCATCTTTCTTTCTTGTACTCCATGTTTCTGATCCATACATGACGGCTGGTCTTATTTAGTTTTGTAGAATATTTTGGTGTTTTGGGACAGTATTTTGGATTTTAACGGGTGTTTCAGGGCAAAGTATATTTTATTCTCTGTACTCTGCTTTTAAGTGAACAGAAAGGCCTTACTTTGAACATCAAAAAGACAGAGACTATGGTTATATCTAAGAAACAGAATCCACCAGCATGCAGTATTAAATTAAACGGAACTATTCTAAAACAGGTGCAGAAATTCAAATACCTTGGAGCAGTAATAACTTCAGATGGGAAATGCAGAACATAAATTAGGAACAGAATAGGCCAAGCAAATACTGCATTTCAGAGAATGAGAAACATATTAACCAACACATCCTTATCAATGAATGTTAAAAAACGAGTCCTAAAATGCTATATTGAACCTATCTTGTTATATGGAAGTGAATCATGGACAATAGGCGAGTCTGCACAAAAATCATTGGAAGCAGCAGAAATGTGGTGTATTAGAAGAATGTTGCGAATCCCCTGGACAGCAAAAATAACTAATGAAGAATGTAGGAGAAGAGCTGGAGAGACAGATAAACCTTGTCAAAAAGATAAGAGAGAGGCAATGTACTTTCATAGGACATGCAATGAGAAGAGGGGGCATTGAAAATATTATAACAACAGGAAAAATAGAAGGAAGAAGATCAAGAGGAAGACCAAGAGAAATGATACTGGACAGTCTGACGGGATGGTGTGAGAGGAGATCACCAACTGAGCTGATGGCCTGCATGAAGGTTCGCGTACTCTGGAGAAGCATAATAGCCAACGCCAGTCGGCACGGCACATGATGGTGATGATGACTCTGCTTTTAATTTCCTCGCTTGATGTGTTGATTCTGTTGAAGATTGTGCCTAGATATTTGTATGTTTCTACTTTCCTAATAATCACCTCTCCAACATTTATATAATCTGGATCATTCTGGCTCTGGTCTCTTGATATTTTCATATACTCTTTCTTTTATATATATATATATATATATATATATACATATATATACATATATACACATATTTATAAGAATTATACTCAATAAAGATGGACTAATACTTCTTTCCCATCGCAACATATGCCTGTGAGACCTGGACACTTAACACAACAGCTGAGAAACCCATAAATGCCTTGTAGTATAAATGCTACAGAAGTGTTCTTCAAATATCATAGACACAAACAAGAACAAATATATCAATACTACAAGAACTTAAAATTGAAAAACGCTGGCTAGTAAAGAGGATTAAAGAGAGAAAACATAAATAATTTTGACACACTAAACTTCATGATAATGTAGATAAAATCTTCTTAGAAGGGTATATAATGGAAAAAAGAAAGAGAGGAAGACCAAGGCGAAGATGGCTGCAATACATGGTTGATGATCTGCAAATGGATGCATCAGCAACAGGCTGTCTTGCTCACAACCGAGAGGCCTACAGATGTGTTGTTAGGGAGGCAAAGTTCCGCAAGGGACATGCAAATGAATGAATTAATGAATACTTCCAATGGACAATGAATGAATGAAGAACAAAATATTATGCTATAGATAAATGCACATAACTGACATGTAACTTCATTCATATCAAATTATAAAGCAGTATCGAGGCTTCACTGAGGAAGTTAATTGAAATGGTATCGGAACGACAGGAACTGATCTCGAAAACTGATGTTGAATCTAATCTCAAATAATTCTAAACATCTTTTAATCTTTCATCTGAAAGTTAACCAGAAGTAGATAAACCGTTTCTTCAGCTCTCAGACATAAGGTAAGCGCTACAGCAATTATTAGTTGACACAACACACCTTGCAACAGCTCATCAACTTGGCGTAAACATTCCAGCAGCACATTTAATGAATGGGCTTGATGAACATGGAAATTGTGGCTCACATAAAAACAATGACGATACGTCGGCAGGTTTCCCTGCCATATGGCAATCCAGCATACAAACAAGAAACATACCAAGTACCCCAAAAAAAAAAAACAACACCCAAAAGAAAATTGCTACATAAAAATATAAACCGGACTACATGATGACGACAGTGGCTACACACGACCACACTGAACCACAGTCACATGAACACTAACCCACTCAGCCTAAAAATCATGCCGCCACGAGACCCCAAAATCACGTGACATTTTCTGGAAGCTCCTGGAGACTTGCTCTCGACAGTACAAAGATGCCTACAAACCAAGTGCGGTATTTTCCTTCCAAACAAACACGAATTACAGGAATACCTCGCATATTGCAACAATTATAATAAACAGAATATGATAACTAGTTGGCGCTACAGTGCAAAACGTAATACACCCGAATAACAGATGTAGTACAAAAGAAAATGGAGCCCATTTAAAAACATACAAATAATGAATAATAAATGTGAAGAAAGTTACATACGCAGACATACACTGGCTGTCTATAATGTTTATAATCCATCTAATTTTGCATCCATGTAATATAATTTAACCTGCATTACGGAGACGAAGATGGTGTCCAGTCTGACTGTCATCTACCCATAGCTGATATCCTAGTAAACAACCACAACTGACTTCCTAGCCAATTAGCTGACTTCCTAGCGAATTACACATAACTGATTAGTCAATTACACATAACTGACTTCCTAGCCAATTAAACATAACTGACTTCATAGCCAGTTACACATAATTGACTTCCTAGCCAATTACACATAGCTGACTTCCTAGTCAATTAGCTGACGTCCTAGCCAATTACACATAGCTTACTTCCTAGCCAATTACGCATACTGACTTCCTAGCCAATTACACATAGCTGACTTCCTAGCCAATTAACTGACTTCCTAGCCAATTACAACTTAGTTGACTTCCTAGCAAATTAGCTGCCTTTCTAGCCAATTACACATAGCTGACTTCCTAGCCAATTACACATAGCTGACTTCCTAGCCAATTACACATAGCTGACTTCCTAGCCAATTACACATACCTGACTTGATAGCCAACTATCCATAGATGACATCCTAGCAAATTACCCATAGGTGACTTCCTAGCCAACTTCATATAACTGAGTTCCTAGCCAACTACACATAGCTGACTTCCTAGCCAACTACACATAGCTGACTTCCTAGCCAACTACACATAGCTGACTTCCTAGCCAACTACACATAGCTGACTTCCTAGCCAACAACACATAGCTGACTTCCTAGCCAACTACACATAGCTAACTTCCTAGCCAACAACACATAGCTGCCTTGATAGTGTCGCAGTTTGCGAACAATAGCTGACTAGAACCCCTCTCTGTATGTATCTCCAGAAACAGGCCTAACCCTTTTAAGTAGGCAAGGATCATTACTCTTGGATGGATGCTGCCGCGCTCGGTGGAGTAGATATGGGGTTGTCCTGAATGCAATGAAGCCATAGTCTGAATTTTAAACTTTGAACTTTGAACTTCGGTAAAAAAAAAATACCCCACACTCTCTGGCCATTTAGCGCCACTCAGTGACTGCTAAAAATAGCGGCTGTAACTCGTTCCCAGTCCAGGACAAAGCGGACCATCAGTATCTTTATTGTGTGGACAGCGTAGGACTGAGCTCCAGTGAAGAAGAAGAAGATCGCCACCACGCGGGCAGACATAAAGTGGAGGAGAGAAATTCTCAAAAAACCAGCTGTTTAACGTAAGAAAAGAATAGTGAGAGTAAAACAAACGAAAATAAAAATGTGATGAGTAATTCATCTGACATAGGGTATTCAAAAACACTCTAATGAAACATATAAACAACAAAGTACCATGATGTCGTTCACTTCAGTTTAAGATTAGCAATCGTTGTAGAGAAACAGAAGGCAGACACAATAGAAAAGAAACGTTACACCTAGTTTATCTAACTGTCAGAACAGCCGGAACGAACATAAAAACAGAACTTCTGAGATACATACAATAAAGAGACATTATAAGTGGAGATAATAGATATGTAGTATTTGAAATTAACAAGGAAAAACAAAAATAATGAAATTTCCCATTAATCTGGAAGGAAGAATATACGTAGAAGGAGCAGATGTTGAAGAAGTAAACCAGTGTGCATACTTTGGCAGCTTCATAGCCCAGGATGGTGACACCAGAATGATGTGGATGCATCTGTTTTTGATTGTCTCTGTCTGTGGATGCATCTGTCTGTGGATGCATCTGTCTGTGGATGCATCTGTCTGTGGATGCATCTGTTTGTGATTGTCTCTGTCTGTGGATGCATCTGTTTGTGATTGTCTCTGTCTGTGGATGCATCTGTTTGTGATTGTCTCTGTCTGTGGATGCATCTGTTTGTGATTGTCTCTGTCTGTGGATGCATCTGTTTGTGATTGTCTCTGTCTGTGGATGCATCTGTTTGTGATAGTCTCTGTCTGTGGATGCATATGTCTATGATTGTCTCTGTCTGTGGATGCATCTGTTTGTGATTGTCTCTGTCTGTGGATGCATCTGTTTGTGATTGACTCTGAGTGTTGATTTCTCTAAGTGTATTTGACTCTGTGCGAGATTTTCTCAGTATGTGGGGGTCTCTGCTTGTTTCTTTTGTTCTGTGGTCATGTCTACCTGTGAATGTTTTATATTTGTGGTAGTTTCTAATAATGAAGACTTGTAAAGAAGATTAAACAGAGAAAACTTAAATATTAAACATTAAATTAAAAATATAAAAATATAAAATATAAAAATATTACTGTTTAAAATACTTAAATATTTTGGACATATTAACGTCATGAGAATTTAGATAAGACAGTCTTGGAAGGGTAAATAAGGGGGAAAAGAAAGATAGGAAGATCACACCGAAGATGGCTACATGATGTCGTTGATGATATGTGAATGGATGCATCAGAAGCAGGGCATCTTGCTTACAACCGAGAGGTCTACAGGAGAGCTGGTAGGGAGGCAAAGTTCTGCAAGGGACGTGCACATGACTTACTGACTGAATATGACGTATAACCCCAAGAGAAATATGTTTTTTCTTAATTTGTGACTAACAACATTTGTCATATAGTTAATTCTTCTTCTTCTTCTTCTTCTTTTTCTTCTTCTTCTTATTCTTTTTCTTCTTTTTCTTCTTCGTCTTCTCCTACTATTACTACGTCTAATTCTTCTTCTTCTTCGTCTTCTTCTACTATTACTACGTCTACTTCTTCTTCTTCTTATTCTTCTTCTTTTTCTTCTTCGTCTTCTTCTACTATTACTACTGCTACTTCTTCTTCTTCTTCTTCTTCTACTACTACTACTACTACTATTACTACTACTACTACTACTACTACTACTACTACTTCTACTACCACAACTCTTCTTCTTCTTCTTCTTCTACTACTACTACTACTACTACTACTACTACTACTACTACTACTACTACTACTACTATTACTACTACTACTACTACTACTACTACTACTACTACTACTACTACTACTACCACCACTACTACTACTATTCTTCTTCTTCTATTACTAATACTTCTTCTTCTTTTTCTTCAGTCAGTTTCGTAATCACATCTCTCCAAATACTCAGCTGAATCGCCTCCTTGAATCCTGTTGTCAACAGAAGCTATTAATAAGAACCTCAGAGTTTCTCCTCCATGCTTCTCTCTAGGGTCCATACCTGGCCTCTGAGGACTCTGTATATAGAGCAAATCTGTAGTATGGGTTCAGGAGTCGGGATGGAGGTCATGTTGGGACGTGAATTGGGTTCGGCGCAGGCTTTTTCTCGTGGAGATGAGAATTTAGTCTGACTCCCTGTTTCATAGCTTGAAGATTGTGGTATAGTGCTCAGTCTTATTATGGGTCCATGTTGTTTGTTTTCCCTCTGCAGGTGTTCTGGTATTTCCCTTAGACTAATGTTTTCACTTCGTTTTGTGGCATTTTGTGTCTGGGTTGCTCTTTTTTGTGATTTTTGTTTGTTAGTCTATCTTCTGTTTCCTTTCCTGCAATGCCACAGTGTGCATGGATCCACTGTATCGCTGTCCTGTTTGATAGGAGCTCTGACTTAGTTTCTCTAGTACATCCCTTGTTAGGTTGTCCTTTGCTTAATCTTCTATTTCCTTGAGGGTTGTCTGGCCGTGAATAAAAAGGATAATTTTTGTGCCTTTTGGCCTTTGTTGCTCAAGAGTCTTTGTGTAGGAATTAATGATTTTAATGTGGTAATAACTGCCTGTAAATTATATGTTGTTATATTGAATTTTTTAAAGTTGATATCTTATCTTTATAGGGACATGAAGACTGAAGGTTGCACGGACTACCACATGCACACATCACACCAACGAAAGAAAAACCACATTCACTACTACTACTATTACTACTACTACTACTACTACTACTACTACTACTACTACTACTACTACTACTATTACTACTTCAGATAATCACAAAACTGTTATTGTTGTTACATCATCTGTTTACATAGTTAACAAAATCAAACAATGGATCATCTCTTTAAATGTTGTTATTCATAAACTTATATTGTTAACACCAAAATCATTAAAATTTCCTTTAATATATAGATTCCTACAAAATTATGATCGGCAGTGGACTTTCTAGGAATCAATGTAACACCGTATTGATATATTAGGTCTGTATGGTCTTCATTCGTAATAGCACTATATATATATATATATATTCACAAACTATCATACTAAAATGACTGAAATTCAGAATGTACACACGTAGCTAATTGGTAAGCATGTATACACATGCATATGCAAAAATTCAGTAATATAAAAATGTACTGCACCTATAAAATACCACTTCCACATCAGAAAAAGAACATCAAAATCTTTAATAGAACTATTACACCTCCAGTGAATTATGATTATTCATTATCATTCATTACATTCACTAAGAAAATATTTACCTAAGTGGATCTGGATTGGAACGGAGGAGTGAACTGCCTAACTCGCATGCATCCACATCATAGAGTATAAACAAATACTAGCCAACACATACATGGTTCTCCTTTGACGAATAAACATTCTCATTCGAGCCTGAACAATAATATGACTCACCCGATCTGCTGGCCTCCCACGTGCTCAGTTTACAAATCCCAACCGATTAAAATTCTATCATGTTTTCTCTATAAATTGGGCCAGAGACAGACCTTTCCCAGAATTGACTAGTCTGTCTCTGGCAAATTATTTCTTAAGCTAGGGTAGTCAATCAGCCTATGTCTGCGATGCCAATATCTCTTCTCTTACATTTGAGGCCTCCAGGATGACCATCGTTCTGATCTTAAGTTTGTGGACAGTTCTCCCGTACTAACTGATTAAAGAATTAATCTGAAAAGTCTTGTAAGTAGTTTGTCACATATATAAAGCATCACTTCAACACATCTAGGTCTAAACATGAACTCGCATACTTTAAAGTTGGCCTGCAGACACCAAAGTATAACCCGACTTCTTCATCACCTGCTGATACCTCTTATAACGTAGTCGAATTTTTCTGCATCCCACACAACAGAACTAGCAACAGGTGCAGTTTGCTACTTTACAGTTGTATTAAAATTATGACACTTTTCTTGTGCACATTTGTACAAGATATATCAGAATTAACTAGCAAGAAGTCCTACACCTTTTGGACCAAAGACGGAAAATTCAGTCTCGTAATAGATGGTCTCTATCAATGAAAAACGGAGTTGAAAATATTCGAAGCTCTTTCCAACTGCTTGTACTTTTTTTGTAGTTTTAAGCTAATCGTTTTAAAATTCAATTTATTTAACCTAAGCAACATGAAGTTAAAAACAAACATAACGGTTGTCAACAAAGAGAGAAAGACGAAGAGGAAAAAAAATGTCTGAACTGGCTGAACAAGTGGCAGAAAAGAAATAAAGACAAGATAAAAGATTTAGCTGAGGCAACCAAAGAACCACCGAATTATGATTTCTAAGAGACACATGCACTGCACCAAATCAAAACCAAAAAACAGAACAAACATTCTGTCCTAACAGAACAAACCCACGATATTCCCTGCCTGAACTTATCAATACTTTTGCTGTGTCATCGAGTTTAACAGATTAGTATCACTGTGTCCAAGATTCCCAATACATAAATGGCATTGTTTATTTTGTACATATGTAACATTATTCTTCGCATGTTGTGTCACCAGTTCTGGGACTTGTTTCTGAAATGAGTGAAGCCATATCTTACTTCGTATATCTTATATCCTTCCCGTGGCCTTAAACGTCACAAAGGACTCACATAGTAGTTACCAAGTTTTCCTGTCTTCGGCGAGTCTTTCAACCTCATCAAATGAGTCTATGCCTACTAATGTGTCCTCTCTTAAGAGTGTCCTCTTTAGAGTTTCATGTGGCCGACCTCTTTTTCTTTGGCATGTTATTTTCCACTTGATAGCTTGTTTTGTGATTCTTTGACTATTTCTTTTCATGATGTGACCGACGTATGTCCATCTCCTTTTCCTGATCACCCATGAGACTAGTTGTTGTTCTCTCATTTGCCTTTTCTCTGCGTTGTATTTGATATCGGTCTACTTTATGCCGAGCATTTTCCCCAGTAGTTTGTTTTCAAAATAGTCTAATTTGTTGTTGATTTCTTTAGTTGTTTTTCAGCTTTCGCATGCATATACGAGGGTGGAAATTACATTTGAATTGAATAGTGGTAATTTTGTATTTGTGCTGATAACTTCTGAGTGCTGTATGTTCTCAAGATTCGAAAAGGCCAATGCTGCTTGTGCAATTCTAATTCTAACTTCCTTTCTCATATAGTCATGTAGAAGTCATATAGAAAGTAGAGAAAAATATGTGATGAATTTGCTACTTTTTGTCACAGAGACACTTACAGGATATAGTATTAGTTATCATAGTTTTCTTGTTCCTTCGATACACTGGAAGCGCATGTTGCCATCTCTGTATCGACCGTCGTTTCCTCTACAAAAGTAACCGAGTACTTATTTCCACAGCTTCGTGACTTTTATAGATTCCAACCTGCTAATATTTTTCTTCTTACTTTGTAAGCCAAAAGTGCAGCTCTAATTAGATGATGCAGTGATGATGATGAAAACAGGAACGAGGAACCGGAGGTAGGAAGTATGGGAGTGCAGAAATGTGGAAATTGGAAAGTATAGGAATATATTACTGTGGCTTGTTGAGTGACTGGGGGAATATATTACTGTGGCTTGTTGAGTGCCTGGGAGAATATATTACTGTGGGTTGTTGAGTGACTTGTGGGAATATATTACTGTGGCTAGTTGAGTGACTGGGGGAATATATTACTGTGGCTTGTTGAGTGACTGGGGGAATATATTACTGTGGCTTGCTGAGTGACTGAGGGAATATATTGCTGTGGGTTGTTGAGTGACTGGGGGAATATATTACTGTGGGTTGTTGAGTGACTTGTGGGAATATATTACTGTGGCTTGTTGAGTGACTGGGGGAATATATTACTGTGGCTTGTTGAGTCATTGGGGGAATATATTACTGTGGGATGTTGAGTGACTGGAGGAATATATTACTGTGGCTTGTTGAGTGACTGCGAGAATATATTACTGTGACTGGTTGAGTGACTGGGCTAATATATTACTGTGGCTTGTTGAGTGACTGGGGGAATATAGTACTGTGTCTAGTTGAGTGACTGGTGGAATATATTACTGTGGCTAGTTGATTGACTGGGGGAATATAGTACTGTGGCTAGTTGAGTGACTGGGGGAATATATTACTGTAGCTTGTTAAGTGACTGGGGGAATATATTATTGTGGGTTGTTGAGTGACTGGGGGAATATATTACTGTGGCTTGTTAAGTGACTGGGGAATATATTACTGTGGCTTGTTGAGTAACTGGGGGAATATATTACTGTGGGTTGTTGAGTGACTGGTGGAATATATCACTGTGGCTTGTTGAGTGACTGGGGGAATATATTGCTATGGCTTGTTGAGTGACGTGGGGGAATATATTACTGTGGGTTGTTGAATGACTGGGGGAAGATATTGCTATGGCTGATTGAGTGACTGGGGGAATATATTATTGTGGCTTGTTGAGTGACTGGGGGAATATATTACTGTGGCTTGTTGAGTGACTGGGAGAAGATATTACTATGGCTGAGTGAGTGACTGGGGGAATATATTACTGTGGGTTGTTGAGTGAATGGGGGAATATAGTACTGTGGCTTGTTGAGTGACTGGGGGAATATATTACTGTGGCTTGTTGAGTGACTTGGGGAATATATTACTGTGGCTTGTTGAGTGACTGGGGGAATATATTACTGTGGGATGTTGAGTGACTGGAGGAATATATTACTGTGGCTTGTTGAGTGACTGGGAGAATATATTACTGTGACTGGTTGAGTGACTGGGGTAATATATTACTGTGGGTTGTTGAGTGACTGGTGGAATATATTACTGTGGCTTGTTGAGTGACTGGGGGAATATATTACTGTGACTGGTTGAGTGACTGGGGGAATATATTACTGTGGCTTGTTGAGTGACTGGGGGAATATATTACTGTGGATTGTTGAGTGAATGGGGGAATATATTACTGTGGCTGGTTGAGAGACTGGGGGAAGATATTACTATGGCTGATTGAGTGACTGGGGGAACATATTACTGTGGCTTGTTGAGTGACTAGGGAATATAGTACTGTGTCTGGTTGAGTGACTGGTGGAATACATTGCTGTGGCTAGTTGATTGACTGGGGGAATATAGTGCTGTGGCTAATTGAGTGACTGGAGGAATATATTACTGTAGCTTGTTAAGTGACTGGGGAGATATATTACTGTGGCTTGTTGAGTGACTGGGGGAATATAGTACTGTGTCTAGTTGAGTGACTGGTGGAATATATTACTGTGGCTAGTTGATTGACTGTGGGAATATAGTACTGTGGCTAGTTGAGTGACTGTGGGAATATATTACTGTAGCTTGTTAAGTGAAGTGGGGAATATATTATTCTGTGTTGTTGAGTGACTGGGGGAATATATTACTGTGACTTGTTAAGTGACTGGGGGAATATATTACTGTGGCTTGTTGAGTGACTGGGGGAATATATTACTGTGGGTTGTTGAGTGACTGGTGGATTATGTCACTGTGGCTTGTTGAGTGACTGGGGGAATATATTGCTATGGCTTGTTGAGTGACGTGGGTGAATATATTACTGTGGGATTTTGCATGACTGGGGGAAGATATTGATATGGCTGATCGAGTGACTGGGGGAATATATTTTTGTTTCTTGTTGAGTGACTGGGTGAATATATTACTGTGGCTTGGTTAGTGACCTGTGGAATATATTATTGTGGCTTGTTGAGTGACTTGGAGAAGATATTACTATGGCTGAGTGAGTGACTGGAGGAATATACTACTGTGACTGATTGAGTGACTGGGGGAATATAGTACTGTGGCTAGGTGAGTGACTGGTGGAATATATTATTGTGGGTTGTTGAGTGACTCTGGGAATATATTACTGTGGCTTGTTAAGTGACTAGGGGAATATGTTACTGTGACTTGTTGAGTGACTGTGGGAATATATTACTGTGGGTTCGTGAGTGATTTTTGGAATATATCACTGTGGGTTGTTGAGTGACTGGGGGAATATATTACTGTGGGTTGGTGAGTGACTTGTGGGAATATATTACTGTGGCATTTTAAGTGACTGGGGGAATATATTACTGAGGCTTGTTGAGTGACTTGTGGGAATATATTACTGTGACTTGTTGAGTGATTGGGGGAATATATTACTGTGGCTGGTTGAGTGACTGAGAGAAGATATTACTATGGCTGATTGAATTACTGGATGAATATATTACTGTCGCTTGTTGAGTGACTGGGGGAATATAGTACTGTGTCTGGTTGGGTGACTGGTGGAATATATTACTGTCGCTAGTTGATTGACTGGTGCAATATAGTACTGTGGCTATTTGAGTAACTGGGGGAATATATTACTGTAACTTGTTAAGTGACTATGGGAATATATTATTGTGGGTTGTTGAGTGACTGGGGGAATATATTACTGTGGCTTGTTGTGACTAGGGGAATATATTACTGTGGCTTGTTGAGTGACTGGGGGAATATATTACTTTTGGTTGGTGAGTGACTGGTGGAATATATCACTGTGGCTTGTTGATTGACTGGGGGAATATATTGCTATGGCTTGTTGAGTGATGTGGGGGAATATATTACTGTGGGTTCTTAATTGACTGGAGGAAGATATTGCTATGGCTGATTGAGTGACCGGGGGAATATATTATTGTTGCTTGTTGGGTGACTGGGGGAATATATTACTGTGGATTGTTGAGTGACTGGGAGAAGTTATTACTATGGCTGAGTGAGTGACTGGGGGAATATATTACTGTGAGTTGTTGAGAGAATGGGGGAATATAGTACTGTGGCTTGTTGAGTGACTGTTGGAATATAATACGGTGCTTTTTGAGTGACTTGGGGAATACATTACTGTGACTTGTTGAATGATTGGGGGAATATATTACTGTGGGATGTTGAGGGTTGAGTTACTGGGGGAATATATTATTGTGGCTTGTTGAGTGACCTGTGGGAATATATTACTGTGGTTTGTTGAGTGACTGGGAGAAGATGTTACTATGGCTGAGTGAGGGACTGGAGGAATATAGTACTGTGGCTTGTTGAGTGACTTGGGAAATATATTACTGTGGCTTGTTGAGTGACTGGGTGAATATATTACTGTGGGTTATTGAGTGACTTGAGGGAATATATTACTGTGGCTTATTGAGTGACTGTGGGAATATATTACAGTGGCTTGTTGAGTGACTGTCACAATATATTACTGTGACTTGTTGAGTGACTGGGGGAAGATATTACTATGGCTGATTGAATTACTATGGGAATATATTACTGTGGCTTGTTGAGTGACTGGTGGAATATGTTACTGTGGCTAGTTGATTGACTGGGGAAATATAGTACTGTGACTAGTTGAGTGATTGGGGGAATATATTACTGTAGCGTGTTAAGTGACTGGTGGAATATATTATTGTGGGTTGTTGTGTGACTATGGGAATACATTACTCTGGCGTGTTAAGTGACTAGGGGAATATATTACTGTGGGTTGTTGAGTAACTGGGGAATATATTACTGTGCGTTCGTGAGTGACTGGTGGAATATATCACTTTGGCTTGTTGAGCGACTGGGGGAATATATTGCTATGGCTTCTTGAGTGACGTGGGGGAATATATTACTGTGGGTTGTTGAATGATTGGGGGAAGATATTACTATGGCTGATTGAGTGACTGGGGGAATATATTACTGTAGCTTGTTGAGTTACATGTGGGAATATATTACTGTGGCTTGTTGAGTGACTGGGGGAAGATATTACTATGTCTGATTGAGTTACTGGGGAATATATTACTGTGGCTCTTTGAGTGACTGGGATAATATAGTACTGTGTCTAGTTGAGTGACTGGTGGAATATGTCACTGTGGCTTGTTGAGTGACTGGGGGAATATATTGCTATGGCTTGTTGAGTGACGTGGGTGAATATATTACTGTGGGATGTTGCATGACTGGGGGAAGATATTGATATGGCTGATTGAGTGACTGTTGGAATATTTTTTTGTGGCTTGTTGAGTGACTGGATGAATATATTACTGTGGCTTGGTTAGTGACCTGTGGAATATATTATTATGGCTTGTTGAGTGACTTGTAGAAGATATTACTATTACTGAGTGAGTGAATGGGGGAATATATTACTGTGACTGATTGAGTGACTGGGGGAATATAGTACTGTGGCTAGGTGAGTGACTGGGGGAATATATTATTGTGGGTTGTTGAGTGACTCTGGGAATATATTACTGTGGCTTGTTAAGTGACTAGGGGAATATATTACTGTGACTTGTTGAGTGACTTGGTCAATATATTACTGTAGGTTCGTGAGTGACTTTTGGAAAATATCACTGTGGGTTGTTGAGTGACTGGGGGAATATATTACTGTGGGTTGGTGAGTGACTTGTGGGAATATATTACTGTGGCTTTTTAAGTGACTGGGGAATATATTACTGAGGATTGTTTAGTGACTTGTGGGAATATATTACTGTGACTTGTTGAGTGACTAGGGGAATATATTACTGTGGCTGGTTGAATGACTGGGAGAAGATATTACTATGGCGGATTGAATTACTATGGGAATACATTACTCTGGCGTGTTAAGTGACTAGGGGAATATATTACTGTGGGTTGTTGAGTAACTGGGGAATATTACTGTGCGTTCGTGAGTGACTGGTGGAATATATCACTTTGGCTTGTTGAGCGACTGGGGGAATATATTGCTATGGCTTCTTGAGTGACGTGGGGGAATATATTACTGTGGGTTGTTGAATGATTGGGGGAAGATATTACTATGGCTGATTGAGTGACTGGGGGAATATATTACTGTAGCTTGTTGAGTTACATGTGGGAATATATTACTGTGGCTGGTTGAGTGACTGGGGGAAGATATTACTATGTCTGATTGAGTTACTGGGGAATATATTACTGTGGCTCTTTGAGTGACTGGGATAATATAGTACTGTGTCTAGTTGAGTGACTGGTGGAATATGTCACTGTGGCTTGTTGAGTGACTGGGGGAATATATTGCTATGGCTTGTTGAGTGACGTGGGTGAATATATTACTGTGGGATGTTGCATGACTGGGGGAAGATATTGATATGGCTGATTGAGTGACTGTTGGAATATTTTTTTGTGGCTTGTTGAGTGACTGGATGAATATATTACTGTGGCTTGGTTAGTGACCTGTGGAATATATTATTATGGCTTGTTGAGTGACTTGTAGAAGATATTACTATTACTGAGTGAGTGAATGGGGGAATATATTACTGTGACTGATTGAGTGACTGGGGGAATATAGTACTGTGGCTAGGTGAGTGACTGGGGGAATATATTATTGTGGGTTGTTGAGTGACTCTGGGAATATATTACTGTGGCTTGTTAAGTGACTAGGGGAATATATTACTGTGACTTGTTGAGTGACTTGGTCAATATATTACTGTAGGTTCGTGAGTGACTTTTGGAAAATATCACTGTGGGTTGTTGAGTGACTGGGGGAATATATTACTGTGGGTTGGTGAGTGACTTGTGGGAATATATTACTGTGGCTTTTTAAGTGACTGGGGAAATATATTACTGAGGATTGTTTAGTGACTTGTGGGAATATATTACTGTGACTTGTTGAGTGACTAGGGGAATATATTACTGTGGCTGGTTGAATGACTGGGAGAAGATATTACTATGGCGGATTGAATTACTGGGGGAATATATTACTGTGGCTTGTTGAGTGACTGGGGGAATATAATACTGTGTCTAGTTAGGTGACTGGTGGAATATGTTACTGTGCCTAGTTGATTGACTGGTGGAATATAGTACTGTGGCTAGTTGAGTAACTGGGGTGTGGCTTGTTGAGTGACTGGGGGAATATATTACTATGGCTTGTTGAGTGTCTTTTGGGAATATATTACTGTGGGTTGTTGAGTGACTGGGGGAATATAGTACTGTGGCTAGTTGAGTGACTGGGAGAAGATATTACTATGGCTGAGTGAGTGACTGGGGGAATATATTACTGTTCCTTGTTGAGTGACTGGGGGAATATAGTACTGTGGCTTGTTGAGTGACTGGGGGAATATATTACTGTATCTAGTTGAGTGACTTAGGGAGTATATTACTGTGGCTTGTTGAGTGACTGGGGGAATATATTACTGTGGGTTGTTGTGTGACTGTAGGTATATGTGCTTGCTTAGGGACTGGGGGAATCTATTACTACAGCTTGCCGAACGATATGGAGAAAATATTCCTGTGGATTGGTGAATGACTGGAGTAATATATTGCTATCACTTGCTGAATGACTGGGGTAATGTATTGTTGTCAGTTGCTGAATCACTCGTTTAATATATTGTTGCCAGTTGCTGAATGACTGGAGTAATATATTGCTATCACTTTTTGAATGACTGGGGTAATATATTGCTGTCACTTGCTGAATGACTGATGTAATATATTGCTGTCACTTACTGAATGACTGATATACTATATTGCTGTCACTTGCTGAATGACTAGGGTAATATTTTGGTATCACTTTCTGGACGACTGGGGGAATATATTGCTATCACTTTCTGAATGACTGGAGTAATATTGTGTTATCACTTTCTGAACGACTTGGGTAATATATTGCTGTCACCTGCTGAATGACTGATGTAATATATTTCTGTCACTTGATGAACGGTTGATATAGTGTATTCCTGTCACCTGCGGAATGACTGTTGTAATATATTGCTAACACTTGCGGAATGACAAGGAACAGACTTATACCGTTAGCTTGTTTAAATAATTCCATCAACGTAAGGATGAATATAAACCGCCAACAGAAAGACCAAGATAAACCATCAACAAAAGTACTAAGATAAACTATCAACATAAGGACCAAGAGAAACCATCAACATAAGGACTAAGATAAACCATCAACATAAAGACCAAGATAAAACATCAACATAAGGAACAAGATAACCCATCAACATAAAGACCAAGATAAACCATCAACATAAGGGCCAAGATAAATCATCAACATAAGGACCAAGATAAACCATCAACGTAAGGACCAAAATAAACCATCAATATCACGATCAAGATAAACCATCAACATAAAGACCAAGATAAAACATCAAAATAAGGAACAAGATAACCCATCAACATAAAGACCAAGATAAACCATCAACATAAGGACCAAGATAAAGCATCAACATAAGGACCAAGATAAACCGTCAAGATATGGGCCATGATAAACCATCAACATAAGGACCAAGATAAACCATCAACGTAAGGACCAAAATAAGCCATCAATATCACGATCAAGATAAACCATCAGCATAACGACCAAGATAAACCGTCAACATAAGGATCAAGATAAACCATCAGCAGAAGTAATTAGATAAACCTTCAAAATAGAGACCAAGATGAACACTACCCCGTTAGCCAGTTGTTAGGGCACATCAACCGTGTACTAATACCACCACAAAGAGGCTGCTCTGAGTTCTAGCATGCTCGATTTCATCAGACAGCACAAAGCGTGCCGTCAGTCCAGCACAGCCATCTTGTTGCCCTACATAATACAGACTGCCTCACACTGTTTAAACGTTTTAGCACAAACTGTTTGAACGTAATAGCATAAACTGTTTAAACGTTTTAGCACAAACTGTTTGAACATATTAGCATAAACTGTTGTTTCCTAACACGTGGGTGCCACTATCTTCCCTGTTGATTTCATGCCCATAGACGGTTCTGATAAACAAGCTAAATTAAAGTATAATTATTTCACATTCTGTCATTGACATAAATGCATCATCATCATCATCATCATCATTGTCGTCATCAAGTGGACTTCCATCTTATTCGGCAGTTTCATCTCAAGATACACTCGGACATCTTTCTATCACTGGACGATGTACGCGTATTTTATTCATGCAGTTAAAAACGTTAATATTACCATGGAACTTTAGATTGTTTACCTACCATAACGCATTCTATTTCACCATGAGTTAGTCAACTCTAAACTTGCAACATGACAGTTAACTATATACTTGCAACATGACAGTTAATTCTATACTTGCAACATAACACTTAACTTTATACTTACAACATGGCAGTTAACTCTATACTTGCAACATGACAGTTAACTCTATACTTGCAACATGACAGTTAACTCTATACTTGCAACATGACAATTAACTCTATACTTGCAACATGACAGTTAACTATATACTTGCAACATGACAGTTAATTCTATACTTGCAACATAACACTTAACTTTATACTTACAACATGGCAGTTAACTCTATACTTGCAACATGACAGTTAACTCTATACTTGCAACATGACAGTTAACTCTATACTTGCAACATAACAATTAACTCTAAACTTGCAACATGACAATTAACTCTATACTTGCAACATGACAATTAACTCTATTCCTGCAATATGACAATTAACTCTATACTTGCACCATGACAGTTAACTCTATACTTCCACCATGACAATTAACTCTATACTTCCACCATGACAATTAACTCTATACTTGCACCATGACAATTAACTCTATACTTCCACCATGACAATTAACTCTATACTTGCACCATGACAGTTAACTCTATACTTGTAACATGGCAGTTAACTCTATACTTGCAGCATGAAAGTTAACTCTATACTTCAACATGACAGTTAACGCTATACTTGCAACATGACAATTAACTCTATACTTGCAACTATACTTATAAAGTGATATTTAAATTTATTTGTACTGTGGCACACAAATAGTTCTTTAAAAATACGTATTTTAAAAATAAATGGTTCAATGCAAGATCATCCTCTCTGTGTGTATGTATGCCAATAAAAGTTAATTGCTACCTTGTTTATACCCGTATGATTGAGTTTATGTTTTATAAACCAACGATACTTTACCGTCAAACCAGGAGAATGAGTAGGAAAAAAAACGGTAATTTTAATTTCCATACCCGCATTTTTTTGTTTTACTGAAGTGAAGATCATTGACACAGATCTGTAACACAAGATTTAAAAAAAGGCTACATTTCTGCGTTAATGAGTTGAGCTAAATAAATGAAAGTAGTTTTGAGCTGTCCACAACATATGTTAGAGTACTGATTACATACAACCTTGCTAGAAGGGACTGTCAATTGTAAATAACATCAGCTGCGTATTTAGAACGTACAATAAAGAAAATATGATGTAAAAGTATAGTATTACATATTTTACGTGTTTTAAAAAGTGAAATGAGAGAGGAAAGAAGAAGAAGAAGAAGTAAAACAAGAACAAGAAAAGAAAACAGAGACAACGGAAGATGGAAAGAGAGAGAGAGAATGAATTTTTTTTTTAAAATGGAAATAAATACAGAACAAAGAAGGCAAGAGGACAGTGTAAAGTAAAAGCTTTTTTTTTTAATGTAGAGAAAGAAAAAGAAAGAAAGATAACAGAACAAACAAAATTAACAAACGAAAGAAAGATCGACTGCATTAAAAAGAAATGGGGGGGGGGGGGCGGGGGGGGGGAGGCAAAGTTCCGTAAGGGACATGCAAATAACTGTACAATATTTCTAACCCTGTTCATATTTTTAAAATTATAGAATGTTTTCCTCTACGTTTCTGTCTACCAAAACTTCTCATCAAATGTTAGTTACTTTAGTCGGTGGATCATCCCCACTGCACATCGAACGATTAGTCCATAAGTGGTCCAGTCAAACTGTATTCTGGCAGAGTACAAGAATTAGCTCAGCAATGAAAGATTTAAATCTACATATAAACAGATAAAAACTATAACTAGAGATATGAAAACAGAAATCTGTGTAAGATGAGTAGAGAGATAAGTTTTTATTCTGTCTGTATTAAGCTTAAAGTGGGAAAGAGTTTGGCTGCCATTAATGAAAAGTCATTATATTTATATATATCGTACGCTGAACTAATTAATAATTTCTTCTTTTCTGTTTATAAATAACACATACATTTTGGACTTGAACTCTTCGTCTAACAAACATCGAATAAGATGTTAAGAAGAAGAAAAGACTAATGAGAAAGAGAAGATTGACTATGTATTGTTATTTTTTTAACGTGTTGTTAAACTGAGTGATCATTTACCTTACCTCTAATTTCTACTTCTAATAAGAAGAGCGCTACATGTGAAGCATTCATACAGATCTCTTTTCTTATAATAATGAAGATCATGAAAACAGAAAACAAATAAAAAATCAAAATCAAAACAACGACCAGTTTATCTAATTGACTTAATATCTCCTTATCTATTTGACGGAAAAGCCAGTTATCTAATTGACGGAAAAGCCAGTTATCTAATTGACGGAACAACCAGAACTGAACCGAAACAGATTTTCTAATACACACATGAAATTTATGGAGACAAGAAGTGGAGAGAACATGTGGGTAGTGTTATTATGTGAAATATGATGGTGGTTATGGTGTTGGATATGATAGAAGTAAGGGGACATTTAAATATACACATAATGCAAATACTGGGGACAACACTGGGTAGTCAACAGCGCGTTACATGAAACAGCTCAACTATCAAATAAGAATATGTTTGTAGATGAGTGACTCTACATGCAGGATTTAATCTCGTACCGCTGTGTATATAATCCAGGTAGTGTCGTTACTGTTTTATTTAGCCGTGAGTCCCTGGTAAGTTTTTGTACGTGGTGTTAGTACCTATCTCATCCAGCACTGTCTTGTGTGTCCTCTCACTTCAAGTC
The DNA here is from genome assembly GCA_009760885.1 of Achatina immaculata. NCBI lineage: Eukaryota > Metazoa > Mollusca > Gastropoda > Stylommatophora > Achatinidae > Lissachatina > Lissachatina immaculata. The sequence continues at coordinate 27,822,377 of CM019712.1, forward strand.
TTCTGTAGAAGTTTAGTGTTGTTATGTCCTGTTTGTCTGCCAGATTCTGCGTGATGTCTGCTCTCCTACACATTGTTTATTTCTCTGAATATAACTGTATCTAAACTTTATTTGTGTCCCCTCGGATTTCTAAAAAGCTTAGCTTTGCTTTTTTATGTTTTTTTTTACTCCAGCTGTTAGTTGCTGTTATTCTGTTATGTCTTTTACATGATTTATTTAGAGTTTAAAAAAGGCTACATTTCTGCGTTGATGAGTTGAGCTAAATAAATGAAAGTAGTTTTGAGCTGTCCACAACATATGTTAGAGTACTGGTTACATACAACCTTGCAAGAAGGGACTGTGTATTGTAGATAACATCAGCTGCGTATTTAGAACGTACAATAAAGAAAATATGATGTAAAAGTATAGTATTACATATCTATATGTGTTTTAAAAAGTGAAATGAGAGAGGAAAGAAGAAGAAGTAAAACAAGAACAAGAAAAGAAAACAGAGACAACGGAAGATGGAAAGAGAGAGAGAGAATGAATTTTTTTTTAAAAATGGAAATAAATACAGAACAAAGAAGGCAAGAGGACAGTGTAAAGTAAAAGCTTTTTTTTTTAATGTAGAGAAAGAAAAAGAAAGAAAGATAACAGAACAAACAAAATTAACAAACGAAAGAAAGATCGACTGCATTAAAAGGAAATGGGGGGTGTGGGGGGAGGGGGCAAAGTTCCGTAAGGGACATGCAAATAACTGTACAATATTTCTAACTCTGTTCATCTTTTTTAAATTATAGAATGTTCTCCTCTACGTTTCTGTCTACCAAAAACTTCTCATCAAATGTTAGTTACTTTAGTCGGTGGATCATCCCCACTGCACATCGGACGATTAGTCCATAAGTGATCCAGTCAAACTGTATTCTGGCAGAGTACAAGAATTAGCTCAGCAATGAAAGATTTAAATCTACATATAAACAGATAAAAACTATAACTAGAGATATGAAAACAGAAATCTGTGTAAGATGAGTAGAGAGATAAGTTTTTATTCTGTCTGTATTAAGCTTAAAGTGGGAAAGAGTTTGGCTGCCATTAATGAAAAGTCATTATATTTATATATAGTACGCTGAACTAATTAATAATTTCTTCTTTTCTGTTTATAAATAACACATACATTTTGGACTTGAACTCTTCGTCTAACAAACATCGAATAAGATGTTAAGAAGAAGAAAAGACTAATGAGAAAGAGAAGATTGACTATGTAGTGTTATTTTTTTAACGTGTTGTTAAAGTGAGTGATCATTTACCTTACCTCTAATTTCTACTTCTAATGAGAAGAGCGCTACATGTGAAGCATTCATACAGATCTCTTTTCTTATAATAATGAAGATCATGAAAACAGAAAACAAATAAAAAATCAAAATCAAAACAACGACCAGTTTATCTAATTGACTTAATATCTCCTTATCTAATTGACAGAACAGAAAGTTATCTATTTGACGGAAAAGCCAGTTATCTAATTGACGGAAAAGCCAGTTATCTAATTGACGGAACAGCCAGAACTGAACCGAAACAGATTTTCTAATACATACATGAAATTTATGGAGATAAGAAGTGGAGAGAACATGTGGGTAGTGTTATAATGTGAAATATGATGGTGGTTATGGTGTTGGATATGATAGAAGTAAGGGGACATTTAAATATACACATAATGCAAATATTGGGGACAACACTGGGTAGTCAACAGCGCGTTACATGAAACATCTCAATTATCAAATAAGAATATGTTTGTAGATGAGTGACTCTACATGCAGGATTTAATCTCGTACCGCTGTGTATATAATCCAGGTAGTGTCGTTACTGTTTTATTTAGCCGTGAGTCCCTGGTAAGTTTTTGTACGTGGTGTTAGTACCTATCTCATCCAGCACTGTCTTGTGTGTCCTCTCACTTCAAGTCTTCTGTAGAAGTTTAGTGTTGTTATGTCCTGTTTGTCTGCCAGATTCTGCGTGATGTCTGCTCTCCTACACATTGTTTATTTCTCTGAATATAACTGTATCTAAACTTTATTTGTGTCCCCTCGGATTTCTAAAAAGCTTAGCTTTGCTTTTTTATGTTTTTTTTTACTCCAGCTGTTAGTTGCTGTTATTCTGTTATGTCTTTTACATGATTTATTTAGAGTTTCAAATCAGTTCACGTTTTCGTATCTTCATATGCCACTGTTTCTTTTTTTTCTTGTTTTGCTCTGCCTTTGGTTCTCTTTGTATTTTCTCTCCGCCTTTTTCCTGTGGTTGTTTGTGCCTGCCCTTGTATTAGCTTGCGACTGTCTCTGTCTCTGTTATTTTCTCTGTATGATTGTCTATACGTTCATTCACAGTAGTTGTCTTTACCTGTGAGTAAAACAAGAACAAGAAAAGAAAACAGAGACAACGGAAGATGGAAAGAGAGAGAGAGAATGAATTTTTTTTAAAAATGGAAATAAATACAGAACAAGAAGGCAAGAGGACAGTGTAAAGTAAAAGCTTTTTTTTTTAATGTAGAGAAAGAAAAAGAAAGAAAGATAACAGAACAAACAAAATTAACAAACGAAAGAAAGATCGACTGCATTAAAAGGAAATGGGGGGTGTGGGGGGAGGGGGCAAAGTTCCGTAAGGGACATGCAAATAACTGTACAATATTTCTAACTCTGTTCATCTTTTTTAAATTATAGAATGTTCTCCTCTACGTTTCTGTCTACCAAAAACTTCTCATCAAATGTTAGTTACTTTAGTCGGTGGATCATCCCCACTGCACATCGGACGATTAGTCCATAAGTGATCCAGTCAAACTGTATTCTGGCAGAGTACAAGAATTAGCTCAGCAATGAAAGATTTAAATCTACATATAAACAGATAAAAACTATAACTAGAGATATGAAAACAGAAATCTGTGTAAGATGAGTAGAGAGATAAGTTTTTATTCTGTCTGTATTAAGCTTAAAGTGGGAAAGAGTTTGGCTGCCATTAATGAAAAGTCATTATATTTATATATAGTACGCTGAACTAATTAATAATTTCTTCTTTTCTGTTTATAAATAACACATACATTTTGGACTTGAACTCTTCGTCTAACAAACATCGAATAAGATGTTAAGAAGAAGAAAAGACTAATGAGAAAGAGAAGATTGACTATGTAGTGTTATTTTTTTAACGTGTTGTTAAAGTGAGTGATCATTTACCTTACCTCTAATTTCTACTTCTAATGAGAAGAGCGCTACATGTGAAGCATTCATACAGATCTCTTTTCTTATAATAATGAAGATCATGAAAACAGAAAACAAATAAAAAATCAAAATCAAAACAACGACCAGTTTATCTAATTGACTTAATATCTCCTTATCTAATTGACAGAACAGAAAGTTATCTATTTGACGGAAAAGCCAGTTATCTAATTGACGGAAAAGCCAGTTATCTAATTGACGGAACAGCCAGAACTGAACCGAAACAGATTTTCTAATACATACATGAAATTTATGGAGATAAGAAGTGGAGAGAACATGTGGGTAGTGTTATAATGTGAAATATGATGGTGGTTATGGTGTTGGATATGATAGAAGTAAGGGGACATTTAAATATACACATAATGCAAATATTGGGGACAACACTGGGTAGTCAACAGCGCGTTACATGAAACATCTCAATTATCAAATAAGAATATGTTTGTAGATGAGTGACTCTACATGCAGGATTTAATCTCGTACCGCTGTGTATATAATCCAGGTAGTGTCGTTACTGTTTTATTCAGCCGTGAGTCTCTGGTAAGTTTTTGTACGTGGCGTTAGTACCTATCTCATCCAGCACTGTCTTGTGTGTCCTCTCACTTCAAGTCTTCTGTAGAAGTTTAGTTTTGTTATGTCCTGTTTGTCTGCCAGATTCTGCGTGATGTCTGCTCTCCTACACATTGTTTATTTCTCTGAATATAACTGTATCTAAACTTTATTTGTGTCCCCTCGGATTTCTAAAAAGCTTAGCTTTGCTTTTTTATGTTTTTTTTTACTCCAGCTGTTAGTTGCTGTTATTCTGTTATGTCTTTTACATGATTTATTTAGAGTTTCAAATCAGTTCACGTTTTCGTATCTTCATATGCCACTGTTTCTTTTTTTTCTTGTTTTGCTCTGCCTTTGGTTCTCTTTGTATTTTCTCTCCGCCTTTTTCCTGTGGTTGTTTGTGCCTGCCCTTGTATTAGCTTGCGACTGTCTCTGTCTCTGTTATTTTCTCTGTATGATTGTCTATACGTTCATTCACAGTAGTTGTCTTTACCTGTGATTTTCACAGAATGTGCCCGTGTCTACATGTCGTAGTCTCTTCTTGTGATCTTTCCTGTTCATCCATGCTTATGATTATCTCTGCCTAAAACTGTTTATACCTGAGGTGATCTCTGCCTAATATTTAGTCTGACTGTGGTTGTGTCTGTCTCCTGTGATGTCCTTTGCTTTTGATTTTGTTTTCTGCCTATGGCAGTCTCTACTTGTGATTGTCTCTGCCCTTACTTGTCTCTGCCCTTACTTGTCTCTGCCCTTACTTGTCTCTGCCCTTACTTGTCTCTGCCCTTACTTGTCTCTGCCCTTACTTGTCTCTGCCCTTACTTGTCTCTGCCCTTACTTGTCTCTGTCTGTGATTGGCTCTGCTGTGAACTCCTCTTCCTGTGTTGGTCTCTGCCTGTAACTGTCGCTGCCTGAGGTTTTCGCTCAGTCAGTTTCCCTGTCCTCCATGTCCGTGATTGTTTGCGGTTGGATCTGCCTGGGGTTGGATCTGTCTGTTATTGTCTGTATCTATTGTTGTCTATGGCTGTGAGTGTCTCTGCCTGTGGTTATCTCTGCCTGCGTTAGTCTCTGTCTTTGGTTCCTCTTCTTATGATTGTCTCGTCCCTTAGTTTTATGTGCATGTCGCCGCCTCTGTCTTTTGTTTTCTTTACCAGCGATTGCCTCCTTTTGTGATTTCATCTGCTTGTGGTAGTGTCTGCCTGTGATTGACCGTGTCTGTGACTATATCTGCCTGTGATTTTCTGTGCCTGTGATTGCTCATTGCCTGTTCTTCTTTTTCTCTAAAAACGGTTTTTGTCGTGCTATCTCAGTATGTGATTGTTTCAGTTTGTTGTGTCTGCCTGTGATTGTTTCTACCTGTGATCGCCTGTAACTGTAGCTTTTTCTTCATGTAGTTTAGTATGAGTATTTCTCTCTGTGATTGTCTCTGTTACCATTTTTCTCTGCTTGTGGTTGTCTCCTCTTAAGATTATCTCTGTCTGTGGTTGCGCCTAACTGTGGCTGTCTCTGTTTGTAACTGTCTATGTCTGTGACTGTATCTGCTGTGGTTCCTCTTGTCTGTGACTGTCTCTGTCTATGGTTACGCCTGTCTGTGACTGTCCCTGTCTGTGACTGTCTCTGCCTGTGGTTGCGCCTGTCTGTGATTGTCTCTGTCTGTGACTGTGTCTGTCTGTGACTACCTCTTTCTGTGGTTGCGCCAGTCTGTGACTGTCTCTGTCTGTGGTTGCGCCAGTCTGTGACTGTCTCTGTCTGTGACTGTCCCTGTCTGTGACTGTCTCTGTCTGTGACTGTCTCTGTCTGTGACTGTCTCTGTCTGTGACTGTCTCTGTCTGTGGTTGCGCCTGTATGTGACTGTCTCTATCTGTGGTTGCGCCTGTCTGTGTCTGTCCCTTTCTGTGACTGTCTCTGTCTGTGACTGTCTCTGTCTGTGGTTGCGCCTTACAGCGATTGTTTCTGTCTGTGGGTGCGCCTGTCTGTGACTGTCTCTGTCTGTGGTTGCACCTGTCTGTGACTGTCTCTGTCTGTGGTTGCACCTGTCTGTGACTGTCTCTGTCTGTGGTTGCGCCTGTATGTGATTATCTCTGTCTGTGATCATATCTCTCATGAATTGTTTCTGTTCGAGATTTATTTTCTTTGCCCGTGGTTATCTTTGCCTCTTGTCTCAGTCTGTAATTGTTTCTCCTGTCTGATAGTTTATGATTGCGACTCTCTGCTTATAATTTCCTGTGAGTATCTCAGACTATTAGTGTCCTTTTTCCCTTATTTTATTTCTCTGTCCGTAACCGTCTCTTTGTTTGATTTTCTCTCCTTGCGGCTATTTCCGTTTTTTGTTTTCTCTATTGTTGATTGTTTCTTTCTTTGGCTTCCTCTGCCTGTGAATATCTCTGTTTTTTTAATTATTTTCTCAACTGTCTAATTAACTCTTTCATTAGTTATATTGTCTAACTCTGCGAGTTTCCATAACGATATCTTTTTTTCCCATCTGGAGTTGCCTCTAGATAGTAATATCCACCATCATTTATGCATGCGAAAGCTGGAAAACAACTAAAGAAATAGAAAAGAAATTAGACTCTTTTGAAAACAAATGCCTAAGGAAAATACTCGGCATCAAGTGGAATGAATTCAAGAACAATGCAGAGATAAGACAGATGACTGAACAACAACCAGTCTCACGGGTGATCAGGAAAAGGAGATGGACATATGTTGGTCACTTGATGAGAAGAAATGATCAGAGAATCCCAAAACAAGCTATCAAGTGGAACAAAACAGGCCGAAGAAAAAGGGGCAGACCACGTGAAACTCTGAAGAGGACATTATTAAGAGAGGCCAAGTTAACAGGCATACAATCCTTTGTTGAGGTTGAAAGACTCGCCGAAGACAGGAAAAATTGGCGAACTACTTTGCGAGCCCTATGTGACGTCTAACGGCACGGGAAGGATATAAGATATAAGATAAGATAAGATTGTCTAACTACGCTTGCTTCCCGCTTAGACTGTCTGCAGCATCACATATGGTCCACTGTATACGAGTATTTAGCTAACTGTGGTCGAGTCTATCTGCAACTTCATCTAACCCGTAATCGAATTTGAATGTGGTTTTATCTACCTGTAATCGAGTTTATTTGTGGTTTTCTGTAATTGTAACTGAGTCTGTGAGTTGTTTCATGTAACTATAATTGATCAGGTCTGTGTTTTTCTCTAATCTTCATTTGGTTTGTTTTAGTTTTGTCTCATAGTACTTTTTCTACATTGTAGCAGTGAATGATTATGTCTTTATTGTTCTTCGTATAATCAAATTCAGTCGCCATTTTAACGTAAATGCTTCAGATGTGAGGAGTTGCAGATGATGCATTCGATGATATCAATTTCACGTACATCTGTTTCGTTTAATAATGAATGTGGTGACATCGGAGCTCTATCCTTTTATTTTGTCCGAAGTTTTCACTGTTTAATTTGTACTTCAGTTTCTGTCCATGATATGGATAGATGTTCATTGTTTCCATATCATGGTTTTATTTCTCTTCCAGCTGAGATGGGAGATCGGCCTTAGAGTAAACAATGGTAAACAAGTCGGACATGTCCTAGCGATATGGTTGACCATGTTACCTTGTTCTACAATTTATTCCTTGCTATCCTTGCTTTTCGGGATTTTGTAAACCTTTATTTGTGATTCTCTTGTTTCGTGTTTTTTTCGTCTTTTAGTGGAGGATAAGATCTTGTGAAGTTCCGAAAGTCTGTTCTTTAATGTCATTGTCAATGTGTTGCCAAGTCAAGAACATGTAATACCTTATTACAGTCAGTAATGATGACATGTAAAACAAATAAAAGTTATGAAGGACATGTAACAGTAGCAACACATCGATTGGTTATATATTTGAAAGAAAAAGAACTTTCTTTGCGGCATTTCTGAATATAATGAAATGCGAGAGCTAATAAATAAAACAACATGTTCTGTCTAAAGCTAATGATTGGAAAATAGCACATGCTATGACAGCTAAACATAGCTCATAGCATTCACTGTTGTCAGTAGCTAGAGAAAAGCAATAAACAGACACAACCACAGCACGGATAAACCAACGGACAGATGCAACCACAGCACGGATAAACCAATAGAGAGATGCAACCACAGCACGGATAAAACAATATAGAGATTCAACCACAGCACGGATAAACCAATAGAGAGATGCAACCACAGCACGGATAAAACAATAGAGAGATTCAACCACAGCACGGATAAACCAATAGAGAGATGCAACCACAGCACGGATAAAACAATAGAGAGATGCAACCACAGCACGGATAAACCAATAGAGAGATGCAACCACAGCACGGATAAACCATTAGAGAGATGCAACTACAGCACGGATAAACCAATAGAGAGATGCAACCACACATAGAGAACAATTAGAAACAGATGCGATAACAACAAGAGATAAGTAACAGATAGATGCAACAACAGCAAGAGAAAGGTAATAGATACAAGTAGATTAAACTAAGTGTCTTGTATCGAAGAAAGTAAATTACATTTTATAGAAGCATTAGTCTTTTTTAAAAATATTTCCTAGATCAATCAAATATCTTCATCATCATGTGCCGTTCAGCGATATTCAACTTGATTCTTATTCTCCCGATTCTGACATCAGCTCAAAGCGGTGAGTAATAAAAGAATGTGTGTGTTCTTTCCGAGTGTTCTATGAAATGTTATAGTACTATTATTAAGTTCTGTAGCGCTTCACCATCTCAGTGGTGAAGTGTTTAGTGCACTGGTCTCTGCTGGCGAAGGTGGGATGCTCGTGTTCAGCGGAAGGATGTGTGTAAGAATTATGGGATGGACTATTAGAAATGGCAACGTTTTTAAGCAGTCAGATCTATGTCCCGTGGCTCACAAATAATATGTTAAGATAAATGTGATCTTAAAACATTTGTTCCCAAGGAGGAGAGGTAAAGAAACCAGCAGTTAGCAAATGGTCTCAGGAGTGATCAAGAAGGCGGGCAAATGTTACAACTATGGTGAGAAGAAACTTTCAGAGAGTCACAAAGTTCTTAGCATAGTTGTTCCTAGAAGAATTCTGGGAATATTTAACTTGTCTTCAGATATAACTATCATTATAACTATGCCAGGGAATGGGTAGTATCACTTACTGTTCCAGAGTATGGGAAACATGGAACTGTACTACACGACATTCTACGCTAAGTTTGTCAATCATAGGCATGTCACTTGTGGAATTTTGCCTGCCTAACAGTTTTCCTGTAGACCTCTCAGTTCTAAGTAAGATGCCCTGCTGCTGATGCATCCATTTGCAGATCATCAACGATGTCTTGCAGCCATCTTCGCTTTGGTCTTCCTCTCTTTCTTTTTCCCATTATGTACTCTTCCAAGACGGTCTTCTCTAAACTCTCATGACGTTTAATGTGTCCAAAATATTTAAATTTTCTCTGGTTAATCCTCTTTACTAGCCAGCCTTCGTCAATATTAAGCTCTTGTAAAGGTAAGGTAAAAGGTAAAGGTAATCCTGTCATGCCTTAGAGGCACATAGGAATATGGTGTTAGTGCCCATATTTTCCTTGATATGTCAGCACACTAGAGGGTGATATGGTCAGTATCACGCCTGGCCGCCTTTTCCTTCCCCAACTCCAGAAGAAATCGGGTACCCATTTCTACAGATGGGTGACTGTTTACTTAAGCTCTTGTAGTATGGTTATATATGGTCTTTTCTGTGTCCGTGATATTTGAAGCACTCTTCTGTAGCATTTACATCCAAAGACATTTATGTGTTTATAAGCTGTTTTGTTAAGTGTCCGGGTCTCACAGATATATGTTGCGATGGTGAAGATGGATGCCCTTAAAAATATTATTGTTTAGTTATGTCTGTTCTTCTCCACAGCTTCTTTAGTTGTTTTACTTGTTGAAGATCGATGCCCTACTTTTAATTTCCTTCATTGTATTTCTATTATTAATTAGTAATGATCCAAGATAATAAAAACTATCCACTTCTTTAAATTTTTCATCATTGTTGTGTATATACATATATATTTCTGCTGCATTCTCTGATTTGTCAGTTTTCTTCGCGTTAAGATCCAGGTTTCGCTCTTCGCTATTCTTACGGACTGACATAATTCGTTTTTCCATTCCTTTTTTGTTGTGGACAGTACTACTGTGTTATCAGCATGTCAGAAATGTGGGTACTTAGGCAAATTCTGATATAAAACTTTGCGGCACTGAAAAGAAAAATAAAAGTTTGAAAACCACGTTCCTTCTATAACTCATGTATAACACAGGGCTACTTTTGTCTTTGAAAAACCACAAAATTAGCTCCACAGTTACCAAATAATGTTCACTGTTCTTTGTTACAGAATGTGAACATGGTACATTATCAAATGAACTACCAAAAACTTGCAGAGATGTCAAGACAGAACAACCCAGAGCAGTAGCTACGTTGTCAGACGGACTTGAAGTGTTGTGTGACACACAGACAGACGGTGGAGGCTGGATTGTCATACAAAGACGTGTGAGCTCAGACGTGGACTTCTACAGGAACTGGACAGATTACAAAAATGGGTTCGGGAATATCACCGGCAATTTCTGGTTTGGAAATGAGAACATCCATCGTTTAACATCCAAGCGTCCATACCAACTGAGGGTAGACATGACTTTTGACAATTCAGATTATTTCGCTGTTTATTCCCATTTTCGTGTGTCCGGTGAAGATGAAAAGTATCGACTCGATGTTTGTGGTTATTCAGGCAACGCTGGAGTAGACGGCCTTGAGTACCATAACGGTCAGGCATTTAGCACTTGGGACCAGGACAATGATCAGTATGAGGGTAGCTGTGCCCAGAGAGCTCACGGAGCTTGGTGGTATAATGGTTGTCATACGAGTAGTCTGAATGGTGTGTGGGGTTCACGTACGTTTGATGAAGGTCTAACCTGGCTCGCTATCACTGGCCACTATAAGTCAGTTACATCGACTGAAATGAAAATAAGACCAATAGACTGACATGAGCACGTCAAATATACAGGCTAACACAGATTTTTAGGAAACTGGTGATCCTACATCCCTTCTAATCATGATATGCAGTTTACTACACAGACGTTAGATGTTGCTGTATGTAACGCACACATACACAGAGTTATGTTTGGAAAGATTAGTGTTGGAAATATATTAGTACATACATTGCATCTGCTAGCAGTTCTGTTATTTCTGCAAATTAATTTTGTTTTGTCCAATGCCATATTTTTTTCTTGACTTATTTTTCCATTCAGCCATATTTTTGTGCCAGTTCTCTTATCCAACAAGGAACCATATTTGCCGTGAAATCGGTATTAGGTCTGTAATTTACATCAGCAACAATAAAATATATAAACAAAACATATCTTTGTATGTGTTTATTTCGCATAATCCATTTGTCAGTGCTTACTTCGAATGATGTGTTTGTTTGTGTTTATTTGACATAATATATTTGTCTGTGTATAATGGAAAAAATGCACGTGCAAGGGACAGATATTGAAGAAGTCAATACATTTGCATACCTTGGCAGCTACATAGACCAGGATGGTGACACTAGAAAGGAAGTTAGAATTAGAATTGCAAAAGCAGCACCGATCTTCAAGAATCTTGAGAACATATGACATTAAAAAGTTGTAAGAACAAAAACCAAGTTAAGACTATTCAATTCAAATGTAATATCCACCCTCATTTATGCATGCGAAAGCTGTAAAACAACTAAAGAAATAGACAAGAAATTAGACTCTTTTGAAAACAAATGCCTAAGGAAAATACTTGGTATCAAGTGGAACGAATTCAAGAACAATGCAGAGATAAGACAGAACAGCAACCAGTCTCATGGATGATCAGGAAAAGGAGATGGACATATGTTTGTCACTTGATGAGAAGAAATGATCCGAGAATCCCAAAACAAGATATCAAGTGGAACACAACAGGCCAAATAAAGAGAGGCAGACCACGTGAAACTCTAAAGAGGGCATTATTAAGAGAGGCCAAATTAACAGACATAAAATCCCTTGATGAGGTTGAAAGACTCGTCGAAGACAGGAAAAATTGGCGAACTACTTTGCGAAACCTATGTGACGTTTAACGGTACCGGAAGGATATAAGATAGTGGGGGTGATGATGCCCGATAAAGTAATCAGTGGCCTATAGCTGATATGTCAGCATCAGAGTTAGCGACCCATAGCTGAACAAGACCATGTCCCACCTGACCAAGACCCTGTCCCACCTCTCCGTGGTACACCCAGTAACAGGCATAGCCTGGCTAACGGGGCAGTGCTCGCCATAGTCTGCAAAAAAAAACATTGCACACCCCCTGCTTTTTAGCTGTACCGCAGGACTGAAAAATTAGCCGCCATAACCCTCTCCCACGCCGATACGATGCTGTGCCTCAACATCTCTACAGCATCGGCTGCAAAGAACAAAAGGTCCGTGTTACAAGAAGTTCGTACAAGTATGTGTATAGTTGACATAATGTATTTGTCTGTGTTTATCTGATTAGATTGTTCCGTTACTTATTTAAGCTTAAATATAAAGAGCCTGGGCTCTCCTGGGCAAGAGCAGGAAAAAAGGCGAAGGACAGGCATTTGTGGAAAACCCTTGCGGAAGCCCCATGTGCCCTGAGCACTTAAGGTTCAGAGAGAGAGAAGACAGCCAGTGAGTCAGCGATGAATATGACTGCGTGAGAAACGTGATAACCTATGTTAGTCACCACGTTGTATAAAGATACCAACAGAGTTAGCAAAGTTCTAATAGACGGGTTTTGTGAATCAATATTTACGTCACCCTATGTCAATCTTTTTCAACTCAGAGCACACACTGAGCGAGACAAAATAATTTATGTTTTAAAATCTGATGAAACAGCTTCTTTATCAATTCTGGCCTTCCTTTCCTGTGTCCAAAAAAAAAAAAATACTCAGACTGCAGACCTTTAATGGCACACCTGTATACACCAGATGGAGTTTCACTGGTTTACAACTTCGTGCATCTTCCACGATGTCCTTGCCATCGTACGAGTACCTTGATATGTGGCCTATTTCCCTTCTTTTTGCAATTTGTACTATATGTATATATATATATATGTGAGTGTGTGTATGTATGTTCCGACATAACTCTGTAACGCCTGGATCAATTTCAACCGAACTTGGTACACAAATGACTTACAATCTGCAAAAATAATACTGTGGGTAAGACACCCTAGCACCCCTAGTTGGCCCTGGGGAGTTGGGTGGGATTGGGGTGGCATGTAAAAATTATCGAAAATTACCGATATTAGTGTGGAATACATAGTTTTCTGGGTCGCTAAGTTGAATAGTGACAATCTTGATGACGCTTAAGTTCAAGCTCAGCCCCCTTCACCATGGGGTGGGGGTTGGGGGAGGGGGGCTAGGGGTGGGAGTAGAATGGGGGTGACATGAAAAATAATCGAAAACGATCGATATTACTGTCGAATCCATAGTTTGTTTTCGGGATCAATGAGATGAATATTGACACTCCAGATGCCGTTTTAGTCCATGTTCAGCCCCCATCGGCATGGGAGAGGGGGGCTAGGGCTGGAGGTGTGTTGGGGATGACATGTACAAATAATCGACAACGACCGATATTAGCGTCTATTCTATAGTTGAGATGAATAGTGACACTCCCAATGCCGTTTAAATCCAAGTTCAGCACCCATCGGCATGAGGGACCTCAGGTTTGGGGTGGGATGGGAGTGTCTTGAACAAATCATGGAAAGCAACCGATGAAGCGACTATCTTAACAGGACAGGGAGAGGGTGAAACAGCTTTTATCCCAAGGATGCCACTCATTCCGACGGATCTCCCTTGTAACTTTAAGAGATTGCAATTTCCAGTGGGAGTTGTGTTCTCGATCACGATCAACAAGTCACATGAGCATTCTATTAAGTACTGCGGAGTGGGTTTCATATGGCCTTGTTTCTCCCACGGACAGCTTTATGTTGCTTGCTCCAGTTTGGGTTCACATACAAATTTATTTATTCTTGCTCCTGGAGATGAAACTAAAAGTGATACTCCAGATGCCGTTAAGTCAAAGTTCAGCCCCCATCGCCGTGGTGGAGAGGGGACTTGGGCTGGGGTGGAATGGGGTGACACGTACAACAAATCTAAAAGACCGATATTATTGTCGAATCCATAGTTTTCGGTGTCTCTGAGATGAATAGTGACACTCTCGATGCCGTTTAAGTCCACGTTCAGCCCCCATCGGCATGGGGAGGAGGGGTGAGAAGTGATGAAAAATGAATGGTCCAAATTAACCGAGATATAGTGTCGAATCCATAGTGTTCGGGGTCGTTAAGCTGACTGGTGACAATTAAGCCAACGTTTAGTCGAATAGAACTCTGTGGAACCGTCTAGACTATGTAGAACCTTCTAGAAGTTTGTGGAAATGAATAGAACTTTGTTGATTTGGATAAATAAATAACCTGACAACGACGGGTAATCAGCAAGTTACTGTATAACATTATAATACTCAGACAAAACACAAAATGTTATGTCACTGTCTTGAGTATAACATAAAGTACTAGTATAGCAATAACAGTTATATATTATCGTCACATGAATTAATGATCTATTTTGGGATTGTTTGATATGCCCCACCCCTGCCCTCTCTACCTCAGGGCAATAGGCTTAAACTCTGCTCAGCGTAATCATGGATAATCCGTGGACAATTAAACTTTGTTCAGTGTAATCATGGATAATCCGTGGACAATTAAACTGTGTTCAGCGTAATCATGGATAATCCGTGGACAATTAAACTGTGCTCAGCGTAATCATGGATAATCCGTGGACAATTAAACTTTGTTCAGTGTAATCATGGATAATCCGTGGACAATTAAACTGTGTTCAGCGTAATCATGGATTATCCGTGTACACTTAAACTCTGTTCACTCTAATCATAGATAATTCGTGTACACTTAAACTATGTTCACTCTAATCATAGATAATTCGTGTACACTTAAACTCTGTTCACTCTAATCATAGATAATTCGTGTACACTTAAACTGCGTTCAGCCTAATAATGGATAATCCGTGTACACTTAAAACTCTGCTCAGCCTAATCATGGATAATCCGTGTACAGTTTAGTGCGATTATTTTCATCTTCCAGAGCAACATGCCAAAAACGTTGTGAACATAGCTACAAGAAATAAGAAGATAAGTAACACATCAATATCTAAAGACAAAATTGTAACATTAGGACAAATATATTATGCGAATGAGTCAAAACTAGAAACTGTTCACAGTTTCATAGTACACAGACCGCAGTAAATGGATGCAATCGGCTGAAGTCGCAAGAATGTGTGTGATGTGCCACGTGACTTGAATGATAACAAATAAAAAGACTTCGGAAAATTATTTTAAACAATGAATAATCGAATAAATGTAGATGTTATTGAAAGGACACATATTGTAGGCAATGATGATAAAAGAAAAGAAAATAACGGACGTCAATTAGAACATTTGTGCCCGGCCAGAAAAAAATCACATGACCTTTTGAAGCTGAGAGAAGCAGTAGAAAATAAGCCAAGACAAGATGTTCGTGAAGCGAGTTACAAGCATTAATTACCGCGACATAAATGAACTAATTTACGATATTACAACATTGCAACGTTTTAAAGAACCGAAACATAAATAAAACTTTGCCTCTTCATCAATATTATTATGATGATTATTATTATTACTATTATTTGTGCACTAGTAACCCACACTGAAAGTGTAGACACACCTTTACGGCGTCTAGTGGAACGGGCAGGGGAGCAGGTATGTGAATGTTCTGAATGCAATGACGTTACCGCCTGAGATCTATCGATCATTTAATCTACATTAGCATAATAACCCTTTTTGTGTTTGCAGCCTGTGGCAAAGAGGTGGATAAAAAATGTCATAGAGTCGGCGAAACATTCCTATTTCAGCGTCAGACTTACATCTGTACAAAGAATTCTATCGGAGACTACGAGATTGATCTAGCTCCACCCACGAAGTTCAACTGCACCGCAGAGGGGAGAGTGTTTCAAGATCTAGAAACCTTCAAGTTGTCTGATGGATGTAGTGATTACCGGTGTCAAGATAGAGAAGTTGTTGCCATAAACCCTGAAGGTAGATGTTACTATTTGTGAATTACTCGTCTTGATTCTTATGGTATAGAACTGAGTCGAGAGTGAACGATCGAAATGTATTTAATTCTTAGACTATAAACTGCACCCATGGCACCACCGCCTATCAACATGTTCTAAATCATAATTCAAAGTCATATATGTATAATTTTCAAGTACCAGACAAAATTCACATACTTGAGTTGGGGTACTGATGAGGTCAATGCTCGCATACAAATAACAACACCATATTTACAACATCATTAATGTCTTTAATCTTCTTATATCTTACATCCTTTCCGTGCCGTTAAACGTCACATAGGGCTCGCATAGTTGTTTGCCAAGTTCTCCTGTTCTCGGCGAGTCTTTCAACTTCATCAACGGATTATATGCCCACTAAACTGGCTTCTCTTAACAATGTCCTGTTTGGAGTCGACCTCTTTTTCCTCGGCCTGTTGTGCTTCACTTGATAGCTTGTTTTGGGATTCTCTGATTGTTTCTTCTCATCATATGGCCTACATATGCCCATCTTCTTTTTCTGATCACCCATGAGACAGGTTCTTGTTTGCTCATCTGTCTTATCTCTGCATTGTTCTTGAATTCATTCCACTTGATACCAAGTATTTTCCTTAGGCATTTGTTTTCAAAAGAGTCTAATTTCTTGTCTATTTCTTTAGCTGATTTTCATCTTTCGCATGCATAAATGAGGGTGGATATTACATTTGAGTTGAATAGTCTTAACTTGGTTTTTGTGCTTATAACTTTTGAATTCCATATGTTCTCAAGATTTTTTAAGGACAATGCACTTTTGCAATTCTAACCTCCTTCTTGGTGTCACTACCCCGGTCTTTAATACACATTTTTATTAATGTATATTCATAATCCATAAACAAAAACTTTCCTTCCACGATCTCCTTTATCCAGGGCTATCATCCACAGAACATGCAGCAGAAATGATTACTACATCAGGATGAACTAAAACACCAGCCAGCAAAACAAACACATCTGTACTACACAACGTCTACTACTCCATTTAGTTATCTAGGAGAAATTAAAGTTACTTTTTGACTCGCTTTCATATGTAGTATCTGCCATTTGAAAATGCTGAACATGTGTGGTTAACTGTAGGAGAGTCCAGCATTGAAAAAAAAAGATGTGACGGGATATAAATGTGTTTAGTAAGTGTGCCTCAGTCTGTAAAAGTTTGAGAACCAGTGCTATAGTTTGAAGCTAGTCAAGAAAGCATGGGCATATGCAGCCCTATTACGAGACCTTGTATGAAACTAAACGCCAAGCTATTTTCTTTGTCTCGCTGTTCCGTTTAATAAAGAGTGATCTATATGTTGAATAATTTTACAATGTCATCTCGTGACATAAAATTATTCCGCTAATTATTGTTATGTTTGTAGGCCATCCTTGAGATATTTTAAAATCACCAAAGAAGTGATGAAAGATCAAACCACGTGGGCAGAACCAAGAAAGTTGATATGAATATAAGAGAGGAAAGCACAAAGAGACTAAGATTCTTGTGACCCTAACACTGATGGCTATTACCCAGTCTAATACACAAATCAAGTATTACTGAGTCAGGAATAAGAGAATCTGTTCAGTAAAACGATACTTGGCAGAATCAACAACTAACATATATCAGCTTCCAAATCGTCCTCTTAAGCATAAATACGAAAATCAGGATATTTTAGAGTAATGTTCTAAGTGTACTACTCTATAGAAGTGAATGCTGGAAAATCACCAAAACCATAGAAAACAAGTTGAATTCTTTCCAGACTAAATGTTTACGAAGAATTAGAAAAATATTTTGGCCAAACACCATAAGAAATAACATCCTGATGGCAGAAACGCAGATGAAGCCACTGACAACAATTATTGAGGAAAGACGCTGGCGATGGTTGGGACATGTGCTCCGAATGACTGACAACTCACTACCAAAAATAGCACTAAGATGGACACCACAGGGGAACAGAAGTAAGGGTAGACCAAAAGAGACATGGAGAAGAACAACAGAAAGGATGTTGAGCAATAAAGGGCTCACCTGGGCACGAGCAGAAAAAAGGCGAAGGACAGGCATTTGTGGAAAACCCTTGCGGAAGCCCCATGTGCCCTGGGCACTTATGGTTCAGAAAGAGAGAGAAACCGTCCTCTAAGACCAAAAATATATAGAGGAATGGGAGGCAATCGTGGATATTATTGTTTGGGACAAAATAGCGCAACTGGTTTGCAGGCATCTTTGTACTTCCGAGATGGGGGGAGGGGGTACGGTCACGTGAATTGAGGTCTCGTGGCAGCATGATTTTTGTGGGTGTGTGTAGTTAGTGTTCGTCTGACTGTGGTTCAGTGTGGTTGCGTATAGTTAGTGTTCGTCTGACTGTGGTCTAGTGTGGTTGTGTATAGTTAGTGTTCGTCTGACTGTGGTCCAGTGTGGTTGCGTATAGTTAGTGTTCGTCTGGCTGTGGTCTAGTGTGGTTGTGTGTAGTTAGTGTTCGTCTGACTGTGGTCTAGTGTGGTTGCGTATAGTTAGTGTTCGTCTGACTGTGGTCTAGTGTGGTTGTGTGTAGTTAGTGTTCGTCTGACTGTGGTCTAGTGTGGTTGCGTATAGTTAGTGTTCGTCTGACTGTGGTCTAGTGTGGTTGTGTGTAGTTAGTGTTCGTCTGACTGTGGTCTAGTGTGGTTGCGTATAGTTAGTGTTCGTCTGACTGTGGTCTAGTGTGGTTGTGTATAGTTAGTGTTCGTCTGACTGTGGTCCAGTTTGGTTGCGTATAGTTAGTGTTCGTATGACTGTGGTCTAGTGTGGTTGCGTGTAGTTAGTGTTCGTCTGACTGTGGTCCAATGTGGTTGTGTGTAGTTAGTATTCGTCTGACTGTGGTCCAATGTGGTTGTGTATAGTTAGTATTCGTCTGACTGTGGTCCAATGTGGTTGTGTGTAGTTAGTATTCGTCTGACTGTGGTCCAATGTGGTTGTGTATAGTTAGTATTCGTCTGACTGTGGTCCAGTGTGGTTGTGTGTAGTTAGTGTTCGTCTAACTGTGGTCTAGTGTGGTTGTGTGTACAAACAAAGCTGGAGATTGGTACAGCAGTCTCAGTAAATGTTACAACAGGCTGAATAAGGGAACAACATATTTAGATATCACATTACAACAGTATGAAGAAGGGAACAGCAGATTTATTGATCATATGTTATAGCAGGCTGAATAAGGGATCAGAACATTTAGATATCATATATTAGAAACTGTTGAATAAGGAAACAACATATTTACATATCACATACTACAACAATATGAATAAGGGCACAGTGGATTTAGATATAACATATTACAACAAGCTGTATAAGGGCACAACTGATTCATACATGCAGAGCAGGCTGAAAAGAAACATCGCTGAGGAGTGAACCCTTAAAGTATCAGGTAAATGACAGTCCAGCATCTGATGTAATACTATTCTGCTTATGAGGTTTAAAATCACTAATAACAATCCAGAACAATTATGGCGATGTCAAAAACCTGAGATGGACTGAAACCTTTAAAGAGCATCCCATTTGTTATATGAGGATTCAAAAGAAGAAGAAGAAGAAGAAGAAAGAAAGAAAGAAAGAGAGAAAGAAAAAATAAGACAATGAGTATGAAAATGAAGTCACATTTCTGAGGTAATTTTGCTGTATAGTGGGTATCATTATCTTTATTATTTAATCTATGAAGCGTTCGTCATCACCATCATCATCTTTTATTTGTCTGTAGTCTTCCGCAGAACTATCCTAGATTCCTCGCTGCCCTGTGAGCAATGTGGCTGCAAAGACGTCACCGGAAATCAATAATTTAAGGAGCTCTATTTCAGTGTTGAACTAATTTCCTTGCTCTTGCCAGAATACTAATTTTGTTCGGAAAGTTTGATTTAAATATTTTGGTTCAGGTTTGACTGAGTTTGGTAGAAATGTGGTGGTTCAGGTTTGACTGAGTTTGGTAGAAATGTGGTGGTTCAGGTTTGACTGAGTTTGGTAGATATGTGGTGGTTCAGGTTTGACTGAGTTTGGTAGATATGTGGTGGGTTAGGTTTGATTAAGTTTGGTAGAAATGTTGTGGTTCAGGTTTGACTGAATTTGGTAGAAATGTGGTGGTTCAGGTTGAAATGAACATGTTTAATGCAGTTTTGAGAAGGGGTATACAATAACTATCAGTAATCGAACACTAGTCTAATGTATTTTTCTTCTAACTGGAATAGTTTTATCCAGGCAGATGCTAAATATATACTGCCTCGCCTGGGGCTTTGGTATAGAGAAAGTGATTTCTAAATCCGCACGTTTTCTCCTCTCGATTCTGTCAGCCGTCTACAGAGAAAAGAAACTTCCTATAACTCTGAAAGTCTAGCACATTTTCAGAGTGTCAGACGGTGGGTAGAATCAGTAACCATGTCATCAGTTGCCCTCCAGGATATTCCATTCAGGGTTCACACTTTCGACTCTCCCGAGCCAGCTAAAATTATGTGAAACTGCCCTGGAAGATGTAGCATCGTTTTATGTTGTGCAGAAGGAATTATCAGAATCAGAAACTCTATTGAAGGAAACAGATCAATTGTAGGAAGAAAATAAAGAGGTACTGAATCGCGTTTTATATGTATCGTTAAGTTTAAATATGATCTCACAATTACGATCTGTGTACTTTCATTAGAGTGTGTCAAGAAGAAGAAGAAGAAGAAGAAGAAGAAGAAAATAAGGATGAGGAAAGAGGATGATAAGAAGGAGTAGGTGGAGGAGTAAGAAACCCCATTTTCTGTACTCGTTTTTCAAGATTTTAGTTACTTATATTTTTATTTGGTTTTCTTTCGCAGTTATACCAGGTAAGACAAATGCTCTGTTTCCGTAATATTTAATTTTAAAGGTTTGTTAGAAAGATTAAGCAACCAGGTAAATTATGAATGTAAATCAGTATAATAAATTATGCGAAAAAATTAGAAATATATATTTCAAAAGCACATTACAAAAGTAACTTAGAAAGTCAAGTGCTATCACGTTTTCTATATTTCAATATACTAAGAGCTAGACTTCAAGTGAGTATTAATTTTGCTTCCTCAATTTCATAATTTCAGAAGAGTTGGAATAATAAAACAATAAGATAAAAGTTCTTTTCGGCTACTAAGATTATCTATGGAACACCAGAAACTTCACAAACCACAAAATTGTCCAGATTCAGTCTTTAAACAGGAAAAAGTGTACCACGAACTCTAATCTCCTTTCTCGGGTCCATTGGTTCCTCTCAGTGCTTCTTCAGCTATTTTCAGTTATATCCCCCTCACCAGTAAAAGTAATGGCAACTCACTGTGCCAACAAAACATCATATACGTCATCATATGGCTAACGAGTAGCCCACCGCAGTGAAATAACATCTAGAACAAGACCTAGAAGATGGTTCCATAGAACAAGACCTAGAAGATGGTTCTATAGAACAAGACCTAGAAGATGGTTCCATAGAACAAGACCTAGAAGATGGTTCCATAGAACAAGACCTAGAAGATGGTTCCATAGAACAAGACCTAGAAGATGGTTCCATAGACTAACGTTTCATGAGCATGCAGATAGTTGAGAAGAACTGGCGAAAATCAGATAAAAATTAGGAAAGAGCAAAAAAAAGCAAAATCACAGCTGACAAAGAAAAGAGTGCTTTATTAAAATCACATTTTATGTATTAGGAGCTACAAGCAATGTCTACCACACTAAAATAATATTAAACACATTTTTTTCTGCACATCATGTAGCACATTTATTAGATAATTTTCTTGCTTTAATAAAAGTCAGAAGTTCAGTCACTCTGATGTAGAAATGAGCACCTGACTCCTTTTAGAGCTGGGGATAGGCATGACGACCAGTCGTGGTACAGACTACATCATGTTTTAAGTGTCTCAAAATAGCCAAGAAAATATAGGCACTAATACCATATCTTCTATAGCTCCCATTATCAGGCCAGACAGCTCGTTTGTAAATATTACGTTCACGCTTACTGTAGACCAAGAAAATAATTTCACATTTGAGTGGTCTTATTTGTGTGAAGATGAATATTATATATATATATATATATATATATATAGAGAGAGAGAGAGAGAGAGAGGGAGAGAGAGAGTGAAATGGAGTGAAAGAGATGAAGAGAAAGAGATGGAGAGAGTTAAAGAAGCAGCGATCGAGAGATACAATGGTGGAGAAAGCAGAATAATATAAAAAAAGCTGTCTTTGTAGGTCATTATCACAATATCATCGTTTTAAGTACACCCTCATTATAGTGGTCACGAACAACAGTACATAAGCTAACATAATCTAGAGTTAATAGTAAACGCTATAGATTATCATGATTCTGTTCAGCTCTTAATCTCTAGCTGTCACTTCCACTTCCCAGGTCTAATATTCCGACCCAGACTGCGAAGAATTTTATTTTATGCAATTAATGGTGCGTCTGTTAGCAGATATGTAAAAACAAAGTAAAGGTAAAGGTAGTCCCATAGCAAATGCTGTAGGGGATGAAGCGTTAAAGACCTCATTATGCTGGGCCATCGGTGTAGGAGCTAGGGTGGCCAGTCTCTTTCCTCATTGCCTTTCTTTCCCAGATTTTCTCCGTTACCCATTTTAAGAGGCTGGGTCGACCTTGAGGCCTTATTGGTCGGAAAAAATGCCGTTCAGCAGAGAATTCGAACCCTCGACTAATCGGTTACTAGACGAGTGATATTTTGGACACATTAAACGTCATGATAATTTAGAGAAGACCGTATTGGAAGGATACATAATGGGAAAAAGAAAAAGAGGAAGACCGAAACGAAGATGGCTGCAAGACATCGTTGACGATCTGGAAATGGATGCAGCAGCAGCAGGCCATCTTTCTCACAACCGAGAGGCCTACAGGAGTGTTGTTTGGGAGGCAAAGTTCCGCAAGGGACATGCAAAGGAATGAATGAATGAATGAATACCGTCTTCTGCACTCCGGGAAATCTTTCGAGAACCACAAGGATGTGTTCACAAGTTGACAAAATGAAACTGCTTGACTAGTATATGCACATATGAATCACAAGAAGAAGAAGAAGGGCTTTTTCTTTAATCGTTTTTCAAAATGTGACCTAATTGTATTATTCCCTGTTTTTTTTTTATTTCACAAAAACTACAGCCCTTATTTGTTATAGCTCTTTCTAAAGGTATTTCAGGATAGAAAAAAAATTAATCAGACATATACTGAAACTAAATTAACCCGTCTTATCTGAGCCGCCTAATCTACCCCCTCCCCCCACCCCCCACCCCCCAACCTCCAGATAAGAGAATGTCAAAGGATATTTGTGGAGAGAGTTTGAAGAAAATATTATTTTAATATTAGATGATTTATGTTAGATAATGGTTCGCTGTGAAGGGGGGGGGGGCGACGGTGAGTGTGGATGATATTTTGATAAATGATACAAAAGATACATGGGGCAATAAGGATTAAAAAAGATTTCTTAAAATTTTGGAAAGATTAAGTTTACTACAGTGTGTAGCAGCGATGTACGACAAATACCAGTATACGCACACATATGAAATGGTATTTTTCTTCTAATTAGAAAGTTTAGATTCAGGCAGATAGTAATTATATATCCTGTTTAGTATGGAATTTGATATAGAGAAAAGGATTTCTCATTCTGAAGATTTCTCGATACTGCCAGTCAGTTACACAGAAAGAACACTGCCCTCATTTCTGAGAACCTAGCACAGTTCTAGTGGATGTCAGAAGCTGGCTAGGATAAATAACCATACCACCACATGGCTTTTGAGTACCTCTCCTCGGATATTTCACTCGGGAATCATATCATAGTTTTCCACTCCCTCGAATCACCCAAATTGTCATGAAACCTTCCCGGGAATTTGTCGTCTCTCTTACTGTTGTACAGAAGGAATTATCAGAATGAGAAACACAGAATAGTCTGGAGAGAAGCATGTGGAAGTGACGAATAAACTAAAGAAATACTACGTGATATTTTATGTTTTATATCTCATTTAATTTTCTTTACTACTCTTGTTTACAGACTTTTCATTCATTCCTTTGTTTACAGACTATGCACTATTATTAGAATTATTTTGTGTAGAAGAAGAGAAATTGTCGCATTTTCTTTATTTTGGTCGTTTTTCATGATTTTATTTGATTTTATTATGTTTGGTTATAACTTACTGTTAGTCCATGATTTACTTTAGGTACACACAACAATTAGTTCTAGAGGTGTGTTAGATACATTTTTTAAGCAGGTACATGTAAGAGTAAAGAACCTAATAAAATATTTAGGATAATTGGAAAGGTAAATTTCAAAAGCATATTAAAAACAGTAAACTATCATGTGAAACAGCTACCATTTATTCTATGTTATATTGTCCTGTAAGCTATTCTTCCTGCTTTACAAAAGCTCAATTATTTATTTGTATTACTCTTTCTTTCACAGATACAACAGTTAAATTAAGGTTCCATTTTTCAAACACTTAATTATATATGGATGTTAGGAACATTAATTAAACATAGACAATTACGAAACAAAATTACATGTGGATAATTTTAGAGCACCTATGGGTAGAGAGATGGTATAACAAATTGACGAATACAGACTATTTCAAAATCGTAAGCACTTATCAGTTAGTTAATATTTCGGTGTGTGTGGCTGCGTGTATCTGGGGTGGGGGAGGGGGTAGGGAGACGGAGTAATAAATGTTGATAAATGCTAAAAAGTGTGTATGGGGAAATAATGATTGAGAACTTGGAATTTTGCCAGGTATATGTTAACTGCAGTACGTAGGAGAGGAGTACAGAAAAGATCAGTGTGCTGACATTAATCTAATGGTAGTTCCTTATTTTTTCGAAGGTTTACATTCAGGCAGATGTTAATTATATACCCTGCTTCGCGCAACCGATATAAAGAACATGCTTTCTTATTCTCTTCAGATCTCGATTCTATCAGTCAGCTACAGATAAGAACTAGGCCCGCGAGTCTGAGAGTCTAACACAGTTTTGCGGGTGTCAGAAAGTTGGTAGGATAAATAACGAAGTCCCTGACCACCGCTGGGTACGGCTGCCCAGATACTTCATTTCAGGGTTCATCTCGTTAACTTCGGCTCTTTCAAGCCTCATAAAAATCAGTGGATGTTGTCACGGAATGCATCGTGCCACGTATTATTTTGTACAGAAGGAATTATCAGAATAAGAACTCAGAACAGTTTCGAAGAAAGCAGATGGAATATAGCAAATAAATTCAATAAAAAACTAATTGTATAGCAAATAAATTAATTAAAGAACAACTACTTGTATGTGGAATGTATGTTTAGACGTTCGGTATTTTGATTACAGTTATGTGAAACATAACTACAGTAGTAGTAGTAGTTGTAGTAGTAGTAGTAGTAGTAGTAGTAGCAGTAGTAGTAGTAGCAGTAGTAGTAGTAGTAGTAGTAGCAGCAGCAGTAGTAGTAGTAGTATTAGTAGTAGTTGTAGTAGTAGTAGTATTAGTAGTAGTAGTAGTAGTAGTAGTAACAGTAGTAGTAGAAGTAGCAGTAGTAGTAGTAGTAGTAGTAGTAGTAGTAGTAGTAGCAGCAGCAGTAGTAGTAGTAGTATTAGTAGTAGTTGTAGTAGTAGTAGTATTAGTAGTAGTATTAGTAGTAACAGTAGTAGTAGAAGTAGCAGTAGTAGTAGTAGTAGTAGTAGTAGTAGTAGTAGTAGTAGTATTAGTAGTAGTAGAGTTAGAACAAGAAGAATCTCTCAGCTTCTTTCTTTACTTGTTTTACAAGATTTACATTAGTTGTATTATGTCTGGTTTTACTTCACTGTTATACCAGGTAAGATACATGTTCTGTGTCCGTAATAGTTGTGCATAACTGTATAATAGAAATAATACGTAATTAAACACATACATTATGAAACAATATGAAATTAAAATTTACAAACAACTAGAAAGACACATTTCAAAAGCCTCTAACAAAGGTAACGATGGAAGTCAAACGGGCAAAACTTTTTTTTTTCTGTTTTTAATGTCATAAAAGCTAAACTTGAAAATGCAGTCAAAATGTTGCATCCGCAATTTCATGAAAGTTTGATTAAGATAAAAATATAAGATAAAATTTCTTTTGAGATATTAATATTAATTACGTAACTTTAAAGAAGTCAAATACTACAAAAATATGCAAATAAAATAAGTCTATAGACAGAGAAAAACTCATTTCTTTAACATTTCACTTGCCCATCGCATTGGTTATTAAGTTGTATTCTTTCACCTGTGAATCGTTATTTAAGTCCCTCTCCGTTTTATCACCTTGGGCAATCTCCTCCTTGGACAATCTCCTCCTTGGGCAATCTCCTCCTTGGACAATCTCCTCCTTGGACAATCTACTCCGTGGACAATCTCCTCCTTGGACAATCTCCTCCTTGGGCAATGTCCTCCTTGGACAATCTCCTCCTTGGACAATCTCCTCCTTGAACAATCTCCTCCTTGGACAATCTCCTCCTTGGACAATCTCCTCCGTGGACAATCTCCTTCTTGAGCATTTGTGTCTGCCAGGTCTGCCTGCTCTTTCTTAGCGTTCTGCTCGCCGACTAAAAGAAAAACCCATACAAGGAATAAAGCCGATGATAAATTTTGTTTTTCTTTTTAACATCTGATTCTTTATATCTCCTTGTCTGTGCACCACCACATATCTTTTGTATGGGTCCCCAAGAAGCCCCCTAGAACTACCAGGTTGAGAACCACTAATCTATTCTACTCCGAAATCCGAAAATCAGGAAAATTAGTGGCAGCTAACTCCGTCATCAATAACCACTAAGAACTTCACTAAAATTGTGGCTTAAAACGCCACAGTCATCATTATTTGGCTTACATACAGCAGCCTCCAGTCAAACAACGGTCAGACCAGACCTATAAGATTTTTTTTCAAAGACTAAAATCCTAGGAGTGTACATATAGGCCGAGAGGAACTGGCGAAATCCACATAGAGGAAAAGGGCAAATAAACCAAAGCTGAAATAGAAAGAAAAGTTTTGTATTGGAATCATATCACATTTTTATTGGAATCAAACATTTGTAGTAGGAGCTACAAAAGACAGGTAACAGAGAAATAACATCTACAAATCTATTTATTGCACATTATGTGGAAAATGCATTATCGGTTTTGTTTTAAAAGAGGTAATTCAATCTCTATTGCGTTCCATATAACACATCTGTAAACATGGAATTTCTATAACTGGGGATGGAATTTACGAATGATCATGGTACTGACTGCATCATCCTTTATTGTAAGTAAACAATGAAAATACAGCCACTAATATCATATATTATATAACTCTGAATAGAAATACATACAGCTGGATTGTAAATATTACATCCAAACATAGTGTAAACGTTGAGACGAATTTACCCGCGAGCAGTCTTATTTGCCTGTAGACAGATATCTGAATGAGATACAAAATAACCCACAACAATATACAATCTAAATTCATCTGGCATTAATACTATACATTACAGGTTATCGTGATTATACACTGTTCAGATTCTGTGCAGTGACTGTCAATCTTCCATGTCCCAGATCTCATGTTCCGACACAGTTTGTCCAGAAGTTTACTTTCTTCATTAATTGATGCGTCTGCTTCTTTGTAGATGTATACACTCTCTTATTTCTTAGAATCCTGTTTCAAAACAAGGGTTTTCACATTGGGGATTCCCCTTCCCCTAACTCTACATCCACCACGGGAAAGTTAATTTAGATGGTATGCAGGAAACTCTACAGTAGAGAGTGGAACAACAGCACAACTCATTAGATCATCAGTAATCCCTCCTTAGATCATCAGTAATCCCTCCTTAGATCATCAGTAAACCCTCCCTAGATCATCAGTAAACCCTCCCTAGATCATCAGTAATCCCTCCCTAGATCATCAGAAAACCCTCCCTAGATCATCAGTAATCCCTCCCTAGATCATCAGTAATCCCTCCCTAGATCATCAGTAATCCCTCCCTAGATCATCAGTAAACCCTCCCTAGATCATCAGTAATCCCTCCCTAGATCATCAGTAATCCCTCCCTAGATCATCAGTAATCCCACGAGATCTCTTTAGCAGTTGTTTGCTCAGTCTCAGTGGTTCTTAACATATGGTCAATTGTGTACCCCCTTTTTGTGCCTGAGAAGAGCTGTGAATCGTTACTTAAAAATAAAGCCAAAGAATAAATACAGCTAATGATATTACCTTCTTTTTTTAATAGAAAGAATCTGTGCACCAACAAAAAACCTTCTGTGGATCTTGGGGGGAAAGGGGTAGGGGCAGTATACTTCTTCGAAGTACCGAAAACCAGAAAAAGCAATGGGAGCTAACTCTGACTTCAGTAGCCACTAAAAACAAGAGCAAAGTCGTTGATTGAAACATTTAAAAGCTTTGGTAGGTTCTTTAGCCTTTCTAGTTCCCTAATAGACACGCATTTTGTTACATGTCTTTAACGTTTACACAAAATGCTGATATCTCTCTCTCTCTCTGAACTTTAAGTGCTCAGGGCACATGGGGCTTCCGCAAGGGTTTTCTACAAATGCCTATCCTTTGCCTTTTTTTCTGCTCTTGCCCAGGTGAGCCCTCTATTGCTCAACATCCTTTCTGTTGTTCTTCTCCATGTCTCTTTTGGTCTACCCTTACTTCTGCTCCCCTGTGGTGTCCATCTTAGTGCTATTTTTGGTAGTGAGTTGTCAGTCATTCGGAGCACATGTCCCTACCATCGCCAGCGTCTTTCCTCAATAATTGTTGTCAGTGATATAGATATCTCATTTTGTTACAGGTCTTTAACGTTTACATAAAATGCGGATATAGATATCTCATTTTGTTACAGGTCCTGAAGTTTTACACAAAGTGTTGATATACATATCGCATTTTGTTACAGGTCTTGAACTGTTACACAAAGTGTTGATACAAATATTTCATTTTGTTACAGGTCGTGAACTTTTACACAAAGTAGGAGAAAAGTTCAGGAGAAGTAGCCAACAAACAATATTATCACAAGACCTGTGTTTATGCTTCTTTGTAAATAATCGGGACTCTTTTCAGAATTTTCAGTTGAAACAGCTTTTGAGTAGAATAAGTTTTCTTACCTACAGATGGATTATAAACTGTGTGTAAACTAAATGTTTGACAGGAGATTCAGTAAGTCAGTTATTTGAATGTCCATTTGCCTCCCTAACAGCTTCATGTAGGCTTCTCGGTTGTAAGCAAGATGCCCTTCTGCTGATCCATCCATTTGTAGATTATCAATGAAGTTCGCAACCTCATCATCTTTATCTTCCTCTCTTTCTTTTTCCCGTTATATACCCTTTCAACATGTTTTTCCCTAATTTCTAATGACGTATAATGTATTCAAAATGATACGAAAGGATTAATAAATCTGAGCATATAACAATATTCACTGAAGATATGTTTCTCCAAGTTGAGCTCACGTTATTAAAAGTGTGTAGATGTGTATAGAAACACTGTATAATGACCAAGAATATACATTTTAGATACTTTGATGAAATCTTTCAACACAAAATAGCTGCAGCACGCGACAGAAATGTGGCTAAAATACTTTGTGCGGGCGTTGGTATGGGACGAAACAGTGCAGAACTTCAAGGCATCACTAGTGACCCATCAAATGGCTACAACATTGCAAGCTACGACGTCCTAGAACAGGTACAGGAAAAGCCGTCACAGAGGATCTGTAGAGGTAAGTTTGTTTCATGGACGTAACACAGCCTCATGGGATATCGAACAAGAAAGCGAGTGCAAAAACTCTAGAGAAGTAGGTTTTAGGAGAGTTTGAAAGACATTAAACATAATAATTGTGGTACTAGCAGACAATAATGTCCCAGTACCGCACACAAATTGAATTGTTTTAATAAGTTCACCTGGCATGCCCGTAGAGGGAAATGGATCATGACCTGTTTTAACTGGCACTTCAGACTGAGACGTTGAACAACAAGCAACATTGACTAGACAACAAAGTAGAGGTAAATCATTTAATTATTTCTTTAGTAAATGCCAATAGTTGTCTTAGTGGCACATGATTGAAATAGGATTAACTTTATTTAACCCATTATGAAACAAAAAGTACAAAAAGTGCTGATACAACTCTAAATGAAGATTCAACGAATCCAACAACAAGTACTCAAAAAAAGTACTAACAAACTACTTGTTCCAGAATAAAACTGTCTAGAAAATAACAATTACGAACCAGGGAAACATTGAACAGAAAATAACAAATACGAACCAATGACACCTTAAACAGAAAATAACACATACTAACCAAGGACACCTTAAATAGAAAATAACAAATACGAACCAATGACACCTTGAACAGAAAATAACACATACTAACCAAGGACACCTTAGACAGAAAATAACAAATACGAACCAATGACACCTTGAACAGAAAATAACAAATATGAACCAAAGACACCTTGAACAGAAAATAACAAATACTAACCAAGGACACCTTGAACAGAAAATAAAACATACTAACCAAGGACACCTTAGACAGAAAATAACAAATACGAACAAGGGGCACCTTAAACAGAAAATAAAACAACTAACTAGAGATCACTGAAGAAGAGAACTGTCTTGGAAACATCTAGAACACACACTTGGAAGTAAGAAAGTGTGGTGCCACACGCACACCTGTAGATGAGGACATGTGGTTCCCGGCCAGAAATGCGCTCCCTGGTGTATTATGCAGCACCTGTCGCTGATCAAATAGAGAACTGGAATTATTCCAGGTCCTCACTCTCTGGGTTACTCTTTTAATGATGTCCCAAGTTTTAAACCAGGGTTACCAGCATTTATGGCCTTTGGGTAGTCAGACCAGTTATAGAATGAATGAATGAATGAAGGAATGAATCTTTATTTTTCAAGGGTAAAGAATTGGGCACGCAGGCCCGTCTTTCATTCTGCCCTTTATCACTCCATTTTTCATTCTTCCCACACACTTGATTTAGTACAAATATACAAATTAAATTAGGAAAAAACATATCAAAAGAGTGTAAGATTTAGCTACTACATTCAAAGTAAAAGAGAAGAAGTAATTAACCTAATAAAATAGCACTCACGCACACATAAATACGCAGACATATACATAAACAAAAATACATTGTAAATACATATCTTCTAACATATATTTTTAACAGACATTAAAATAATTTCTAACAATATCTAACAAGTTGTTTTTCTAACTATGTCATTTTAGAACTTGATGGTTGGCGAGTCACGTGTTGAGAGAGTGCTGGTTATTTTATGGAGGCATATAATTACATGCAAGTAAATAATGAAACAGGTTTGAGTTCAAGAATTGTATTACCAATTGATTTTAAATGGTAGGGGAGGGTGTTCCAGAGCTGTACAGCAGAGTATGCAAGGCTTTTCTTGTACAGATCAATCGTGGGCTTAGGAAGAAGACAGTTTTTTAAACGCTGGCTATGTTTAGTGTTATACGTAAACAGTGACCACAAGTAAGGTGGAGCATTGTGCGACAGAATTCTCTGAAGAAACTTAACTTTGTTGAAAATGATTCTATTTTTGAGGGGTAGAATTTTGAATTGTTTGTGTTGATCTACAGTCTGTACTGGGTGTTTGTCACAAATAAGATTTAGAACACCAGCCAAGAGGGTTAGTGTTTGAACACAAAAATGGACGAATTCTGACTGTTCACATAAATGACTTTATTCTTCTGACAGTTCACATAAATGACTTTATTCTTCTGACTGTTCACATAAATGACTTTATTCTTCTGACTGTTCACATAAATGACTTTATTCTTCTGACTGCTCACATAAATGACTCTATTCTTCTGACTGACTTGTACAAATTCCTCTCGCTCTCTGCTACTTCTGGGTACCCCTCTGTGCTTCTGATCCCGGTCTCGCCGTAACTGAAAGACAACACAGTTCTAATTAGCCATCTTTTCTACTTTTGTCTCTCACTCCCTCGCTCACTCTCCCTCCCTCGCATCCCCTTCCCCTCAGCCTGCGGGAATCTTACTAGGTCACTTTTCTGTTGCGCATATCTCTAATGAGCATTTCTTCCTTCTCTATTTATATGTTGTGTATTTCTCTGTTGTATGTATCTATAATAAATATTTCTCTCCTTGCTTGGCAAAATAAGCATAAAATAAAACTGAGCCATACATCTGGCAAATTCTGCACCATCAAGTTAGTTTTAGGGCAGTCGTCGCCACACTTAACACTTCTACCAAGCTTCAGAGGTCAGAGATTGTTAACATGGAGGAAACTTCACATAAATAACAGTTGCTGCAGTTATAAGAAAGATATATAGGGAGATCGTGCAAGCGGAAGAAGAAAGTAATGGAGAAAGTAATAAAGTGTTAACTTCTAACATTACATGAGCTGTTCAAAGCGCCTTTCAAATGAATAAAAATAAAATAACTTAGACGGCTTTGTTGTATGGTCAAGAGATCACAGTTTTAAAACAATAAAAATAAAATAACTATCTTTACACGGCTTTGCCCTATGGTCGGGAGTTCACACTTTTAAACTACAGGAATCCAAAAGAAGAGGCATCACATCAGTTTCTGGTTAAACTTTGCAGCGGTAATTTTTGTCTTATAAAAAGTATGTGTCATAGATGCTGTCTGATAGTTTAAAAGGTAAATAGATAATTCGATAGGAAATATTAACACAAGAAAATCATGTGTATAATCATTCAACATTCAGTATATGTTGGCACACTTGCCGACAGACGCTCAGATACACAGATAGAGGACATACATGTAGTCAGTACTTCCAGATAAAGACAGAAGGACAGGATGTACATGATCACACACGGCAGATCTTGCTTTAGTAGCACAAGAATGGGATTAGATGCTAAAACACGTACTACTAACTGATTGAAATCACAGAAACATATGAGGAGCGTTTAGAAACCAATGCACCACATCGTTTTTTTTTCAGCTAGTAATGAAGACAGAAGCATGAAATTTGCACATTTTAAACATGGCATGTGCCGATTATGTGAGCCAAAATTGCACCGCAACCGGCCAAAGAATATGTCTGTCCAAACCGTTGATTTTGAGCGTGTTAGCAACTTCCGGTATAAGCAGCGAATTATGATAGAATTTCTCGTTGGATAGACGTAAACTGTTGTGAACATTCACAAGCGTCTACGTGATGTGTATGGACGTTTTGCAGTCGACAAGAGTACAGTCAGTCGCTGGGTTCAGAGAATCAAAGAATCAATAAATGGAGATAAGGAGTTGCATGATCGGCCGCGCTGTGGACGTCCTGCCACGGCCACCAAGGAGAAATGTTGAATGAATGAATGAATGAATAATCTTTATTTTTCAAGGGTAAAGAATTGGGCACGCAGGCCCGTCTTACATTCTGCCCTTCATCACTCCATCTTTCATTCTTCCCACACAATTGATTTAGTACAAAAATACAAATTAAATTAGGAAAAACATATCAAAAGAGTGTAAGATTTAGCTACTACATTCAAGGTAAAAGAGAAGAAGTCATTAACTTAATAAAATAGCACTCACGCACACATACACACGCAGACATATACATAAATAAAAATACATTGTAAATACAGATCTTCTAACATATGTTTTTTTAACACACATTAAAATAATATCTAACAATATATAACAAGTTGCTTTTCTAACTATGTCATTGAAGTACTTGATGGTTTACGAGCCATGTGTTGAGAGAGTGCTGGCTATTTTATGGAGGCATATAATTACAAGCAAGTAAATAATGAAACAGGTTTGAGTTAGAGGATGAAGTATTACCAACTGATTTTAAATTGTAGGGGAGGGTGTTCCAGAGCTGTACAGCAGAGTATGCAAGGCTTTTCTTGTACAGATCAATCCTGGGTTTAGGAAGAAGACAGTTTTTTAAACGCTGGCTATGTTTAGTGTTATACGTAAACAGTGACCACAAGTAAGGCGGAGCATTGTGCGACAGACTTCTGTGAACAAACTTAACTTTGTTAAAAATGATTCTATTTTTGAGGGGTAGAATTTTGAGTTGTTTGTGTTGATCTACAGTCTGTAATGGGTGTTTGTCACAAATAAGATTTAATGCTCGCTTGTGAAGTGAGTGGAGCCTTTTTGTGTTTGAGACTGAGCATCCATCCCAGATTGTGGAACAGTAATCTAAGTGTGTTTGTATGTGTGATATGTAGTATATTTTTCTTGTGTCTTTGTCGATAAAGTGTTTAATTTTGGCTAATTGGTAAACTTTCTGTGCAATCAAATTTGTTAGGTTATGTACGTGAGAATTCCAAGTTAAATGCTGATCAATGATGAGTCCTAGAGTTTTATGTTCATGAACATTTTCTAATGCCTTAGTCCCAGCACAAAGCTGTAGTGAAGTTTTTGTTGCATTTTGCAGTTTCTGTCTTGTAGTGATGAGCATGGATTTTGTTTTGTTGGTGTTTATCAATATACCATTTTTATTACTCCATTTAATCAAACTGTTTATATCATTTTGGAGCGTTGTCTGTAGTTTATTGATGTCATATTCACTATTGTAAACAGTACAGTCGTCAGCGAAAAGATCACACGAAGAGTGCTTTAAATGTAGTGGTAGGTCGTTAATATAGATAGCAAAGGAAGAGAACCAAGAATGGAGCCTTGAGGAATACCAGTATCAACTACAGACGAGCCAGATATTTTGTTTCTAAAGCAAACTACTTGTTTTCTACCTGAGAGAAAAGATGTAATAAATTTTGTTAGGTCAGGGTGTAATCTATTGCCTTCCAGCTTTTTTGCAAGAATTTCATGATCAATCATATCGAAGGCTTTCTTAAAATCAACAAAGACAGCACCACACAATTTGTCATCATTTATATTTGACAGCCAGCTTTCTATCATTTTAGTTAATGCTCTGTGGCAGGAGTAATTTGGTCTAAAACCTGACTGACTGTCTATTAGTAGATTGTTTTCTTGCATGTGGAGCAGAGTTAACTTTTGTATATGCTTTACAAGAGGTTTTGATAGTGATGACAGAATGGATATGGGTCTGTAGTTTGAGAGGTCACTAGTCTGTCCAGATTTAAAAAGAGGAAAAACGTTGGCGAGTTTAAAAGCGTCAGGGAAATATTTTTTGTCAATACACAAGTTGTATAAGTATGTTAGTGTGTCTGTGATAACTGGTGCAGCGTAGCGTAGTATCTTGTTACTAATGTCATCACATCCTGCTGAGTTAGTGTTCTTTAAGGACCGGATGTAGTTATAAACCTCACCGACTGTGAGGAAAGGAATATTAATTTGTTTTAGCTTTACACATTTACTGTCGCTGAAAGACGTTGATAAAAGCTCAATCAACGTTTTCGCAGAGTTCGGCTGCACAAGAATCCGGCAGACCTGCTTCTCCTTCACGACAATGCGCGCCCTCACACAGGTCTGGCAACACGGGAAGCAAACACCAAATTGGGTGGGACTGTAATACCACAGTCACCCTATAGTTCAGATTTGGCACCCTCTGATTTCCATATGTTTGGTCCACATAAAGATGCACTCCGAGGGGTGAGATCTGAAGATGACGAAGGAGGGATTCATGCAGCGAAGAAATGGCTACATAATCAAGAGAAAATATGCTACCGTCTAGAAATACATGCGCTTGTTTTACTGGTGATTATTTTGAATAATACCGATGTTTACATAACACATCCATGTATTTTGTGCATACATTTCATTCTTTTTAATAAAAAGTTCCTGAGAAAAACGATGTGGTGCTTTACTTTGTGGTCGCCACTCGTGTGTGCATAACGTGGAAGTTGAAAAAACAAAAGCCCACAGCAGTGCGAAAAAAGAAGGCTACGTGCTAGTCACGAAAACGTTCAGTGAATTCTTCAGAACTTGTCCATTGCGCATGACCGAAAACCTGCACGTTTCAGCATCTTCCATTATCCCCCCCCCCCCCCCCCCCCCCCCACTGAATCGACAGTAGGTTTACCAGTTCATCATGTTCAACAATAGATAACTTTCTATTAGAGACTTGAAATAACATGTTATAATAACTCCTTCATTGAAGGTAAAACTCGACAAATAGATAGTGTCATACCTTATAGTCTGGAAACTCAGAATAAACGTACGGTAGTGTTCCTAATTTATAACATGAAGACTGAGAACAAACTTAAGTTACTGTTCCTACTTTATAGCCTGGAGACTCAGAACAGAGTTTTTTTTTATTGTTGATACTTTGTAGCATGGAGACTGAAAACAAACTTATATTAGTGTTCGTACATTATAGCCTGTAGACTGAGAACAAACTTATGTTAGTGTTCCTACTTTATAGCATGGAGACTGAGAACAAACGTAAGTTAGTGTACCTGCTTTATAGCCAGGAGACTGAGAACACATTTATGCCAGTATTCTTATTTTCTTGCTAGGAGACTGAGAAGAAACGTATGTTAGTGTTCCTATTGTATACTTCGGAGACTGAGAACAAATCTATCTTAGTGTTCCTATTTTACAGCCTGGAAACTGAGAAGAAATCTGTTATTGTTAATACTTTATAGCCTGTAGAATGAGAACAAACGTATATAGGTGTTCCTACTTTATAGCTGGAGACTGAGAACACACATATGTGAGTATTCCTACATTATAGCCCGCATAGAAAGCAAACTTAGTGTCCCTACTTTATAGCCCGTAGTCTGAGAACAAAGTTATGTTAACGTTCATAATGTATAGCCTGGAATCTAAGAACAAAATTATTTGTGGTCCTACTTTATAGAATGGAGACTGACAACAAACTTAAGTTAGTGTTTATACTTTATAGGCAGTAGATGAGAATAAATTTATGTTAGTGTTCCTAATTTATAGGCAGGAGACTTAGAACAAACGTATGTTAGTGTTCATATTTTATATCCCGGAGACTGAGGAAAGACTTAATTTAGTGTTCCTTCTTTATAGCCTGGAAACTGAGAACAAATCATTGTTAGTGTTCCTACTTTATAGCCTGCAGACTGAGAACAAAAGTATGAGAGTTTTTATTTTATAGAATGGAGACTTAGAATAATCTTAAATGAACGTTGCTACTTTATAGCATGGAGACTACGAGGAAAATTATGTTAGTGTTCCTACATTATAATTAGGAGACTGATAACATATTTATCTTAGTGTTCTTATTTTGTAGATTGGAGACTGAGAACGAACTTATGTTAGTGTTCCTACTTTATAGCCTGTAGAGGGAGAACAAACGTATGTTAGTGTTCCTACTTTATAGCCTGTAGAGGGAGAAAAAACGTATGTTAGTGTTCCTACTTTATAGCCTGTAGAGGGAGAACAAACGTATGTTAGTGTTCCTACTTTATAGCCTGTAGAGGGAGAAAAAACGTATGTTAGTGTTCCTACTTTATAGACTGTAGAGGGAGAAAAATCGTATGTTAGTGTTCCTTCTTTATAGCCTGTAGAGGGAGAAAAAACGTATGTTAGTGTTCCTTCTTTATAGCCTGTAGAGGGAGAAAAAACATATGCTAGTGTTCCTACGTTATAGCCTGTAGAGGAAGAAAAACGTATGTTAGTGTTACTACTTTATAGTCTGTAGAGGGAGAAAAAACGTATGTTAGTGTTCCTACTTTATAGTCTGTAGAGGGAGAAAAAAACCTATGTTAGTGTTCCTACTTTACAAAACGGAGACTGGAAGTAAACCTATGCTAGTGTTCTTACTTTATAGCTGGAGATTGAGAACACACCTACAGTTTTGTTCGTACTTTATAGTATGAAGACTGAGAACAAACCTGTGTTGTGTTCTTACGTTATAGCCTGGAGCCTGG
Organism: Achatina immaculata; assembly: GCA_009760885.1. Lineage (NCBI taxonomy): Eukaryota > Metazoa > Mollusca > Gastropoda > Stylommatophora > Achatinidae > Lissachatina > Lissachatina immaculata. The sequence continues at coordinate 27,860,051 of CM019712.1, forward strand.
GAGCAAACGTATGTTACCGTTCCTACTTCATATAATGGAGAGAGAGAACAAACCTATTTTAGTGTTCCTACTTTATAGCTGGAGATTGGAACTAAATGTATGGTTGTGTTTCTACTTTATACCATGGAGAGAGAGAGAGAACAAACCAATTTTAGTGTTCCTACTTTATAGCTGGAGACTGGAACTAAGTGTATGTTTGTATTTCTACTTTAGATCATGGGGAGAGAGAGAGAGAACAAACCAATTTTAATGTTCCTACTTTATAGCTGGAGAATGGAAATAAACGCATGTTAGCGTACCTACTTTATATCCTAGAGACAGAGAACAAACCTATTTTAGTGTTAATACTTTATAGCTGGAGACTGAGACTAAACATATGTTAGTGTTCTTAGTTTATAGATGCATACTGATATTAAATCTATGTTAGTGTTCTTAATTTATGGCTGCAGACTGAGATAAACCAATGTTAGTGTTCTTAATTTATAGCTGCAGACTGAGACCAAACCTATGTTAGTGTTCTTACTTTATAGCTGCAGATTTAGAGTAAACATATGTTAGTGTTCTTACTTTATAGCTGCAGATTTAGACTAAAACTATGCTAATGTTCTTACTTTATAGCTGTAGACTGAGACTAAACCTATGTTAGTGTTCTTATTTTATAGCTGCAGATTTAGACTAAACTATGTTAGTGTTCTTATTTTATAGCTGCAGATTGAGACTAAACCTATGTTAGTGTTCTTATTTTATAGCTGCAGATTTAGACTAAACCTATGTTAGTGTTCTTATTTTATAGCTGCAGATTTAGACTAAACCTATGTTAGTGTTCTTATTTTATAGCTGCAGATTTAGACTAAACCTATGTTAGTGTTCTTATTTTATAGCTGCAGATTGAGACTAAACATATGTTAGTTTTCTTACTTTATAGCTGCAGATTTAGACGAAACCTTTATTAGTTTTCTTACTTTATAGCTGCAGATTGAGACTAAAGCTATGTTAGTGTTTTACTTTATAGTTGCAGACTGAGACTAAACCTATGTTAGTGTTTTACTTTATAGCTGCAGATTGAGACTAAACTTATTTTGGTGTTTTTAATTTATAGCTGGAGATTGAGACTAAACATACGTTAGTGTTCTTACTTTATAGATGCAGATTGAGACTAAAGTTATGTTAGTGTACTTACTTTATAGCTGCAGATTGAGACTAAAGCTTTGTTAGTGTTCTTAATTTCTAGCTGCAGATTGAGAATAAACCTATGTTAGTGTTCTTACTTTATAGCTGCAGATTGAGAATAAACCTATGTTAGTATTCTTCCTTTATAGCTGCAGATTGAGACTAAATCTACGTAAGTGTTCTTACTTTATAGCTGCAGACTGAGACTAAACCTATGTTAGTGTACTTATTTTGTAGCTGCAGATTGAGAATAAACCTATGTTAGTGTTCTTACTTTATAGCTGCAGATTTAGAATAAACCTATGTTAGTGTACTTATTTTGTAGCTGCAGATTGAGAATAAACCTATGTTAGTGTTCTTACTTTATAGCTGCAGACTGAGACTAAACATATGTTAGTTTTCTTACTTTATAGCTGCAGATTTAGACGAAACCTTTATTAGTTTTCTTACTTTATAGCTGCAGATTGAGACTAAAGCTATGTTAGTGTTTTACTTTATAGTTGCAGACTGAGACTAAACCTATGTTAGTGTTTTACTTTATAGCTGCAGATTGAGACTAAACTTATTTTGGTGTTTTTAATTTATAGCTGGAGATTGAGACTAAACATACGTTAGTGTTCTTACTTTATAGATGCAGATTGAGACTAAAGTTATGTTAGTGTACTTACTTTATAGCTGCAGATTGAGACTAAAGCTTTGTTAGTGTTCTTAATTTCTAGCTGCAGATTATGACTAAACCTCTGTTAGTGTTCTTACTTTATAGCTGCAGATTGAGAATAAACCTATGTTAGTATTCTTCCTTTATAGCTGCAGATTGAGACTAAATCTACGTAAGTGTTCTTACTTTATAGCTGCAGACTGAGACGAAAGCTATGTTAGTGTTCTTACTTTATACTTGCAGATTGAGACGAAACTTATGTTAGTGTTCTTAATTTATAGCTGCAGACTGAGACTAAACCTATGTTAGTGTACTTATTTTATAGCTGCATATTGAGACTAAAACTATTTTAGTGTTCTTACTTTATAGCTACCGATTGAGACTAAAGCTATGTTAGTGTACTTACTTTATAGCTGCAGATTTAGACGAAACCTTTGTTAGTTTTCCTACTGTATAGCTGCATTATGAGACTAACGCTATGTTAGTGTACTTACTTTATAGTTGCAGACTGAGACTAAACCTATGTTAGTGTTCTTACTTTATAGCTGGAGAGTGAGAACAAACCTATATAATCATTGCGTTTTCAGGAATGTGGTCGCTGTCCATTGAATCGCTCAGATAGATACTTATAGTCCCTATGATGGTGGATTATATTAAAGAAGTAATGCACATCCCATCCAATTCAACGTAGAGGAAGACTTAACAAAAGTTTCAAGAGATGGAGAGAGAGAAAACCAGAAATAGAGGAAGTAGAGACCTGTTCTGCTTGCAAGTCTCAGAACTTAGAATACTGAAGTGAAAGAGAAGTTACGACAGAGTAAGAGAGCGGTGCAGACAAATATAGCATTGAGCTAGAGAGATTAGAAGATTAAAACAGACTGAACGTGTAGGAAGTATCTCTCACTATATTCACTGACTGGTAAGCTGAGAACAGACTGGAAGTGTAGGGAGCATCTCTCATTATATTCACTGACTGGTAAGCTGAGAACAGACTGGAAGTGTAGGAAGTATCTCTCACTATATATACTGACTGGTAAGCTGAGAACAGACTGGAAGTGTAGTAAGTATCTCTCACTATATTCACTGACTGGTAAACTGAGAACAGCTTGGAAGTGTAGGGAGCATCTCTCATTATATTCACAGACTGGTAGGCTGAGAACAGACTGGAAGTGTAGGGAGTATCTCTCACACCATTCACTGCCTGGTAGACTGAGAACTTAGTGATCTACGAACACTGTTTTGAAAGATGCTACTGCCATAAAATTGGCTGCGAAGGTATCAGCAGACATGAAAACAGCGATAATAACAAAGGATAAATGTGCAGCACGAAAGAAAACGTATTTACATGTTCACTACTACAACATTGTGTGGATGTAATGAGTGTAATGAGTGTAATGAGTGTAATGAGGCCGCTGCCCCAGGACCAGGCAGAGCTAGGGCACTTTTTTACAGTTTGTGTGTGGGTGGTGTGGCTTTGGCTTAAGTGTGTGAAAATAGGGCATGCAACCTGTAGAATGTCTCGACCAGATCTTTACTCTAAGAGTAATACTTGAAGAACATATTGAAAAGCAGAAATCATTAATACTGAACTTCATAGACTTTAAAAAGGCATTTCACAGGATACACAGAGATTTAATATGCGGAATTTTTTGTCTATATGGAATACCATCTAAAATTGTCAACATCATTAAGGACTTATACAATGGATATGTTTGTGCAGTCAAGACAGAAGAAGGGATGAGTGAATGGTTCCAGATTGAAACTGGCGTGAAACAAGGATGTATACTGTCTCCTTTACTTTTTGGGATTACAATAGACTTCATAATGAAAAAATGCTGCACAGGTAACACAGGTATTGACTGGGTACATGGGACCCAACAAGAAGATCTTGATTTTGCTGATGACATAACTCTTACCAGTAACAATGTGAATTCCATGCAAGAAAAAAAACAGATAGCCTGCCTTCACTGGCTAGCAAAATAGGATTTGGAATTAACAAGGACAAAACAAAATAATGAAACTCCCCATTAATCAAAATGGAAAAATACACGTAGAAGGGACAGATATTGAAAAAATCAATCAATTTGCATACCTTGGCAGGTACATAGACCAGGATGGTGATACCAGAAAGGAAGTTAGAATCAGAATTGCAAAAGCAGCATCGATCTTCAAGAATCTAGAGAACATATGGCATTCAATGTTTATACGCACAAAAACCAAGTTAAGACTATTCAATTCAAATGTAACATCCACCCTCATTTACGCATGTGAAAGCTGGAAAACAACTAAAGAAATAGAAAAGAAATTAGACTCTTTTGAAAACAAATGCCTAAGGAAAATACTCGGCATCAAGTGGAGTGAATTTAAGAACAATGCAGAGATAAGACAGATGACTGAACAACAACCAGTCTTATGGGTGATCAGGAAAAGGAGACGGACTAATGTTGATCACGTGATGAGAAGAAACGATCAGAGAATTCCAAAACAAGATATCAAATGGAACGCAAAAGACCGAAGAAAGAGAGGTCGACCACGTGAAACTCTAAAGAGGACAGTGTTAAGAGAAGCCAAATTAACAGGTATAAAATCCTTTGATGAGGTTGAAAAGCTCGCTGAAAACAGGAAAAATTGAAGAACTACCTAGCGAGCCCTATGTGACGTTTAACGGCACGGGAAGGATATAAGCACCTAGGGAAGAAAAGACCGGGGGAGGGGGAAATGGCTGATGACAAGAGTGAGTAAAATCCGATGTAGGAAAAAATCAACTTACGTAAAGAACGTACTACTTACGTAAGTCGCAAACCGCCTGTTACATTGGAGAAAGTGTCTGAGTGGCAAACTACATGTCTCAGATCAGTTCAAGTGAAAGCCTCTCTCTGACTTCCCAAGGCGATTCTCCGTAGACTATCTCTTACACAGATCTACATTCAGTACAAAACATATCAATTTTTTGTCTATATGGAATACCATCTAAAATTGTCAACATCATTAAGGACTTATACAATGGATATGTTTGTGCAGTCAAGACAGAAGAAGGGATGAGTGAATGGTTCCAGATTGAAACTGGCGTGAAACAAGGATGTATACTGTCTCCTTTACTTTTTGGGATTACAATAGACTTCATAATGAAAAAATGCTGCACAGGTAACACAGGTATTGACTGGGTACATGGGACCCAACAAGAAGATCTTGATTTTGCTGATGACATAACTCTTACCAGTAACAATGTGAATTCCATGCAAGAAAAAAAACAGATAGCCTGCCTTCACTGGCTAGCAAAATAGGATTTGGAATTAACAAGGACAAAACAAAATAATGAAACTCCCCATTAATCAAAATGGAAAAATACACGTAGAAGGGACAGATATTGAAAAAATCAATCAATTTGCATACCTTGGCAGGTACATAGACCAGGATGGTGATACCAGAAAGGAAGTTAGAATCAGAATTGCAAAAGCAGCATCGATCTTCAAGAATCTAGAGAACATATGGCATTCAATGTTTATACGCACAAAAACCAAGTTAAGACTATTCAATTCAAATGTAACATCCACCCTCATTTACGCATGTGAAAGCTGGAAAACAACTAAAGAAATAGAAAAGAAATTAGACTCTTTTGAAAACAAATGCCTAAGGAAAATACTCGGCATCAAGTGGAGTGAATTTAAGAACAATGCAGAGATAAGACAGATGACTGAACAACAACCAGTCTTATGGGTGATCAGGAAAAGGAGACGGACTAATGTTGATCACGTGATGAGAAGAAACGATCAGAGAATTCCAAAACAAGATATCAAATGGAACGCAAAAGACCGAAGAAAGAGAGGTCGACCACGTGAAACTCTAAAGAGGACAGTGTTAAGAGAAGCCAAATTAACAGGTATAAAATCCTTTGATGAGGTTGAAAAGCTCGCTGAAAACAGGAAAAATTGAAGAACTACCTAGCGAGCCCTATGTGACGTTTAACGGCACGGGAAGGATATAAGCACCTAGGGAAGAAAAGACCGGGGGAGGGGGAAATGGCTGATGACAAGAGTGAGTAAAATCCGATGTAGGAAAAAATCAACTTACGTAAAGAACGTACTACTTACGTAAGTCGCAAACCGCCTGTTACATTGGAGAAAGTGTCTGAGTGGCAAACTACATGTCTCAGATCAGTTCAAGTGAAAGCCTCTCTCTGACTTCCCAAGGCGATTCTCCGTAGACTATCTCTTACACAGATCTACATTCAGTACAAAACATATCAATTTGTAGTCCAAATATTGCAGACATTATCCAAAAACCGACACATAAATAACGCGTATGAAATTAATGTTACAGCATTAGCCATCAGAGTTATAATACTAGTAATGAGAGATACAGCACTAAGACTGAAAGATATACTCTAGCAATAAGAGTTATACTTTTAACCGTAAGTAATGTATACCATTAACAATGAAACTTTGTACCACAGGGATGAAGGTTAAACTTTTAAAAACGAAAGCTATACCACAGTGAGAGTTATACCTCGAACGAAGAGAGTTCTATGAGTCTTACGTAAATAACAAGGGAGTTACATCATCAACAATGACAGACGTATCACTAACAGTGAGAGTTATAGAACTAAACGTGAGAGCCATACCGTTAGCAATGAAAGAAACACTCTAACCATGACCAACATTGAAGCTGTTGATACTTTCCTAGTTACAATCCAAATATGTTTAATTAATGTTGTGTATGTATCAGCTGAATATGGTAATACCCAGTTCTGCTTAGTGCGCTTTGATTATTTTAGTGCAGAACGCTCCACAGGATTATCCTTTCTGTGGGGAACTAATTGCCGTATTTATGACAATAAATGTTAACTTCTGTTTAGTGTATACCTGTATAGCTGATACTTTCTAGCCACTGATACTTTCTAGCCACAGATACTTTCTAGCCACAGATACTTTCTAGCCACAGATACTTTCTAGCCACAGATACTTTCTAGCCACATATACTTTGCTGTCAACCAGTGAGGAGGGGGGGAGTTTTCTAACCTCACCCTCGTGAGTTTAGAAAACTAGTTACTTCTGTCAAGATAATTTTGATGTAGTTACCCGCAGTTTTGTTTGGTGGTTGCTTTTTTCACTTAAGTAAGATCATTTTGAATGAGAATCAGACAGATCAATGACTCATGGGTTAAAAAGAATGATAACATTTCTGTACTAACGTTTTTAGTTCAACAAATGAAAGTAGTTTTAGCTGTTCACAACATATGTTACGGTATTGATTACATGCGCTTTAAAAAATGTAAAACAAAAGAAGAAAAAATGATTTTGCAGATATACATAAATTATGATGTGTAATACGTTTGTTGAGAGCGCGGAATATTATATCATTCTTACCTACCATAAAAATTACTGGAAAGTATTGTCTACTGTTAATAATATCTAATATTTAAAGAAAAAGAAACAATATAAAAATATAGTATTCTGCATCTATGCAATTTTTGTAAAAACTGAAACTATGTCCAAGTTCTCTAACTTCTGTCTTCTCATCATATGTCCAAGTTCTCTAACTTCTGTCTCCTCATCACATGTCCAAGTTCTCTAACTTCTGTCTTCTCATCACATGTCCAAGTTCTCTAACTTCTGTCTTCTCATCACCTGTCCAAGTTCTCTAACTTCTGTCTCCTCATCACATGTCTAAGTTCTCTAACTTCTGTCTTCTCATCACATCTCCAAGTTCTCTAACTTATCTCATCACCTGTCCAAGTTCTCTAACTTCTGTCTTCTCATCACATGTCCAAGTTCTCTAACTTCTGTCTTCTCATCACATCATTTTTTTTTCTCATTTCTGAACTGAAGATGGAGAATAGAAAACAATATGTAACTAGCTAAATAAACCATCGCTAGTATTAACTCTACAAATAAACAAAAACTCGACCACGACATCTGAAAACAGAAATGTCTGAAAGAGTAGTAGAGCTGGAGATTTTGGTTTTAAGTTGTGAAAGAATTAATGAAAAGGCATAATATTTTTGTTAGCATCTAAGTAATAGTTTCTTCTTTTCTCTTTATAAAAAAATAAATCCATTGCTTTTGATTTGAAGCCTTTGTTTAACAAACATCGATGTTTAAGAAGAGAACGAGAATAAGGAGAACGAGAACCAGAAAACTGACAAAAGAGAAAAACCAAAACAACAGCTAGTTTACCTACCTGACGGAACAGCTAAACCTGAATTGACCGTCTAATATAATGTAGATCTTGTAGATACAGTCAATAAAGGAGACGGAACGGTGGGAGGGAATAGATAAGTCGTGCTATAATGTAGAATATGAAGATGGTAATGGCTTGATATGGTAGAAGCAGTGGGGGAAAATGCGGGATTTGAACACCAGTCGTGCAGGTAATGAAACATGGAACAAAAAATGAAACGATGCAAAATGTATTAAATGTTGAAATATGTTTAGGACACGTGGATGCAAATGCAGGATTTAATCTAGCACGACTGTGTATATAAACCAGGTAGTGTCGTTATTGTCTGCTTTATTCTGCAGTGAGTCACTGGTAAGTTCTTGTACGTGGTGTCAGTACCTATCTCATCCACCGCTGTCTTGTGTGTCCTCTCCCTTCAAGTTTTTTGTAGAAGTTTAGTGTTGTTATGTCCTGTTAGTCTGCCAGATTCTGCGTGATGTTTGCTCTCTTATATGTGATTTAACTCTGTGAATATAATTTTATATATAGATTATTTGTTATCCCATCGGATTGAGGCAAAACATGATTTTGTTTGTGTCTTACTTTTTGTTGCCTCTAGTTGTTAATTTATGTTATTTTATTATGAGATTTCATGATTTCATTCAGCGCTGTACAACACAGGCACTTGTGTTTTGTTTCATGTATGATTGTATTTGTTCTTGGGGTTCCGTGGCTGTCTCTGATTATGTTTTTCTCTGTCTTCAGCTTTTATTTTATTTTATTTTAGTTTACTTTATTTACTTTATTTTATTTTATTCTGTCCATGGATGTCTCTCTCTCTCTCTCTCGTTTCTAATATTTCACCGATTTCCTTTTTCTTACTCATGTTTGTGTCTGTCTTTTTCTTTAGGTGTTGTGACGATCATAACATCTTAGTCTTATCACTTAGTCTTATGAGCCATGTTACCAAAATCCTGCTTCGTATTCTCATGAGAAGAGTGAGGGGCACAATAAAACCAGAAATCACAGAAGAACAGTGTGGCTTCGTCAAAGGAAAGGGTACAACTAATGCCATATATATATATTGAGAATATTAATGGAAAGATCAATAGAAATAAAGAAGGACCTACACTTATGCTTCATAGACTACTGTAAAGCATTCGATAAAGTGAGACACACAGAAATTATAAGAATGCTGGAAACATCAACATAGATGGGAAAGATCTAAAACTTATCAAAAACATATACTGGCAACAATCAGCAGCAATAAGGACTGAGAACCAAAGAGGAGCATTCCAGGACATAAAATTGGGAGCGAGACAAGGATATGTTCTATATCCTGACCTCTTCTCCTTGAACAGCGAAAACATGATGAGAAATATAGAGAGCGTGCCAGGAATATCAATTGGCGGATACAAACTTAACAGCATAAGATACGCAGAAGACACAGTTCTGATTGCTAAAATTGAAGGGGAGCTACAGGCTCTTCTGGACATCGCGGTTCTTGAAAGTAAAAGTAAAGGTCTCAGCCTGAATAAAAAGAAGACTGAAGTGATGGTTATCTCAAAGAAAAAAATACCACCAAAATGTAGCATTACCATCGATGACACAGAACTGAAACAAATTGATAGATTCAAGTACTTAGGAACGATTATAACAGCTGATGGGAAATGTCACAATGAAATATAAAGCAGACATGCTCAGGCCGTCAGCGTTCCAGAAAATGAGAAACATCTTGTGTAACAGATCCATATCAATGGAAACAAGATTCCGAGTGCTTAAATGGTACATCGAGCCAATTTTGTTTTATGGATGTGAAGCATGGTCTATGAATAAGGGATTAGAGAGAAAGGGAGGCCATGGAAATGTGGTTCATAAGAAGCATGTTTAAGGTACCATGAACAGCTAAGAAAACGAACGAAGAAGTCTAAAGAGAGGCTGGAGTTAAAATAAAATTATAGCAAAGATCAGAGGCAGACAAGTGAGATTTATAGGACATTTTCTGAGAAGAGGAAAATTGGAACACACTGTGGCAAATGGAAAAATTGAGAGAAGAAGAGACAGGAAGACACAGAGAGAGAGAGAGAGAGAGAGAGAAGTTACCGGATGGGCTGTCAGTGTGGCTAGGAAGAAAGTCATCAGCGGATCTCATAATCAAGTCTAAAGACAAGGAATTGTGAAGAGAAATGATCACCTACGTCTCGCGGCACAGCACTTGATTGATCGAGGACGATACACGGTTGCCTCGTGGGGTGTACGACCTTGACCGAGGCATTATCGTCCACGTGAACCGGGGTAGAGGTTTAGAAAGGGGGTGGGGGAGGATATGAAAACAATTGGCTTGCATCAGATTAGATTGGGGATATGACCGGCGATGGCGTTGTGCGTATATTATTCTGCGTGTTTAATATATTCTGTCCGAGCCCACCTCGTATTTTGTAGATTATGTAATTATGAATTAATCTGTGTTGTAGAGTTCCTCTAAATTTATGACAACTAACAAAACAAATAAGGCAGCTGAAATATATATCAACGAGGAAAAATTGTAAGAGGTGGAGAGTTTTGAAAATCTTGGATCATTTCTAACTAATAATTGTGATACAATGAGGGAAATTAAAAGCAGGACACCTATAGCTCTTCAGAAAGTAAAACAAATAAAGAATCTGCGGAAAGGAACCGACAGAACTATAAAAATAAAATTTTTAAGGGTATGCATCTTTTCCTTCGCAACATATGCCTGTGAGACCTGGACACTTAACAAAACAGCTGAGAAACACATAAATGCCTTTGAATGTAAATGCTAAGTAATAGTTCTTCAGATATCATGGACACAAAAATAACAAATATATCCATACTACAAGTAATTAATATTGAAGAAGGCTGGCTTTTAAACAGGATTAAACAGAGAAAACGTGAATATATTGGACACATTAGACGTCATGATAATATGGAGACGACTGTCTTGGAAGGGTATATAATGAGAAAAAGAAAGAGAGGAAGACCAAGGCGATGATGGCTGCAAGACATCACTGATAATCTCCAAATGGATGCATCAGCAGCAGGGCATCTTTCTTCCAACTGAGAGGCCTACAGGTGTGCTGTTAAGAAGGCAAAGTTCCGCAAGGGACATGCAAATGACTGACTGGCTGTACGGTTGCTAGATAGGATGGGCAACAAGCGTGATTGGTTTATTAAGCTGTTCACGTAGACTGGTCGTGTGCTGCAGAAGCACAGTTATATGGAGGTGTGTCATGGCAGCGATAGCTGCAGGGGATTAAGTGCTATTGCACATTATATTCGTAGTGTAGGCTACGTGGAGGGCCAAGAGGGCCCGGGACCCCAGGTCCATCAGGTTGCAATATGAAACCTGAGAAGTCAGTATCATAAGACACTATTCTTAATTACCCTGCACCGGATTAATATTGTCATCCAAATGATTTTCCAGTATTAATGATTGTTGAAATATTCTGCATTGCTGTAATAATGTCCATCAAATTGTTCGTCCATTATGATTTCAACGTCAGGTGTGTGCACTGTTGTTGTGTACAGTGGGATTAAATTGCTGTGTCCTTCATTTCAGACTTGGTCATTTGTAGTACATGTCAATGTATTGTTATATTGATTGAATGCTTTAGGATGTATGCATAATTAGCATACAGTATGCCAAGGATGAGAGAACCTGGGTTGGCAGAGCAATGGGGGAGCCAGATTAGCCTCTAGTACTGTAGTACTTGCCAAGGGAATGTTGATATGTAACCATCTTGAGAAAATATTCCTCTCACTAATTCTAAATGTAACAACTTTCACCAACAAGTTTTATAGTTTTCTCCGTCATTGATTTCAAGAACCCTGTAGCTTACTCTGTACTTTTCCTGACTTAGTCGATCCTGGCTGTGGTTGCCTTTAACGTAGCACGTGGTACATGTTCTGTTTGTGTTCTTTTTGTTTCAAACTATAATGAGTCTGTTTGTGATTTTTTTCTTACATTGTTACATTGATCGATTGTGTTTCTCGTTTTCACTAACTGTGTCTAACTACAGCTGCAGAAAAGCACAGAGGTAACCACAGATAAATAAAAGTATACACAAAATAAACTAAATGTTTTTTGAATTAAAGATAGAAAAAACATATCTTATAGACGCACCATTTTGTTCTGTTGGCTAGAACAACCATTTACTATCATCATGTGCCGGTTAGTGATATTCAACGTCCTTGCTATTCTCCCGATTCTGGCTTCAGCTGAAAGTGGTGAGTAATAAAAGTATGTGTGTGTGTTTTCTTCCGAATGTTATGTGAATGGTTATGGTACTCTTATATATAACTTTATGTCATTGTAGTTAGTTAGTTAGTTGGTTAATTAGATAATTAGTTAGTTAGTTAGTTTGTTAGTTAGTTAGTTAGTTAGTAAGTTAGTTAGTTCATTAGTTAGTAAGTTAGTTAGTTAGTTAGTAAGTTAGTTAGTTAGTTAAGTTAGTTAGTTAGTTAGTTAGTTAATTAGTTAGTTAGTAAGTTAGTTAGTTAGTAAGTTAGTTAGTTAGTTATTTAGTAAGTTAGTTAGTTGGTTAGTTAGTTAGTTAGTAAATTAGTTAGTTAGTTAGTAAGTTAGTTAGTTAGTTAGTTAGTTAGTTAGTAAGTTAGTTAGTAAGTTAGTTAGTTAGTTAGTTAGTTAGTTAGTTAGTTAGTTAGTTAGTTAGTTAATTAGTTAGTTAGTAAGTTAGTTAGTTAGTTTAGTTAGTTAGTTTAGTTAGTTAGTAAGTTAGTTAGTTAGTTAGTTAGTTAGTTAGTTAGTTAGTTAGTTAGTTAGTTAGTTAGTTAGTTAGTTAGTCAGTCAATGGATCATCTTCAAGGCACATCGGACAGTTAGTCCATAAGTGCTCCAATGCCATCTTCAATATCCCCCCAGTGTTTGGCGACTGAAGACACCAGTTCTGTGTTGACTGACCAGTCTTCTTTGCTTCCCACTGTAGCGCTCTTGTCTGGCCTCTCCACGTCTGACGTAATGCTCCAGCAATATGTCCTTGTTTCCAGATTCAGAACTGTTGCTTGAATCAGTTATTCGACCAGCTTCTCTAAGTGAATTCAGGATATCAGCCCGGTTCATCGCTTGCCCACCCTTCATTGTCAAAATGCCAGCCAGTCTGTCCACTCATTCGTTCCTTCTCAGCCCCGCATGACCTTGCACAAAAGTTAAATATATTTTTATCAGCCGTATCAATCTTCTCAGTGAATTCAATCATTGCTTACAGGAACAATAAGTATTCGCTCATTTGTTGTTGGTGTTGTTCAAGTATGCACCAGACATGGCAGGAGACCGTGTGTATGTTTGTCTAAAATGGTACCTGCTAGAGAGACTGAATCTAAGCTACGGAATTTCTGTGTCATGATCTCGTTTCTTTCCGTTGTCACGATCCCTCTTGTATTCTGAACAGTTACTAATGACTATGCTTACAAGCACATTTTTATGGAGGTACTAGTTAGAGCAGTTCTTTAGTACGATATTCTCTCGCGGCTAAACGGCTACTCGTTTTACTGGAGCCCGTGTTCAAATCCCAAGTAATTCACCTGCGATTTTTCTTTCTCTCACGTCTCACTAAAGTGCTTTGTCTATGATTTTTTCAAGGTCTAATCCTACAAAACTGTGTTCTCTTACTTTACCAACCCGACTCAGTCTTCCGAAGTATATTCATTGACCTGCTGAGAATATATGCCCGGGTGAAGGTCCGTGTCCCCAGACAAGCCGTTGCCTTGGTTACTGCCATGACCTTCATAGTCAGACTACTTGTGGTCAAAGCAAAAGCACCGCTGCCTTCCTTCACCGTTCTGCCTCTGTCCTGCGCCGTAAAAGCCCAAGCGCCTCTTCTATGTCTGAGAAGTGTGTAGATGAGCACATCACGCTAAGAAGAGTTCTCAGCAATCAAGGCCAGAACCTCTACCTCCACAGTCAATGAGATTTACTGTCTGCATTCTCTGTCCAGTGTGATGTATACTGAGAAGGGAGTATAGCAGTCTGCTAACGTCAGAACATATTCTTCACCAGGTCCTGTGTATTCATGTGGACATACCTGTTGAACAATGTCATCTGCTTGTCCTCTTTTTAATCTGGTACCTGTCTTAACTCATACCCTCACTGTGCAATGAGTGGTTTGTGTCAGCACTGACTTGGAGGTATTCACCCGCACGGCATATTCTTGCTCTGTCCATCATGGTTGGAAAATTCAGAAGATACCTCATAGCTCTGCACAAAGTGTCTCTTGCGCACCCAAGTATAATTCACATTTTTCCATCCTATCATTTTGTATCTACTCGAGCTCCTCCATAATTCACATTGCTTCATTCTATCATTCAGTATCTACTCGAGCCCCTCCATAATTCACATTGCTTCATTCTATAATTCTGTATCTACTCGAGCCCCTCCATAATTTACATTGCTTCATTCTATAATTCTGTATCTACTCGAGCCCCTCCATAATTCACATTGCTTCATTCTATAATTCTGTATCTACTCGAGCCCCTCCATAATTCACATTGCTTCATTCTATAATTCTGTATCTACTCGAGCCCCTCCATAATTCACATTGCTTCATTCTATAATTCTGTATCTACTCAAGTCCCTCCATAATTCACATGGCTTCATTCTATAATTCTGTATCTACTCGAGTCCCTCCATAATTCACATTGCTTCATTCTATAATTCTGTATCTACTCGAGCTCCTCCACCAGAGTCTGCCTGAGAGTAAGGATGTCCAGGGCATATTCAACCAGAGTAAGGACAAGTATAACAGAACAAGATGACGGTGCTCTCAGTCCGCCACAGCCATCATCTTCGTCGTGGTTAGGCCCTTCCTTGCCCCCCCTCCCCCATATACATAATCAACGCACTTTCTGAATGAAAAGCTCCGATCAAACCGCACTCCGAGGTATTTTATTACAGTGTCCTCTCCACATCCTCTGAGCAGAGACTTAACAGCCGGTGTTGGTGTGTACACAGTTTGGGAATCTGCGAGCATGGATGGAAAGGATCAGGGCTTTTCAAGAGCGAAAATGATGGAAACTGTATATACTGTATTGAAGAATTAAGAGTAAAGAGTGGAGTGACTTTTACCCAGACAAATTAATATCAAAAGCATTACTAAGTTACAATCCAGTAAATGATAGAATCCTCACTATCAGACTTAAGGGCACTCCCAGAAATGTAACATTTATCCAGATATATGCACCTATTAGACTCTTTTGAAAACAAAATGCCTAACAAAATACTCGGCATCACGTGGAACGAATTCAAGAACAATGCAGAGATAAGACAGACGACCAGATTGTGATCAGTAAAAGAAGATGAACATATGTTGGTCACGTGATAAGAGAGAACGATCAGAGAATCCTAGAACAAGCTATCAAGTGGAACACAACAGGCCAAAGAAAAGAAGCAGACCAAGTGAAACTCTAAAGAGGACATTGTTAAGAGAGGTCAAATTAACAGGCATAAAATCCGTTGATGAGGTTGAAAAGCTCGCTGAAAAAAGGAAAAAACTGGCGAACTACCTTGCGAGCCCTCTGTAACGTTTAACGGCACGGGAATAATATAAAATACAAGAAATAAGATGCATCTACATCTGCAGCTGAACAAGAAGAAGTATACGACTTTTATTACACACTTCAAATGACGATAGATCAAATACGAAAACATGATATTGTATTAAGAATAGGCGATTTTAATGTAAAGACTGGTACAGAAAAAGCAGGAGATGAAGGATGCTTTTTGAGAAAATTTAGTATAGGACATAGAAATGAGGCAGGTGACAATCTAATGACGTTTTGCGTGGAACATGAGATAATGGTCGCTAACACACTTTTTAAGCAACATGCAATAAGACTTTACATATAGACATCACCTGATGGGAAAACCAAGAATCAAATCAATTGAATTTTAATGCAAAGAAGGTGGAGATCAAGTATAACTTCAGCTAAAACTCTACCAGGTGCCGATTGTGACAAGGACCATGATAGCAGACATGAAGATAAATATAACAAAGACGGCTGGGGGATCAAGACCACTCCACTTTGATCTTAAAAAAACTACCAGAACACCACACTAGTAAAGAAAATGCACAAGAATGGATGGACAGAGGAAATTCTAGACAGATGGAAGGAATATTGCAGAGGAATGTATGAAACAACCGACTGCGACAACCAAAATCAACAGTGTGAATTATTATGATAGAAGAAAGAAACAGAATCGACAATTGAAGAAGTTTTTTTTAATGGGCAATAAAGAATCTGAAAAATGGTAAATCACCAAGATGTGATGAGATAATAACTGAACTTATTAAAGCAGGAGGAAAGAAATGTGCAAAAATCTATCAAGCACTATGTTAAAAGATACGGCATTCAAGTATTTGGCAAAAAAAAATGGAAAATAACTGTATTCATACCACTGCCAAAAAAGGGTAACCTGGAATTAAGCACAAACTACAGAACGGTTGCCCTGATTAGTCATGCCAGCAAAATTCTGTTACAAATCATACTGGGTAGACTTCGTAAGAATATAGAAGAAGAGGTCAATATGGTCTAAGCTGGTTTCAGGCAAGGAAGAGGCTCAAGAGATCATATATTCAATATACGATTAATAATAGAGAAATGTAGAGAGTTTAATGTGAATTTATACTTACCCTTTATAGAGTACTCAAAAGCATTGATTGTGTACACCACCAGAAACTTGTAGAAATGTTGCGAACAAAATAGGATTTCCAGCACATGTGACACAGTTAACATCACTGCTGTATCTAAAACAACTGCAGAAGTAAGAATAAATGGTGAAACACCAACTTGGTTTGAATTAAAACAAGGGGTCCGTCAGGGATGCTTATTGTGTATACTGAAAATATAATGAGGAATGTTAGAGAAGATGTAGACAAAGAATATTATGATGTCATAAATATTAGAGTTTATAAAATACCATGGATTAGATAAGCTGATGACACAGTATAACTGTCCACAACACAAGCAGGAATGGAAAAACCAAATATATCCGTCCGCAAAAGCAAAGACTTTCTCATAAAGCTAAGGAAACTAAACTGATAACAACTGACAAAACAAACAAGGAAGCTGAAATATATATTGCTAGGAAAAATTGGAATAGGTAGAGAGTTTTGAATATCTCGGATCATTACTTACTAATAATGGATATATAATGATGGAACTTTATAGGAGGACGCCTTTCTAACTAAGGAAGCTGAGGAGAGGAACAGACAGAACTATAAAAATACGATTTTTAAAGGCATGGATCTTTCCCATCGCAACATATGCCCGTGATTGATTGATTGATTGATCTTTATTTCAAAAGGGTTAAGAACTGGGGACGCAGGCCCGTCTGAGACCCTGACACTTAACAAAACAGGTGAGAAACAAATACATGCCTTTGAATGTAAATGCTGCAGAAGAGTTCTTCAAATACCATGGACACAGACAAGAACAAATACACCCATACTACAAGAACTTAATATTGAAGAAGGTGGGCTAGTGAAGAGAAGTCTTAAATATTGTGTACAAATTAGACATCTTGATAATATAGAGAAGACAGCCATGGAAAAGTACAACATGGGAAAAAGAAAGAGAGGAAGACCAAGGCGAAGATGGTTGTATAACTCGTTTTTGATCTGCGAATGGACGCATCAGCAGCAGGGCATCTTGCTTACAACCGAAAGGCCTACAGGAGAGCTGTTAGGAAGGCAAAGTTCCGCAAGAGACACCAAATGACTGACTGACTTCAGTACCATGCGTTCTCGTCCTGTGCACTTCCAATATATTTCCTGTATACATGGAAGGAATGAAAAAAAAGAAAGAAAAATATGAGCACTCATACTATAATGAGAAGAGCTGGAGAGACAAAAAAACCGTGTCAAAAGATAAGAGAGAGAGAGACAATGTACTTTCATAGGACATGCAATGAGAAGAGGGGGCATTGAAAATATTATAACAACAGGAAAAATAGAAGGAAGAAGATCAAGAGGAAGACCAAGAGAAATGATACTGGACAGTCTGACGGAATGGTGTGAGAGGAGATCACCAACTGAGCTGATGGCCTGCATGAAGGATCGGATACTCTGGAGAAGCATAATAGCCAACGCCAGTCGGCACGGCACATGATGATGATGATGATACTATAATGTCTATATATGTGAATAGCATGAAACAATTCTAATGAAATGTTGGCACTTAAGCAATATCCTTTATATAACTTTGTGGCACTGAACAATTAAGAAAAAATATGAAGTTGAACGCCATGTTCCTTGTATGACTCAGTGTTATATATAACACAAGGATCCTGATATCTTTTATCTTTCACTCCCACACAATTAACCCAACAAACAGCAAATAATGTTCCTTGTTCTTTATTACAGGATGTAATCCTACTACATGCAGAGATGTTAAGTCAGAAGAACCCAGAGTTGTGGCTACGTTGTTAGACGGACTTGAAGTGTTGTGTGACACACAGACAGACGGTGGAGGCTGGGTTGTCATACAAAGACGTGTGAGCTCAGACGTGGACTTCTACAGGAATTGGGAAGATTACAAAAATGGGTTCGGGAATTTTACCGGAAATTTCTGGTTTGGAAATGAGAACATTCATCGTTTAACATCCGAGGGTCCATATGAACTGAGGGTAGACTTGACTTACAAGGATGCAGATTACTTCGCAGTTTATTCCCATTTTCGTGTGTCTGGTGAAGATGAAAAGTACAAACCTGATGTTAGTGGTTACTCGGGCAACGCTGGAGACAATCTTATTTACCACGATGGTCAGGCTTTTACCACTTTTGACCAGGACAACGATCAATACAACGGTAACTGTGCTCAGAGATATCATGGCGCTTGGTGGTATAATGTTTGTCACTGGGTTAATCCGAACGGTTTATGGGATTCAAAGAGATATGGTGAAGGTCTAAACTGGAAGAATGTCACTGGCCATTACGATTCGGCTACATCTACTGAAATAAAAATAAGACCACTAGAATAAGAACACTAGATATACAGGCTGATACAGGCTTTCCTGAAACTAGTCATCCCCCATCCTTCTAATTCTGACCGGGAGTCTACAAGGCGGCCATTAGATGGCGCTGAGTGCAATATACACATCATCATCATGTGTGGAAAGACGCTCCACTTACATTATTCCAACGCTACATTTCTTTTTCTGAACGTATTTTTAAAAAAAAATCCAACTTCGACAATATATTTTCAGATTTATTTTGTCCCACCTCTCTAACCCGAAAAGATTCAGGACCCATACTTGCTGG
Source organism: Achatina immaculata (assembly GCA_009760885.1). NCBI lineage: Eukaryota > Metazoa > Mollusca > Gastropoda > Stylommatophora > Achatinidae > Lissachatina > Lissachatina immaculata. The sequence continues at coordinate 27,879,332 of CM019712.1, forward strand.
ACAACCGGTATTAGACCTGTAACTGATATCATCAGCAATAAAAGAAATATATTAACCACAATGTTTTTGTCTCTGCTTATTTCACATGATATATGTGTTTTTGTGTTTATTTCACACGATATGTTTGTCTGTGCTTATTTCAAATGATATGATTGTTTGTGTTTATTTCACATGTGACGTTTGTCTGTGCTTATTTCAAATGATATGTTTGTCTGTGCTTATTTCACATGATGTGTTTGTCTATTTTTATTTCAAATGATATGTTTATCTGTGTTTCTTTCACATGATATGTTTGTGTTTTTTTCACATGTGATATTTGTCTGTGTTGATTTCACACAATATACTTCTCTGTGTTTATTTCACGTGATATGCTTGTCTTTGCTTATTTCGGACGATACATTTGTCTGTGTTTATTTCACAACATTTATTTGTCTGTTCTTATTTCACATGATATATTTCGCTATGCTTATTTCAAATGATATTTTTGTCTGTGCTTATTTCACATCATATATTAGTATGTGCTTATTTCATATGATGCATTTGACTGTCCTTATTTAACACAATATATTTGTCTGTGTTTAATTCACACGATATATTTTTCTGTTCTTATTTCATACGATATATTTGTCTGTGCTTAGTTCATATGATATGTCTGTCTGTGTTTAATTCACGTGATAGATTTGACTGTTCTTATTTGTCTCTGCTTATTTAAGCTTGAGGGTAGGTAAGTTCTCGTGTAAGAAAGATGACTGAGACAGCCAAAGAGTCACTGGTGATTATGACTGCGTGAGTCACGAGATAACTCAGTGACCTGTGTTAGTCTCCATACAGCAGAAACCTGTGTTAGTCTCAACACAGCAGAAACCTGCTTAGTCACCATACAGAAGAAACCTGTGTTAGTCACTATACAGCATAAACCTTGTTAATCACCATACAGAAGAAACCTGTGTTAGTCTTCATACAGCATAAACCTGGTTAGTCACCATACAGAAGAAACCTGTGTTAGTCTCCATACAGCATAAACCTTGTTAGTCTCCATACAGCAGAGACCTGTGTTAGTCTCCATACAGAAGAAACCTGTGTTAGTCTCCATACAGAAGAAACCTGTGTTAGTCTCCATACAGCAGAGACCTGTGTTAGTCTCCATACAGCAGAGACCTATGTTAGTCTCCATACAGCAGAGACCTATGTTAGTCTCCATACAGCAGAGACCTGTGTTAGTCTCCATACACAGAGACCTCTGTTAGTCTCCATACAGCAGAGTCCTATGTTAGTCTCCATACAGCAGAGACCTATGTTAGTCTCCATACAGCAGAGACCTATGTTAGTCTCTATACAGCAGAGACCTATGTTAGTCTCTATACAGCAGAGACCTATGTTAGTCTCCATACAGAAGAAACCTGTGTTAGTCTCCATACAGCAGAGACCTGTGTTAGTCTCCATACAGCAGAGACCTGTGTTATGTCTCCATACAACAGAAACCTGTGTTAGTTTCCATACAAATGAGACCTGTGTTAGTCTCCATTCAACAGAAACCTGTGTTAGTATCCATACAGAAGAAACCTATGTTAGTCTCCGTACAGCAGAGACCTGCTTTTGCAATTCTAATTCTAACTTCCTGTCTGGTGTCACCATCCTTGTTTATGTAGCTGCCAAGGTATGCAAATTGATTGACGTCTTCAATATATGTCCTTTCTACATGTATTTTTCCATTTTGATTAAGAGGAAATTTCATTATTTTTTGTTTTGTCCTTGTTAATTTCAATACCTATTTTGCTAGCCAGTGAAGTCAGGCTATCTGTTTTTTCTTGCATGGAATTCTCATTGTCACTGTTATCAGTTATGTCATCAACAAAATCAAGATCTTCTAGTTGGGTGCCATGTAAACAGTCAATACCTGTGTTACCTGTGTAGCATTTTTTTCATTCTGAAATCTATTGTAATTCCAAAAAATATAGAAGATACTATACATTCTTTTTTCATGCCTGTTTCAATCTGGAACCATTCACTCATCCCTTATTCTGTTTTGACTGCACAAACATATCCATTGTAGAAATCCTTAATGATGTTGACAATTTTAGATGGTATCCCATATAGATTTAACATTCTCCATAATGAATCTCTGTGTATGCTATCAAATACCTTTTTAAAGTTTATGAAGTTTAGTAAAAATTGTTATGGCATCATAATATTCTTTGTCTACATCTTCTCTAAAACATTCTTCATTATATTTTCAGTATACAAGTTAAATAAAAAAGGCGACAATATGCACCCCTGACGGGCCCCTTGTGTTATGTCAAATCAAGTTGTTGTTTCAACATTTATTATTACTGCTGCTTGTTGGTCTACTGGGTAAAGCTGGGGCGACCATCCCCAACCCAGCGCGTCACAGGTGGCGGATGGTGAAAGTCCTCCAGATATGGAGGATCCCTGTGAATAAGGAGTTATCCAAATAAGCAGGCGCGGACCAACTGGCGGTAGACTCAGAGAGCGAGGTGGGGTAGTAGGTGGCTCTACTACTCCTATAAAGTGCCTCAGGTGCTCAGTGAAGGGAATACCAGGCGGGTCAGAGGCCTCTTAAAACCTCTCGCTCCCGCTGCCTTGTTGGTAGGACAGGGAGTACAAAGGCTAGCGGAGAGTCCGTACAGAAACCGACAGAAGGCAACGGGAAACCACTGTTGTAATTCCCAAGAATAGTTGTACTTAAACAGAATAATCGATTCATCATGAACGACCTTAATGGATGTTCCTCTGGAACAGCCTCGTCCGGTAGGGCAGCTCACGAGCCACAGGTGAGGCCAGATCGTCATCAAGCTACTGGTGGCAAAACTAACAAGTTCAAAATAGCAACATGGAATGTTAGAACTTTATTCCCGGCTGGAAAATTAGAAAATGTAAAGATGGAAATGGAAAGAATGAAGATCAACATATTAGGAATGAGTGAAGTTAGATGGACAGGTGCAGGGAAGATAAACTCTGATAAATATACAATAATATATTCAGGAAGTGAGAAACATGAACGAGGAGTAGGAATTATATTTGATGAACAAACGGCAAGGACAATTGTAGGATATTTGAACATCTCGGACCGAGTCCTGCTAGCCCAACTGAAAGGACAACCAATAAACATAAATATTATACAAGTGTCAGCTCCAACATCTGAAAGCTCTGAAGAAGATGTACAGCTATTTTATAATGACATAGAGACAGCACTAAAACACACAAAGTCACATGAAGTTACCATAGTCGTGGGATATTTTAATGCCAAAGTTGGTAAAGGAAGAACTTCAGACATCGTTGGTGACTGTGGACTGGGGGAGAGGAATGACAGAGGTTGTAAATTAATTGAATGGGCAAGAATACACAGCATGGTTGTAGGAAACACCTGGTTTAAATAACATCCTCGAAGACTGGCAACGTGGTGCAGTCCAGACAAAAAGACTTTTAACCAGATAGACTACATATTAATCAACAAACGATTCCGCAATGCATTACTGACAACAAAAACCATGCCAGGAGCTGACTGCAATAGTGACCATGATCCACTCTGTGGAAAAGTTAGAATAAAGCTAAAGAAAGCAGGAAGAAAAGTGAGAAACATCAAACTGAATACAGAACTTCTTAAAAATGACCAAGAACTGCGAGAACAATACAAAGTTATTATAACAAATAGATACAATGCAATAGCAAAGATAAATAGTATAGATGAACAATGGGAAATGTTAAGAGATTCTATCCACCAAACTGTTAAGGAGATAACACCACCGAAAAAAGAAGCCTTTAAAAATAAATGGATGACAGACGACATCTTAGGACTGATGGACAAGAGGAGGAGGAGTAAAAATAACGAGAAAAAATATAACAAGATAAATAAAGAAATAAGACGCAAATGCAGAGAAGCAAAAGAAGTGTGGTTAAATGAGCAGTGCAAACAGATAGAAAACTCTCATATTAAAGACAGCAAAAACATGCACAAACGAATTAATGAAATTAAGGAAAACAAAATATACCACAGGATGCCTGAAATCGAAAGAAGGTAAAATGTTAATGGGAAAAGAAGACATTGTGGACAGGTGGACAGAGTATATCGGTGAGCTATATGGAGGAGAAAGACCAGAATTAACACCAGATACTGAAAACTGTGAGAGACCACCAATACTTGAAGATGAAATCATAGATGCCATCAAACACATGAAGAAAGAAAAAGCGACTGGGCCTGATAATATAACAATAGAAGAAATAGAGGCACTAGAGGAGACAGGAATAAAAATAATAACCAAGTTACTGAATGACATTTACAACAGTGGTTATATTCCCAGTGACCTGATTAAATCCACGTTTATAGCACTACCAAAGAAACCAAGTGCAAAGGAATATGACGACCACCGGACTATCAGCCTCTCATGTCACATAACGAAGCTACTTCTGAGGATAATTATGAGAAGAACAAGGAAAAAGATAAAAATGGAAATAGCAGATGAACAGTTTGGATTTGTTGAAGGAAAGGGAACACACAATGCTTTACGACCACTAACAGAAAGAACTTTAGAAGTACAGAAAGATCTCTACTTATGCTTCATTGATTACACCAAGGCATTTGACAAGGTGAAAAATAATGAAATTATTAAAATACTTGAAGACATCAATATAGACGGCAAAGACCTTAGGATTGTAAAACATCTATACTGGCAGCAAGAAGCAGCAGTTCGAGTTGAAAATAGAATTGGAAAATATCAACCTATAAAATAAGGGGTGCGGCAAGGATGTGTACTATCTCCAGACCTTTTTTCTCTGTATAGCGAGAATATTCTAAGAACAATCATCACAGAACCAGGCATAAAAATTAGAGGATACAATATTAACAACCTTCGGTATGCTGACGACACAGTACTGATAGCTGAGAACCAACAAGACCTGCAAAATCTCTTGGATAAAGTCACCAAAGAAAGTGAACAGAAAGGCCTTACTTTGAACATCAAAAACACAGAGACTATGGTTATATCTAAGAAACAGAATCCACCAGCATGCAGTATTAAATTGAACGGAACTATTCTAAAGCAGGTGCAGAAATTCAAATACCTTGGAGCAGTAATAACTTCAGATGGGAAATGCAGAACAGAAATTAGAAACAGAATAGGCCAAGCAAAGACTGCATGTCAGACAATGAGAAACATATTAACCAACACATCCTTATCAATGAATGTTTGAAAACGAGTCCTAAAATGCTATATTGAGCCTATCTTGTTATATGGAAGTGAATCATGGACAACAGGCAAGTCTGCACAAATAATCATTGGAAGCAGCAGAAATGTGGTTTATTAGACGAATGTTGCGAATCCCCTGGACAGCAAAAATAACTAATGAAGAATGTATGAGAAGAGCTGGAGAGACAAAAAACCTTGTCAAAAAGATAAGAGAGAGACAATGTACTTTCATAGGACATGCAATGAGAAGAGGGGGCATTGAAAATATTATAACAACAGGAAAAATAGAAGGAAGAAGATCAAAAGGAAGACTAAGAGAAATGATACTGGACAGTCTGACGGGATGGTGTGAGAGGAGATCACCAACTGAGCTGATGGCCTGCATGAAGGATCGGATACTCTGGAGAAGCACAATAGCCAACCCCAGTCGGCACGGCACATGATGATGATGATTGTTGGCTTAGATACATGATTGATGTTATTTGTATCAAATGAGTTGGAAATCCCATTTTTACCATTATTTCTCAACGTTTCTGATGTTGTACACAATCAAATGCCTTTGAGTAGTCTATAAAAGATAAATATAGATCCACATTAAACTCTATGCGTTTCTCTATTATTAATCTTATATTGAATATATGATCTCTTTATCATCTTCCTTGCCTGAAACCAGCTTACACCATACTGACTTCTTCTATTTTCTTACGAAGTCTACCCATGATGTTTTTTAACAGAATTTTACTGGCATGACTAATCAGGGCAACAGTTCTATAGTTTGTGCATAATTTCAGGTTACCCTTTTTTTGGCAGTGGTATGAATACAGTTCTTTTACATTCCTTTGACCATATACCAGAATTCCATATCTTTTTAAATAGTGCATGATAGATTGTTGCATATTTCTTTATTCCTGCTTTAATAAATGCAGCTGTTATCTCATCACATCTTGGTGATTTACCATTTTTCAGATTCTTTTTTGCCCATAAAACTTCTTCTATGTCGGTTCGGGTTCTTTCTCATCTAAGAATAATTCACTCTATGATTTCTGCTTTCACAGTCGGTTGTTTCATACATTCATCTGCAATATTCCTTCCATTTTTCTAGAATTTTCTCTGTCTCTGTCAAAGTATTCCCTATTTCGTCAGAAATTACATTTAGCTTATGTGTGTCATTTCTCGTCAATGTCTTCATTTCTTTAAACATTTCACTTACTCTTCCACATGTCTGACGTCCTTCTGTTGTTGCACAACATTCTTCTATGTATTGTTTTTGTCTTTTCTTATGTTTTTTGGAACTTCGTTTTGTTAACGTTTTATATTCTTCTTTGTTGTTGTATGTCACTTTCGACTGTGTCTTCATTTCTCTACGTTGTTTTATTAGTTCTAATGTGCCTGCTGTAATCCATCCATTCTTTTGTGTTTTCTTTTCTGGAATTAAGATATCTCTGGCCTGAGTAGCCAATTCATATTGTGTCATCTTCTCCTGTACAGTCATTAGGATTTCGAAACGATTCTTCACTTCTATACCGTATTGTTCTGGTATTTTTGTAAGATCAAAGCGGAATGATCTTGACCCTGTAAATGTCTTTTTATCTTTTTATCTTTATCTTCATGTCTGCTATTAATAGCTCATGGTCCGTGTTACAATCAGCATCTTGTAAAGTTTTTGCTGATGTTATACTTGATGTCTAGGAGTGCCCTTAAGTCTGATTGTGAAGATTCTATTACTTACTGGGTTGTAAACTAGTAATACCTTTGATGTTGATTTGTCCAAGTAAAAAGCCACTCCATTCTTTCCTCCTAATTCTCCACCAGAGTATATAAAGATATTATCATTCTCGCTCTTAAAGTGTCCTGATACTTTCCATCGATATTCGCAGATTCCCTGTGTATCCTCGTTCTTTTCATCTCGTCACTTATTATTTGATACTTTCCCTCATACCTCCTTCTTACATTCCATGTTCCTACTCTTATTTTTCTTTTTAGTTTGATGCAGGGGTTTTCCTTAGTAACACCGTCAGGATTTTGTCCGTCATCACAATTATTAGTACTGCAGGAAAACAAAATATACCACAGGATGCCTGAAATCGAAAGAAGGTAAAATGTTAATGGGAAAAGAAGACATTGTGGAAAGGTGGACAGAGTATATCGGTGAACAATATGGAGGAGAAAGACCAGAATTAACACCAGATACTGAAAACTGTGAGGGGCCACCAATACTTGAAGATGAAATCATAGATACCATCAAACACATGAAGAAAGGAAAACCGACTGGGCCTGATAATATAACAATAGAAGAAATAGAGGCACTAGAGGAGACAAGAATACAAATAATAACCAAGTTACTGAATGACATTTACAACAGTTTTATTCCCAGTGACCTGATTAAATTCACATTTATAGCAGTACAAAAGAAACCAGGTGCAAAATAATGTGATGACCACCGGACTATCAGCCTCGCATGTCACAAAACAGAGAATCATTATGAGAAGAACGAGGAAAAAGATAAAAATGGAGATATCAGATGAACAGTTTGGATTTGTTGAAGGAAAGGGAACACATAATGTCATTTATGCTTTAAAAACACTTGCAGAAAGAGCTTTAGAAGTACAGAAAGATCTCTACTTATGCTTCATTGATTACACCAAGGCATTCGACAAGGTGAAACATAATGAAACTATTAAAATGCTTGAAGGCATCAGTATAGACTGAAAAGACCTGATGATTGTAAAACATCTATACTGGTAGCAAGAAGCAGCAGTTCGAGTTGAAAATAGAATTGGAAAATATCAACCTATAAAACAAGGGATACGACAATGGTGTGTACTATCTACATACCTTTTTTCCCTATACAGCGAGAATATTCTAAAGACGATCATCACAGAACCAAGCATAACAATTGGAGGATACAATATTAACAACATTCGGTATGCTGACGACACATTACTGATAGCTGAGAACCAACAAGACCTACAAAATCTCTTGGGTGAAGTCGCCAAAGAAAGTGAACAGAAAGGCTTTACATTGAACATCAAAAAGACAGAGACTATGGTTATATCTAAGAAACAGAATCCACCAGCATGCAGTATAAAATTAAACGGAACTATTCTAAAGCAGGTGCAGAAATTCAAATACCTTGGAGCAGTAATAACTTCAGATGGGAAATGCAGAACAGAAATTAGGAACAGAATAGGCCAAGCAAAGACTGCATTTCAGAGAATGAGAAACATATTAGCTAACACATCTTTATCAATGAATGTTAGAAAACGAGTCCTAAAATGCTATATTGAACCTATCTTGTTATATGGAAGTGAATCATGGACAATAGGCAAGTCTGCACAAAAATCATTGGAAGCAGCAGAAATGTGATTTATTGGAAGAATGTTGCGAATCCCCTGGACAGCAAAAATAATTAATGAAGAATGTATGAGAAGAGCTGGAGAGAGAAAAAAACCTTGTCAAAAAGATAATAGAGAGACAGTGTACTTTCATAGGACATGCAATGAGAAGAGGGGGCATTGAAAATATACTCACTGAAAAAAGTAAGTGTGCAGTGCTTTAAAAAGCACCATGAACGTGCTCAGGTGATGATTGAAATAAAATTTGACACATACTATGTTTAATTATCCAGTAACAGATAAAATGATAACTTTCAGGCCAGTCACATGTCACAAAAAAGTGGAAAAATCTCACCTAACGTGGCTTACAACCTCAAGAAAAGAAAAAAAGGTGTTCAATATCGTGTGTGTCCTCCTCGGGCAGTTATCACTGCTTGACACCGCCTTCTCATCGAACCAATGACACGTTGTATCAATTGTTGAGACATGTTATTCCATTCTTCTTGCAACTTTTGGGCTAATTCTTGGCGGTTTCCAGAATGATTGTGTCGTCTTCGCAACCTGCGGTCCAGTTCATCCCAAATGTGCTGACAGGTCAGGTGAAACTGCTGGCCGTGGCAAGACAGTAATCTGATGCTGCTGAAAGTGGTCCCTGACCGCACGTGCGACATGTGGACGAGCATTAACCTGCTGCAGTATCACGCCTTGTCCATTAGCATCCAGAAAAGCCATTACGTGGCGTGTAATGATTTCGTCCCTATATCGTAAACTTGTAAGGTTGCCATTGAGGAAGACTAGGTTTGTTCGGCCAGCATAGGAAATTCCTCCCAAAACCATTACACTGCCTCCTCTTCTCCTATCCACCTCTAGCACACAGTTATTCGCAAAGCGTTCTCCTCTTCGCCTGTACACTAAAACACGCCCATTATGGCCTTCCAGACAGAATCTGGACTCATCAGTGAATAGAATCCGTCTCCATTGATGATAGGGTCATGTCACGTGGTGCCTGGCCCAAGTCAAGCGGGTTTGTCTGTGGCGAACTGTCAGTACTGGTCTAACTGCAGGCCTATGAGGTAAGAGATTTACCTCTCTGAGTCTGTTCCTCACTGTCCTGCCAAACACATGTCTTAAACCCGGAATGTTGCTGACAGTCCATGTTGCCTGGAGAAACCTGTTACGAAGGTGCATGAGGAGGATGTAGCGGTCTTGTGCAAGGGTGGTAACTCGTGGTCTACCGCTTGTATGGCGGTCAGAAAAGGAACCATTTTGATTAAAACGAATTTGAAGGCGTGATATTGTGTTTCTGTGAACATTAAAATGTTGAGATACTGCTGTTACTGCTGATCCAGCAATTAACATCCCAACAGCTATTTCCCGCTGATGTTCATTCAATCTTGGCATGATGAAAAAAGATGTTTATGTTGGAATTCCACTATTCCTTTCTTCAACGATTACGTGAAGAGATCTCTGGAAACAGAATTACACACTTACCCTCATTTTATCCGTTGTCAGTAACCAATCATGGATCACTGCTATGATTTCACTGGAGCTGTGGTTATCTCCTCATAAATAGTGCAATCAACTTTGTGCAGCACGGGGAAGTAGACAACACTCAGACAAAACTTTGTGCCAAATTTGATTTCATTTCACTCATGACAACGTCATTGGTGCGCTTGACACCACTGCACACTTACTTTTTTCCCTGAGTATATTATAACATGAGGAAAAATAGAAGGAAGAAGATCAAGAAGAAGACCAAGAGAAATGATACTGGACAGTCTGACGGGATGGTGTGAGAGGAGATCACCAACTGAGCTGATGGCCTGCATGAAGAATCGTGTACCGTGGAGAAGCATAATAGCCAACGCCAGTCGGCAGAGCACATGATGATGATGATGATGATGATGATGATGATGATTGTTTAATCCTCTTTTGTAGCCAGATTTCTTCATTATGAAGGTCTTTTAGTATGGACATATTTGTTCTTTTTTGTGTCCATGATATTTGAAGAACTCTTTTGTAGCATTTAAAGACATATATGTGTTACTCAGTTATAATGTTAGTTATCATATTTTACTTGATCATATGGGTAAGCAGAAGTAAGTAAGGGAAAATTGTAGGAAAAGGAAACTTGACCAACCGTACCGTGAGAATGTGTCCTACTTTTTGTGCTTGTTCTGTCAACACACTGGAAACTGAAGCGGTCATCTCACGCTTGCCCGTCTTTTCTTATACAAAAAGTAGCCGGGTACTTCTTTCTATAGTTTCAAGACTTGGATAGATTCCAACCCGCTAATATTATTATTGTTTCTTTGTAAGTGGAAATTATAGTTCTAATTAGATGTCGTCGTGATGATCTTGATATAAAGATAGAAAGTGTTGAATGGAAAATAGAACATATGGAAGTGTGGAAACGTGGGAATAGGAAAGTATAGGAATGGGGGGATATTATATTGTCCTTTGCTGAATGACCGGGGGAATGTACTGATGTGACTTGCTGAATGACCAGGGGAATGTACTAATGTGGCTTCCTGAATGACTGGGGGAAATATACTAATGTGACATGCTGAATGATTGGGGAAATGTACTAATGTGACATGCTGAATGACTGGGGGAATGTACTAATGTGACTTGCTGAATGACTGGGGGAATGTACTGATGTGACTTGCTGAATGACTGGGGGAAAGTACTAATGTGACTTGCTGAATGACTGGGGGAATGTACTGATGTGACTTGCTGAATGACTGGGGGAATGTACTAATGTGGCTTGCTGAATGACTGGGGGAATGTACTAACGTGGCTTGCTGAATGACTGGGGGAAATGCACTGATGTGACTTGCTGAATGACTGGGGGAAATTTACTGATGTGACTTGCTGAATGACTGTAGGAAATGCACTGATGTGACTTGCTGAATGACTGGGGGAAATGTACTGATGTGACTTGCTGAATGACTGGAGGAAATGTACTGATGTGACTTGCTGAATGACTGGGGGAATGTACTGATGTGGCTTGTTGAATGACTGGGGTAATATATTATTGTGATTTGCTGAATGAATGGTGCAGGTTGAAGACACTAGTATATTGACAAGTTCCATCAACATAAGGTCAGTTTGGTAGGACACATCAGCCTTGTACTAGAACCACCAAAAAGAGGTTGTTCACAGTTTTAGCCAGCTCTGGTTTGTCAGACTTAGAGCGTGCCGTCAGTCCAACATAGCCATCTTGTTGTTATACCTACTATAGACTATCTCACATACTGCACTGTTTAAACGTATTAGGATAAACTGGTGTTTCGTAAATGTTGCACACAACCATCATGCTTGTATATCTCGTAGCCATGAATTTATCGTAAACGGTTCAGATCAACAAGCTAAACTAAAGTATAATTACTTCACATTATGTCCTTGGCATACCTTTGTCATGTATCATCATCATTAATATCAACATCATCGTCATTGATATCATGTTTTCCCATGTGAAGAAAATGGGACTCCATGTTATTCGCCAATTCCATCTCAAAATACACTCGGACATCTTTCTATCTCTAGATCATATACTCAGATTTTACGTATGCTGTCAAAAACTTATCTTACCATGGAACTTTAGATTGTTTACCTACACTAAGACATTAGACCATAAGACGTTTTACCATGAGGTGTTTAACTCTATACTTGCAACATGACAGTTAGTTCTATTCTTATAGAGCGATATTTAAATGTATTTGTACTGTAGCACATAAATAGTTATTGGTTCTACGTGTTTAAAAAAAGAAATGATTAAATGTACGATCAACCTCTCTGTGTGGTACAAAGTGTGGTATGTATGAAAATAAATGTTAATTAGTATACTTAGTTTATACCTGCATGAGCGACATTTTTTTTTTAAACCAGCGTACTTTACTGTCAATCCCAGGGAATCAGTAGAAAAAAGTGGAATTTTTATTCCGTTACCCGCATTTTGGTACTGAAGTGAAGTCCACTCGTAACAAGAATTAAAGAGATCAATTACTCGTGCGTTAAAAAAGGCTACATTTTTTGTATTAATTGGTTGAGCTAAATAAATGAAAGTAGTTTTGAGCTGTACACAACATATGTTACAGCCTTGATTATATACACTATAAAAAATGCAGTTCAAACCAAAGATTTGATATTTTACAGAATATACAGAAATTGTGGAGAAATAAAAAGTTTGGTGAATGCTGGGAATGTTTTATCATGGTGGTCTGCAGTAACATTTGCTAGAAGGGAGTTTCTGTTGTAGATAACATCAGCTGCGCGTTAGATTGTAAAATAAAGAAAATATGAAATAAAAGCGTTGTATTACAGGTTTTAAACATGAAGTAAGAGTGAGCGAGAGAACGAAGAAAATGAAGAAGAAGGCGGATAGAAAGAATGAGAAAAAGAAAGAGAGAGAGAATGAATTCAGAAAAGGGAAAGAAGAAGAGAAAAAAAGAAAGTAAGAGGACGATGAAAAGTAAAAGATTTTTTACAAATTTAGGGAAAGAAAAAGAAAGTAATAAAACAAAACAAACAAAATGACCAAACGAAAGAAATAATGACAGCATTAAAAAGAAATGGGAAAACAATAATAAGGAACAAAACAAACACATTAATAGTAAACATATTTTAAAAGGAAGAGAAACAACAAAAACAAAATCCGAGAACAACAAAAGAAAGAAACAACTGAAAAAGTAATATATAAGTAAAAATGAACAAAAGAGGATAATGATATATATATATATATATATATATATATATATATAATATATATATATATGAATACTTGAAAGAACATATACAAGAAAACAAACTGAATTTAATATGTAGAAACTACCTGAAAAACTAAAAACTTGTATAACTTGTTTAAGCAAAGCTGTTTTACTAAAAATAATATTTGAGTCAAAGAAAGATTTGTGCGAATGAAAGCTAGGTTCTGGCAGCTGCTATAATCACAGAGAAATATGCTATAACTCTTCCCAATAGTTTTACCATTGTCTGAAGGAAAACCAGCCAGAAAAATAGACTACACATAACGCCCTTACATTTCTTTTTTCTTTGATTTTATAAGAGTAATTTTACTAATATAAAACATTGTATTTAAAAATACAACATTAAAAGTGACATATATCACACGAAGCAAGAAAAAAAAGCATTCATTAACTCTGTCGATGAAATCACTTTATTCCATACACAGTTTCACTTCTTTTTACTTGTATATTTTCAGTGGGGTTTCAAGAAAATCTAAGTCTCTTAGAATAGCTACTAATGAAACGTCAGAAGTATCGATAGTTAAGTCTAAAGTTTGAGCAAAAATGTGTCCTAATTGCCCAACTGTGGAAACGGGTACATAGATCTTTCAGAACTCCAGGTGGACGGGTGTGATTCTGACTACATCACCTTATAATGATCGGAGATATCAAGAATTATGTAGGCACTCACACCATATTCCCCCAGGTGCCTCTATAACATGATAGATCTCTATTTTACTTAGGAGCTACTTAAACTAATTGCCTCAGAAGTTAGTCTCACTACAATCAGGACACTCCTCTGTCTGCTCGTTACAGTAACCAATGTAAGATGTGTGTACTCATTATCCCTCACTCGCGATTATTGTGCGTTCATCATTTCGTAACAAAACTTAATATGTCCCTTTAAATGTAGGAACAAATAGATAGATGCTATTTAGTAACAAACATTCCGAAAGTTGACAGATCGTACTTGAGGGAGAATTACATTTATGGTCTGTCAACTAACTGGAGCTGGCCAAGACCAGGTAACTTCTTCGTGCTGGCTTTCTAGTAGCAGGCTATTGTGTCATTTCAGATCAGCTAAAGTGTAACTCTTGAAGTGGTTCCCATACTCGTACAGAATGTCTAATACGTCTGCAGCTTCTTTATCTAAACCCATCCAATATGTCACTAACCATCCAAGATGACGACAGAAAGGTACAAGGTCATGCTTGCAAGAACAACATAAGGCACTCGGACAATCAATCAGTCTAACAGTCAGTCACTCAGACAGTCAGTCATTCTAACAGTCAGTCACTAAGACAGGCAGTTATTCTAACAGTCAGTCATTCAGACAGTCAGACATTCTAACAGTCAGTCACTCAGACAGGCAGTTGTTCTAACAGTCAGTCACTCAGACAGGCAATTGTTCTAACAGTCAGTCACTCAGACAGTCAGTTACTATAACAGTCAGTCATTCAGACAGTCAGTCATTCTAACAGTCAGTCACTCAGACAGGCAGTTGTTCTAACAGTCAGTCACTCAGACAGTGAGTGACTCTAACAGTCAGTCACTCAGACAGTCAGTTATTATACAGTCAGTCACTCAGACAGTCAGTCATTCTAACAGTCAGTCACTCAGACAGTCAGTCATTCTAACAGTCGGTCACTCAGACAGTCAGTCATTCTAACAGTCGGTCACTTAGACAGTCAGTCACTCAGACAGTCAGTGATTCTAACAGTCGGTCACTCAGACAGTCATTTATTCTAACAGTCAGTCACTCAGAAGTCAGTCATTCTTACAGTCAGTCACTCAGATAATCAGTCATTCTAACAGTCAGTCACTCATATAGTCAGGTATACTACCAGCCAGTCGTACTAACAGTCAGGAAACTAAAATTTACAAATGAAAATCTAGAAGACTTGTAGATAATCCATTCATCCATTCGCTGGCCTGTTACTGGCAGATCAAGCACCGCCCATTAGATCTTGTAACACCTGTCAAAGCGACATCAAATTCTTGTCATTCCCCACGGGCCGGAGCTAGTTTTTGCATTGTAATCCTTGCTGTGCTGTATGTTTGTTTTCTCTGCTTCTATATCCCTTCTCTTCGCTGTGCTGTATGTTTGTTTTCTCTGCTTCTATAGCCCTTCTCCTAGCTGTGCTGTATGTTTGCTTTCTCTGCTTCTATAGCCCTTCTCCTAGCTGTGCTGTATGTTTGTTTTCTCTGCTTCTATACCCCTTCTCCTAGATGTGCTGTATGTTTGCTTTCTTTGCTTCTATAGCCCTTCTCCTAGCTGTGCTGTATGTTTGTTTTCTCTGCTTCTATAGCCCTTCTCCTAGCTGTGCTGTATGTTTGTTTTCTCTGCTTCTATAGCCCTTCTCCTAGTTGTCTCTTGTGGGAATGTCTTTCGCATTGCATGGCATGTCCTTCAAATGAATTTGTACATCCTTCCCGTGCTGTTAAACGTCACATAGGACCAGGACAGACAGCGTTGGCGATCATGCGTCTTCATTCTATGCTATCCTTGGTACTCATGTAACTTCAAATACTTTTCTTTCTCCATATAACTTGATCAATCTGCTGGGATGAATTTGTCTTGGAACCTTTCTCCTTTTTCATCCAGTCACTGCCAATCTCTCGTTCAGTCTTCTGGTGAAATGATTTTACTTCTACTTGTGAAGTGAAGAGGAAAACAGAAAACAAATATATAATTAACAAATTAACACATCACTAGTATCAACTCTTGTACTCCAAAACATTACTAGCATGATTATCCGATCTCGCATACCAATGTGAAACAGTTTAAGGATATTTTGGCAGTCTAGATATAATATATATGATATATACACTATAATAAACATATTCATACTTAAACACAGTGTGTTTTCCTCCAAGTTTCTGTCTACAAAAAGTCTCATCAAATGTTAGTTACTTTAATCGGTGGATCATCCCCACTTCACATCGGACGATTAGTTCATAAGTGGTCCAATCAAACTGTATTCTGGCAGAGTACAAGAATTAGCTCAGTAGTGAAAGATTAAACTCTACAAATAAACAGATAAAAACTATAATTAGAGATATGAAAAGAGAAATCTGTGTAAGAATAATAGAGAGGTAACCTTTTAATATTTTTGTAACAAGAATACATTCGAAAGAGTTTGGCTGCCATTAGTGAAAATTCATTATATCTATATAATTATTGTTTTTTTCTGATTATAAATAACCTAAACTGTTTTAGACTTGAATATTTATCTAACAAACATCGGTGTTAAGAAAAAGAAGAGACTAAGAAGAAAGAACAGATTGATTTCGTCTTGTTTTCTTTTTCTTATTTTTATGTTGTTAGACTGAATGGCCATTTTAACGTCACCTCTAATTTCTAGTTCTAAAGAGAAGAGCTGCATCTGAAGCATGCAATGATATAAAACTCGTATAGATCCCTTTTTTATAATAATGAATATCGTGAAAACAAATAACAGATGCAAGATAAAAACCAAAACAACGATCAGTTTATCTAATTTCGGAACAGCCAGAACTGAACCGAAACAGATGTTACATCAAGTAAAGGGAGACAAGAAGTGGAGAGAACATGTGGGTAGTGTTATTGTGTAAAATATGATGGTAGTTATGGTGTTGGATTGATGGAAGTAGTGGAAAATTTACATACATTGGTACAGCGAATATTAGGGACCAAACATTTTGGGAAGTCAACCCAGCGAAACATGAAACACATCAAGTATCAGATAACAGGCCGTTTTTAACTTAAGTGGCTGTGAATGCAGAATTTAATCTCGTACCGTTGTGTATATAACCCAAGTGTTGTTTCTTTATTCAGCCGAGAGTCACTGGTAAGTTCTTGTACGTGCTGCTAGTACCTATCTCATCCAGCACTGACTTGTGTATCCTCTCATTTCAAGTCTTCTGTCGAAGTTTAGTATTGTAATGTCCTGTTTGTCTGCCAGATTTGAATGATGTCTGCTTTACTATATGACTGTATTTCTCTGAATATAATTTTATCTAAAATGTGTCTGTATCCCCTCAGATTTCTAAAACTTGTGGCTTTTCTTTTTTATGTTTCTTTGTCTCTAGTGTTTAATTGTTGTCTCTTACATGATTTATCCAGAGTTTCAAGTCAGTGCACGTTTTCGTTTCTTCATACGTGCTTGTGTATTTTTCTTCTTTCCTCTGTCAGTGGTTCTCTGTATTTTCTCTCTGCCTTTTCCTGTGGTTGTTTGTGCCTCACAATGTCTCTGTCTGCGACTGTCTCTGTCTGTGGTTGTATTTGAATGTGATTGTCTCTACCTGTTATTTCCTCTGCTGTGATTGTGTCTATGAGTTCACTCTCAGTAGTTGTATTTACATGCGACTTTCACTGAATGTGATTGTCTCTATCTATCGTAGCCTCTGTTTGTAAGACCCATTCTGCTTATGCTTAGGGCTGTCTCTGCAAACTATTGTCTCTACCTGTGGTTGTTTTTGCCTAAGGCTTTCCCTGCCTGTGATTGTTTTTACCCGAGATTTAGTCTGACTGTGGTTGTCTATGCCCCTACTTGTCTCTTACTGTGGCAGTCTGTACTTGTGGTGGTCTCTGACCTTACATGTCTCTTACTATAGCAGTCTGTACTTGTGGTGGTCTCTGACCTTACTTGTCTCTTACTGTGGCAGTCTGTACTTGTGATGGTCTCTGACCTTACTTGTCTCTTACTGTGGCAGTCTGTACTTGTGGTGGTCTCTGACCTTACTTGTCTCTTACTGTGGCAGTCTGTACTTGTGGTGGTCTCTGACCTTACTTGTCTCTTACTGTGGCAGTCTGTACTTGTGGTGGTCTCTGACCTTACTTGTCTCTTACTATAGCAGTCTGTACTTGTGGTGGTCTCTGACCTTACTTGTCTCTTACTGTGGCAGTCTGTACTTGTGGTGGTCTCTGACCTTACTTGTCTCTTACTGTGGCAGTCTGTACTTGTGGTGGTCTCTGACCTTACTTGTCTCTTACTATAGCAGTCTGTACTTGTGGTGGTCTCTGACCTTACTTGTCTCTTACTGTGGCAGTCTGTACTTGTGATGGTCTCTGACCTTACTTGTTTCTTACTGTGGCAGTCTGTACTTGTGATGGTCTCTGACCTTACTTGTTTCTTACTGTGGCAGTCTGTACTTGTGGTGGTCTCTGCCCTTACTTGTCTCTGTCTGTGGCAGTCTTTACTTGTGGTGGTCTCTGTCTTTACTTGTCTCTGTCTGTAGCAGTCTGTACTTGTGGTGGTCTCTGTCTTTACTTGTCTCTGTCTGTAGCAGTCTTTACTTGTGGTGGTCTCTGTCTTTACTTGTCTCTGCCTGTGGCAGTCTGTACTTGTGGCGGTCACTGACCTGACTTTATCTCTGTCTGTGTCAGTCTCTATCTGTGTTTATATCTGCCCCTAGTTTATTTCTGCCTGTCGCAGTATCTACTTGTGGCTGTCTCTGCCCTTACAGGTCTCTGTCTTTGATTGTCTCTGCCATGAATTGTTCTTCCTGTGTTGGTCTTTGCCTGTAATTTTCGCTGCATGTGGTTGTCTCTCTGTCAATTTCCTTGTCTATGACTGTCTTCATCTGTGATTTTATCTCCCTCAGTTGTATCTGTCTGTCATTGTCTGTATCTGCCATGTCTATGGCTGTAATTGTCTCTGTTGTTTTTTATAACTTTTTAATTAACTCTGTCATTAGTTTCCTTGTCTAACTACATTTGATTCACGCTTAGACTGTCTCCAACATCACCACTGGCCCATTTAGATGTAGATTTTGTGATCGAGTATATCCGTGACTTCATCTAACCGTAATCGATTGTTTGTAGATTATTTCTAACTGTAATAGAACATGTCGGTTATTTTCTCTAATTGTAGTCAAGTCTTTGTGTTGTTTTCTCGAACTGTAATCGATCCGGTTTGCGATTTCCCTGATCTTAACAGAGTTTGTTTACATTTTGTCTCATATTTTCTAAAATTGTAGCAGAGAATGATTAAGTCTTGATTGTTCTTCGTATAATCACATTCAGTCGCCATTTTAACGTGCATTTCAGAGTCCAATGAGAGGAGTTGCAGCTGATGCATTCGATGATATAAATTTCTCCTACATCTATTTCTTTTGATAATGAACATCGGATGCATCAGCAGCAAGCCATCTTTCTCACAACCGAGGGGCCTACAGGAGTGCTGTCAGAGAGGCATATTTCCGCTAGGGACATGCAAATGAATGAATGAATGAATGAATGAATGAATGAACGATTATCGTGACATCAGAAGTTTATCTCCTTTTATTTATCAGAAGTTTTCACTGTTTAATTTTTTACTTTTGTTTCTTACATGATGTGGAGAGATATTCTTTGTTTACGTATCATGTTTTTTTCTCTCTTCAAACTAGAATGAGAAATCGGCCTTAGAGTAAACATTGGTAAACAAGTAGGGCACGTCTTCACGGTATGGTTAACCAAGTTACCTTTTTCTACAATTTATTCCTTGGTTACATCTGCTTGCCATTTCTATAAACCTTTATCTGTGAATCTCTTGTCTCGTATGAACAGCGTGTTCGTGTAAAATAATATCTTGCAAAATTCTGGTTGTCTGTTCTTTAAAGTCGGTGTCAATATGTTATTAAGTCAGAAAAATGTACTATCTCAGTGCAGTCAATATTTATGACATGTTTGTGCCACTTGAAAGTTACGAAAGACGTGTGACAGACGTGTGACAGCAGGATGACTGATTATACTATTTAAAAAAAAAGAAAAAAAGCAATAGCATTTTTGCGATATATCAGAATATTATGGAATACGAGAGCTACCAAATAAAATAAAATGTTCTGACTAAAACTAATTTGTGGAGAAAACCACACACTTTGATAGTTACACTTAGTTCATAGCATTCGCTACTGACTGCAGCTAGAGAACAGATGTAGCCACAACAAGAGAAAAGTAATAGATAGATGCAGCCACAACAAGAGAAAAGTAATAGATCGATGCAGCCACAGCAAGGAGAAAAGTAATAGATAGATGCAGTCACACCAAAGAGAAAAGTAATAGATAGATGCAACCACAGCAAGAGAAAAGTAATAGATAGATGCAGCCACAGCAAGAGAAAAGCAGTAAAGTAAACTAAACCTCTTTTATTGAAGAAAGTAAATTACATTTTATAGAAACACGTTTTTTATTCCTTAAATATTATCTAGAGCAACCGAATATCATCATCATGTGCCGAATAGCGATATTCAACGTGCTACTTATTCTCCCTATTCTGACATCAGCTCAAAGGGGTGAGTAATAGAAATATATGCGTGTGTTCTTTAGTGTTCTGTGAAATGTTATAGAACTATTATTAAGTGTTGGTCTGCTTCACCGGCTCAGTGGTGGAGTGATTAGTACACTAGTCTCTAGTGGCGAAGGTCGACTATTTGTGTCCTGGTTTCTTCTGAAGATGATGAAGGAAAGATGTCCATGCGTGATACTGACCATATCACCCTCTATAATACCAACAGATTAAGCGAAATAAGAGCACTAATACCGTACACCCTAGATGTTTCCTTACCATAGCATTTTTAGCTGCACCTATTATCTTTACCTGTGTTTGTTATGTATGCCGGACAATACTCATTTTTTTTCTTTTCATTCATCTGTCTTCCGTATCTCTGCCTTTTACATTCATCTATCTTCCGTATCTGTGACTTTTACATTCATCTATCTTCCATATCAGCACCTTTTACATTCATCTATCTTCCGTGTCAGTGTATTTTACATTCATCTATCTTCCGTATCAGTGCCTTTTACATTCATCTATCTTCCCTATCAGTGCCTTTTACATTCATCTATCTTCCCTATCAGTGCCTTTTACGTTCGTCTATCTTCCCTATCAGTGCCTTTTACATTCATCTATCTTCCCTATCAGTGCCTTTTACGTTCGTCTATCTTCCCTATCAGTGCCTTTTACATTGATGTTTTTATTATATTTGTTTGTTCTTTCTTTCCTTTTTTTCCTTCGCTGTTTGTTTATTTTCCTTTTTGCTGTTTGCTTTCTAACATGATTTTATTCTAATATAGACGTGAGAATAGATTGAAAGTTACATGTAGAAAAAATGCGGTGAAAGCTTCCAAACGCAGAAATAGATGCCAAACTCTCAGGAAACGACGAAGCTGTAATCTAGGACATAATATAGACTAGACATAATATAGACTGACAGACCATCTTTCGTAGTGGTTCCCAAACTGTTGTGTGAGAACCATTTGTAGTCCTCGGGGCATTATCAGGTGATCCGTGACTTCTTTATCGATTTAATATTTGGTGCTGTCCACTGAATGAAAACGATGAAGGTTTATGGCATTTCGATATTACATGTAACATGATGGTGCCCAACTTATATGTACTTGGTAAAGAGGCCCTTTGTTGTCAAAAGCTGGGATCTGTAGCTCCCTACAGAATAAGCTGAACATCGATGTGGAGAAACAGATGAACTGTAGCATTTCTGCCAGAGACTAGCCTCGTTCTCTAAGCGGACAGTGAAGATTTAAAAAATGGGTAAATTAATGTCAACATTACCAAATAACTCCACTCTACTTTTATTTTATTTCACGCATATCAACTTCTCGTCCAATCAGGCTGCAGTTTCGGTGGGGAAAGTTACGCCCATCTTGACATGTTCCCACACCCTAATGGATGCGCTCATCTCCAGTGTCATGATGGAGATGCCGTTATATTTTCTGAAGGTAAATATGAATATAACAGGTAAATATGTTCAATAAAGTTTGTCTGAGGAGAATAAATAAAATGATAAATATAGAGAACACTTGCAATGTTGAGGAGTATAATATCTGAGAGGTTTACGCACGTGGTAAATGTGACACAAATAAGTGACCTAGTTTCTAGGACGTAAAGAATACATTAACAGTGTTTCGTTACCACAAGAAGCATGACGTCACAAGCTTGTTTATCATCATTTAATAAATAACTGAATTGACATTTTCTTTTTTCCGGGAACCAGGCTTCAAATATGTTCATCATAGTGGGTTGTCTTCACCTGCCAAATCAATATACCAGACAAACTTTGTGAATACAAGTAATGGAAATACTAGAATAACTGTACGACACGTGTGGGCATGGCCAGAGTGTGATGTGTGTACTATCAAGGACTTTATTACAGTTAGAAAAATAAGTTACACATCATTTACTAAAGACAAACTTCTAAAATACCTGCAAATATATTATGCAAATTCTGACATGTATTCCGTTTTACAGAGCGTACAATGCAGTAAATTGATGCAATCGATAACAAGAAATCTCTGTGTGTGATGTGCTACGTACTTCAAGAAATACAGATAAAAAATTGCTCCAAGTTATAAAAAGAAAACAGAATAAACTAATAAATGTAGATGTTGTGAAAACACAAAGGTAGCAAAACTGTAGGAAGTGACGAGAAAGAGAAAATAACGGGCGTCACTGAAAACATTTATAACTGGTAAAAGAAAGGTCACATCAAAATAATGTGGTGAGTTGGGATGTTCGGGTAGAGAGAGAGCGAGAGAGAGAGAGAGAGAGAGAGAGAGAAGATGATGATGTTGGTTATGAGATGACCATACACCATCTTTACGAGATCTGCCGGGTGAGCAAGTGGTTGCTTTTTCTTGATGTCAATGAGTGGCCATTGTGGATTTGTGACTTTGAAGACAGGAATGATAGCAGGAAAAGTACTGACTTTGTAGACAGGATAGATAGCAGGACAAGGACTGACTTTGTAGACATGACAGATAATAGGACAAGGAGAGACTTTGTAAACACTACATACAGCAGGACAAGTAATGACTTTGAAGGCAGGACAGATAGCAGGAAAAGGACTGACTTTGTAGACAGCACAGATAGCAGGACAAGAACTGGCTTGGTAGAGAGGACAGATAGCATGACAAGGACTGACTTTATATACACTACAGATAGCAGAATCATGACTGACTTTCTAGGCAGGACAGACAGTAGGATAAGGACTGACACTGTAGACAGGACAGATAGCAGGACAGAAGACGGATAACAGGACAATGACTGATTTTGTAGACAAGACGGATAAAAGGACAATACCTGAACTTTGCAGACAGGACGGTTAGCATGAAAAGGACAGACTTTGTAGGCAAGATAGAGAGCAGGACTGACTTTGTTTAGAGCACAGACAGCAGGACAAGGACTGACTTTGTAGAGAGCACAGATAGCAGTACAAGGACCTCCCCTGTAGATAGGACAGATAGCAGGACAAGGACCTCCCCTGTAGACAGGACGGATAGCAGGACTATGACTGAGGACTTGTGATTTCGTCTAGAAGCTGAGGACTTTGACCTAAGGTCGCGTACCTCGTTTAAACTAACCGAGGGAACTCAGGTGTGTAACTTTTCGTTCTTTAGTAACACACAATAATTGTTGTATAAGTATACGACATCTTAGGATTGATGGACAAGAGGAGGAGAAGTAAAAATAACCAAGAAAAATATAGCAAGATAAATATAGCTAAATAAATAAAGAAATAAGACACAAATGCAGAGAAGCAAAGGAAGTGTGGTTAAATGAACAGTGCAGACAAATAGAGGACTTCCATAATAAAGACAGCAGAAACATGCACAAACAAATTAGTGAACTCACAGACAGAAAAACAAAACATACCACAGGATGCCTGAAATCGAAAGAAGATAAAATGTTAATGGGAAAAGAAGACATTATGGACAGGTGGACAGAGTATAACGGTGAGCTATATGGAGGAGAAAAACCAGAATTAACACCAGATAATGAAAACTGTGATGGACCACCAATACTTTAAGATGAAATCATAGATGCCATCAAACACATGAAGAAAGGAACAGCAACGCGGCCTGATAATATAACAATAGAAGACAGGAATAAAAATAATAAGCAAAGTGCTGAATGACATTTACAACAGTGGTCTTATGCACAGTGACCTGATTAAATCCACGTTTATATCACTACCTAAGAAACCAGGTGCAAAGGAATGTGATGACCACCAGGCTATCAGCCTCGCATGTCACATAACGAAACTTCTTCTGAGAATCATTATGAGAAAAACAAGGAAAAAGATGAAATAGCAGATGAACAGTTTGGATTTGTTGAAGGAAATGGAGCACACAATGCCATTTATGCTTTACGAACACTAACAGAAAGAGCTTTAGAAGTACAGAAAGATCTCTACTTATGCTTCATTGATTACACCAAGGCATTCGACAAGGTGAAACATAATGAAATTATTAAAATGCTTGAAGACATCAATATAGACGGCAAAGACCTGAGGATTACAAAACATCTATACTGGCAGCAAGAAGCAGCAATTCGTGTAGAAAATATCTACCCATAAAACAAGAGGTGCGACAAGGATGTGTACTATCTCCAGACCTTTTTTCTCTGTACAGCGAGAATATTCTAAGAACGATCATCACAGAACCAGGCATAAAAATTGGAGGATACAATATTAACAACCTTCGGTATGTTGACGACACAGTACTGATAGCTGAGAACCAACAAGACCTAAAAACTCTCTTGGATAAAGTCGCCAAAGAAAGTGAACAGAAAGGCTTTACTTTGAACATCAAAAAGACAGAGACTATGGCTATATCTAAGAAACAGAATCCACCAACATGCTGTATAAAATTAAATGCAACTATTCTAAAACAGGTGCAGAAATTCAAATACCTTGGAGCAGTAATAACTTCAGATGAGAAATGCAGAACAGAAATTAGGAACAGAATAGGCCAAGCAAAAGCTGCATTTCAGAGAATGAGAAACATATTATCCAACACATCCTTATCAATGAATGTTAGAAAACGAGTCCTAAAATGCTATATTGAACCTATATTGTTAATGGGAATGAATCATGGACAATAGGCAGGTCTGCACAAAAATCATTGGAAGCAGCAGAATTGTGGTTTATTAGAAGAATGTTGCGAATCCCCTGGACAGCAAAAATAACTAATGAAGAATGTATGAGAAGAGCTGGAGAGACAACCATTCTTTTCAAAATGATACGAGAGAGACAATGTACTTTCATAGGACATGCAATAAGAAGAGGGGGCATTGAAAATATTATAACAACAGGAAAAATAGAATGAAGAAGATCAAGAGGAAGACCAAGAGAAATGATACTGGACATTCTGACAGGATGGTGTAAGAGGAGATCACCAACTGAGCTGATGGCCTGCATGAAGGATCGTTTACTCTGGAGAAGCATAACAGCCAACGCCAGTCGGCGCGGCACCTGATGATGATAATGACTACCTTATGCAAAATGAGCTAATGATTTCTAATACTCTTTTTAAACAACATCCAAGAAGACTTTACACATGGATATCACCTGATGGGAACACCAAGAATCAAAATATTACATTTTAGTGCAAAGAAGGTGGAGATCAAGTATAACATCAGCAAAAACTTTATGATGTGCTGGTTGTGACACGGACCATGGGGTATTAATAGCAGACATGAAGATAAAGATAAAAAAGACAGTTACGGGATCAAGACGACTCCGCTGTGATCTTATAAAATTACTAGAACAATACGGTAGAGAAATGTAGAACCGTTTCAAAATTCTGATGTTGTACAGGAGGAGATGACACCAGATGAATTGGCTACGCAGGCCAGAGATATCTTAATACCAATAGTTAAAGACGTGGTTCCAGTAAAGAAAGCACAAAAGAATGGATGAGGCACACTAGAACTGATAAAACAACGTAGATAAATGAAGACGCAATCGAAAGTGACAAACAACAACAAAGAGGAATATAAATCTTTAGCAAAAGAAATACGAAGAAACATAAAAAAGACATAAAACAATACATACAAGATTGTTGTGAACGAATAGAAGGATATCAGAAGTGTAGAAGATATAGTGAAATGTTTAAAGAAATGAAGACATTGACGAGAAATATCACACCTAAGCTAAATGTAATTTGTGACGAGATGGGGAATACCTTGACAGAGACAGAGGAAATTCTAGAAAGATGGAAGGAGTATTGCAAAATTTTAGAAAGTGAAAGAGGAATGTATGAAAGAACCGAATGTGAAAGCAGAAATCAACAGTGCGAATTATTACTGGAGGAGAAAGAATCCGAATCGACAATAGAAGAACTTGTATGGGCAATAAAGAATCTGAAGAAATGGTAAATCACGAGGATGTGATGAGATAACAGCTGAACTTATTAAAGCAGGAGGAAAGGAGTGTGCAACAATCTATCATGCACTATGTAAAAAGATATGGCATTCAGGCATTTGGCCAAAAGAATGGAAAAGAATTATATTCATACCACTGCCAAAAAGGGTAAATTTAAATTATACACAAACTACAGAACCGCTATCTTGATTAGTCAAGCCAGTAAAATTAAATTAAAAATCAAATTGGATAAACTTAGTAAGAAAATAGAAGAAGAAGTCAGTATGGTCCAAACTGGTTTTAGGTAAGGAAGAGGATCAAGGGATCATATATTCAATATAAGATTAATAATAGAGAAATGCAGAGAGAGTTTAATGTGAATATATATTTATCTTTTATAGAATACTCAAAGGCATCTAATTGTGTACAACACCAGTAATTTTAGGAAATAATGGAAAAAATGGGATTTCCAACACATTTGATTCAATTAACTTCACTGCTGTATCTAGACCAACAAGCAACAGTAAGAATAAATGGTGAAACAACAACGTGGTTTGACATAAAACAAGGAGTCCATCAGAGGTGCATATTGTCGCTTTACTTATTTAATTTGTATACTTAAAGTATAATGAGGAATGTTAGAGAAGACGTAAAAAAAGAATATTACGATGTCATAAAAATTAGAGGTTAAGAAATACTGGAGATTAGATATTCTGATGACACAGTATTAATGTCCAGAACACAACAAGGAATGGAAAAACTAATTATGTCAGTCCGTAAGAATAGTGAAGAGCAAAACCTCTATCTTAATGTAAAGAAAACTAACTTGATGACAACTGACAAATTAAAAAAGGCAGCTGATATATATATATATATATATATATATATATATATATGAGAAAAAACTGGAAGAAGTGGAGAGTTTTGAACATCTTGGATCACTGCTAACTAATAATGAAGATACGACGAGGAAAGTTAAAAGGAGGACATCTATCGCTCTTCAGAAAGTAAAACAACTAAAGAAGCTGTGGAGAGAAACAGACAGAACTACAAAAATAAGATTTTAAGGGCATGCATCTTTTCTATCGCAACATATGCCTGTGAGATCTGGACACTTAACAAAACATCTGAGAAACATATAAATGCCTTTGAATGTAAATGCTACATAAGAGTTTTTCAAATATCATGGACACAAAAAAGAACAAATATATACATACTACAAGAATTTAATATTGAAGAAGGCTGACTAGTAAAGATGATTAAACATCGAAAACTTAAATATTTTGGACACATTATGATAATCTAAAGAAGACCGTCTTGGAAGGGTACATAATGGGAAAAAAGAAAGAGAGGAATACCAAGGCGAAGATGGCTGCAAGACAACTTTGAGGATCTGCAAATAGATGCATCAGCAGCAAGGCATCTTGCTTACAACCGAGAGGGAGGCAAAGTTCCGCAAGGGACATGCAAATGAATGAGACCTTTTTGTTCCCCGTCTAAACCTAACCAAGGAAACTCAGGTTTGTAACATTTTCATTCCTCGTCTAAAC
Organism: Achatina immaculata; assembly: GCA_009760885.1. Lineage (NCBI taxonomy): Eukaryota > Metazoa > Mollusca > Gastropoda > Stylommatophora > Achatinidae > Lissachatina > Lissachatina immaculata. The sequence goes on from CM019712.1 coordinate 27,907,294, forward strand.
CTAACCAACTGAACTCAGCAGTATCTTTTCACTCCCTGTCTAAATCGAACCAAGGAAGTCAGGTGTGTAACTTTTTCTTTCCTCTCTAAACCTGATCAAGGGAAGTCAGGTGTGTAACTTTTTCTTTCCTCATCTAAATCTGACTAAGGAAAGTCAGGTGTGTAACCTTTTCGTTTCTCGCCTAAACCTAACCAAGAGAACTCAGGTGTGTAACCTTTTAGTTTCTGTCCGCCTCGTAGCTCCAAGATGAAGGATTCTCCAACTGAGCTCTTTCCACCAGAAAATAAAAAAAAAAGAAAATAATGAAAGAGACAAAAACATGACACAAAAAGGATCACTGCCAGAATAAACAGTGCTTATTTTCTTTGTGCACACATCTGCCCTCAGTTTAGTCAGAAACTCTCGCCGAAATACAAACACTATGTCCTCGTAAAGCCAGACATTATCTCCTCATAGATCAGACATTATCTCCTCATTAAACATTATCTTTCAATAGTAGAACATGGTTGTCTTCTCCTCATAAAGCTAAACATTATTTCGTATTAGAACTAAACATTATCTCCTTCTAAAAATCGGGTAAACCTCTCCTCATACCTAACCACCCAGAACAGAGCTACCTCAAGTACGGTATGATCTGATAGAGGGAAAGAAAGAAATAACTACCGTAAATCTTCAGAAAATCTTAGCACTTAATTCATCAATTGTCTATCCTGTTTCCTTTAGTTCTTCTATTGTGCATATAATATATAATGAAATTATTAAACTGCTTGAAGACATCGATATAGACGGCAAAGACCTGAGGATTGTAAAACATCTATACTGGTAGCAAGAAGCAACAGTTCGAGTTGAAAATAGAACTGGAAAATATCAACCTATAAAACAAGGGGTGCGACAAGGATGTGTACTATCTCCAGACCTTTTTTCTCTGTATAGCGAGAATATTCTAAGAACAATCATCACAGAACCAGGCATAAAAATTAGAGGATACAATATTAACAACATTCGGTATGTTGACGACACAGTACTGATAGCTGAGAACCAACAAGAACTGCAAAACTCTCTTGGATAAAGTCGCCAAAGAAAGTGAACAGAAAGGCATTACTTTGAACATAAAAAAGACAGAGACTATGGTTATATCTAAGAAACAGAATCCGCCAGCATGCAGTATTAAATTAAACGGAACTATTCTAAAGCAGGTGCAGAAATTCAAATACCTTGGAGCAGTAATAACTTCAGATGGGAAATGCAGAACAGAAATTAGGAACAGAATAGGCCAAGCAAAGGCTGCATTTCAGAGAATGAGAAACATATTAACCAACACATCCTTATCAATGAATGTTAGAAAACGAGTCCTAAAATGCTATATTGAACCTGTCTTGTTATATGGAAGTGAATCATGGACAATAGGCAAGTCTGCACAAAAATCATTGGATGCAGCAGAAATGTGGTTTATTAGAAGAATGTTACGAATCCCCTGGACAGCAAAAATAAGTAATGAAGAATGTAGGAGAAGAGCTGGAGAGACAAAAAACCTTGTCAAAAAGATAAGAGAGAGACAATGTACTTTCATAGGACATGCAATAAGAAAAGGGGGCATTGAAAATATTATAACAAGAGGAAAAATAGAAGGAAGAAGATCAAGAGGAAGACCAAGAGAAATGATACTGGACAGTCTGACCGGATGGTGTGAGAGGAGATCACCAACTGAGCTGATGGCCTGCATGAAGGATCGTGTACTCTGGAGAAGCATAATAGCCAACGCCAGTCGGCACGGCACATGATGATGATGATCTATTGTGCGTCTCAATGTCCTCAATGGCTTGCCTCTCTTTCTTTTCTTTTGAGGTGTCCAAGTCAAGGAGGTAAAGGGTTGTCATGTTCTTTTCATTTTTACTCTGTGGTTTTCGTCGTCTGACTTCGTTAGTTATATTCTCAATGCCTTTCCGTTTGGCTATTTCCTCGTTTTACGGCAGCGAGATAAAGAAATGTATTTATGAATCTGCGATATTTCATCCCTCTAAAGAACCGAAACATAAATAACACTTCTTTCTTCATCACTGTTACTATTATTATTATTAGTATCTGGACACTAGTAATCCACAGTTGCAGTGTTCCAGTCAGTACACACATCTTACGTTAGGTACTTGATCGGCCAGGAAGCAGATATGAGTATGTACTGAATGTAGTGACGTTATATCCTGAGATGTATCTATCTATCAATCAATCTGTATTCGTATAATAATCTTTTGTTTTTATTCTCTTTGCAGCGTGTGGCGAAGAGTTCGATGGCATATGTCATGCACTCAACGAAGCATTCCTATTTGAACGTCAGACTTACATCTGTACAAAGAATTCTACCGGAGACTACGAGATTGAACTAGCTCCACCCACGAAGTTCAACTGCACCGCAGAGGGGAGGGTGTTTCAAGATCTAGAAACCTTCAAGCTGTCTGACGGATGTAATGATTACCAGTGTCAAGATGGAGAAGTTGCTGCCATAAACCCTGAAGGTAGATAACAATATTTACGAATTATTAATTTATATTCTGAAGTTATAGAGCTGGATCGGGAGTGAACGAACGAAATGTATTTTAACCCTTAGACTAGCAAGCAGCACTCATGAAGCAAATAACAACAAAAGAGTTACGGCCACACCTAAGTACCTCTTAAGTGCTGGAATGCCGCCAAATATTAAAACCATAATAACAATAACCTCCTAATATGCTGTCAAGTACTTCTCTCCCTTTGTGTTTGATTGTCTCATGACTTCAGAGGATAACACACTGTAACAAATATTCTCTGAAAGAATAAACTGTGCAATATATTGTTGCAAAGAAAGTTTTCAAATTATTAAATAATTCTTATAAAAAATTAATGAAGCATTTTTGTCATGCCAGTCATAATAACAAGCAAACAAACATAGAAGGTAGTTTATCTTTTAAAGAACTTCATTTCTTCAGCAACGTGGGATTTCTTACAACCATGTGATTCATAACACTAAGCAAACATGTTAAATACATTTTAAAAATATGTTTTATTTAAAAAATATATATAAAATAAATTATTCTGTTATCCATTCTCCAAGTGAAGGCAAAGATGAACAACTGTTTGAGTATACTGCCTGTATAAGAAAACTTAATACTCTTCTCACTACTTCATGACTGTTGAAGGAAGACTGTACTTCATCCAAAATTAGCAGATATTTTTGAGGAAAAAGAAAGAAGAACTCTTTGGTCACTTCTCTTGTTAGCATATTTACAGGTGTACTACTCTTGCGACTGAGTTAAATCAATCAGAAAACTCACCTGAACTACCCAGGTATGATCTGTGCCAAACGAAGACTCTCCGTGTCATAAAGTTACAATTGTTGCACATAGATGTGGTTTATTTTCCTTTGTTTAAAAATCATTAATTTCCTACCATTATCTCAAAAGCAAACTGTAATAAGTAAGGGATGTTCTTTTTTAAAAAAAGACAAACAATTTCTTCCTGTGACTGAACGTGATCCGATGAAATTTACATCGACATTTAATTTCGTAATTCCTAAGAAGAGTTGATGTGACTGTCATGTTATCGACTTGATGTGACTGTCACGTTATAGACTTGATGTGACTACCTCTTTCTGTGACCGCATTAAATATGCTTGAGACGTACATATGGAAAATATCACACACTAATAGATTATTCTTTTTGAATATGATAACGCTACAAAAACAATTTCAATTCGTGGCTGAACTTTATTCTAGATTAAGTGAATTAAACTAGCCCACGTTTAATCACGTAATCTGTCTCTGTGTGCGTTACACGTTTCTGGGATGTGCCAGATATTTACGCAAACTGTTTGTGTGGTGTCTTAATCATTACAGCACCAGGAGCTTTTTGATCAAAAATATGTAAATTTTCTGTCTTATCTTTCAGATTAGAAATAATGGATAACAAAAAAAAAGATATTTTGAAAAATTCAGTCTAATTAGACAAAGCATTAGAACTAACTGAGATGTAAAACTACATAATTTATTCATAAAATAACATCATTGGTAATTTTCAAACTATAAGTTGGGCAAAATTTTCCACTGATTTTGAAACTGATAAAATGAATTTTCTGATTGCAAGTTAAAGAACTAAAACACTAATTATCTTAAATTCATTCATTCATTCATTCATTTGCATGTCCCTTGCATAACTTTGCCTCCCAAACAGCACTCCTGTAGGCCTCTCGGTTGTGAGCAAGGTGGCCTGCTGCTGTTGCATCCATTTCCAGATCGTCAACGATGTCTTGCAGCCATCTTCGTTTTGGTCTTCCTCTTTAATTATCTTAAATTATCTTAAATAGAAAACTAAAAATAAAGACAAGTGTCGTCCACTCTCATTGTCGATTAAATCAATAATTGTTGGACTCCTTTGTGCTTTATACTTAAAAAGAAATGTATTGTACAGTAGCAGTGTTATGCCAGTTTAGTGGGCATAACATCCCTTGATGGGATTGAAAATCTCGCCGAAAACAGGAAATCTTGGCGAACTACCGTGGGGCCCTATGTGATGTTTGGCGGCACGGGAAGGATGTAAGATGTAAGTGTAATTAATAAATTAAATACAACATGCAAACTCGGGTCCTGTTATTTGTGGCTGTTTTTTGTCTCACAGTTAATAATCCTTACGATGGTAAATTTTATTTACCGTTTTGAAAGCGGAATCATTTTATCTTCTGCATTTTCCAACCCACGCAGTAGTTGTTTTTTCAACTAAGATAGCTTTAGAATGTAGTTGGAGAGAGTGGAGATTCTGTTGCACTGCCTTTTAATAGAGTAGAATATGTAGAGTTAAGGTAGATAAGTCATAAGCACTTCAGAAGATACAGGAAGAACCAAGCACAATATATATGCTATCACAGTTATTAATAACAGCAAACCTTCAAGAGTAGCTTTCAGCAGATCTGGAAGTAACACATTCGTACAAGAATGTTGTTAAATGCCAACAGCATATGGATTTTGACAGAATTTAACTGTAAACTTTCTCCAAACTTCAGCTTGTGGAAAACAACTGGACGGAGAGTGTCATTTGGTGGATTCTTGGACTTTGGTGGGCGGGAAAGTCTATAAATGTGAGAAGAACGTTGTGGATGGGCAAGCCACGTATGTCTACACGGAAATAAGTAAGTTATTTTCTGCTGCGAAATGGGTTTTTTTTTCTCTCTTAGTCTGATGATAGGTTTGTTATTCATTTGTTCGTCCTTCAAATTTGTCTGTTTCTTGTATTTTAATCTATATCGCCTTCTGTCTATCTAACTTATTTGTTTAACTTTCTAACTTGTCTGTCTACATGTTTCTAGGTATAGTTCAGAGTCACTGTAAAAGTCTCAGAGAAAAAAAAATCTATATCTAATCCAATAATTCTTCTATTTTCAGAACCACAGCCGGACCTAAATACAAGTAAGTATATTTTCTTCTGTCACCTCACTTAGGACAAATTAAAAACACCTAACTCTGGGCACTGCAGGCGCAATCTAATTTATTAATGGAAGCCGTTTGTTTGTGGATGTTGCCAGAATGGGAGTACGTGGAAAGACTGATGAAGTTTTACAATTATATGAGATGGGGTCCGGGCGACTTGACGTCGCCATGGGACGACCTCTTACATGGCGAGAAGGTGAAGGACATTGCTTCTTACAGATATTTCTACATTCAAAAGTAAAAAATTCTGAGGAACTGTCCTGAGAACGACAATCTTAAAAACAACCAGGCACTTCTACAAGGACAGACTACATATCTACTCACTACTATTACGAGAGCACAGCTAACTACTCACTTTAAAGGAAACATTCTGTGAACGTATATTTTGATGGCTTTTTCTTCTGCTGGTCCTAACCATTTCTTTTTCAATATTGTCTGCTTCTTCCTGCGTCTCCTACCAATTCGTTCATTACAAGTAAAATTGCATGCCACTCTACAACGGATTTTCCCCTGCAAGCCTACAAATATCCAAACTTAACTGTCTGCAGCGGTGACTACTGCCTTGTTATATATTCGATCCTGTTTGATAATCCTATAGTGTTATAAAATACGACTCAGATGAATAACTCTAGACAAAGTGGTTATATGAAGATGTTCAAATCTTCGTGACTTGGTCAGGTCTATACAGTACTTGAACTTGAACTTGAAGAACGGCCATGCTCTGCTCGTGATCTAGAGATGGGGCTCCTTGTTACTCGGGACAACCCCATACGTACTCAACCTTTAACCTCAGTGTTGCTTGTACTTTGTGGCGCATTGATTGAACACAGTTTGATATTTTCCACAAAGTTCTGATTGTCTGCCCCTGGCCTTCGTTATTTCCCTTTGTCTGTGATGACAGGTGCTGCATTCAAATTCTTTTCTCCATCATCTGCTTGCAGTTTTCATAGGGTGGCTGTTAAATGTCTGCTTTGTGCATTATCAAGTTGCTCAGGTTTTTTGCTTTGCCTGCCGGCTGATCTGCCATTTTGTTGCCTTTGATTCTCGGCTTGCTCAGGGAAATAAATCTACACCAGAGAGGAGATCTGCGATTCTTTTAGTTTGGCCAAACATTTGCGACGCGCTACGTGGTTTTCAGTTACTTGTTAGCACTCACTGTGGCTCTGATAATATTACGGCATGTGATGTTTGTTGGTTTGCTGGTCAGTTTATGGCTCGAGTCGTTGGTTTAATCTCCATCCTCCTTCTGGAAGTACTTGTGGCGAAGTCTCCGGACTCGCTGACGATGGGACGTCCCTTGTGATAGACCATGAATCCTCATCCTATCCTTTGTCCACACGTGACCGAACCATCTGTATATATTATACGATCATCCGAGTTGGAGTATTTCTCTCGTTCCACCTTTTTGCTACATCCATCTCTAACAATATTGACACTCTAAGCATTCCACTGTATTATTTTAAGTTCTTGCTTTTTGGCAGTTTTCTGCTGTTGTATTTTTTGGTCAGTAGCTCTACTCTCATGTCTCCTGGCTCCAGAAGACGAACTGAGAGGACCTCCAGTAGCATTAGGAGGACCATTTCGAGGCAGGGGGCCCAGCACTGCACCTGCCTGGTTAGTCTTTACAGTGCGAGCACCATGTTTAAGAACTGCTGATAGAGACATTTCATTAGCGATAATGCATGGTACACTGATTTTTGCGATGAGCCTTTTGGCTGGGTACCTCCGACTTAGCGTCTTTCCTTGCTAGGAAAGTTAAGGAAGGTACAGGTAAGAGAGTAGCTGTCAAGTTATTATGTGTCTTTAATAGCCTGCAGACTTAGCAGTAAAACCTACAAGAATCTGCTTCGGAAACAGAGTAGACCAATGCGACTCCAGACAGTGCCAGAATGGTGACATGCTGTATATGAACAGAGTAATAATTCGCTCTTTGTTTTCTGCTTCTGTTCGTCCTGTCCCTCACTTTCGGCATTCTGGACTGAGCCACATGTGGACTTTGGTGGGTGTGGATGATTTCGGGGTCTCAAACCAGTCGGCACCCATAGGGATTTCTTCAGTGTTGCATACCTGGCCTCTGGTCTTTTCAGCCTCCGCTATCTATGACTGACCTAGTTTTATTCGTGTACCTTTTTTTGTTTGTTTGAATCTCCTTTTATTCAGTTGATGGTCTTCCATGCTCTTGTAATCTTTTACTGTGGCGTATTTATGTTGAGTTTCCATGCTCTTGTAATCTTTTTTTACTGTGGCGTATTTATGTTGAGTTTCCATGCTCTTGTAATCTTTTACTGTGGCGTATTTATGTTGAGTTTCCGTGCTCGGTATGTTCAATAGTTGTTACATGGCAACCACCAGTGCGTCCCTGGGGCATCTGAGCACATTCCTCACTGCTTCATTCTGAATTCTCTCCAGTTTAGCTTGTTGATAAAGTGATCATGCCGATGCCATATTCCAGTCTCGACATTACCAGCGCTTTCATTGTTGAGTAACATAATTTTTGTGATAGGCCCATATTTGCTTTTACTTTTAAAGATGTTAGGTCTTTTTTGCTTTCAGTATCGCCTAGTCCATGTTTTTCTGAAAGGACATGCACCCGTCGAAGGTGATTCTCAAATATTTAAGTGTGTGACATCTTATATGCAGGTATTTTCATAGTGTGCCCCAGGCATTTCGAATTTTGGTTTTCGGTTATGCAAGAAGCATCATAATTGTTTGGCTCCTTGGTGGGTTAATTGTCACGTTAAGATATATGCATCACGCCTGTACGAAATTCACTTGTATCTGTTCTATGTTTGCCACTTCTTGGAGGTTTCCACCTTGTGCGTGTATTGACATATCGTCCAAAAGTTAAAAGTAAGACATGGCCTGCTTGATTCAATTGACCCAGTCTGACTGTGTATATGTTGAATAATACTGGTGAAGGGGGAGGGAACCTTTATGGAACTGAACAGTCTAAGCAGTAATGTTCGCTATATCATAAACATGAATGTTACAACTGTTAAGTCTAACATTGAGCTACCGATTTGTTCAAACACAAGAAATATGGATGTGGCAAGGCACATCTCGATCATTTTTTCATGCGACAAAGGGTGATAAATAACTCGATAGACATAAACAAAGAAACATCATCTTTGCTTCGATCATATATTCATTATCTACATCATTTTATCATCAAGTCTAATCTCAAGGATTATATTCTTGAGCTATTGATTAACAGTTATGTTCTATCACACCAAGTCTTTCAGACTAAAATACTGATTCACAGATGTCAGTAATGTCTTTAGTTTGACCAGATTCTTTTGTAAAATGTATGACGTAGGTTCAGCCTTTCCTGTACGACTGGTGAGCTAGCTAATTGATCTTCTCATTCATCACAGTTTATTTTCTTAATATTCAGTGTCGATTTGCATAGTAACTGAAATAGTTGCTGTCAGCGATGTGTTTATCAGTCTGAATCTAGATGATGTGTGAGAATGTGAGACACCTTCATAACATACTTTTTTCTTTCTGAACTTGTGGTAAATATAGAGCTTCAGGTGATCGTGAATAAGACAAAATGGGATTATAATTTACAGTAATTATAACTGACAGGTGTAATCAAAGGTAAGGTTCATAACTGACAAAAATTATACATCTTGGATATAATGAATTGATTAATGAGATGAAATGTCAAGAGCATGAATTTAAGTGATATTAATTATAACTGAAATGATAAATGTAAATACTACGAATTAACATTGACAGAAATTATAACTGGTAGGAAATATAAGTAACAGGAATTATAGATGATAGACATTGTAACTGGCAGGACTTTTATCTTCTTCTTCCACGATGAATTAATAATGATCAAAGTCTTTAGGTAGTCTCAGTGTCCTTTGTCTAATCCGGTCTTCATTTGTATTTTATTAACGAGTTAACGAAGGTACAGGTAAGAGAATGGATGTCAAGTTATTGTTTGTCTTTAACAGCCTGCAGACTTAGCAGTAAGACCTACGAGAACTTGGAAATCTTCAGAAACAGAATAGACCAATGTGACTCCAGACAGTGCCAGAATGGGGACATGCCTTATCTAAACAGAGGTAGGCCATAGGTCTAACATTTATCTTCAGCCACTGAATGTGTTTTATTTCGGCTTTAGTAGAGTCAGTAAGGGGAGCTGTTGAGTAAAATGATGCTTGGCAGAACCCACAACAAACATGTCCCTGATTCTAAACCGTCTTCCTAGACCACAAGTGGCATTATTATTATTATTATTATTATTATTATTATTATTATATAATATTATTATTATTATATAATATTTTGGCCACATTAAACGTCATGATAATTTAGAGAAGACCGTATTGGAAGGATACATAATGGGAAAAAGAAAAAGAGGAAGATCGAAACGAAGATGGCTGCAAGACATCGTTGATGATCTGGAAATGGATGCAGCAGCAGCAGGCCATCTTGCTCACAACCGAGAGGCCTACAGGAGTGCTGTTTGGGAGGCAAAGTTCCGCAAGGGACATGCAAAGGAATGAATGAATGAATTATTATTATGTTGTTCTTAAATTGAAATATATATGTATATTATATATATATATGTATATATATATATATATATACACACACACATACAGTAGCTGATTACTTGGTGGTTGCCCGGATATTTATCTCAATCGTTTATTAGACATGAAAATGAATGAATTCTATCTATAGTGTAATGTCGAAGTAATTTTATTTACATGTATTTAAAAGTATATGTACAGTATATAAGTTATAGAGTAACGTCTTTTACAAATTTACTATAATATTAATTTAACGCAAAATCTGATTATAAACAACATTTTTAGTTTCACCTCCAGGAGCAAGAATAAATAATTATTTTGGTGAAACCACCCTTGAGCAAACAACATAAAGTTGTCCGTGGGAGAAACATGGCGATCTCAAATCCACTCCGCAATACTTAATAGACTGCCTCTGTGACTTTTTGATCGTGATCGAGAACACAAGCCTCACTGGAAATTGCAATATATATATATATATATATCTGAACCTTAAGTGACCGGGCACATGGTTCTTCCGCACGAGTTCTCCACAAATGCCTGTCCTTTGCCTTTTTTTCTGCTCTTGCCAGGTGAGCCCTCTATTGCTCAACATCCTCTCTGTTGTTCTTCTCCATGTCTCTTTTGGTCTACCCTTACTTCTGTTCCACTGTGGTGTCCATCTTAGTGCTGTTTTTGGCAGTGAGTTGTCAGTCATTCGGAGCACATGCCCCAACCATCACCAGCGTCTTTCCTCAATAATTGCTGTCACTGGTTTCACCTGCATTGCAATCTCTTAATGTTAAAACGGAGATCCATCGGAATGAATGGTATCCGTGGGATAAAAACTGCTCCACCCTTTCCCTGACTTGTTAAGACAGTCTCTTCAATTACATTGCCCAGCATCTTCTTTACACACATGCTTGTGCCGTTGCAAAGTTTTGGCAGGTCGAGGTTCCGTTGTAAAATAATTGGGGATCCCACTTTATGTAAAAGACGATATGGTGGCACTCCAGCCGGATCAAGTGATTTTAAGAACTCTGATGGGAAATTGACGACCTCTATCGACATCCACTACGGTATGAACAGACTTGTATTCAGTGACTACGCCTGGTAACATGGTATGTGAAAATTCATATCGTGGACATTTTCATTTTTAGCATCAAGAATGACCCTCTCTCGCAACCAGTTCAAATTGTGATAGTTTTGGAAAACAGCCGGATTAGGTCTGCGATGGTCGACACCAGATTACAAAAAGTCGGATGACAATTTTATCTTGCCAGAAGACTCGACTGCTAATCTACCTTCTCCGATTTCCAGTAGTTTGTTTGAGAACTTTGAGCACTGTCATCCCCTAGATGTACTCTTATGTTTTGCTTTAAAGTTATCTTTCTCACATATCTCCACAAAAATGAATGTTTTAAACATGGCTGGATCTCATCGGCCCGCTTTGACTTTGGGATGACAGGCTGAGTTTGACGAAATTCTCCACAGAGGAGTACCAGAGCTCCTCCTATCAGGTTGTCGTTTCCTCTCAGATCTTTCAGAGTGACATCAAGGGCCTCGAGAGCTTTCTTGTGATCAATGGTGCATTCATCCCAAACCATTAATTTACATGTCTTGAGCACCTGCGCCCCACCACATGTCTTGCTTATATTGTAGGTAGAATTTTCCTGCCTGGCGATGTCAGATGGCAATTTAAGTGCGGGCTGTCTTCCCTCCTTCCATTAACTTAAGTGTGGGCTGTCTTCCCTACTTCCATTAACTTAAGTGCGGACTCTCCTCCCTTCTTCCATTAACTTAAGTGCGGACTCTCCTCCCTTCTTCCATTAACTTAAGTGCGCTACCTGATCCATGACTTTGTTGTTTCGCTACCTGATCCATGACTTTGTTGTTTCGCTACCTGATCCATGACTTTGTTGTTTCGCTACCTGATCCATGACTTTGTTGTTTCGGTACCTGATCCATGACTTTGTTGTTTCGCTACCTGATCCATGACTTTGTTGTTTCTCTGCCTGATCCATGACTTTGTTGTTTTGCTACCTAATCCATGACTTTGTTGTTTCTCTATCTGATCCATGACTTTGTTGTTTCGCTACCTGATCCATGACTTTATTGTTTCGCTTCTTGATCCATGACTTTGTTGTTTCGCTACCTGATCCATGACTTTGTTGTTTCTCTACCTGATCCATGACTTTGTTGTTTCGCTACCTGATCCATGATAATTTGGTATGCTTTTTTCTGATCTAGATTTAGAAGTGGCTTCTTGTCCCAGACTTACGCACTCAGCTCTTCGACGTTGTAGCTCTTTTCTCGCATGTTTCTACGTGAAGTTCGTCTTGTCCGTCTCGTACTGTTGCAGGCAGGCCGAGCTGCAGTAATGTTTTATTGACCATGGTCACACATTTGTCCTCAAGAATAGTCAAAACCTTGTTGAAAATGTCTACACGAAACGTAATTTCTAATGTCGGATTTTTCCTCCGGACTTTGGCGAGTATATCATCTCTTAGGACCTCCTTATATTTCTCCCATGAAGTGTTTGGAGTCAATGGACTGCATGTAGTAATATTGTAGCAAACAGGTTTGGAAAGGATCCTGCTGACACAGTTGAAAGAATGCTCTTAAGGTTGTGTTTAGTGGCTGATCAACCATTGTAGGTGCGCTCTCTGTTGATAAATAAACTCTGACCGTTTTCTAAATTTTACAGCAGCGGCGAAAATGGCACAACCCACCTATTGTCGATTTCTATTTCGGTGTTGCTTCATATCTTTAGTTTCGCCGTGAACCCTCTATCTTCTGGAGCTCGCTGTCTATATAGAGGATAACCGTCATGTCCGGTTTGTGTCTCAGTAATCAATTTTCTTGGGTATTTCTTTATACACTTTCCGTCCTTCATACACTCAGAGTTGGGACTGAGATCTCCACATGGTTCGATTGGGTGGGTGTGGCAGTCCTCGCTTTTGCCATTCAATCGTGTACATCCAGCATCTTGGCACTCCAAAGACTTGGCCTTTTGTTATAACATCAGTTAGTTTCAACTGATTCTGTTTAAATACTCTCGAAATCAAGTCGTAGAGCTCACTAGGTAATTGACCATTGGTAGCATCTCCTTGATCTCTATCCAAGCCAGATTGCAGGTGAAGGTGATAAATATTCCTAGTATCTGGTACGTCCTCACATGCGTCATAGCATCTTGCGTGTATTCGTGCATGTGCCTGGGACTGCCTGTAAACATAACTGGTAGTATGCCTAAGGTACCGAGGCTTTCAAAGTTCCAGTCATTTGCCACAGCATCTCTCAGGTGAATATATTCCTGAACTCTCAGTTTACGGTGATTTAGACGAACGTAAAGAAGACGCTCTCTCCCGAATGTTGCATACATATCAACGACGATTTGATGAAACAAGTGTCTGCAGTTTATTAAATGGCTCTGTTAAGTATCTCGAACCATTAGCCTGTATGCATATAAATTCATGGCTGAAACTTTCTTGCTTTATTGGTTGTTTTACCTGTTGTTGAGTTGATCTGCCACAGATTAAAATGATATCCATCTTCAGCACGGGAGAATATCACTGGATACTGTAGACCATCATAAGATCGATGTGTTTCTGAAATGCTCTGTAATGATTCGCCTCGTCGTTGAAGTACGATATCCCGTTGATCAACCTCATCGACTAATATAACCACCGCAACTTCATCTAGCTGAGAAGCATTGAAGCGTCGCTTATGTTCGCCTGCTGGTCTTCGGTCTGCTCTTATCATAACTTTATAATCATATGTTAGTATAGGTTCCAATGTTGTTTTAAATGTGTTAATAAGATCATTATGCTCATAAAACATTCTTTGTTAGTTTAACACACTCTGACGTCTTGTTCCTGGGATGTAGGCTCACCTCTGGTCAGTTTCCACGTGTTCGTTTCCAATAAAATGTAGACATTTTGGTGGTTGATCTGGCGATGGAAGCCACGATCCCGCCTCGTGGTGAACCTGCCCTTGCACGTGAATGTCGACGGAAATCTGGGCGGTTCAACCACTGATGTGGCGCCGAAGGATGTCATTTGGAAGCTTGTATTTTCTTATGTTACTAGGAAAATGCTTTGACTCTATGTCCTAATGTGTAAGTGAAAAGTTTTTGTGGTCGTGGTTGCAGCTGGCAGAATTTCACTTTCCTATTTTTACAGCAAATACCAGGAGACTCTGATGTAAACCTTATGACTTGGCAGTAACTACAAACCATTTCCATTTTTCCGATTGTAACACCTGCATGCTGCGAGTAGTCTTTATGTGGATCATAATGGAATCCTTCCAGTGTTAAGTTAAATTGGTGTGCAGTGTCTGATCGTATGTCTCTATGCTTCATTTCCTGTAGTCGCACCTAACGCTGTTGTACTGTCTCTGAGGCTCTAGATGTAGTAGCTCTATCTCTCTTACCCTACAGTCTGACCCCAAGCTGTTGTACTGTCTCTGAGGCTCTAGATGTAGTATCTCTATCTCTCTTACCCTACAGTCTGACCCCAAGCTGTTGTACTGTCTCTGAGGATCTAGATGTAGTAGCTCTATCTCTCTTACCCTACAGTCTGACTCCAAGGTGCTGTACTGTCGTTGATGCTCTAGATGTAGTAGCTCTCTCTCTCTTAACCTGTAGTAGGGTCTCACGCTGTTGTACTGTCGTTGATGCTCTAGATGTAGTAGCTCTCTCTCTCTTAACCTGTAGTAGAGTCTCACGCTGTTGTACTGTCGTTGATGCTCCAGATGTAGTAGCTCTATCTCTCCTATTCTGTAGCCGGGCCTAACGCTGTTGCACAGTCTCTGAAGCTCTAGATGTAGCAGCTCTCTCCCACATCGTCGCAAGTCTTCTATTCTTTCCCGATGAGTTTCTTGCCTACGCTGGTGTTTCAGTTTTTTAGCCTTCGATTGCTACTGACCAATCGCCCTAAGTTTCCTTGGAGCCATTGTTACGGCAAAGAAATCTGTACTGAACGTGGACCTCTTTTTGTACCAGGGTGTTTTACCTCAAATGACCAGGGGGATAAATTTCATAAAGTTTAATGTGATGGTTGTAATATTTAAAAACATCACACAGGCAAAGTCTGATATAAACAGGAAAAGTTGTATATTGATTTTCTGATAACAATTGTAAGTAGGTTGTTAGTATAGAGCAAAACGAAAATTGAGAAGAAAGAATGGAAAATGAAGATAAAAACTTTTCTCCCTTATCCCTCAAGTAAGAACTGGGCCCAATATATTCAAAATGAATAGAATGTTACACACAATTATTTATCTACAATCTACAATAATGTGAAAACATGAAAACACAGTTGGATGGGCCTCTGTAAGCTTAGAAAGTTGTAAAAATGTTAAATTGTGTAACACTTGTAACATGCCAGAAGGACTAATACTACCGATTTGGCCAAATTTGTAAGTATTTTTAGATTAAATCCACAATTAGAGACCAGTGCATTAACAAAAAGCTATTTTGAAGTCATTTTGGACATTACATTTTATTTTCCACCCCTTCTCACCCCCATGCCGACGGGAACAGAAAGTGTACCTCTTTCTGTACTTGCAGGTTTTACCTCAAATGATCAAGGGGGTAAATTTCATAAAGTGGAGTGGGGCTGTTGTCATATATAACGATAACAAGAGCAAAGTCTGATTTCCAGTATGACATTATATATTACTTTAAATAAGAGCAGTTGTTCTCAATTCAACATGCATAATTGTATATTGTTTTTCTAATAAAATGGTTAGTAGTTTGAAAATATAGAACCAAAAAAAAAATAGCTAAGGGAAGCTACACAAACTGCACAAACTCTCTTTTACTTTGAATGTAGTAGTTAAATCTTACACTCGTTTGATATGTTTTTCCTAATTTAATTTGTATTTTTGTACTAAATCAAGTGTGTGGGAAGAATGAAAGATGGAGTGATGAAGGGCAGAATGTAAGACGTGCCTGCGTGCCCAATTCTTTACCCTTTAAAAATAAAGATTATTCATTCATTCATTCGTTCATTCATTCATTCATTCATTCATATACATGCTGCTCTTAGACAACCGCCGCTCTATTTCACGATTATCTCCCTTAGACCATTCTTATTTGTTCCTCCTTTAATTTAGAGGATAGTATGTCTCCCTCTTCCCAGTCCAACCCCTAGGGGTTGTAGCAGAGTCATGCCCCCACAGTACTTTTCTCCAGGCTATAAGTCATAGGTGTACCAAGTTTGGTTGAAATTGCTCCAGGCGTTACAGAGTTATGATGGGACTTACATACACGCATACATCCATTTATATATATATATATATATCGAAGTGTAAACACACACACATATATATGTGTGTTTACGTAGCATAAAAGTGTATATATTTTTAACATTTGTGCCCTTTTTTGTCACTTCCAGTTTGCCGCTTTTCACAAGACAATAAAAAATGTTATCCAGTGGGTCAGCGTTGGGTCTACAACGAACGAGTTTTTGAATGTACAGACGTATCTGGAGATTCTAAAGCCGCCCGAGTCCCGTCGAAATTTAGGAACTGTACTGTAGGCTCCACCACCTATCAAAACTTGGAGCTCTTCATATCTGGCAACGGATGTGATATCTCTCAATGCCTGAGCGGAGAAGTTAAGGTTATCCTGTCAGGTAAGTTCTAGGTCAGTCAGTGCCAGAACAGAGAAGTTAAGGTTATCCTGTCAGGTAAGTTCTAGGTCAGTCAGTGCCAGAACAGAGAAGTTAAGGTTATCAAGTCAGGTAAGTGCTAGGTCAGTCAGTGCCAGAACAGAGAAGTTAAGGTTATCAAGTCAGGTAAGTGCTAGGTCAGTCAGTGCCAGACACTATTCAGACTTAGACAGTTTCTTCTGATATATTTACATTTTCCCGACACGTTATCACTTACTTTAACAGAATTAAGTCTTATCCATTGACATCTAACTTTATTTGTTTAGTTCATCAATTCCTTTTTTGGTAATATGCTGATACACTGCCTTTGCAAAAAGTGCGTCTCTGTTTAGGTACGTTCACCATTGTGAAGTTTACATATAAAAAAAAGGTTCCTTGAATAATATGATTTCAATCCTGATTACAAATGCACACAACTAAACTATACACGTCAGCCTCCATCTATCGAAATACCCTCTTTGTCCACATCTGCCGCTGGACTTCCACGTGCTCAACTTATCCCCTTTTTTTTCTCTTCTCGTCTTATATACCTGGTCAGCGCCGGACTCGAAGGCCTGGGGATTTACATTCAAAACCTGGTCACTCCTTGCTAATTTTTCCAACCCTTACAATAGGAAAGAGAAGAACTCTACAACAAGACAAAAGTTAAACATACGGCCAGGTTAAAAGTCCCATCAGAGTGAAAGAAGGAGGGGAGGAAATGATCATCTGAGCCATCAGAAATTTGTTGATGTTCATGAGTTTTCAGACACAATCTGATCAGGATCTGCAGACTTTATGCAGGTCACAATATGACAAAGCTGAAGATTTTCAGATCAACGTGAAATCATCATCATCATCATTTCGTGCCGTCTCCTCCACGCAATGTTGGCTGCAGTGAATCTCCACTCTGCTCTGTTTCTTGCGTTAGTAGAACACTCTGCTAAGTTTGACCCTGTCCATCTCTTGATGTTGTCTACCCATCTTTATCGCTGTGGTCTTCTTGTTCTTTTCCCTTCGATCTTACCTTAAAGACGGGTCTTCAGTATTTAGTTCTGCCTTTTGATTTGTCCACATTTCAAGGGCCTCGATTTTCTTCTCTGTTGTCTTATTCAAGACCCCGTCTTCTGCACCATAAAGGAATATTGAATATATGTAGGATTTTACTATAAGTAATCTCAGTTGCGCAATATTTATTTTGATGTAAGGATCTTCCTCATTCTGCTGAGAGCGTTTTTTTAAAACATATTCTTTTATTAGTTTCTGTTTTAAATTTTCCATTCTCTGTTATCATGTGGCCCAAATACTGTACCTGAAGCTTGTCACCTGTTCCAATAATTCTCCATTTATTTTTATATATACTGCTGGCTTGCTTTCATCTCTGCAGATTACCATTGCATTTGAATTACTGGTATGTATTTTTGACTTAAATAGTTTACTCAGGCCGTTAGATTCTGCAGGTCTTTTTGGTTCTCTATCATCAGCACGGTTTTATCAGCATATATTAGGTTATTGATTGCTATTTTGCTAGTATTTAATCCAAGTATCTCACTAGTTTCTTTGAATACCGTCGCTGTGTAAAGGTTAAACAGACATGGAGAAAGGACGTATCCTTGACTGAGGCCCCTCTCTTTATATCTATTGGTGCTGAGTAGTTTGTGTTGGACCGCACAATTGCTTTATGTTCCCACTGTAGCTTGTTTATTATTAGATGTCTTTGTCTCTTTCAGACATTCCATTAACTGTTCGTGCCTGGCTCTGTCAAGGACCTTTGTGTAATCTATAAAACAAGCATAGATGTCCTTTTTATCTTCCACATACTTCTCAGTTAACATCCTAATACAGAGTTATCAATGTACCCCCATTCCCCGTTCATTGTCTGTCTGCATTTTATTTTTGCCTTGCAGCAAGTCTGTCTTCCAATTCATTGCCATGTACTCCCACAAGACCTGGACAGCAAAGCCACGTTAGACTTATCACAGTTGACTGGCTTAACAGATGAACCCATTCTTTTCGAGGCAAATTCTTCCCAGTCGTAAGAAGCATATTCTGTGAATCAACAATTTCCTGAACATAAGTAGACAGTGATAATAACCGACACATCCACACAAATCAACACGTTTATGAACTTAAGTAGGCAGTTCTAATACCCGACACATCCACACAAATCAACATATTTATGAACTTACGTAGACAGTGCTAATACCTAACACATTCCCACAAACCAACAAACTTATGAACCTAAGTAGACAGTGCTACTAAACAACAAATCCCCACAAATCAACAAATTTATGATCTTAAGTAGACAGAGCTTCTACGCCACACATATCTACAAATGTATACGTTTATGAACAATTAGACAGAGCTTCTACGCCACACATATCTACAAATCCATACGTTTATGAACAATTAGACAGAGCTTCTACGCCACACATATCTACAAATGTATACGTTTATGAACAATTAGACAGAGCTTCTACGCCACAAATATCCAGAAATCAGTAAGTGTATGTACTCTCTCTCTCTCATTCCTGGATTAACTTCCATACTCTGCGAGAATAAATGTTGATGATACATTTTTGTAGAAATAACTTGGGGGGTGGGGTGATTTTGACTGGGAGAGACTGTTGTTGCAGAGCAACAGCAAAAATGTGTAGATAGAATGAGTCGGTGGAGAGAGCAAGTGTAACTTTAGGAATCTGAAGTGTGTGACTCATAGTCCCTACACGCGTGGTAAAGAATAAAGCAGACTCTTTGTCTCGTGTGCTCTTCGTTCCTCCATAACAGTAAGAAGTACAACATAAATGTGAAATATAAATGATCGTTGCCAGGAACAACAGGGTTTGTTGTCTGTGGGTCAGACATGTCTTCGGTTTAGACAGAACTCTAAGGTAAAAGAGTGACTGTTGTCTAGTACAAAGACTCTCAAATTAAAACAGCCAGTAAACCTGGTTCACTTCTGTCAGTTTCTAATAAGCATCTACTTTTTTACCTTCTAAATTAAACAGCTTTAGACGACTCTTACCGCCCCCTAATACCCAGTACAGATGTCCGCAAGTTAGTTTCTGCAGGGTCTGTCCTGAAATCTGGAAACTAAGAAACAACTACATCAGATATTCAGTTAAATGAATCTTACATCTTAAGTCAGAACACCAGTGCTCTGTTAAGCTGGATACAGTTTACATTTAATACACTTAGGTACCAGAAATACGTCCCTACAGCACAACAGAAAATACCCTAATCTCACAATCACGAGTTCTTTATCTCCAAGTGGTCGAACCTATGTCATCTTACTTGATAAATGAAAATATCACTTTACTGAGTTATCAGGCTCTTAT
Source organism: Achatina immaculata (assembly GCA_009760885.1). Classification (NCBI taxonomy): domain Eukaryota; kingdom Metazoa; phylum Mollusca; class Gastropoda; order Stylommatophora; family Achatinidae; genus Lissachatina; species Lissachatina immaculata. The sequence goes on from CM019712.1 coordinate 27,927,258, forward strand.
AAATCACTGGAGAATTATGTAAGGTAGAAGTACTTATGAAAAAAATGTACTAATATTTCATAAAAGGTTAGACAGATGAGCCTAGGTGGCATTTCGCCTTGGCAGTGTAGTGGTTAGTGCTGTTGCCTCTGATCAGAAGGTCCCAGGTTCGATTTCGCACTCGGAGGGAATTTTCTCAGACCGACCGACACTGGGTTAACCAAGGCTCACAGGTGGTCTTCCCTGGGAAAATCAAAGTCAACGAGGACAAGTTCTGTAATTCTTACCTCAAATGATGTAGTGGCCTAGAAAAGAGAAGTTAAGGTTATCCTGTCAGGTAAGTGCTAGGTCAGTCAGTGCTAGAAAAGAGAAGTTAAGGTTATCCTGTCAGGTAAGTTCTGGGTCAGTCATTGGAAGAACGGAGAAGTTAAGGTTATCCTGTCAGGTAAGTTCTGATTCAGTCATTGCCAGAACAGAGAAGTTAAGGTTATCTTGTCAGGTAAGTTCTAGGTCAGTCAGTGCCAGACACTATTCATACTTAGACAGTTTCTTCTGATATATATTTAGATTTTCCCGACACTTTATCACTTACTTTAACAGAATGAAGTCTTATTCATTGACAACTAACTTTATTTGTTTAGTTCATCAATTCCTTTTTTTTAGTAATATGCTGATACACTGATAGCAAAGAGCAGAGCTCTAAAACAAGACAAAAGTTAAACATACGGCCAGGTTAAAAGTCCCATCAGAATGAAAAAAGGGGAGGGGAGGAAGTGAGAATCTGAGCCATCAGAAATTTGTTGATGTTCATGTTTTTTCAGACACAACCAGATTAGGATTTGCAGACTCTATGCAGGTCACAATATGACAAAGCTGAAGAATGTCACATCAGAGTGAGATCATCATCATCATCATCATCATCATCATCATCATCATCAGCATCAGCATCAGCATCATCATCATCATTTCATGCTGTTTCCTCCACGCAATGTTGGCTGCAGTGAATCTCCACTCTGCTCTGTTTCTTGCGTTAGTAGAACACTCTGCTAAGTTTGTCTCTGTCCATCTCTTGATGTTGTCTACCCATCTTTGTCGCTGTGGTCTTCTTGTTCTTTTCCCTTCGATCTTACCTTAAAGACGGGTCTTCACTATTTAATTGTGCCTTTTGAGCTGTCCAAAGTTTCTTTGTGACTTGTTTTTATGATTTTAATTATTTCTGTTTTCACTTCTACTTGGTTTAGCAGCTCGTTTTTTTTTCTTTTTCGTGTATTTGTTTTCTTTTCTGTCCTTGTATACGCCCTATTCTTCTGTATGTCCACATTTCAAGGGCCTCGATTTTCTTCTCTGTTGCATTATTCAAGACCCCGTGTTCTGCACCATAAAGGAATATTAAATATATGTAGCATTTTACTATAAGTAATCTCAGTTACTGCAATATTTATCTTGATGTAAGGATCTTCCTCATTCTGCAGAGAGCGTTTTTTTTTTTTTTTTGAAACCTATTCTTTTATTAGTTTCTGTTTTCCATTTTCCATTCTCTGTTATCATGTGGCCCAAATACTATACCTGAAGCTTGTCACCTGTTCTAATAATTCTCCATTTAAATATATATACTGCTTGCTTGCTTTCTTCTCTGCAGAATACCACTGCATTTGAATTTCTGGTATTTATTTCCATTTCGCATTTTTTTTACTTAAATCATTTATTCGCGTCGCTAGATTCTGCAGGTGTTTTTGGTTCTCTGCCATCAGCACGGGGTTATCAGCATATGTTAGGTTATTGATTGCTATTTTGCTAGTATTTAATCCAAGTATCTCACTAGTTTCTTTGAATACCGTCGCTGTGTAAAGGTTAAACAGACATGGAGATAGGACTTATCCTTGACAGAGGCTCCTCTCTTTATATCTATTGGTGCTGAGTAGTTTGTGTTGGACCGCACAATTGTAGCTTGCTTATTATTAGATGTCTTATATATATATATATCTTTGTAAGGCTGCAAGAATAAATCCGGAGAATGTATCCCTTCAAACTATGCGTGGAAAGAAGGCAGGGAAACTTTCATGTGTGTCTATCAAGAACCTGGGGGTTATACTATTGTTCCAGCATTTGTGGGTGAGTGGAGCTTTTTCATACTTGTTGTTCTGTCTCCATTAACGGCCCTTAAGGGGATGGGGAGCGGGTTAGGGAGGTTTTAAGTCACTGAGTGGAGCTGATATAATAGGGAGGAATGTGATGATTATTTAGCAGGCTCGACAGACATTCAGACATTCAGGCATTTGCATTTCAATTTAGTTAACAGTGGCTCCCATTCTCTATTAAATATACCATCCTATTAGTGAGAATCATTTCGTATCTTTAAGCTTTCTTTTATCTTTTATCGGAACAGACGACTTTCGTGGCTCATCATGTTATTCTCTTAATGCAATTCTTTTGCTTGAGCTGAAACACAGTTCTAATCTTCACACAACAACCCATTTCTAAACTTCACACAACAACACAGTTCAATTCTTCACACATTAACACGGTTCTATTCTTTACACATCAACACAGATATCATCTTCACACATCAACGCAGATATCATCTTCACACATCAACGCAGTTCTTTAGTCACACTAAGCCTGGTACTGGTTGTACTAACATAATGATCCCTGACCCATTAGTTATGATAATATCCTTGAATACTTCACGTATTTCACTATCTTTAAAAGATCCTCAGATCTTTTTTTTTACTGTATGTCGAAACTGTTACTATTTAAGGGATATATTCCGAGATAATTTTAGTAATTTGACTAAATGGGTAACGCCCTTGAATGGCCTAGTTATGGTTTGATTAAAGGTCAGTCTGAGACCTTGGAAAAGCCTAGGGAAATAAAGAATGTCACACTGACATGTTTTCTTAATTAGCCAGGGTTAGAGACAGAAAAGTTATTTTCAGAATGTCCAGTGAGGTTCCGTGTCAAGGTCAGCAAACAGTTCAGGTCACGCTTTTTGTGTTTTCTCGGGAGGGAAACCTCGGAAAGTTTTAGGAAAACTAGGGAAGGATATTTAAGGAGTGTGAAAGAAAGAAGATTACTATGATTATGATTATGAGAATATTCGAGATAGTTTCGGAGAATGATTTTTGTTGTGATGTTTTTAGGTTTAGTATGACAACTATAGAATCCTTGAGTTGCACGTGTTCTCAGCGAGATAGGATTGTGATTAGGATTAGGATTAGTTGTAAAATGGGATTTTCCCATCTTAAAGCACAGTGTGTGATTGATTTTGTTATGTAAGCTCGATTTGTGCAAAGAATGCTCCTCTTAAGGACATTGTCAGATGTTTCTATTATAGCTCCTGTAAAGAGTTATGTAGTTGGTATTGAGATTGTCTAGTAATTGTTTTCTGTCACAATTTGGTTGAACTAAAAAAATGTGAGATTATTTCTTTTCGGAATTTTTGATAGACCTTTGGTCTAGATATTTTCTGTGATGAGTGAGAGAATTATGTCATCTTTTTTGATGAAGTAAGTGTGTACTTAGGGAAAGACCTTGGAGCAGTCATAACTTCAGATGGGAAATGCAGAACAGAAATTAGGAACAGAATAGGCCAAGCAAAGACTGCATTTCAGAGAATGAGAAACATATTAACCGACACATCCTTATCAATGAATGTTATAAAACGAGTCCTAAAATGCTATACTGAACCTATCTTGTTATATGGAAGTGAATCATGGACAATAGGCAAGTCTGCACAAAAATCATTGGAAGCAGCAGAAATGTGGTTTATTAGAAGAATGTTGCGAATCCCCTGGACAGCAAAAATAATTAATGAAGAATGTATGAGAAGAGCTGGAGAGACAAAAAACTTTGTCAAAAAGATAAGAGAGAGATAATGTACTTTCATAGGACATTCAATGAGAAGAGGGGGCATTGAAAATATTATAACAACAGGAAAAATAGAAGGAAGAAGAGCAAGAAGAAGACCAAGAGAAATGATACTGGACAGTCTGACGGGATGGTGTGAGAGGAGATCACCAACTGAGCTGGTGGCCTGCATGAAGGATCGTGTACTCTGGAGAAGCATAATAGCCAACGCCAGTCGGCACGGCATATGATGATGATGAAGTGTGTACTCTTATGTTGTACTACATTTTTGTGTACGCTTGTTGCTTTTATGTAGTGAGAGAGTTGGGTTTTCTCTCTTTCCATTTGGCAAACTAGTTCTTGCTGGAAAAGCGGATTAGCCAGAAACTTTGTATAACTTTAGCCTCTCACCCTCTCCTGTCATCACTCATTTTTATCCGTTACTGAAGTGTGAGTTTATGTTATTTACACTGGGCTCATTCTTCACACTGTTCACTGTGTGTTGTCCTTGTTGCCATATTTCTATTGCAGACGTTTCATGAGAATAATACAAATATTTGTAAGTATTGCCGTGTCTGTAACTAGCAGTTCACGGTAATAATAGCCCGATACACGATTCGTGTATACGTAGTGCACGTCTATGTTGTCACACTGAGCCTTAGGTTGTACTAACATAATGATCTCTGCCCCGTTAGTCACACTGAATCTGTTACTGGTTGTACTAACATAATGATCTCTGCCTCGTTAGTCACACTGAGTCTGTTATTGGTTGTACTAACATAATGATCTCTGCCTCGTTAGTCACACTGAATCTGTTACTGGTTGTACTAACATAATGATCCCTGCCCTGTTAGTCACACAGAGCCTGTTACTGGTTGTACTAACATAATGATCCCTGCCCTGTTAGTCACACTGAGCCTGTTACTGGTTGTGCTAACGGTGAAGTGGGACAATGTTTTCTTTTTATTTGTTTTCTCTTTCTTTCCACTGATTTGTAACTATTGTTGTGAGAATTAGTTTATCTAAAAATTGGATATGTATTCATTTTGCTGTCTCAAAGTTCCTTAGAGTTAAAGTTAATCCCATCTTTCTATGCTCGTAGCGTTGTGGCAAATGTTCAAAGTCCAGTTCTGTGTGTCTTAAGCCTTAACGTACAAGTTTTTACTTGAACTCTTCACACTCATTGGTCAATATTTTAAGTTCAGCTGTCACTCTGGTTTTACACTGCATCAGTGGCTCTGTCCAAAGAGGACGTAGGCGTGGCTGGGATTTCCCTGTACACATGAAAGGAAAGAAGTTGAGAGCCGGCGCATGTGACATCACAACCTGCATTCTGAAGATGGAGACTGACAGAGCCACTCTTGTAATCGGCCTGACTGGCTGAACAAAATATACACCATGTTGTCATAGTGACGGGCTCCTAGAGCATGCTTCTCAAGGAATGGCCTGGTCTACTCACAGACTCTTATTTTGCATGAGTATCCTGGGTACAGAGGAGATCATGGCGGTGACTGGACCGACCTGTTAGATGAGAAGGTTCCCAAGCAAGATATGCTGAGATTGGACAGCGGGACATCTCGAAGACTGAGGACATAATGTATCAAGGATGAGCAGTTGGAGTAGGAGAATAACACCTACACACTCAGAATGAAGCACCTGGATGGAGGAGATGAGGGAGGAGGTGAGAGAGGAGGAGTTGAGGAAGATTTGGGGTCTAGGTCTGGAGGAAGCTCACTCTTTGATGGAAATCAAGAACCCATAGTCTTTGCTAGACAAGGACAGTCAGTACACACATTCGTTAGGTGAACGGCAGCGGCACAGGCAAGGGAATGTCCTGACTGTAGTGACCTACCTCCAGAGATCAATGTTGTCATTACAGCAAGGACTTTCTCTGTGTCCATTTCATTTGTTAGCACTTTCTGTTTCTTACAGTAAATGTTTATTTTAAATGGATTTGAAATAATATGGTCATGAAATATGTTATAGAAGAGTTGTGACAGCGATGTTTGATTAGGCAGAGTCATTCAGGATTATAAGAATAAGAGATATAGAAGAGTATCAGAGGAGAAAAATCGAATTTGTCGTATAAATAAAAGAAATACTACATGGCATTTTATGGTATGTCTATTGTTACAGGTAAACTGCGAACTCTCTATTTTTTATATAATTAGGTGGAAGTAGAAGAAGAAGAGAAGACGAAGAAGCCTTTTTTTTAAAAGTTCGCTTCCCTTTTCTTTACTCTTCTTTCTCGAAGATTTGAATTAATTTTGTTCTCTGCTCTTATTTCACAGTTGTACCAGGTAAGATAATCGTTTTGTGTCAGACATAGTTAATTATAGAGATATAAGCTTTAATCAATCACATAAACTATTAAAATAAATTAACGTAATAAATTATAAAGTAAAAATATATAAAACGTAAACTTGAAAAAGCATTTAATAAAAGCAAATTATAAAGGTAACTGTTACTACTTTTTTCTATATTTTAAAGTAATAAAACTAGAATTGAAATTGAAATCACAATTTTATGTCGTATTTTTCAACGAATTTGATTAACATATAACATAAACGTTTTTATTATATATTAATTCTAATTATGGAACACCGAAAACGTCACATATCTCAAAAAAAGTTTCATATTCAGTCTTTAGACAGGAAAGAAACTATAACATGAAAGCACATCTCTTTAGTAGATCATGTGTCTATATTAGTAGTTCTTAACCTATTTTTGGTCGTGTATCCTTTTTTTTACCTTAAAATATCGATGAAAAACTTATTAAAAATAAATCCATAAAAAGAATAAGGCTAATACTTCGTCTTCGTTTTTCTCTAATATTGAATCGATCTATTTGCTGGTATGTGCACCAGACAATCTCTTCCGTGGATCGCAATGGGGCCCAGGTTAAAAGAAAAAGAACTATTTCTCTGTTCTAATTCGACATCCTGAAAACAGAAAAAAGTGATGGTAACTAACTCTGCCACCACCATCAACCAATAAGAACATCACTAAATATCAGTCAATGTCCCACAAGAAAGGTTATCAGTCAATGTTCCACAAGAAAGGTTATCAGTCAATGTTCCACAAGACATGTTATCAGTCAATGGGGATTTCCTTTCTTCTATCCTTCCTTGCATCCCAGGGAAGCTTAGAGTTTCAACGTGTATAAAGTTTTCATCACTGATTGATAATATTAATTTTTTTAATCAGAAGAACAAGAGGAGGAGAGGAAGAAGAGGAAGAAGTAGAAGAAGAAGAAGAAATAATCCTCTTGCATTACTCTTTTTCAATATATTATCTACTTTTATTTGTATCTGTTTTTATTCCACAGAAACTAGAGGTAAGATAATGGTTTCCTGGCCATAACAGTTATTTATAAAAGTATATTAGAAAGATTAATTGACTACATACGTTAGGAAAGTAAATTAACTCTCCGTCTTCTAAATTTCCCCACGCCCTGGGGGGGGGGGAGGGGTCCCGGGGTCCCGGGGTTTGGGTGGCGATGAGGGAGTTTTGGAATATTGAGCTGAAAATGTCTGAGAGAACTTACTGACTAACTATTTCAAAATTATAAGCAAGTTTCTTCCAGACACTGTTTGGCTAGGGGGAGGGGCGAGAATTTAATGTGCATGACCTTCTGATAAATGATGCAAAGAGTGCTTGAGGTAAAAATGTTTGAGAACCCCTGTCTAAGCATTGATGTTTACTACAGGTAGAAGGTGAGTACAGTAAACATTATTCTAAGGAGACATATAATGCCAATATTTTTTCTTCTAATTAGAAGTTTTCTTTAAAATTCTGGTCGATTTTAATTATGTATCCTCCTTCGTCTGGGCCTATAGTTATAGAGAAGCTGCTTTCTCGTTCTGGACTCTTCTTGATACTGTCAGTCAGCTACAGAGAAAGGACAAGGCCCACAACTCTGATAATCTAGCCCAGGTTTAGCGGGTGTCAGAAAGTGGGTAGGATAAATAGCCATAGCAACAACTGCCCTCAGGTACTTCTACTCGGATATTTCTTTCGCCTGGTCTTACACTGTGCCAGGTCACTCGAAGTTCCGTGGAAGTGCCTGGGAAGTTGCAGCATCACTTAATGTTGTACAGAAGGAATTATCAGAATGAGAAATAAAGGACAGTCTGGTAGAAAGCAGGTCAAATATGGCGAATAAATTAAAGAAAGTCTACTTGACATTTTATACTTTGTCTCTCTTTAAAGTTTATTACCAACTCATGTTTGTTAACTTTATATTTTCTTTAGAATTAATAAGAAGAGGAAGAAGAAAAGGAAAGAAGGAAGGAAGGAAGAAGAAGAAGAAGAATAAGAAGAAGAAGAAGAAGAAGAAAAGAAAGAAGAAGTAGAAGAAGTAGAAGAAGAATAAAAGACGTTCGCTTTCGCTTCCTTTTTCTTTATTCTTCTTTTTACCAACACTTCATTTATATTCTATTTTTATCTGGTTATATTTCACAGCTGCACCAGGTAAGATGAACGTTCTTTGCTAGTAATAGTTAACTGTAGATAATTATAATAATTAGAAAGATTACTTACACGGGAAGATTATTAAAAGTAAATTAACCTCCGAAATTATAAAATAAAAAGTGGAAACATAAAATTCAAAAGCACTTTAGAATAGAAAATTCGAAAGTCAACATCTAAACAGTTTTCTTTAATATCGTAAAAGATAGTCCTGAAAATGAAGTCACAGTTTTGTTTCGTCAATTTCATACAAATCTGAATAAGAACAAATTGTACGGTGAAACTTCTTTTGAAATATTAGAATTATACAACATCGAAAATGCCACATATTACAAAAAGTTCAAAATTCAGTCTCTAGACGGGAAAAACACCTCAAAAAACTATAACAAGGGATCTCATCTCTTTAACAGTTCATTAGTATTTCTCCGTAGTTCTTAACCTATTTTTAATCATCTACTCTAATTCATACCAGAGAACAGCTTTTGGTTGTTATTTAAAAAATAAAGTCACAATAAATATAAAGCTGAAGAGAGAAGATATTACCAGAATGAGAAACACAGAACTGTTTGGAAAGAAGTATAGCAATATTGGGGGGGGGGATTAAAATAATTACTTCCTGACATTTTATACTGTTTCTCATTACATTTAAATTAAGAAACGATATCTACAAATTCATTACTTTCATTCGAAGAAGAAACAGACAAAGAAGAAGAAGAAAAAAGGAGGAGGATGAGAAGAAGAAGAAGAAGAAGCATGAGGAGGAGAATAAGAAAAAGAATAAGCTAGCATCCTCTTTTTTATCCATTTTTGTAAAGATTTCAATTAATTTTACTTTTACCTGCTTTTATTTCAGTTATTCCAGATAAGATAAACGTTCCGAGTTCTTAGTACTTAATTATATAATACATTTAGAAAGATTAGTTCAGCCGGTAAGTAATAAAAGTAAATTATCCAAAGAAATTACATACAAAGTAAAATCAGAGAGGTACATTTCGAACCCACTTTAGAATAGTACATTGGGAAGTCAATATTTTCTTTATTTCAATATTCTAAAACCTGGAGTTGAAAATGAATTCACAGTTTTGTACGAGTTTGACGAGATAAGATAAGATATCTTTTCAAATATTAACATTCATTATGGTACACCGAAAATGTCATATTATACACACAGTTACAGACTCAGACTTTAAGACATGAAGGAGATCATGAGATCTCATCACTTTAGCAGTTCATTAGTCTATCTCAATGGTTCTTAACGTATGTTTACTTATTTACCTCATTGTCTGCCAGAGAACAGCTGTAAATCCATATTTGAAAATAAAGCCATAAAAATAATACATCTGAAAAGTAGACTTTATTCTCCAAGAATTGAAATAATCCAGTTTCTAGTTTATGTCCCAGCACAATTATTTCCCTGGCTATCCAGGAGGGCCCCCTCAAAATAAGTTTAAGAACCACTATTTTTCTCCGAGATCCCGAAAACCAGGAAAAGAAATGGAAACTAATTCTGATATCAATAATAACTAATAACACCACAAAGCTGTGGCTTGGAACGTCATAATCATCATCATGTGACTTAGGAATAGCAACCTCCAGTTCAATAACAGCCAGAGCAAGACTTAGAAGCTTTTACCAAAGACTAAAGTGCAAGGAGTGTACAGACAACTGAGAAGAACTGGCGAAAATTAAGGCTAAAACAGTGAAAAAAAAAGGGCAAACAACGCAAAGTTGACAAATAAAAACATGGTTACTTACTGGAATCAGATATTTGTAGTGGACTATATTATGTAGCAAAATGACTAGTGCATTTCAATCTCTCTGACGTTACAAGTAACACATCTATAGAAATTGGTACCTGACTCCTTCTAGAGCTGGGAACAGAAAAAAACAACCACTTCTGGTATTGACTGCATCATCTGTTATTGCGGGCAGAAACCAAGAAAAACACAGACACTGGTAGTATATATTCTATGTATTGTTGAAATGTAAGACATACGATTCCTTTATAAATATGATACGCACAATTAGTTCTAACGGTAAGAATTTCACATCTGAATAGTCTTATCGTTTTGTCAGTTGTCATCAATTTAGTTTTCTTTGCATTAAGATAGAGATGATTTTACTCTTCATTATTCTTACGGACTGACATAATTAGTTTTTTTAGTTCATTTTTGTGTTGTTGACAGTAATACTGTGTCATCAGCATATCTAAGTTCTGGTATTTTATACGTTACATTTGCTATGGCATCGTAATATTCTTTGTCTACATCTTCTCTAACATTTCTCATTTTATTTTCAGTAAACAAGTTGAATCAGTAAGTAATATGCACCCCTGACGGACCCCTTGTTTTAATGTCACACCAAGTTGTTGTTTCACCATTTATTCTGACTGCTGTCTGTTGGTCTAGACACAGCAGTGATATTAACTGTATCAAATGTGTTGAAAATCCCATTTTCCCATTATTTCCCAAAGCTTCTGGTGCTGTACACAATTAAATGCCTATAAATACGCTATATATATATATATATATATATATATATATATATATATTCTCATTAAATTATCTCCATTTCTCTATTATTAAACTGGGCACTTAACAAAACAGCTGAGAAACACATAAAAGCCTTTGAATGTAAATGCTACAGAAGAAGTTGTAAAATATCAAAGACACAAAAAAGTATCAATATGTCCATGCTGCAAGAACTTAATATTGAAGAAGGTGGGGTAGTAAAGAGGATTAAACAGAGAAAACTTAAATATGTTGGTTACATTAAACGTCATCAGAATTTAGAGAAAACAGTCTTAGAAGGGTACATAATGGGAAAAAGAAAGAGAGGAAGACCAATGCGAAGATGATTGCAAGACATCGTTGATGACATGCAAATGGATGCATCAGCAGCAGGACATCTTGCTTACAACCGAGAGGCCTACAGGAGAGATGGTATGCTGGCAAAGTCCCATAGTAAACATCAAATGACTGACTGTAGTCTGATTTAAGATACAAGTTTGAGAGTTGAATGAGGAAAAAAAAAACTCATTACAGTTTGTTATCAAAATGTGCTGGTTTTAGAAAGACTTGCATTATATTGGTGATTTGCAACAATATCAAATCTAAAATCACAGCGCATTAATATTACACATGACAGACTCGAAGGATTATAATCTATTCACCTCCTAGTCAGTGACTGTCCCAGGGCTACTGTTCCTACCCAGATTGACCTAGAATTTTAATGTTAGGTCAGCTATCACATCCAAGTAGTCTGCAGCATCTAGCGGTGTTGGTGAGGGGATGTCCATGCCTTCAAGGACCGTGTGGTTGGGACCCAACAAACTCTTTCAGTTTTATACGCTCTGTTGAGAAGTTCAAGAAGCTCATATTTTCTTGCGATATCAACTAATTTTATTCCTACCTGCTTTTATATCATGGAAAGATCAAGTGAGATGAAAGTTACTTGTCAATAATAGTTAATTATGAAGGTATTTGAGAAAGATTAAAATGTATTTATAAAAGTAAATTATAAAAGTATGAACATGCAGTTTTGAATCAGATAATGTTTACTGAGAAGGGGAAGGGTGGGTGGGGGTGTAGAGATATGACAATCTAATATCTGAATAAAATGGGTCATGGGGCACAAAAGACTGGGAACCGCTGTCCTAGAAGTTTGCAAAGAGTGCGTTTACTCAAAGATGAAGAATAATAAATGTCAGTGTAAGGAAACTAAGAACATTTTTTTCTAAATAGAAAGTTTTGATTCAGGCATATGTTAATTATAAACCTTGCTTCCTATGGGCATTTGGTATAGGGGAATGCTTCCTATGGGCATTTGGTATAGGGGAATGCTTCCTATGGGCATTTGGTATAGAGGAATGCTTCCTATGGGCATTTGGTATAGGGGAGTGCTTCCTATGGGCATTTGGTATAGGGGAATGCTTCCTCTGGGCATTTGGTATAGGGGAATGCTTCCTCTGGGCATTTGGTATAGGGGAATGCTTCCTATGGGCATTTGGTATAGGGGAATGCTTCCTATGGGCATTTGGTATAGAGGAATGCTTCCTATGGGCATTTGGTATAGGGGAATGCTTCCTCGTTCAGTAACTTTCTTGTCTGTCAGTCAGTCAGATACAGACAAAGGACAATGCTCACAAGTCTGAAAATTTAGCACAGTTTTAGCGCGTGTCAGTAGGAAAAATACCCATACCAACAAATATATTTATCTTTTATAGACTATTCAAAGACGTTAGATTGTGTACAACATCTTACACTTTCAGAAATAATGGAAAAAATGGGATTTTCAACACATTTGATACAATTAATATCATTGATGTATCTAGACCAACAGGCAGCAGTAAGAATAAATGGTGAAACAACAACTTGGTTTGACATAAAACAAGGGGTCCGTCAGGAGTGCATACTGTCGCCTTACTTATTTAACTTGTATACTGAAAGTATAATGAGGAATGTTAGAGAAGATGTAGACAAAGAATATTACGATGCCATAAAATTTGGAGGTTATAAAATACTAGAAATTAGATATGCTGATGACACAGTGTTACTATCCACAACACAAAAAGGGATGGAAAAACTAATTTTGTCAGTCCGTAAGTATAGTGAAGAGGAAAACCTGTATCCTAAAGCAAAGAAAGCTAAATAGATGACAACTGACAAAACACAAATGACACCTGAAATATTTATCAGCGAGGAAAAACTGAAGGAGTTGGAGAGTTTGGAATGTCTTGGATCATTACTAACTAATAATGGAGATACAATGAGAGAAATTAAAAGGATAAAATCTATCGCTCTTCAAAAAGATAAAACAACTAAAATATCTGTGGAGAATAACAGGCACAACTACAAAAATATGATTTTTAACGGCATGCAACTTTCCCATCACAACATATGCCTGTGAGACCTGGACACTTAACAAAACAGCTGAGAAACACATAAAATGCCTATGAGTGTAAATGCTATAGAAGAGTTCTCCAAATATCATGGACACAAAAAATAACAAATATATCCATACTACAAGAGCTTAATATTGAAGAAGGCTGGCTAGTAAAGAGGATTAAAGAGAGAAAACCTATTTTGGACGCATTAAACGTCATGATAATCTAGAGAAGACCGTCTTGGAAGGGTAGATAAGGGGAAAAAGAAAGAGAAGAAGACCAAGGCGAAGATTAATTCAAGATAATGTTGAGGATCTGCAGGTGGATGCATCTGCTCAGCAGGCCATCGTGCTCACAACCGAGAGGCCTACAGGATTGCTGTAAGCAAAGTTTCACAAGGGACATGCAAATAAATGAGCGACAATAAAAAAAGAAGACCTGGTAATGGAGTCACAGTTTGGCATCGTTAATTCCATGCGAATTTGATGAAGATAAAATGTAAAATAATAATTCTTTTGAGATACTAAAATCAGTTATTTTCTTCTTCTTCTTCTTCTTCTTCTTCTTCTTCTTCTTCTTCTTCTTCTTCCTGTTCTTCTACTTCCGCTTTCCAAGGTACGTGGTGTCGGTCTGAGAGTGGGTCGGTAAATGAATCTTCATTGAGGGTCGAAAATCACGTGATCCTAAAAGCGCGATATATATCTTTGTGTGTGTGCTTGTTATAAGTGCTACTTGTGTGCTACTTGACATCCTGTTTCAAAATATAGGCATCACTAATGATTAAATTCACAACACATCTTCTAAGCAAATAATTACCTAGTGTTGCAGGGAAAGTAGTTCTACTTTTTATATCGTCTCATTTTATCTTCCGGTATATAATTGCTTTTTTCCAGTTCTTGTTCTACCATTTTCTCTAAACATGGCGGAATGAGGATATTATACCAATCACTTTTAGCGTCTTACAAGAACCTACTGCTGTTAAATGTGTTCTAAAATACTTATTTAAAGTCCTACTGATATATCTACAAAATATCCAGGCTGCTGGTAACACCGTATCCAAGGAGTGATATTTGAAGCCGTTTATGAGCATACTATGTATGGTTTCTTTTGTGATAGGTTACGTTTCAAAAGAATGAATACTCAGTCACGCAAGGGAAGAAAGACTGGAAGTGAAGAGAAATAAATATAAGCTTCTAATAATGATGCAATTATCTCAACATCTATAAACTTAGGAATACTTTAACCGAGAATTACACTTTAACAAGATCATTCAACATGAATGTAATGTCCCTTAGTATGAAGTAAGGAAATATGAAACAACACAAAATGAAGACCTAACAAAAACAAAAGGAAACGACAGAAATGAAAGGATAAAAAGAAAGAATAAGAACAGATATGCACACACGTTCACACAGGCACACACAGAGGAAGACAGGAAGATTTGTTTTCAAGACACACAGAAAGAGAGGAAGACTTGTTTTCAACACACAGACACAGAATCATGTCCAGAACATCTTTTAATCTTCACTATTTTAAAGTTTAAGGAAGATACAGATGAATATGACAAAATAAATACATGAATAAGACACGACTGCAATAAAGCTAAAAAAGAGTGGGTAAATAAGAAATGTAATGAAATAGAGACACACCATCAGGGAAACGCTTTGTACAAACAAAGTTACCATTTTGTTAACAAAAGGGCATATCACCAGACTGGTTTCCTGAAGTCAAAGGAGGGGCATACAGTAATGGACAGAGACGAAATAATGGCAAGATGGTGCGAATAAATTAGAGAACTCTGTGAGGACAATAGAGGCAAAATAATAAATAAAGGCAGAAGTGAAAGAAGCCATCATCAAACACATGAAGAACAACAAGCAACCAGGACTAGATAAAATCACCAAGAAAGAATTGGAAGCATTATGACAGCTTGGCATAGAAATAATTACCAGATTGCCGAATCGCATCTATAACAGTAACTATGTACTATCAGGCCTTTCACAATCAGTTTTCATTGCCCTACCAAAGAAACAAAGTGAAGATGAATGTGAAGACCATCGAGCCATTAGTCTTATGAGCCATGTTACCAAAATCCTGCTTCATATTATCATAAGAGGAGTCAGGGGAACAATAAAACCATAAATAGCTGAAGAACAGTGTTGTTTCATCGAAGGAAAAGGCACAAGTAATGTTATATATATATATATATTGGGAACATTGATGAAGATATCAATAGAAATAAAGACGGACCTATACTTATGCTTCATAGACTTATGCACAGCATTCGATAAAGTGAGACACACAGAAATTATAAGAATGCTTGAAGACATCAACATAGATGGGAAAGATCTGAAACTCATCAAAAACATATACTGGCAGTAATCAGCAGCAATGAGGGTTGAGAACCAAATAGGAGCATTCCAAGACATACAATTGGGATTGAGACAAGGATGAGTTCTATCTCTTGACCTCTTCTCCTTGTACAGCGTAAACACAATGAGAAATATAGGGATATTGCCATGAATATCAACTGGCGGGTAGAAACTTAACAACTTAATATATGCAGTTCCGAGTGCTCAAAGTGAAAGGGAACTACAGGCTCTTCTCGACATCATGACATGAAATTAAAAGTAAAGGTCTCAGCCTGAACAAAAAGAAGACTGAAGTGATGGTCATCTCAAAGAAAAGAATACCACCAAAATGTAGCACTACCATCGATGGCACACATCTTAAACACATTGATAAATTGAAGTGCTTAGGAAGGTTCTAAAGATTGTTATAGCCGGAGGTTGTGTCGGGGATATGCTCTCCATAACAATGAAATGTCTCCAAGGTGTGCGTCTCAAACAGCCTCTGACAGTCAAGTCCAGCTCCTGGCCTTCTCGTGGCAGAACTGTTCAAACTGACAGGAGAAGAGGCGAAGGCGAATATCTGGCGCCTGAAAACCAGACGCTTCGGGTAGATGAGAGTCATGTTCGGTAGCTCAACAACCGCTGCTGGCGAGATTCTTCAGCTGCCGTGCGTGGAGTGAGGCTCCTCCCGGCCAGTGAAGAAAGGTGCGAATGGGCATCCCGCGCGGTGCCACTGTGGAAAAGGTGAAAGAAAGGATTAAGTGAAGTAATCAGTAGTTTAGAGGTCAGGACTGCTCAAATCACGACACCTCTGGTCTGGAGGTCGGCCATGTCTTATGTGCACTCATACCGAACGAATTGCCTGGACTGGCTTAACAAAGGGGTTAAGACCCTGCCGGCGAGATTCTTCGGAAGCCGCGCGTGAAGTGAATCTTCTCCCGGCCAGTGAAGAAAATGCGAAAAAGCAATTAGGGCTGCCGTGCGGCGCAGATGTGAGTAAGTATTGGAAAGGATAAAGCGAAGTTTAATAGGTATGTCCAGTAGTCTCGGGGCTAGAGCTGCTCATAACATGGCACCTCTTCTCTAGAGGCCGGCCATGTCCGATATACACCCATACTGGTGAAATATACCTAAACCGGCTCAACCCAGGAGTGAAACTTACTAGTGGCGAGGATTCGTCCTCCTCGACGAAAGTTCCGTCCTAGTCATAATTAGGAAGGGTAGCGGCCACGACCACAAAATGCTGAAGTCGGAGACACTGGACCAGAGCAGTCTAGATAGCCAACCACCTCTCACCCGGCGGGGAAGTATGCGTATCCTAATCACGCTGAGGTTTTCCGGTGAGAAAATCCAAACCTGGAGTGGATGGGCAACCACCTCTCACTCTCACCCGGCGGGGATACACGGGTATCGCAAAACACGTAGATGTTTTCCGGTGGGAAGTCCAGCACTAGACTGGATGAGCAACCACCTCTCACCCAGCGCGGATATACTGATATCTAAGCACGTCGAGGTTTTCCGGTGAGAAAATCCAATTCTAGATTAAACTGGTGCAACGAAAACCACGGTGTCACACAATCCTGCTTCTGACACCCACTGAGAATACAGGCTCAAGCCGTGTGATATTCTGAACCTCTTGTGGTCCTCTCAGGGATCTCGTGTGGTCCTTTTGAGGACCACAGGGGGACCACAGGACCTATCAAGGACCAAAGGAGTAAATTCATCAGGATCACGGGGCGGTCTTAGTGGTAGAAGCGAACGAAGAAGAAGAAGAAGTGCTTATGAACAATTATAACAGTTGATGGGAAATGACGCAATGAAATAAAAAGGAAACGTGCTCAGGCCAAGTCAGCATTCCAGACAATGGGGCGCATCTTGTGCAACAGATCCATATGAATGGAAACAAGATTCCGAGTACTTAAATGTTACATCAAGCCAATTTTATTTTATGGATGTGAAGCATGGTCCATGGATAAGAGAGTACGGCGAGAAATGAACGCCATGAAAATGTGGTTCATAAGAAGGATGTTGAAGGTACCATGGACAGCTAAGAAAACCAACGAAGAAGTCTTAAGAGAGGCTGGAGTTAAAAGGCAAATTACAGCAAAGATTAGAGGTAGATAAGGGAGGTTTGTAGGGCATTTTCTGAGAAGAGGAAAATTGGAACACATGTGACAGAATTCTGTAAGTGTAATTAAAACAATAGACTGCTTATTTAAAGCGAAAGAATTCTAATATATTGTTATCTGTCATAAATTATATCCCCTTAGAGTCTGTACTTCCCATGACCCTTGATTGGAAAAAAATCAATAATTGTCAAACTAGGACTTACAGGTCATGTTGTGACTGGCACATGAGGCAGATTCTCGTGAAAAAGTAACTTTAAAAAGTCACAACAACTTTAAATATGGATGTAAAGATTAATTGTATCCAATTTTTTTTTCCAGTAGTTGAAAGTCAAGTAAAAAGTGTTTCTCACGGGAAAGTTGAGGCTTGTCAAGACATAAGTTTCTATATTGGGGCTAGGAAAATCTCAGTCATATAAAAGATGTGTTATAATATTAACGAAACAATAAAAAAAATTCAGCCAAGGGAAATAAGAGAAAAAGAACACAAACACTCACACACAGATACATGAAAAAACAGATAGATAGATAGATAGATAGACAGACCGACAGACAGACAGACAGATAGATAGATAGACAGACAGACAGACAGACAGACAGACAAACAGATAGATAGATAGATAGATAGATAGATAGATAGATAGATAGATAAATAGATAGATAGATAGATAGATAGATAGATAGATAGATAGATAGATAGATAATTAGACGATGGAACGATAGATAGATAGATAGATAGATAGATAGATAGATAGATAGCCAGACAGATAGATAGATAGATAGATAGATAGATAGATAGATAGATAGATAGATAGATAGATAGATAGATAGATAGTAGTGTATATATATATCATCGTCATCATCTTGTTCATATTGCAGCTATTTCTCTATCCAACACACAAGTCAGATTACAAATTTTGTGATTAGTCGGTTCCAAATAAGAACTAACATCGCCCAAATTAACCCAAAAATATATATATCAAACACATAACTCATTGTGATACGTTTTCTCAGCGTGAATACATGAAACGCCAGTGTGAACATTATATTTAAATATTACTTATAAAGTACTCTTTTATAATTAAAAAAGAAACTACCATATGTTACTTCGAAAAATGCTTAGTTTACATAATGTGTACAGCACGTTGATCAAAAACTAAATAGTTGATACGTGGACACAAATGTCATGCTTAAGAAATTAATCTTCTGTTCAAACAATATTAAGTCTTTGTCACTATTTTAAAAAAAAAATTTTGGTCTCTGAAACATAACCTCTACAATCTGAGGTTCCTAGATTGTTCGCTTGTGGAGTAGAACATTCATGACTAAAATGCAGTACGGGTTTAGTAATCGTAAAGTAAGAGAACAAATATTGTAGGATTAAACCTCGAAAAAATCGTAGACAAAGCACTTTAATGAGACGTGAGAGAAAGAAAAATCACAAGAGAATTACCTGGGATTCGAACACGGACTCCGGTAGGACGAGCAGCCGTCTAGCCACGAGAGAACAGCGTACTATCGACTTAGCCAACTAGTAATCATTCTTTTGGCAAATTCTAGAAGCATAATCATCCAGGAATTCCGAAGCTTCCATGTGTATTTTAACGTTGGCAATGTTATGGGCACTGACACCACATCTCTATATGCTTCTAAGGCATGACATGATTTTCTTTGTTTTTTACCATTATCTTCTGTAAGAGGGACTTGCAAGTCAGCAGATCGAAATCTACACCATTATCACTGTTCCCGATAAAGTGCTCCACTCGCACGGCGAGATTCTTGTAATTCACAGAGTTCAGTTCACCACTGAGTATTCTTGACAGAACTTCCTCGACCTGACGTTTCCTAATGACCAGGTACTCAGAAGTAGTTTTACCGTAAAATTAAATGCGTCCTGTTAAAAAGTATAGTTTTTCTCTCAGGGGGACAACACTACGTGGCTGAGTAAGTTCTTCATAGACGCCAAGAGATCGAGCAAAACTCTCGTAAGTTATAACTGGCTGAGTATCCACGACTCGTTCTGAGATCCAATATCTTAGTTATAATGCACTCTAAGACAGTGAAGTTAGAAGCTTCGGCGATAGCTAGAACCTTGTGTTCTCTAATAGCTTTGAATTTATGTAAGACTTGCACGTTAGCGTAGTAGTCAGAGAGTACTCTGTCAATTACAACAATAGATTAGCTACATCCTGACCACATTTCTGTCGGAAGATTGCGAATGACAAAAGAAAATACGGAACGGTATCCATGTTTTCAAAAAGTGAAAATAATTTTTCCCCCCGAACAATGCACTTTTCCCTTTACTGCTTTGAGTAGAACGGCCACCAGTCTGCGTTTAAATACTTTTACCTGTGTGGATCGGTAAAAGAATTAATAACTGAGAATCTGCATTAATTAGAATATCTCTCTTTGCACATAGGTGTGCCTACGTCTGTAATATATATTCTTATATCTTATATCCTTCCCGTGCCGTTAAACGTCACATAGGGCTCGCAAAGTGGTTCGTCAATTTTTCCTGTCTTCGGCGAGTCTTTCAATCTGATCAAGGGATTTTATGCCTGTTAATTCGGCCTCTCTTAACAATGTCCTCTTTAGAGTTTCACGCGGTCTGCCTCTTTTTCTTTGGCCTGTTGTGTTCCACTTGATAGCTTGTTTTTGGGATTCTCTGGTCATTTCTTCTCATCAAGTGACCAACATATGTCCATCTGTATATTGCATATTACATTAAATGGTATATATATTACATCCGTAATATATGCATATGACTAATTATGTTAATTGCAAAATCAGGCACTACGTGAGGCAAGCACTTAAATATTTGACCACACCTGGAATGGCCGATCATGTGACATTTACATTTTATAAAGAAACTGAAAACGTAGCGGAGGTTTAGTAGGATTCGTGGATCCTGACCTCTAATGTGTGTAATGTTGTAGCGTGACAGTACATTTTTTCAAGGTTTAATATATTTTATTCTGTACGAAGATAAAATCATTTACTCTTTATATCGAGACCAGTTACTCCAAAGCGTTACATGTAAACTCAGCTGAAAGAACTGTTTGGTGAATGTTTCTCCGCTGTTTATAATGAATGTATTATTTAACGCGCAGGTTTACTACAGCTATTCTGAAATACAGGAGGAGTTTAAATTAGATACACGAGAATCAGTAAATACTTTTTTTTTTCTTTTAATTACAGCAGTAGTTAGACAACTACACTATAACCTTTAGAAGAAGTTACTAACCAGTTACTAACATCTTTTCTGGATTACAGAAGGAAGGAAATCTTCGCATCTTTGATTAACTCGTCGGTTATTTCATCACAGCTTTGTCAGCTGAAACCTTTCCAACGGCTTCTCTGACTTCAAGTTGTCTGATTCTGGTTCGACATGGTCGGCTGTGTTGTTAGCATGGTTTTGACATGGTCGGCTGTGTTGTTAGCATGGTTTTGACATGGTCGGCTGTGTTGTTAGCATGGTTTTGTCATGGTCGGCTGTGTTGTTAACATGGTTTTGACATGGTCGGCTGTGTTGTTAGCATGGTTTTGACATGGTCGGCTGTGTTGTTAGCATGGTTTTGACATGGACGGCTGTGCTGTTAACATGGTTTTGACATGGACGGCTGTGCTGTTAACATGGTTTTGACATGGACGGCTGTGCTGTTAACATGGTTTTGACATGGCTCGGACGTTATCCGAAATGGCTTATTAACAACAAAGACCATGCTATGGGCTGCGAAAGGAATCAATTGCTCTTGAATTTAAAGTATAATAATGATCTTTAACTCAAAGAACTACCAAATATAATGGACGCAAATGATACCAGTAAATTTAATAATACCAGTAAAAGCAAAATTCCTAAAAGAACAGAATCGAGGCACATTGTTTGCAGTGCAAGTCAATGGGTTAAATACCATCAAAATGCATGGGCCAAATAGCAGTAGGGAAAGAATATTCTTTCAGGGGATATTGTCTGGAACTGTGTACAGGGACTGGTCTTGAGGTGTACACACGGAAGGAGGTACGCGGAAGTGCTCATGCGAATAGCTTAAAGGAAATAATGATAAAGGAATACGTCACAATGCAGCAGCACATGAGGAGTGGTTGATAAGTTCTCGGCATAAGGTACAAATACTCGAACACACAGTTGATATTAGGGGCATTTGTAGACTAGGTTATTGTACGATTAAACACCAAGCTTCAAGAAATTAACTGCAAAAAATTTTTATGAACACAAACACTCACACACAGATACATGAAAAATAGAGAGAAGGGATAGACAGACAGACAGACAGACAGACAGACAGACAGACAGACAGACAGATAGATAGATAGATAGATAGATAGATAGATAGATAGATAGATAGATAGATAGATAGATAGATAGATAGATAGATAGATAGATAGATAGATAGATAGATAGATAGATAGATAGATAGATAGATAGATAGATAGATAGATAGATAGATAGATAGATAGATAGATAGATAGATAGGCTGAATTTTAATAAAGGTGTGTTGTACACGCTGAGCGAGATTCTAGTAGGTAAAAAGCTTTGAACTGGCCTCTACTTACCGGAGCAAGCGTGTACTAGCCTCTCTTCTTCTTACCTACATCGCACTCTGTAGTAGTTTTAACTAAAATGAAATGATTAACAATAAGACATCACTAAAAGACGTTCCCAATCAAACTGTTACTGGAGCAACTAAACAAGCAGATGTAGGCACGCGGTTGAATTTTGTATAGTTAATGACTTTGTATGAAAATAAGTATACATGAAAGGAAGCATAAAAGCTCAGAGTAGCATAATCTTTTAACACAAATATATCGTGGCTGATTACACCATTAATATGTTCAAAGAATGGCCATGTTCATCATTTTCAAGAACAATGGATATTTACGCGATTTTGTTTTTAATTGCTTTCTTCCTGTGTATATTTCAATGTTGAGGGGGTAAACAGACTTCTTAATACAGCCAGGCGATTTGTTTGAAATAGCTTTGTTATAGTAGACGCGAGTGTTCTATGTAGTATATACTCTGTCCGTAGTCACACGACCTGGGCCAGCCAGTTGACTTATCATTTCAGTTTATAAGCTTAATACTGGTGTAGTTCCAGCCTCTTCTTCTGAGCAAGTTATTAGTTCCTGACTTGAGGCTTGAGAAGAAAGTTTTTTCTTTGTATACTGACTCATTCCCTCTTCCGGTACATTATTTGTTTTCTCCGTGTTCTTCGATGTTTTCTTCCGAAGGTGAAAGAAAAAGCAAGTTATATCAATCACATTTACTGTCTTAGAAAGATCTAGTGCTGTTGATTGCTTTGAAAAATATTTTTATTTTACACTCTACTTATAAAATTTACACAACGAGCACCCTCTTGACAACAAGGTGTGCACCAAGTGATATCTGCAGGCATTCATGAGTATAATATGTGAGATTTTCTATGTAAGGGACTAGCCATTAGCAGTACTCACCTTCAGCCACACACATATAGAAAGAGTGGACACGAACAGAATCATGGAAGCCTATTATAAAGATGTAATTATCTAAACACTACTAAGATCATGTAATAAGATGTTAATAGACATGCGGGTCTTAAAAATGTCATTCACATGAAGTCTTATTTATATAAATATGAATACGACGCTGGCTAGGCAGAATACTGTGTACCCCAGTATGAAGTTTAAACATTCAAGTATATTACAACATAGCAGAAATATCAAATTAAAAGCAAAAGAGGAAAAAAAACAGAATCGAGGAATAATAATAACATAGTAATAATCATAGTAATAGTAATAATAACAGTAATACTAACAATACACGAGATTCATACCGAAAGACTGGCTAGCGTAGTGGTTAGAGCACTCATATAGAAACAGAATTGACGATGGTTCGAATCCCCAGCTGAGTGGGATTTTTTCCGACCCATACGGCTCCGAGATGGACCAAGCCTCGTAAAATAGGTACCAGAGAAAATCTGGGAAGGAAAGTCAGCGAGGAAAGGAACTGGCCACCCTACCTCATACGCTGTTGGCCCAGCATAGTGAGGTCCCTATCGCTTCATCCCCTACGGCATTTGCTATGGGACTATCTTTATCATATGTCTTGAACAAAAATGTTTTAAAAATCAGAATATACAGATAGAGAAAATATAAATGTATCACCTTAAAATGCCTTCTTTGTACTTCATTTAGAGGTCACATGACGTCATCATAATGTGCCACGTGACCACGCGGAGCAGAAATAAAATGGCGGGTGCTGAAGTTTCGTTCTTGAACATTCTATTATTCAGTTCTTCTTTAAAGAGGAAATCCCAGCTGCTGAAATTCACCAAAGACTTCAACTTAGTCATTGAGATGTGTGCATGGGTGCTAGCAGTGTTAGGAGGTGGGTGAAACATTTCACAAATGGAAACACAAGCATCCAAGATATGCTTCGCAGCGGTCGCCCTCGAACTGGACGCAACGTAGAAAATGTCACGATATTATTAAAGAATACAGACGTGTCACAATTTCTGAAATCGCTGTAAATCTTAGAATATGACACAGTGCAGCACAGGAATGATTGAAACCATAGGCTATAGCTGGGTCCCACAGGAAAGAAAGTCCAGAAAGCAGTGAGTCTGAGCCGTCGATCACTGGAACAGAATTCTACCTGGAGGGTATTTTCAAACTTGCAGAGCGATGGGGAAAATGTGTACAGAGAAATGTAGATTCTGTTGAAAAGTGAAGAAAAGGATGTAGATTAAGGTGATACATTTATATTTTGTCTATCTATAAATTATGGTTTTGAAACAATTTTTGGTTACGACTTTTGGTATGACCCTCGTATATGTATGTATGTTGGTCTTGTTTACAAACATCATGCACCTGTTTCCTTGTTAAACTTGAGTTTTCATTTATGTCAGAATACGAGAATTGAGATCAGCCAATTCGAATAAAACAAATCTCAGCCAAAAGTAACACTGAACGGAGGAATGTGTATAACACAGGCATGATAATTATTTAGTGTGATACTTTAATATCCGTCTGTACAGATATTAAAAACAAAATATGAGAAAATTATATTAAATTAATAATTTTAAATTAAGCATTTCAAATTAAAACAAAAAAAATAAACAAACCACAACATGATCCATCGTAAAATATCCATGTTATGTACTTCATGCGGTACAGTTTTCAGAAGTTAGCTAGTTGATATATGAATGTATCAGTGTCGGGATACTAAGCAGTTGATATATAGTTATGTATATTCATGGTTCAGAAACGCACCTTCTATTCATAAGATGCATACTTCGTGTCAAAATTGTAGAAACCAGCTTGTTCTAGTTAACATTAATTCCGCTTGTGAAAAGTTCATGATTATAACCAGTCGGGGTTCAGTAACCATTTTCAGGTAAATGAATGCAGTGAAGTTTTCCAGAAATTCCACAGCGTCAGTGTCATGTTTGACGCTGGCATCATATTCTTCTACAAGAGCGATGTAAAAGACTGCCCGCCAGCCGAATCACCACTATTTCTTATTTCTAAAAACATATTTTTCTCTGCTGAACGTTTCTTAAGGGCCAGTTACCCAGCAGTATACTTACATTTGTATTCAATGTTTATGGTTACTAAGTGTAGTATGTCCCTCCTGAGGACAATATTAACTGCTTGAGTCAGTTCTTCAGAGACGCCAAGAGATAGAGCAAAACTTTCGGAAGTTATAACTGGTTTAGTATCAACGAGATCCAGTATCTTGGTTGTGATGCAATCTAAGGCCGTGAGATTGGAAGCTTCAACGATAGCAAGAACCTTCTCTTCTCCACTAGCTTTGAATTTCTGTATGACTTGAAAGTTAGCGCAATAGTAAGAGAGCACTTTGTCAAGGCCAACAATAGTATTCGGTTATATCTGGACCATATTTGTGTAGGAAAAGACAAGACAAGACTTAACGGCAGCCATGTTAGCAGAAGGTAACAATAACCTACTAGAAGAACAACGCACTTTTCGCCGTATTGCTGTGACGTAGAACGGACGCCAGTCTGCAATTAAATATTATTATGTGTGTGGACTGGTATAATAAGTAATATCTTATAATCTACATTATTTAGAACATCTCTTGTTGCACAGATTAACCTACACCTCTAATATATGCATATGACTGGCTCTTTGTTTCGAAATAATGCAGTATCTGAAGCGAGACAATGAAATTGTCTTCTACGATGCGAATGGATGATAAAACGTAATGGGGATTTAGCAGGATTTGTAGATTCTAACATCTGATCTGTGCTGATTGTTTCCACGACAGAACGTTAAGTATATTTTAATCTATACACAGATCAACGTTTAGTTCCATACGTCGAGATCAACAGCTCGTAAGTTATACAGGTAAAGTGTAGCTGAAGGCAATGTCTTATCAATCTGCTTATCATGAATTTAAAATTACCCTTGAGAATGAAACGGTTTTTAAACAGAGAAGTGAAGTCTAAAAAATAGATGCATAGTAGTCATTGAATATGTGTTAAATAAATGTATTTTTTTATTACTAATAGCAGTAGTTTCACAGGTACGTTAAATACTTTAGAGGAATTCTGCATCACTTAAGTTATTAAATGCATATAAAATGAATTTCACTTACAGAGATACGAGAAGAGGTAAAAGAAAGAAAATCGAATGAGATTGGAGCTGTATGACAACAGACAAATCAACACACACATTTTTCTTTTAAAAATGGCGTCGGATTACGTTATCCCTATACATTCATTCATTCATTCCTTTGCTTGTCCCTTGCGGAACTTTGCCTCCCAAACAGCACTCCTGTAGGCCTCTCGGTTGTGAGCAAGATGGCCTGCTGCTGCTGCATCCATTTCCAGATCATCAACGATGTCCTGCAGCCATCTTCGTTTCGGTCTTCCTCTTTTTCTTTTTCCCACCATGTATCCTTCCAATACGGTCCTCTCTAAAGTATCATGACGTTTAATGTGGCCAAAATATTTAAGTTTTCTCTCTTTAATCCTCTTTACTAGCCAGCCTTCTTCAATATTAAGTATCCCTATACAACTTTTGTGAAAATCAGGAAATAGGTGAAATGATTCTAGTAAGCATCGATTCATAACGTCGTTTATAGACAGAAAGCAGGAAGTCAGGACATTTTCCAGAATTAATAAAGATAATAAAAACTTTAAAATCAATATAAAATTCTTTATTTTTAGAACTAGGATAACTGTGAGAAATAAACTTACAAGTTGTCATTTGGACCCTAGTGGATGGTGGCATTTTTCTCATGTATGGGTGGCTGTACGCTCTTCTGGAGTTTATGGTTCCAGTCCCAGGTAATTATCTTGACACGTTTCTTTCTCTTACGTATAAAATGTTGTGTGTGAATTTTTTCGAATGCCAAACACTCAAAATATTGCTCTATCACTTTAATATGAAAATACAGGCATATTATAGAAATACAACCAATCAGAGCTCTTTATTCTGTAAGGTGTTCAGGACAACCAATCAGAGCTCTTTATTCTGTAAGGTGTTCAGGACAGTTACAAGACTGTTTAATGATTAAAACTAAGAGCACACCAAATAACACGAAGTCATTATCGCACTCGCTGATTCTATTACCAAAGTCAATAATGAGAAGGTAAAATATGTAGCAAAGATTATGGGTTTGGATGAACGGGGGCATATATTAATAGAAAAGACCAACATTCTGAACAAAATAATGGAAACACATGGTATAAGCAACAGTCGATAGTTTGTCATTAGACTAGGCAGTTTGTTTGAAAACGCTTTGTAACAGAATGTTTATGTAGACTGGATGTTACTTACCACGAGGTTTTCTGATGTAAATTGTCTGGCAGTGGTTGTGTAACTTGGGGGATCTACTCGACTTATGGTTCCTGATTATAGGGTTAAACTAGTGTTACAACAGACTCTTCTTCTGAGCCAATAATTAACTCGTGAGTTGATGCTTTAGAAGAAATTACTTTTGTATTGATTCAGTGCCTTTTCCTGTACATACTTTGCTTTCTATTCTGGTTCTTTTTCTCTTCATTTTCTCCTGCAGTTGACGGAATTAGTTAATTACATCAATCATTTTTAGCTCCCTAAAGGGATTTACGGCCACTGAATGTGTCTTAAAATAATATTCTTTTCTGAAGCCCCAGTTTTATAAATAAGAAAATGTCTAGTTTCTAAACAATACGGCGTCCAACAACTGAGTTTTAGACGCGTTCTTGAGTGTTGTTCATTTTGTGATGAAATATTCATTGGCAGTACAAGCATGCAACCACGCACAGACAGAAATAAAGGATGTACATGTGAAGGAATGTACGCTTATTATAGGGATTTAATTATCTAGAAAACGTGCTCAGATCATTAATAAGATTTTAACTGCTATGTGCGTATTTAAAATGTTATTCAACTAAAGTCTTATTTATATATACTTGAATGGTATTTAATATAGACAGAACACAACTTTTTCCGGTAAGAGAAGTCACATTGAAAGGTGTTACATGACACAAACATAACAATGAAAACAATATTCACAAGGGAAACAAGAGAAAAAAAGACTCAAACACTCACATACAGAGAAATGAAATATATATATATATATATGGAGAGAGAGAGAGAGAGAGTGAGAGAGACAGAAAGAGAGATAGTAATAGTGAGAGACAGAGATAGGAGATAGAGTGAGAGAGATAGAAAGAGAGGGAGAGTCTTAATACACAGACACTGCAGCCTGTCCACAATCAGCAGAATTTTAAAAAATATTATGACCACAAGCGGGCATGCGCAGGAATTACTTTTTCCTAAGAAGACGAATTCTCTTCTTTCGTTCAAAATTACGCAATAACTGCACTCTTAAACACACACACACACACACACATATATATATATATATACTATATGTATACATATATTTCCACAAACCCTTGTCCTTTGCCTTTTCTTCCGCTGTTGCTTAGCTGAGAACTCTAATGCTCATCATCCTCTGTGTTGTTCTTCTCCATGTCTCCTTTGGTATACTCTTACTTCTGCCTCTCTGTGGTGTCCATCTTATTGCTATCTTTGAAAATGAGGCATACGTCATCTGGAGCACATGTTGCAACCATCGGCAGCGTTTTTCCTCAGTAATGTGCTATATGTGGTCATTACTTCACAATCTTCTTCACAATGCAACTGTCTCTCTGTTCAGCAGACATCCCGGCAGTGTCAGACTACAAGTACTGTGATCACTCGGTACCACATAAGAAATAGTATCACCATCAATAACCAAAAAAAATGTATAACAAAAGCATACAACTCATTGTGATACTTTTTGTCAGCATGAATACATGAAACGCCGTTGTGAGAACATTTTACTCAAATACCACTTCTAAAATACTCAATTAAAATTTTTAAAAACTCCAATGAATCACTTCGAAAAACGATCAGTTTATATAATGTGTGCAACACGATGATTAAAAATTAAATAGTTGATATGTGGACACATATGAGCTGGTAAAGAAAATAATCATTTATTCATTCGATGTTTATCTCTTGTCAACATTTCTGAAACCAGCGTTGTCTCTCCAACATTAACTCTACTGCTCCTTGAGCTGTCCGCTCCTGGAACATTCATGACTAAAAGACAGTAAGACAGGGTTTAGTAATCAGTGGGCTGACAAATTCTAGAAGCATAATCATCCAGGAACTCCAAAGCTTCCGAGTAAAATTTAACGTTGGCACCGTTTTCTTCTGTAAGAGGAATTTGAAATAGAAGAAGATCGACATCTACAGGATTCTCAATATTGCTGAAGAAATAATCCCCACGCTCGGCCAGCTTCTCGTAAATCACTGCGTTCAGTTCACCATTGAGTCTTCTAGACAGAACATTCTCGGCGTGACGTTTCCTAATGGCCAGGTACTCCGCAGTAGTTTTACCGTAATAGTCAATGTTTCCTGCTACTAAATATAGTTTATCTCTCCGGAGGACAACATTAACAGGCTGAGTAAGTTCTTCAGAAACGCCAAGAGATCGAGCAAAACTCTCGTAAGTTCTAATTGGTTGAGTATCAACGGCTATCGTTCCGAGATCCAAAACCTTAGTTATGATGCACTCTAAGGCAGTGAAGTTGGAAGCTTCGATGATAGCGAGAACCTTGGCTACTCCAGTAACTTTGAATTTATGCAGGACGTGTACGTTAGCGTAGTAGTCGGAGAGTACTCTGTCGATTCCAACAATAGTATTAGCTACATCCTGACCACATTTCTGCTGGAAGATCACGAATGACACCAGAAAATACGCAGCCACCTCCATGTTAGGAAAAAGAATCAATAATCTTAAGCAGGCGAACATTGCACTTTTCTTGTTATTGCTGTCAGCTAGAATGGACGCGCGTCTGCGTTTAAATACTTTTACTTGCGTGGAATGCTGGAGGAAATACTGACTGAGAATCTACATTAATTAGAATATCTCTCGTTGGAGAGATTAGCCTGGATCTGTAATATAATGTAAATGACTGATTGTATTCATTGAAAAAAAATCAGGTATTGCCTGAGGCAAACACTTAAACATTTGACTACAAGCGAAGTGGCCGATGATGTGACAATTTCATTTAAATTCTGTAAATAATCTGATAACGTAACGGGGATTTAGTAGGATTTGTGGGTTCTGACGTCTATTCTTTGTCATTTGTAAGCTTGATACACATGAAACACGACTTTCTTTCAAGGTTTAATATATTTTAATCTATACAAAGATAAAGTCGTTGCTCCTTACTTCGAGCCCAGTAGCTCCAAAGCTTTACAGGTAAGTCGTAGCCGAATGCAATTTTTGTTGTATCTTTATATACTGCCTATCATGAACTTATTCTTTAACGTACATATTTACTAAGGCTCTCCAGAAAGACAAGTGGTGTTTAAATTCATCATCATCATCAGGTGCCGTGCCGACTGGCGTTGGCTATTATGCTTCTACAGAGTACCCGATCCTTCATGCAGGCCATCAGTTCAGTTGGTGATCTCCTCTCACACCATCCCGTCAGACTGTCCAGTATCATTTCTCTTGGTCTTCCTCTTGATCTTCTTCCTTCTATTGTTCCTGTTGTTATAATATTTTCAATGCCCCCTCTTCTCATTGCATGTCCTATGAAAGTACATTGTCTCTCTCTTATCTTTCTGACAAGGTTTTTTGTCTCTCCAGCTCTTTTCATACATTCTTCATTAGTTATTTTTGCTGTCCAGGGGATTCGCAACATTCTTCTAATAAACCACATTTCTGCTGCTTCCAATAATTTTTGTGCAGACTTGCCTATTGTCCATGATTCACTTCCATGTAACAAGATAGGTTCAATATAGCATTTTAGGACTCGTTTTCTAACTTTCATTGATAAGGATGTGTTAACTAATGTTTCTCATTCTCTGAAATGCAGTCTTTGCTTGGCCTATTCTGTTCCTAATTTCTGTTTTGCATTTCCCATCTGAAGTTATTACTGCTCCAATTAAATTAGATACATGAAAATCAGTGAATACCTTTTTTTCATGTTAATTATACCAGTATTTACACAGCTACACTAAAACATTTAGCAGAATTCTGTATCAACAAGTGATTAAATGCACATACATGAAATTAATTTACATAGACAAGAGACGAGACTACCTAAGGAAGTCAAATGGGATTGCAGCTGTATGCCGTTAAACACTGAATACGTACATTTATATTTAATCCAGATTATGTTAACTCTTTCTATAATTTGTGTACAAGAAGCAATCAGTGACATGTTTCTTCTGATCACCTGTTGCTAACCTTGTTTCTAGACAGAAGGAGGGAATCAATATGTTTTTATCATAATTAATAAAGAGAAATAGAAAATAAAAGTGTAGGGATAACCTATTATTTCAAAGACTGCTGAGAAAGAAGCTTACAAGTAATAGTTTGGACTACATCTTTCCTATGAAAATAAAACGGTAATATTGATGGCAGAGTGGACAGTGAGCCGTTTTACCTGTTTAAGCGCCAGATAGAGACATAACGTAAGTGTAGTATCTGTGTTCCTCTGATTTTCCTGTTAGTTGTTAGAGAGGAAAAAATGACGTCTGCACATCTTCTATGTTTTGTAACTTCCACACGAGTTTCATTTAATTCTGCTGCACCAACTAGCCGCTGTCTGGTCTCTATGATCTTGTGGACATTTCTTGCACTATAGCTTAGTAGTGCGATGCCTCTACGAGTGTATATTGTGTGTAGTGCCTTTTACTGTCTTTTCTCTCTCATATTTGGAGTATTTACAGCATTTCTCCAGTTCTGTGAAGATTCTTGTTTCTTCCATGCCAAGTTATGAAGTCCATGAAGCTTACTGTAGACCAACACAAACAACTAAAAATTATACTTCTCAAAACGAGAATCATTTTTAACAAAGTTAAGTTTGTTCAGAGAATTCTGTCGCACAATGCTCCTTCTTACTTGTGATCACTGTTTACGTATAACACTAAACATAGCCAGCGTTTAAAAAAAAAAACTATCTTCTTCCTAAACACAGGATTGATCTGTACAAGAAAAGCCTTGCATACTCTGCAGTACAGCTCTGGAACACCCTCCCCTACCATTTAAAATCCATTTTTAATACTTCATCCTTTAACTCAAACCTGGTTCATTATTTACTTGCTTGTAACTATATACCTCCATGAAATAACCAGCACTCTCTCAATATGTGACTCGCCAATCATCAAGTACTAAAATGACATAGTTAGAAAAGCAACTTGTTAGATATTGTTAGAAATTATTGTAATGTTTGTTAAAAAACATATGTTAGAAGATATGTATTTACAACGTATTTTGTTTATGTATATGTCTGCGCGTCTATGTGTGAGTGAGTGCTATTTTATTAGGTTAATTACTTCTTCTCTTTTACTTTGAATGTAGTAGTTAAATCTTACACTCTTTTGATATGTTTTTTGTCCTAATTTAATTTGTATATGTGTACTAAATCAAGAGTATGGGAAGAATGATGGATGGAGTGATGAAGAGCAGATTGTAAGACGGGCCTACGTGACCACTTCTTTGCCCTTTAAAAATAAATATTATTCATTCATTCATTCCATGCCAAGCTATGAAGTCTGTGAAGCTTATTGTTTCTTCCATGTCAAGTTATGAAGTCTGTGAAGCTTATTGTTTCTTCCATGTCAAGTTATGAAGTCTGTGAAGCTTATTGTTTCTTCCATGTCAAGTTATGAAGTCTGTGAAGCTTATTGTTTCTTCCATATCAAGTTATGAAGTGTGTGAAGCTTCTTGTTCTTCCATGCCAAGTTATGAAGTGTGTGAAGCTTCTTGTTCTTCCATGTCAGTTATGAAGTCTGTGAAGCTTTTTGTTTCTTCCATATCAAGTTATGAAGTCTGTTAAGCTTCTTGTTTCTCCATGTCAAGTTATGAGTCTGTGAAGCTTCTTGTTTCTTCCATGCCAAGTTATGAAGTCCATGAAGCTTACCGTAGATCAACACAAACAACTAAAAATTATACTTCTCAAAACGAGAATCATTTTTAACAAAGTTAAGTTTGTTCAGAGAATTCTGTCGCACAATGCTCCTTCTTACTTGTGATCACTGTTTACGTATAACACTAAACATAGCCAGCGTTTAAAAAAAAAAACTATCTTCTTCCTAAACACAGGATTGATCTGTACAAGAAAAGCCTTGCATACTCTGTAGTACAGCTCTGGAACACCCTCCCCTACCATTTAAAATCCATTTTTAATACTTCATCCTTTAACTCAAACCTGGTTCATTATTTACTTGCTTGTAATTATATACCTCCATGAAATAACCAGCACTCTCTCAACATGTGACTCGCCAATCATCAAGTACTAAAATGACATAGTTAGAAAAGCAACTTGTTAGATATTGTTAGAAATTATTGTAATGTTTATTAAAAAACATATGTTAGAAGATATGTATTTACAACGTATTTTGCTTATGTATATGTCTGCGCGTGTATGTGTGAGTGAGTGCTATTTTATTAGGTTAAATACTTCTTTTCTTTTACTTTGAATGTAGTAGTTAAATCGTACACTCTTTTGATATCTTTTTTTCCTAATTTAATTTGTATTTTTCTACTAAATCAAGTGTGTGGGAAGAATGATGGATGGAGTGATGAAGGGCAGAATGTAAGACGGGCCTACATGACCACTTCTTTGCCCTTTAAAAATAAATATTATTCATTCATTCATTCCATGCCAAGCTATGAAGTCTGGGAAGCTTATTGTTTCTTCCATGTCAAGTTATGAAGTCTGTGGAGCTTCTTGTTTCTTCCATGTCAAGTTATGAAGTCTGTGAAGCTTATTGTTTCTTCCATGTCAAGTTATGAAGTCTGTGAAGCTTCTTGTTTCTTCCATGTCAAGTTATGAAGTCTGTGAAGCTTTTTGTTTCTTCCATGTCAAGTTATGAAGTCTGTGAAGCTTTTTGTTTCTTCCATGTCAAGTTATGAAGTCTGTGAAGCTTCTTGTTTCTTCCATGTCAAGTTATGAAGTCTGTGAAGCTTATTGTTTCTTCCATGTCAGTTATGAAGTCTGTGAAGCTTCTTGTTTCTTCCATGTCAAGTTATGAGTCTGTGAAGCTTCTTGTTTTCCATGTCAAGTATGAAGTCTGTGAAGCTTCTGTTTCTTCCATGTCAAGTTATGAAAACTGTGAAGCTTTTTGTTTCTTCCATGTCAAGTTATGAAGTCTGTGAAGCTTTTTGTTTCTTCCATGTCAAGTTATGAAGTCTGTGAAGCTTCTTGTTTCTTCCATGTCAAGTTATGAAGTGTGTGAAGCTTCTTGTTTCTTCTATGTCAAGTTATGATGTCTGTGAAGCTTCTTGTTTCTTCTATGTCAAGTTATGAAGTCTGTGAAGCTTATTGTTTCTTCCATGTCAAGTTATGAAGTCTGTGAAGCTTATTGTTTCTTCCATGTCAAGTTATGAAGTCTGTGAAGCTTATTGTTTCTTCCATGCCAAGTTATGAAGTCTGTGAAGCTTATTGTTTCTTCCATGTCAAGTTATGAAGTCTGTGAAGCTTATTGTTTCTTCCATGTCAAGTTACGAAGTCTGTGAAGCTTATTGTTTCTTCCATGTCAAGTTATGAAGTCTGTGAAGCTTCTTGTTTCTTCCATGCCAAGTTATGAAGTCTGTGAAGCTTATTGTTTCTTCCATGCCGAGTTATGAAGTCTGTGAAGCTTATTGTTTCTTCCATGCCAAGTTATGAAGTCTGTGAAGCTTATTGTTTCTTCCATGCCACGTTATGAAGTCTGTGAAGCTTATTGTTTCTTCCATGCCGAGTTATGAAGTCTGTGAAGCTTATTGTTTCTTCCATGCCAAGTTATGAAGTCTGTGAAGCTTATTGTTTCTTCCATGCCAAGTTATGAAGTCTGTGAAGCTTATTGTTTCTTCCATGCCAAGTTATGAAGTCTGTGAAGCTTCTTGTTTCTTCCATGCCAAGTTATGAAGTCTGTGAAGCTTATTGTTTCTTCCATGTCAAGTTATGAAGTCTGTGAAGCTTATTGTTTCTTCCATGTCAAGTTATGAAGTCTGTGAAGCTTCTTGTTTCTTCCATGTCAAGTTATGAAGTCTGTGAAGCTTATTGTTTCTTCCATGCCAAGTTATGAAGTCTGTGAAGCTTATTGTTTCTTCCATATCAAGTTATGAAGTCTGTGAAGCTTAATTTTTCTTCTATGTTAAGTTATGAAGTCTGTGAAGCTTATTGTTTCTTCCATGTCAAGTTACGAAGTCTGTGAAGCTTATTGTTTCTTCCATGTCAAGTTACGAAGTCTGTGAAGCTTATTGTTTCTTCCATGTCAAGTTACGAAGTCTGTGAAGCTTATTGTTTCTTCCATATCACGTTATGAAGTCTGTGAAGCTTATTGTTTCTTCCATATCACGTTATGAAGTCTGTGAAGCTTATTGTTTCTTCCATGTCAAGTTATGAAGTCTGTGAAGCTTATTTTTTCTTCCATATCACGTTATGAAGTCTGTGAAGCTTATTGTTTCTTCCATATCAAGTTATGAAGTCTGTGAAGCTTAATTTTTCTTCTATGTTAAGTTATGAAGTCTGTGAAGCTTATTGTTTCTTCCATGTCAAGTTACGAAGTCTGTGAAGCTTATTGTTTCTTCCATGTCAAGTTACGAAGTCTGTGAAGCTTATTGTTTTCCATGTCAAGTTACGAAGTCTGTGAAGCTTATTGTTTCTTCCATATCACGTTATGAAGTCTGTGAAGCTTATTGTTTCTTCCATATCACGTTATGAAGTCTGTGAAGCTTATTGTTTCTTCCATGTCAAGTTATGAAGTCTGTGAAGCTTATTTTTTCTTCCATATCACGTTATGAAGTCTGTGAAGCTTATTGTTTCTTCCATATCACGTTATGAAGTCTGTGAAGCTTAATTTTTCTTCTATGTTAAGTTATGAAGTCTGTGAAGCTTATTGTTTCTTCCATATCACGTTATGAAGTCTGTGAAGCTTAATGTTTCTTCTATGTTAAGTTATGAAGTCTGTGAAGCTTATTGTTTCTTCCATATCACGTTATGAAGTCTGTGAAGCTTAATTTTTCTTCTATGTTAAGTTATGAAGTCTGTGAAGCTTAATTTTTCTTCCATGTCAAGTTATGAAGTCTGTGAAGAGTTTGTTTCTTCCATGTCAAGTTATGAAGTCTGTGAAGCTTTTTGTTTCTTCCATGTCAAGTTATGAAGTCTGTGAAGAGCTTGTTTCTTCCATGTCAAGTTATGAAGTCTGTGAAGTTTCTTGTTTCTTCCATGCCAAGTTATGAAGTCTGTGAAGCTTATTGTTTCTTCCATGTCAAGTTATGAAGTCTGTGAAGTTTCTTGTTTCTTCCATGCCACGTTATGAAGTCTGTGAGGTTTCTTGTTTCTTCCATGCCACGATATGAATTCTGTGAAGCCAAGCTTCTCCAACTTCTTTCCATATTTGATTAACTCGTCGTCACAACATGGAGCTTTGTCAGGTGAAGCATGTCTGATTGATTCTCTGATTTCTAGTAATAGTATGTCTGGTTCAGGTTCAATATGGTCAGCTGTGCTATTATCATGGTTTTGACATGTTATCCGAAATAGCTTACTAACAACAAGATCGTGTTGTGTCTGTGAAAGGAATCACTTGCTCTTGAATGTAGAGTAAAATGCTGATCTTTGACTCAAAGAACTATCATCTATGTATGTTATAAGATGCCTAGGCTCCAGGCAACACATTTTCATACATTTGATATTTAAACGTGTAACTTGTGAGGGCCTGCTTGTCATGATAGGTGCATTAGCAGCAGCTACAATCAACTATACAACTATAGACGAGGGAGGGGGGAAGGCATACAGTCGGATGAGGCGTATTAGCTGATTAAATTCTATTTTTAGAAAAAACCGTTAACATAACGTCATTTTAGATCACTTTGCTCCATAAATAACGCTCTTTGGCTCACAGACATACTTATATACGTTTTTAGAAAGTGCAAATTGCATAGAAAAATATCACGTTTGTGAATCTTCCAGGTTTTACGGCCGAATACTATACAAAAGCACAGCAGGCCACTCAATGTATACAGGCAAGAAAAGAGAGACAATGAAACAATTAAACAAAAACATCATCAACACATAGATAAAGAAACAATCTCATCACAGAGTCGATATCGACACAGCAAAACAGTATCAAAGAAGAAAACAAAGAAATTGTCACTAGAAAGAAACAGAGACAATATCAACAGAAAGAAATATAGCAAACATAGGCAATATCAACAGAAAGAAATATAAATATATGTAACTAAAGAAACGGAGAAGTCTCAACACAAATATATTTATACAATATCATTCATTGTAGATAAGCGGAAAAAATAACACAAAGAAACAGACAATCTTGGCGGAAAAGAAACAGGACCACCAGTCAATACAAAGAATCATGGACACATGTTTCTTCTACATAATCCAGTTTTGTTGAAAAATTGAATGTTATAGTGAAATAAAAATAATTCGAGTGAGTTTCTTCATTAATAATCTTCTGTATTTGCAGCCGTTAATTATATCTTATGTATGCGTTACAGTTAAAGTTAACAGTGTTCTCAACCTAACTGGGACGTTAAACATCTCTACGGCGCACTCCTCATGCTGAATGTTCAAAGAATTGTGCTTGATACTCTCAGAGAGATTATTGTTTCTTCCATATCACGTTATGAAGTCTGTGAAGCTTAATGTTTCTTCTATGTTAAGTTATGAAGTCTGTGAAGCTTATTGTTTCTTCCATATCACGTTATGAAGTCTGTGAAGCTTAATTTTTCTTCTATGTTAAGTTATGAAGTCTGTGAAGCTTATTGTTTCTTCCATGTCAAGTTATGAAGTCTGTGAAGAGTTTGTTTCTTCCATGTCAAGTTATGAAGTCTGTGAAGCTTTTTGTTTCTTCCATGTCAAGTTATGAAGTCTGTGAAGAGCTTGTTTCTTCCATGTCAAGTTATGAAGTCTGTGAAGTTTCTTGTTTCTTCCATGCCAAGTTATGAAGTCTGTGAAGCTTATTGTTTCTTCCATGTCAAGTTATGAAGTCTGTGAAGTTTCTTGTTTCTTCCATGCCACGTTATGAAGTCTGTGAGGTTTCTTGTTTCTTCCATGCCACGATATGAATTCTGTGAAGCCAAGCTTCTCCAACTTCTTTCCATATTTGATTAACTCGTCGTCACAACATGGAGCTTTGTCAGGTGAAGCATGTCTGATTGATTCTCTGATTTCTAGTAATAGTATGTCTGGTTCAGGTTCAATATGGTCAGCCGTGCTATTATCATGGTTTTGACATGTTATCCGAAATAGCTTACTAACAACAAGATCGTGTTGTGTCTGTGAAAGGAATCACTTGCTCTTGAATGTAGAGTAAAATGCTGATCTTTAACTCAAAGAACTATCATCTATGTATGTTATAAGATGCCTAGGCTCCAGGCAACACATTTTCATACATTTGATATTTAAACGTGTAACTTGTGAGGGCCTGCTTGTCATGATAGGTGCATTAGCAGCAGCTACAATCAACTATACAACTATAGACGAGGGAGAGGGGAAGGCATACAGTTGGATGAGGCGTATTAGCTGTTGAAATTATATTTTTAGAAAAAACCGTTAACATAACGTCATTTTAGATCACTTACCTCTAAGTGCTCCATAAATAACGCTCTTTGGCTCACATACATACTTATATACGTTTTTAGAAAGTGCAAATTGCATAGAAAAATATCACGTTTGTGAATCTTCCAGGTTTTACTTCTGAAGTTCTTCCCGACAGAGTTCCTAGCACAAATACAGCCAATCTTAAACATTTTATACCAGAAAAATCTTTTTACTGGAGACAACCAGAAAGTAAATCTTTACTGGGCAAGTTAATATTTGAAATGAAAAGAACTGCCATTGTAGTAAATAAATAAATAAACATATATATATATATATAAGGAGATGGACATATGTTGGTCACTTGATGAGAAGAAATGATCAGAGAATCCCAAAAACAAGTTATCAAGTGGAACATAACAGGCCAAAAAAAAAAAAAAAAGGCAGACCGCGTGAAACTCTGAAGAAGACATTGTTAAGAGAGGTCAAATTAACAGGCATAAAATCCTTTGGTGAGGTTGAAAGACTCATCGAAGACCGGAAAAATTGGCGAACTACTTTGCGAGCCCTGTGTGACGTTTAACGGCACGGGAAGGATATACGATATATACGATATATATATATATATATATTTCGTTGTTTACTGTTTGCTCCGTATCTATAGTAGAGTATGACGAAGTTGTATATTTTACAAACAAGATTGTAAGAAAAAAGGAGATGGCAATATGAGTTAAGAACAATGAAAAGGCATGAAAAAGAACAAGAACAATCCAATATTTAGGTAGAATATTCTTTATCTAGGACGATAGAGAAGACAAAACAAATCAGAGTACCGCTGATGGAAATAAAGTATTATAGACGGAAAGCTGAAAATAGAATGGTAACCAGCTGGCTTCAGAAAACCAGTCAAGCGAGTAGAGGAACAATAATATTAAAACCCATTCTGTCTCATCGAACAGGTGAGAATGTTAGTGGAATGACTGATAGATTAACAGCAGTTATACGTTAGAGGAATTCTATTCGCAACATAGCACAAAGCTAGTTGTATATTTTGCCCTGGCATTAGAAATCTTAGCGTAGATTTTAACTGATGTTTGTAATAACATATGAATACTAGAGGCATATCTTACAGGCACTGTTTATCAGCAAGTGCACACAGACAATAAAGAACTGAAAGAACTGATAGGTGTAGAAAACGGTGGATCGAAACTTGTCTTTTAACTTTCATTTCTTAGATCACTGTTAGTACGGCAATAAATAATGTATAATTGTACTTTTTCTTAGTGACTCACATCAGCTGTTGTTCAATGGCAAAGATCACAAGACACAAGACAAGACGTACGGAAGCCATGTTAGCAAAATGTGACAAGAACCTTACTATAAGAACAACCCACTTTTGGCCGTATTGCTGTGACGTAGAACGGACGCCAGTCTGTGTTTAAATATTATGTGTGTGGACTACACTTCTAATATATGCATATGACTGACTCTTTGTTTCGAAATAATGCAGTATCTGAAGCGAGACAATGAAATTGTCTTCTACGATGCGAATGGATGATAAAACATAATGGGGATTTAGCAGGATTTGTAGATTCTAACATCTAATCTGTGCAGATTGTTTTCACGACAGAACGTTAAGTATATTTTACAAACAAGATTGTAAGAAAAAAGGAGATGGCAATATGAGTTAAGAACAATGAAAAGGCATGAAAAAGAACAAGAACAATCCAATATTTAGGTAGAATATTCTTTATCTAGGACGATAGAGAAGACAAAACAAATCAGAGTACCGCTGATGGAAATAAAGTATTATAGGCGGAAAGCTGAAAATAGAACTGTAACCAGCTGGCTTCAGAAAACCAGTCAAGCGAGTAGAGGAACAATAATATTAAAACCCATTCTGTCTCATCGAACAGGTGAGAATGTTAGTGGAATGACTGATAGATTAACAGCAGTTATACGTTAGAGGAATTCTATTCGCAACATAGCACAAAGCTAGTTGTATATTTTGCCCTGGCATTAGAAATCTTAGCGTAGATTTTAACTGATGTTTGTAATAACATATGAATACTAGAGGCATATCTTACAGGCACTGTTTATCAGCAAGTGCACACAGACAATAAAGAACTGAAAGAACTGATAGGTGTAGAAAACGGTGGATCGAAACTTGTCTTTTAACTTTCATTTCTTGGATCACTGTTAGTACGGCAATGAATAATGTATAATTGTACTTTTTCTTAGTGACTCACATCAGCTGTTGTTCAATCGCAAAGATCACAAGACACAAGACAAGACGTACGGAAGCCATGTTAGCAAAATGTGACAAGAACCTTACTATAAGAACAACCCACTTTTGGCCGTATTGCTGTGACGTAGAACAGACGCCAGTCTGTGTTTAAATATTATGTGTGTGGACTACACTTCTAATATATGCATATGACTGACTCTTTGTTTCGAAATAATGCAGTATCTGAAGCGAGACAATGAAATTGTCTTCTACGATGCGAATGGATGATAAAACATAATGGGGATTTAGCAGGATTTGTAGATTCTAACATCTAATCTGTGCAGATTGTTTTCACGACAGAACGTTAAGTATATTTTAATCTATACGCACATAGAGAGACAGAGAGAGATAGAGATAGAGACAGAGAGGGGGAGAGACACAGCCACAATGGCCAGGCTTTCAGCACTCTTGACCGGGACAATGACCATCGCAGCAGCGAACACTGTGCCCAGATATATCACGGCGCTTGCTGGTATCATCGTTGGGTACTCCGTTAATCTGAACGGCCTGTGGGGTTCAAAGAAGTTTGGTTGAGGTTTAAATTGGTACCATATCACTGGATTCTCCAACTCAGCTACGTCTACTTAGAAAAATACGACCAATAGACTGAAATAAGAATGTTACAAATACAGTTTGAGACAGGTGCTTTTTTAGAAAACTAGTGATCCTACCTCCCTTATAATTCTGACCTGCAGTCTACTAGACGGCCGTTAGATGGCGCTGTGTTTAACATACACATCGTCTAGTGTGGAAAGACACTTCACTTACATTCTTCCAATGCTACATTTATTTTTCTTGAAGCATTTTGTTAATCAGAGTCCACAGTCTATTTTCAGTCTTATTTTTCCTCGCAGATCTCTAATCCGTCAAGATTCAGGAACCATACTTGCTGGAAAACCCGTATCAGTCCTGTAACTTACATCAACAACAATAAAACACATACATTAACTAAAACTATATTTGTCAGTGTTTTTTCACATGATATACTTGTCTGTGTGTATTCCACATGACGTTAATATCACTTGTTATATTTCGCAGCGCTTATTTAAGTTTGATGGTAAGTTAGTTCTCCTGAAAGAAAGATAACTGAGACAGCCACTGGGTCACTGAAGAATATGCCTGCGTGAGACACGAGATAACTCAGAGAACTGTGTAAGTCACCATACACTATAAAGATACAAAGAGATTTAGGAAAGCTTTAACAGACAAAATATGACGGCTGTTGTGAGATAATATTTACATCAGCGTCTGCCAGTCTTCTTCTCCATAAAGCGCAAACTGAACTAGACAAAACAATCTGATAAGCACAGCGCTTTTTTTTCAAGCAGAATTTGTGCTTTAAATTAGAACGAAGCGACTTCTTCATCTATACCGCTTTAAAAAATTCAGGCAGACTGCAGACATTTCAGAAGACACTAGTTTAAAACATTTGATGATTCGCTGTTTTACAGCTTCGTACATCTTCCTGGATCTCCTTGCCACAGTAGTCCAATTCTCATCCAACAAGACAGAATTTCTTTGACATCCTCATGGCTTCTTCATGAGAATTCCAGGAATTTCATGCCCTAGAAAAGCTTGAGTTCAGTAAGTCTTTTTTTTCCAAGATAAACGCAAAGAACTCAGCAGGCATTTGATACTTTGTTTTCTTGAAGTTCAGGTGAAGGAGGAAAGAAGCAATATTTTCACAAGTCCTGTCTTTATGTTTCTTTGTAAACAATCAAGTCTCTGTTCAGAATTTTTGATTGAAACAATATTTGTTACTATAGATATAGACGGAGGGACAATTGAAAAATATGAACTACATTCAGCTTGTGCTCGTCGCAGTCTGAAAACAAAAGAAGGGGCAAATTGGAGGAACATTATACCCTAACGTCACTAGATGGAAATGAATGAATGTTGATCTTTATTTTCAAATAGTGAAGCACTGGGCTGACAGGCCTGTGTTTCATTCTTCCCACACACTATACTTTAATATTTTAATACAGGTATACAAATTACATGAGGGAGGAAAAATAGCGTTCTAAGATTAGTAATATAATCTGTGCCATACGTGTCAGTCTGCGTCAACTCCGTCTATACAATTGTCATGTACCTAAGGCATTATCTTGCTCTTTCGTCTCGGAGATTTTATTATGTCATCGCTTTTCTTTGTGTTTGCCTTTTCTATTCGTCTTTTCTATTCTCTTCACATATGTCAGCGTCCAGTCATACTAGTGCCATGGGAATTTGTTTTTCTACCTTGCTCTAATTTTCATATTTACTTTTCTACTGCTATTAGATGTTACTATTATGTCAACAATATATTCATAATCCTATTCATAACCACATTCATAATCATATTCATAATCTTATTCATTATCAAACTCATAATCACATTCATAATAATGTTCATACCCAACTGACATCAAGAACACAGGAATGCGACCGGGTATTGTAGTGTACTCCATAGAAAAAACATGAACTAATAATGATCGAGCTTACGGTTCCGTACGAAACAAAAATGGAGGAGCAGCATTTTTTCAAATGTGAGAAGTACAATGACCTGATCAAGCAACTGAGGCAGGGGGCAGGAGTCAGGGTAAAAGTGATAGCTGTAGAAGTGGGAGCAAGAGGATTCGTAGCAACATCAGCATACGACCTATGTAAGCAACTGGGAATAAAGGGACAAGCAAGAGCAAGGGCATTGAAAAGCCTTTCAGAAACACCAGAAAAGGCCTCATGCTGCTGTGGATTATGCGAAACAAGCACTGAGAACATAGATAACTGCGTTTGTCACAACCAGTACCAGTCCTCCGTAGCTAAATCGCTAAAGACGCACTTGAAAGTGCAGTGCCAACTCACAAGACCTCTGGGAGTCATGACCCAGAGGAACCCACACCCCTCTTAGAGTGTCAGGAGTTTAATAGGGCCGAAACACTTGTCTGAGGTGGGGGGGGTACTTTCTCTGATGATCTGAAGGAGTTGTGTTGTTGTTCCGCTCTCTACAGTCGATAGTTTCCTACATTCATTATCATATTCATAATCATACTCGTTAGTAATGATAATACCATAATCATTACTTACAAGGCCATGCTACATAATTACGTCTTATTTCAAGTGATGTCGTCAACAATAAATCTGATACCTTAATCGTCAGAATTAAATGAATTCGGTGAACCTTTCATTGGCCTTAGTCTAGCCAATGTTATAACGTCTGTGAAACCTATTCTAGACCACAGGAATTTGTGATGTTTTGATCAAAAATATCTTATTCAGTCATAAATGTATAATTGACAACTTGAAAGTATTATAGATATGTTATGTCTGTAATTTATTTCATTGCTTATAGCTCTCATTTCGAATTCACGATGTTATGAGCATATCCACTTTCTGTCAAACCATTCACTTGGTCATAACAAAGGCAATTAGTAAAAGGTGACTATCATCTTGTGAATCATAAAAGTTTATTTAACATTCAGTCCAGCAGTCAAAGCAGGTAGAAAGTTTTCCCATTTTTTTGTAAAGAATGTTTCTACATCTAAGCTTATGTACTCGGGGTGACGATATAGAGCTGATGATCTGGCTGAGAGAAGTTTTATTATTCCTATTTCAGCTATTCCAGTAAAGTATT
Organism: Achatina immaculata; assembly: GCA_009760885.1. Taxonomy (NCBI): domain Eukaryota; kingdom Metazoa; phylum Mollusca; class Gastropoda; order Stylommatophora; family Achatinidae; genus Lissachatina; species Lissachatina immaculata. The sequence continues at coordinate 27,971,877 of CM019712.1, forward strand.
TACATTCCTGCTGCTCTCTGTCCGTGGAAATCTTCTCCTATTTCCTTTCCTGCAATGTGACAGTATTCATGGGTCCACTGCAGCACTATCCTGTTTGTCTTAGAGAGCTGGTTTAGTTTCTCTGTGACATCCCTTGTTAGGTAGTCCTCAGCTCCAGCTTCTATACCTTGAGGGCCGTCTGGCCGAGCATAGTAGGGCTAATTTTTGTATATTTTGGTCGCTTTTGCTGTAGGGTCTTTGCAGCCTCCAAGATGGCCATTAGTTCTGATCTGAAGCTTGTGCAGAGTTCTCCTGTAGCAACTGATGACAGAGTTAATCTGAAAGTAATTAAACAAGTACTTATCACATATATAAAGTCTCACTTCAACACATCTAGATCTAGACATGAACTCGCATACCTCAAAGGTGGCCTGTAGGTACCAAGTTATAGCCCGGCTTCTTCATCGCCTGCTGATACCTCTTATAACGAAGTCGAATTTTTCTGCACCCAGCACAACAGAACTAGTAAGAGTTGTACTTTGCTGCTTTACTGTTGTATTATAATTATGACACTTTTCTAGTGCACTTTTGTACAAGATATATCAGATTTAGCTTAAAACGGAAAATTCATTCGTATGATAGATGGTCTCTATCAATAAAAAACGGAAAATGTTGTTTACGAAAGCTTCTCAATTTGAAATTTTGGAAGCTCTTTCCAACTGCTAGTATTTTAACTTTGAAGCCAAATGTTTTAAAATCCAATGCATTTTTTAATTAAGAAAAATGAAGTTAAAAACAAAAACAACGGTCGTCAACATGGGGAGAAAGATCAAACGAAAAAAAAAATGTCTGAACTGGCTGAACAAGCGGGATAAAAGAAAAAAAGACAAGGCAACAGATTTGGCTGAGAGAACCAAAGAACCACAGAGGAGAGAATTACGATCTCTATCAGCTACCTTCATCACACCAAGTCAATGAATGGGGCTATAAACTCCAAAAGCATTCCTCACAAAACAAACCCATGATAGTCCCTGTCTGAATTTATATTTGCGGTATCATCGGCGTTTACGGATTAATATCGATATGTCTGAGGATTTCCAGTACAGAAATGACATCGTTTATTTTGTACATATGTAACATTATTCTACATAAGCCGTCTTAGCACCTCAGAGATTAGTTTCTGAAATGTGTGAAGTCATATAGAAAGTAGAAAGAACACATGAAGAATTTGCCCTGTCTCGCCACAGAGACATCTGTAAGTATAATGTTAGTTATCATATTTTACTTGTTCATATGGGCAAGCAGAAGTAAGCAAGGAACAATTGTAGGAAAAGGGAACTTGACTAACCGTACCGTGAGAATGTGTCCTACTTTTTGTGCTTGTTCTGTCGACACACTGAAAACTGAAGTGGTCATCTCACGCTTGGCCGTCTTTTCTTATACAAAAAGTAGCCGGGTACTTCTTTCTACAGTTTCAAGACTTGGATAGATTCCAACCTGATAATATTGTTATTGTTTCTTTGTAAGTGGAAATTATAGTTCTAATTAGATGTCGCCGTGATGATGTTGATATAAAGATAGAAAGTGTTGAATAGGAAATAGAACATATGGAAGTGTGGGAATTTTTTAATTGGAAAGTATAGGAATGGAGGAATATTTTACTGTCCTTTGCTGAATGACAGGTGGAAAATATTACTGTGACGTGCTGAATGACTGTGGTAATATATAGCTGTGACTTGCTGATTGACTGGGGCAGGTTGAAGACACTAGTATCTTGACAAGTTCCATCAACATAAGATCAGTTTGGTAGGACACATCAACCTTGTACTAGAACCACCACAAAGAGGTTGTTGAAAGTTAAAGTTTGCTCTGGTTTGTCAGACGTAGAGCTTGCCGTCAGTCCAACAAAGCCATCTTGTTGTTATACCAGATATAGACTATATCACATACTGCACTGTTTAAACGTATAAGGATAAACTGTTGTTTCGTAACATGTGCACACAACCATCATGCTTGCAGATCTCGTAGCCACAAATATATCGTAAAAGGTTCAGATCAACATGCTAAACTAAAGTATAATTAGTCAAGTCCAGCTCCTGCCTTCCCGTGGCAGAACTGTTTTTAACTGACAGGAGAAGGGGCGAGGGCGAATATCTGGCGCCTGAAAACCAGTTACTTAGGGTAGATGAGTGTCACGTTTGGTAGCTCATCTGCCGCTGTTGGCGAGATCTTCAGCTGCCGTGCGTGGAGCGGTGCTCTTCCCGGCCAATGAAGAAATTTGCAGATGAGGTTGCCGCGCAGCATCACTGCGGAAAAGGTGGTTGAAAGAATAAAGCGAAGCAAACAGTCAAATCACGGCACCTCTGGTCTGGAGGTCAGCCACGTCCTGAGTGCAGTCATATCGGGTGAAATGCATGAACCAGCTTGTCCCAGAGGTTAAGTCACTGCTGGCTTAACTTTTCAAATGCCTCGCGTGGAGTGAAGCTCCTCCCGGTTAAGGAAGTAAATGCGGAAATAAAGGTTGCTGTGCGGCGCCGATGGGAAAAGGTGGTGGAAAGTGAAGTTTAACCTGGTATGTCCAGTAGTATCGCTACGAAAACTATACCACGGCACCTCTGCTCTAGAGGCCGCCTACGTCCGAAATACACCTACACTGGTGAAATATGCCTAAACCGGCACACACCAGGGGTCGAACTCGATGGCTAGACATGTCATGCCACCTCCGCTCTAGAGGTCGGTAACGCCTGATAACCACCCATACTGGTGAATTTTGCCTAAACCGGCTCATACCAGGGGTGAATCTTGAAGGCTATGAATGTCACAGTACCTCTGCTCTAGAGGTCCGTCCCGTCCCAAACACGCCCATACTGGGATAATGCCTAAACCGGCTCAACCCAGGGGTAGAAGTCACTAGTGGCGAGGATTCATCCTCCTGGACAAAAGCTCCATCCTGGGCACAACTAGGAAGGGTAGCGGCCACGACTGCAAAATGCTGAAGTCGGAGACACTGGACCAGGGAAGTCTAGATAGGCAACCACCTCTCACCCGGCGGGGATGTCTGCGTATCCTAATCACGCTGAGGTTTTCCGGTGAGAAAGTCCAACCCTGGACTGGATGGGCGACCGCCTCTCACCCGGCGGTGATACACGGGTATCTCAAAACACGTCGAGGTTTTCCGGTGAGAAAGTCCAACTCTGACCTGGGTGGGCTAACGCCTCTCACCCAGCGGGGATGCACTGATATTCCAAACACGTCGAGGTCTTCCGGTGAGAAAGTCCAACCCTAGACCAAACTGGTGCAATGAAAACCACGGTGTCACGCAATCCCGCTTCTGAGACCCACCAAGAATACAGGCTAAAGCACTGTGATACTCTGAACCCCTTGTGGTCCTTTCGTGGAACTCTTGTGGTCTATTTTGGACCACACAGGGGACCACGGGACCTAACGAGGACCACATGCGTGAATTCAGTAGGTTCACAGTGCGGTTTTTGGTGGTAGAAGTGAACGAAGAAGAAGAAGAAGAAGAACATGCTAAATTAAAGTATAATTACTTCACCTTATGTGTTTATCTTTGTCATGTATCATCATCATTAATATCAACATCATCATCGTTATCATCATATTTCATTTCGCATGTTAAGATAGTGGCGGTCCATGTAATTCGCCAATTCCATATCAAGATACACTCGGACATCTTACTAACTCTGGATAGAAGATGTTTCTCATTTTTTACTCACATTTTATCTATGCAGTCAAAAACTTTGTTCTTACCACAGAAATTTAGATTGTGTTCCTACCATAAGACATTTTACCAAGAGTTATTTAACTCTATAATTGCAACATGACAGTTAGTTGTATTTTTATAAAGCGATATTTAAATATACTTGTACTGCAATACGCAAACAGTTATTGATTACACGTGCTTAAAAATAGGTGGTCCAGTGCCAGATCTACATCTCTGCGTGGTACAGAGTGCAGTATGTATGACAATAAATGTTAATTAGTATACTTAGTTTATACCTGCATGAGCGACATTTTTTTTTTAAAAACCAGCGTACTTTACTGTCAATCCCAGGGAATCAGTAGAAAAAAGTGGAATTTTTATTTCGTTACCCGCATTTTGCTACTGAAGTGAAGTCCACTCGTAACAAGAATTAAAGAGATCACTGATTCTTAGACTTAAAAAAGGGCTTCATTTTTGTATTAATGAGTTGAGCTAAATAAACGAAAGTAGTTTTGAGCTGTCCACAACATATGTTACATTATTGATTCATACACTATAAAAAATGCAATTCAAGTCAAAGATTTGATATTTTACAGAATATACAGAAACTGTCGAGAGATAAAAAGTTTGGTGAATGCGGGGATTGTTTCATCATGGTGGTCTGCAGTAACATTTGCTAGAAGGGAGTGTCTGTTGTAGATAACATCAGCTGCGCGTTAGATTGTAAAATAAAGAAAATATGAAGTAAAAGTGTTATGTTACACGTTTTAAACATGAAGTGAGAGGGAGAGCGAGAGAAAGAAGAAGAACAATAATAATAAGAAGAAAATGAAGAGCAAGTAGAAGGAGAGAAATCAGAGTGAGAGAAAGAATGAGGGAAAGAAAGAGAGAGAGTGAGAGTGAGAGAATGATTTCAGAAAAATGAAAAGAAATAGAGAAAATAGAAAGTAAGAGAACAATGAAAAGTAAAAGTTGTAGAGAAAGAAAAAGAAAGAAACATAAAAGAACAAACAAAATGAAAAAAACGAAAGAAAGAACGACTGCATTAACAAGAAATAGGAAGACAAAAATAAGCAACAAAACAAAGAAATTAATAAAACAAATAGATAGAAAAAAATAAAGAAATCAAAAAAAAAAAAAAAACAGAACAAAAGAATAAAAGAAACAGTTGAAAAATGAATAAATTGGTGAACATTTATAAAACAGAAAAGAGGCTAATGAAAAACAATAAGAGTACATGAACGAAAGTAGACAAGAAAATAAAATGTCTTGAAAACATAAAAACTTGTATAACTTGTTTAAGCAAAGCTGTTTTGCTAAACAACTTTAACAACTTAAGATATGCAGACGACACAGTTCTCATTGCTAAAAGTGAAGGAGAGCTACAAGCTCTTTTGGACATCGTGGTTCGTGAAAGTAAAAGTAAAGGTCTCAGCCTGAACAAAAATAAGACTGAAGTGATGGTCATTTCAAAGAAAAGAATACCACCAAAATGTAGCTTTACCATCGATGGCACAGAACTGAAACAAGTTGATAGATTCTAGTACTTAGGAACGATTATAACAGCTGATGGGAAATGTCACAACGAAATAAAAAGCAGACGTCTCAGGCCAAGTCAGTATTCCAGAAAATGAGACACATCTTGTGCAACAGATCCATATCAATGGAGACAAGATTCCGAGTACTTAAATGTTACATGGAGCCAATTTTGTTTTATGGATGTGAAGCATGGTCCATGAATAAGAGAGTACAGCAAGAAATGGAGGCCATGGAAATGTAGTTCATAAGAAGGATGTTGAAGGTACCATGGACACCCAAGAAACTACGAAGAAGTCTTAAGAGAGGCCGGAGTTAAAAGGCAAATTACAGCAAAGATCAAAGGCAGACAAGCGAGATTTGTAGGATATTTTCTGAGAATAGGAAAATTGGAACACATTGTGGCAAGTCCAAAAATTGAGGGAAGAAGAGACAGAGGAAGAGAGAGAGAGAAATTACTGTCAGTGTGGCTAGGAAGAAAGTCACCGACGGATCTCAAAACCAAGTCTAAAGTCAAGGAATTGTGACACGCTGCATGGCACTTGATTAATTGAGTGATTGTTTTATTCATTCATTCATTTGCATGTCCCTTGCGGAACTTTGCCTCCCAAACAGCACTCATGTAGGCCTCTCGGTTGTGAGCAAGATGTCCTGCTGCTGCTGCGTCCATTTGCAGATCGTCAACGATTTCTTGCAGCCATCTTCATTTTGGTCTTCCTCTTTTTCTTTTTCCCATTATGTATCCTTCCAATATGGTCTCCTCTAAATTATCATGACGTTTAATGTGGCCAAAATATTTAAGTTTTCTCTCTTTAATCCTCTTTACTAGCCAGCCTTCTTCAATATTAAGCTCTTGTAGTATAGATATATTTGTTCTTTTTTGTGTCCACGATATTTGGAGAACTCTTTTGTATCATTTATATTCAAAGGTATCTATGTGTTTCTCAGCTGTTTTGTTAAGTGTCCAGGTCTCACAGGCATATGTTGCGATAGGAAAGATGCATGCCCTTAAAAATCTTATTTTTGTAGTTATGTCTACTCCTCTCCACAGATTCTTTAGTTGTTTTACTTTCTGAAGACCAATAGATGTCCTCCTTTTAATTTCCCTCATTGTATCTCCATTATTAGTTAGCAGTGGTCCAAGATATTCAAAGCTCTTCACTTCTTCCAATTTTTCCTCATTGATACATATTTCAGCTGCCTTGTTTGTTTTGTCAGTTGTCGTCAATTTAGTTTTCTTTGCATTAAGATAGAGGTTCTTCTCTTCGCTGTTCTGGACTTACATAATTAGTTTTTCAATTCCTTTTTGTGTTGTGGATAGTAACACTGTGTCATCAGCATATCTAATCTCTGGTATTTCATAGCCTCCAATTGTTATTGTTTTATTAGAAGTAATAATTACGCGAAAGAAAGATGTGTGCGAATGAACGTTGGGTCCTGACAGGTCCTATAATCACAAACAAATATGTTATAATTCTTCCCAACACTTTCACAACGTCTGAAGAAAAACCAGTGAGAAAAAAAAAACTACAGAATGTCATTATCATTTCCTTCTTTCTTTGATTCTATAAGCTTAATTGTACTGACTTCAAACATTGGATATGGAAAAACAAAGCGTTAAACGTGATGAATCAAGAACAAAAAAGCATTCATTTGCTCCATCGCGGACATCGATTCATTCCATACAAATTTTCGCCTCTTTCTACTTGTATATTGTCAGTTGTGTTCCAAGAAAATGTAAGTCTTAGAATACAACTTATGAAACGTCAGAAGTATCGGAAGATAAGGCTACCTTGTGAGCGAACATTTGCCCTAGTTGCCTGACTGTTGAAACGGTTACACAGCTCTCTCAGAATCCCAGGTGGACTAGTGTGATGCTGACTACATCATCCAATGTTGTTCCGATAAATAAATGAGAACACAATCACTAACACCATATCCCTTAGGTGCTTATACTTGTAGACTGGCCAAGATCAGGTATCTTTTTCGTGCTGGCATATTAGTACCAGGCTATTGTGTAATTAAAGCTCAGCTAAAGTGTAACTCTTGAAGTAGTTTCCATACTGGTACTGCGTGTCTAGCATGTCTGCAGCTTCTTTATCTAAGCCCATCTAATACACCGCTAATCAACTCCACATCCAAGATGGCGACAGAAAAGTACAGGGTCACTCTTGCAAGAATAGAATAAGTCATTCAAACAGTCAGTCATTCAAACAGTCAGTCATTCAAATAGTCAGTCACTCAGACAGTCAGTCACTCTGACAGTCAGGGAACTAAAGGTTACAAACGAAAATCTAGAATGACTTGTAGATATTCCATTCATCCATTCGCTGTCCTGTGATTGGCAGATCAAGGACCGCCCATTAGATCTTGTAACGCCTGTCAAAGCAACAACAGATTCTTTTCACTCCCTACGGCCCGGAGCTAGTTTTTGCCTGGTAATCCTAGCTATGCTGTATGTTTGTTTTCTCTGCTTCTATATCCTTCTCCTAGCTGTGCTGTATGTTTGTTTTCTCTGCTTCTATAGCCTTTCTCTTAGCTGTGCTGTACGTTTGTTTTCTTCACTTCTATAGCCCTTCTCCTAACTGTGCTGTATGTTTGTTTTCTCTGCTTCTATAGCCCTTCTCCTAGTTGTGCTGTATGTTTGCTTTCTCTGCTTCTATAGCCCTTCTCCTAGTAATCTCTGATGGGAATATCTTTCTCATTGCATGCCACGTTCATCCATATGAATTTGTAGATACGAGTAATACATCCTACATCCTTCCCCTGCTGTTAAAACTCACATAAGACTTGCATGGTAGTTTGCCACGTTTTCCTGTTTTCGGCGAGCTTTTCACCTCATCAAAGGATTTTATGCCCACTAAGTTGCCCTCTTTTAACAATGTCCTCTTTATAGTTTCCTCTGGGCGTGCTCTTTTTCTTCGGCCTGTTGTGCTCCACTTGATATCTTATCTTATCTTATATCCTTCCCGTGCCGTTAGACGTCACATAGGGCTCGCTAAGTAGTTCGCCAATTTTTCCTGTCTTCGGCGAGTCTTTCAACCTCATCAAAGGATTTTATGCCTGTTAACTTAGCCTCTCTTAATAATGTCCTCTTCAGAGTTTCACGCGGCCTGCCTCTTTTTCTTCGGCCTGTTGTGTTCCACTTGATAGCTTGTTTTGGGATTCTCTGATCATTTCTTCTCATCAAGTGACCAACATATGTCCATCTCCTTTTCCTGATCACCCATGAGACTGGTTATTGTTCAGTCATCTGTCTTATCTCTGCATTGTTCTTGAATTCGTTCCACTTGATGCCGAGTATTTTTCTTAGGCAGTTGTTTTCAAAAGAGTCTAATTTCTTTTCTATTTCTTTAGTTGTTTTCCAGCTTTCGCATGCATAAATGAGGGTGGATATTACATTTGAATTGAATAGTCTTAACTTGGTTTTTGTGCTTATAACTTTTGAATTCCATATGTTCTCAAGATTTTTGAAGATTGCTGCTGCTTTTGCAATTCTGATCCTAACTTCCTTTCTAGTGTCGCCATCCTGGTCTATGTAGCTGCCAATGCAAATTGATTAACTTCTTCAATATCTGTCCCTTCTATGTGTATTTTTCCATTTTGATTGATGGGAATTTTCATTATTTTTGTTTTGTCCTTGTTAATTTCAAGTCCTATTTTGCTAGCCAGTGAAGACAGGCTATCTGTTTTTTCTTGCATGGAATTCACATTATTACTGATAAGAGTTATGTCATCAGCAAAATCAAGATCTTCTAGTTGGGTCCCATGTACCCAGTCAATACCTATGTTACCAGTGCAGCATTTTTTTATTATGAAGTCTATTGTAATCCAAAAATTTAAAGGAGACAGTATATATCCTTGTTTCACGCCTGTTTCAATCTTGAACCATTCACTCATCCCTTCTTCTGTCTTGAATGCACAAACATATCCATTGTGTAAGTCCTTAATGATGTTGACAATTTTAGATGGTATTCCATATACACATAAAATTCTCCATAATGAATCTCTGTGTATGCTATCAAATGCCTTTTTAAAATCTATGAAGTTCAGTATTAATGGTTTCTGCTTTTCAATATGTTCTTCAACTATTATTCTGAGAGTAAATATCTGGTCGAGACAGCTTCTCCCTTTTCGAAATCCTGCTTGTTCTTCTCTCATTGCAGTATCCACTATATCTTTGAGTCTATTCAAAATGACCTTGCAAAACAAATTTAACACAATTGATATTAAGGTTACTCCTTTCCAGTTGTTACAGTCACTAAGGTTGCCCTTTTTTGGTATTTTAACAATGATTCCTTTCTTCCAATTAGAAGGGACCTTTTCTTCTTTCCAAATCTTGTTAAACATTATCTGTAGTTGTCTCATGTTGTCACTATTGATAGCTTTCAGCATTTCGGCTGTTATTTCATCTTCACCTGCAGCTTTGTTGTTAGCCATTAAATTCACTGCTGTTTCAATTTCATGCAATTTAATTTCATCTAGGTTGACATTTAGTTGTGGGGCTGGTAAGTCAGTTTCAAGGTTTAACAATTCTTTTGGGTGTGGTCGATTGAGTATTTCTTGGAAGTGTTCAGCCCATCTTTGCTTTTGGTCTTTATTTGATGTTAATAGTGTTCCAGTTTTGCTAAGGATTGGTCTTTCTTTAGATGTAATAGTACCTGTTAGCCTCTTTTGTATGTTATATAAAGTTTTGCTGTCTCCTGTTTTTGCTGCTTTTTCTGCCTCTTTCGCCATATTGTCTATGTATTCTCTTTTATCCCTTCTAGCTGAACTTTTTACTTTCTTGTCTATTTCTTTGTATTTTGCTTTGCCAAATCTATTTCATGAACTGTTTTTGCATTCAACATGTCTAATTTGACTGCTCGTCTTCCATGTATATACTTCCATGTTTTATCTGATATCCATGCTTTTCTATTTGGTTTTTCCAGTCCAGCGCTTACTTTTGCTGCTGTGATTATGGCTGTGCTGTAAGAATTACATAACTCATCTATACATATATCCTCAACTTCACTGGGTGTTTTGGAATGATTGGCAAGTTCCGGATTGAAATTAATATAAGTATTTTCTTCTTATAGGCTGTGGCTGTTTATCTTTCTGTGTACTGATTTCTTGTGTTGACTTTTCAATTTTAGTTTTATTTTCCCTATGCACAGGTTGTGATCACTGTTGACATCTGCACCCCTATAAGCCCTTACATCCATGAGAGATGTTCTGTATTGCTTTCTAATACAAAAATGATCTATCTGGTTTCTAGTTCTATCATCTGGAGATATCCATGTTGTTTTATGTATCTCTTTGTGTGGGAATATTGTGCCTCCAATGACCATGCCCTCTGTTAGACATATTTCAATTAATCTTTCTCCATTCTGATTAACCATGTCAATTCCTTTTTTCCCCATCACTTTTTCAACGTCGGTATTATCCTTCCCTACCTTAGCATTGAAGTCCCCCATAGCAATTGATAGCTTGATTTGATATTCTCTGACAGTTTCTTATCACACGTGACCGAATCATGTCCATCTTTTTTCAATCACCCATAAAATAATGTAAATAATAAGCAATAGAAAATTCAATTTCATTTTAATAAGTGCCAGGACAGACAGCGTTGGGGATCATGCTTCTTCATTTTGTGCTATCCTTGGTGCTCTTGTCACTTCAAATCCTTTTCGTTCTCCACATACCTTGATCGGTCTGAGGAGATACGCGTGTCTTGGCCTCTTTCTCCTTTTTCCAGTCATTGCCACGCTCTCCAAGTTTAGTCTTCCGGTGAAATGATTTTACTTCTACTTGTGAAGTGAAGAAGAAAACAGAAAACAAATATATAATTAGCAAATTAACACATCACTAGTATCAGCTCTTGTACTCCAAAACATCACTAGCAGGATTGTCCGATCTTGGATACCAATATTAAAAAGTTTAACGATATTTAGGCAGTCTAAATAAATAAAAGTACACTATTTCTAACCCTATTCATATTTTAAAATTATAGAATGTTTTCCTCCAAATTTCTGTCTATCAAAAACTTCTCATCAAATGTTAGGTACTTTAGTCGGTGGATCATCCCCACTGCACATCGGACGATTAGTCCATAAGTGATCCATTCAAACTGTATTCTGGCAGAGTACAAGAATTAAATCAGTAGTGAAAGATTTAAATCTACAAATAAACAGATAAAAACTATAACTAGAGCTATGAAAACAGAAATCTATGTAAGATTAGTAGAGAGGTAAGCTTTTATTCTGTCTGTAATAAGCTTAAAGTGCGAAAGAGTTTGGCTTCCATTAATGAAAACCATTATATTTATATATAGCACACTAAACTAATTAACACTGTCTTCTTTTCTATTTATAAATAACACATAAACTGTTTTAGACTTGAACTCTTTGTCTAACAAACATCGATGGTAAGAAGGAAATGAGACTAAGAGGAGAGAAAAGATTGATTACGTCTTGTTTGTTTTTTTTTAACATGTTGTTAGACTGAATGGCCATTTTAACGTCACCTCTAATTTCTAGTTCTAAAGAGAAGAGATACATCTGAAGCAATCAAATGGATCCATTTTCTTATAATAATGAATATCGTGAAAACAAATAACAGATAATAGATAAAAATCAGAAAACAGTTTATGTAATTTCGGAACAGCCAGAACTGAACCGAAACAGATGTTACATCAAGTAAAGGGAGACAAGAAGTGGAGAGAACATGTGGGTAGTGTTATTGTGTAAAATGTAATGGTGGTATTGGTGTTGGGTTGATGAAAGTGTTGGATAATTTACATATATAGGTAATCCAACAATTAGAGATCAAACATGTTGGGTAGCCAACCCAGCGAAACATGAAACACATCAAGTATCAGATAACAGGTCGCCTTTAACTTACGTGGCTGTGAATGCAGGATTTAATTTCGTACCGCTGTGTATATAATCTAGGTATTCTTTTTACTGTCTGTTTTATTCAGCCGTGAGTCCCTGGTAAGTTCTTGTACGTGGTGTCAGTGCCGATCTCATCCAGCACTGTCTTGTGTATCCTCTCACTTCAAGTCTTCTGTAGAAGTTTAGTGTTGTTATGTCCTGTTTTGTCTGCAAGATTCTGCGTGATGTCTGCTTATCAATTTATGATTGTATTTCTCTGAATATAATTTTATCTAAAATTTGTTTATGTCCCCTCAGATTTCTAAAACTTGTGGCTTTGCTTTTTCATGTTTCTTTCTCTCTAGTTCTTAATATTTGTTATTCTATTATGTCTCTTACATGATTTATTCATAGATTCAATTATTGCACCTTTTTGTATCCTCATATGTTCCTGTGTATTTTTTTCTTTTCTCTGTATGTGGTTCCCTCTACATTTTCTCTCTGCCTTTTTCTGTTGTTGTTTTTGCCCGCCATTGTCTATGCTTACGATTGTCTCTGTGATATGTGATTGTCTCTATCTGTTATTTTTCTCTGCTGTGATTCTGTTTATGAGTTCACTCACAGTGATTGTCTTTACCTGCAACTTTCACTGAATGTGATAATCTCTATCTATCGTAACCTCTGTTTGTGATCTTTTCTGCTTGTGTTAGTTTATGCTTGCGGTTGTCTCTGTCTAATATTGTTTCTAAATATGGTTGTTTCTCCCTAAGTGTTTCCTTGCCTGTGATTGTCTCTACCTGTGATCACTTATGATTGCCACTCTCTCTTTATGTAGTTTAGTATGATTCTCACTATGATTGTCTCTGTCACTGGTTTTCTGTTCTTGTAGTTGTCTCCTCTTGCGATTATCTCTGTCTGTGGTTGTGTCTGCCCATGGTTGTCTCTGTCTGTCATTATATCTCCCCGTTAATTGTTTCTGTCTGAGATTTCTTCTCATTGTCTGTGGTTTGCTCTGCCTTTTGTCTCAGTCTGGGATCTTCTGTGCCTGTGATCGTTTATTTCTGTGATCGTTTATGCCTGTGATTGTTTATGCCTGTGGTCGTTTATACCTATGACACTGCGTGTAATATCTTGTGAGTATCTCTGTCTATTACTGCCTTTTTTCCTTTATTTTTGTCTATATTTTAATCTTCTCTGTTCACGACTGTAACTTTGTTTGATTGTCTATGCTTAACTCTGTTTCTATGCTTGACTTTCTCTGCTAGTGACAATATCCATGTTCTGCTTTCTCTTCCTGTGGTTGTCTCTATGTTTTATTTTGTCTATGTGTCTCTATATTTTATTTATCTGTGACTGTCTCTGTGTTTTATTTTATCTATGTGTCTCTATATTTTATGTATCTGTGATTGTCTCTGTGTTTTATTTTTGCTCTACCTATGACTGTTTCTGTCTCTGGCTGTGATTGTCTCTTTCTTTTATTTTCTGCAACTCTCTAATTAACTCTGTCATTAGTTTCCTCGTCTAACTACATTTGCTTCCCTCTTAGATTGTCTCAAGCATCACCTATGGTCCATTTTAGATGTAGACTTTGCTAACTGAGAGCAAGTATATTTGTGACTTCATCTAACCGTAATCGACCGAGTCTGTGGTTTTCTCTAACTGTAGTCATCAAGTCTGTGCGTTGTTGTCTCCAACTCTATCGACTCGGTCTGTGTTTTCTCTAAGCTTAACTGAGTTTGTTTTCGTTTTGTCTCATATTCTTTTCTTAAATTGTAGCAGTGACTGATTATGTCTTGATTGTTCTACGTATAATCAAATTCAGTCGCCATTTTAACATGAAGTTCTGCTTCCAATGAGAGGAGTTGCAGCTGATGCATTCGATGATATAAATTTCACGTACATCTATTTCTTTTGATAATGAATATCGTGACATCAGAGCTACATCTCGTTTTATTTTGTCTGAAGTTTTCACTGTTTAATTTGCTACTTCAGTTTCTGTCCATGATGTGGAGAGATGTTCTTTGTTTACGTATCATGGTATTTTTCCTATTCAAACTTGGACGAGAAATCTGTCTTAGACTAAACGTTGATAAACAAGTAGGACACGTCCTCATAGTATGGTTGGCCAAGTTCTCTTTTTCTACAATTTATTCCTTGCTTATCCCTGCTTGCACTTTTCTGTAAACATTCATTTGCGAATCTTTTGTCTCGTATGAACAGTGCCTTTGTGTAGGATAAGATCTTTCAAAGTTCCGGTTATCTGATCTTTAATAATGTCAGTTTCAACATGTTGTTAAGTCAGGAACATGTACTACCTCATTGCAGCCAACGTTTGTGACGTGTATGTGCCGCTTAGAAGTTATGAACCACATGTAACAGAAACAACACGACATATCAGGATATAATGAAATACGAGAGCTACCAAATAAAATGTTCTGACTAAAACTAATTTGTGGAGAAAAGCACACACTGTGACAACTACACTTAGTTCATAGCATTCGCTATTGACTGCAACTAGAGAACAGATGTAGCCACAGCAAGAGAAAAGTAATAGATAGATGCATCCACAACAAAGAGAAAAGTAATAGATGGATATGCAACCAGAGCAAGAGAAAAGTGATAGATGGATATGCAACCACAGCAAGAGAAAAGTGATAGATGGATATGCAACCGCAGCAAGAGAAAAGTGATAGATGGATATGCAACCAGAGCAAGAGAAAAGTGATAGACAGATGCAACCAAAGCACGAATAAACCAACAGACTGATGCAGAAACAGTTAAATGAAAGCAAAAGACAGATACAACCAAACGTAGAGAACAAATAGAAATGAATGAGGTGGCGACTGAAGAAAAGTAACAGTCATATACAACAACAGAAAGAGAAGTAATAGATAGATGCAGCCACAGCAAGAGAAAAGCAATAGATTAAACTATACATCTTTTACTGAAGAAAGTAAATCACATTTTATAGAAGTACCTTTTTTAAAATATTTCCTAGAACAACCAAATATCATCATCATGTTTCGGTTAGGAATATTCAACGTGCTTCTTATTCTCCCGATTCTGACATCAGCTCAAAGCGGTGAGTAATAGACATACATGTGTGTGTTCTTTCCGAGTGTTCTATGAAATGTTATAGAACTATTATTAAGTTTTGAACTGCGTTACCGTCTCGGTGGTGAAGTGGTCAGTGCACTAGTTTCTGGTGGCGAAGGTCGGGTGTTGTTCGTGTCCAGCCGGAGGGTGTGTACCTGGTTTCTTCTGAAGATGATGAAGGAAAGATGACCACGCGTGATGCTGACCACATCACCCTCTAGAACACCAACGGATTAAGCGAAATAAGAGCACTAATACCCTACACCCTAGATGTTTCCATACCATAGCATTGTTAGCTGTACCTATTACCTTTACCTGTGTTTGTTGTGTATGCTGGAAAATGTTCTTTTTTTATTATTAATCCATCTTCCGTACACGTGACTCTTACATTGATGTTTTTGTTTTATTTATTTATTTATTTTTCTGTTTTCGTTCTAACATGATTTTACTCTACCATAGACGTGAGAATAGACTGGAAGTTACAAGGAGAAAAAAAATGGTGAAATCAGCTTCCACACGCAGAAATAGACGTCGAATCCTACAAACTCTCAGGGCACGACGAAACTATAATCTAGGACATAATACAGACTGGACATAATATATAAACTGAGACATCAACATTTGTAGTGGTTCCCAAACTGTGATGTGAGGACCAGTTGTAGTCCTCGAGACATTATCAGGTGATCCGTGACTTCTTTATCGATTTAATATTTAGTGCTGTCTACTGAATAAAAACGATGAAAGTTTATGGCATTTCGATATTACATGTAAAATGATGGTGTCCAACTTATACGTACTAGGTAAACAGGTCCTTGATTGTCAAAAGCTGGGACTTTGTAACACAAGATGAAAACTCGCTTAACTGACACAGTCCTACGGAACAGCTGCACAGGGGGAGGGGTGAGGGGAGGAAGGAATAAAATATCTTCCAGGCATGACAAATATAGAAGTCACTAAGACAAATGGAATGGCTGGACCTTAGCTCCCTACAGAATAACCTGAACATCGATGTGGAGAAGCAGAGACGAACTGTAGCATTTCTGTGGGAGATTGGCCTTGTTTTCTAAGCAAACAATGATGTAGAAAGATTTTATTCTAATTTAACAAAACCCTGTGTAAATTAATGTCAGCATTACCAATCTAACTCCACCCTACTTTTATTTTATGTGATAGCGTCTCATTTTCTCGTCCAATCAGGCTGCAGTTTCTGGGGGAAAAGTTACGCCCATCTTGACACATTCACACACGCTAATGGATGCGCTCATCTCCAGTGTCAAGATGGAGATGTTGTTACAACTTATGAAGGTAAATATGAATACTACAGGGGATCTGTTCAATAAAGTTTGTCTCGGGAGAATAAATAAAATGATAAATATAGAGAATTCATGCAAGGTTGACGAGTATAATATCTGAGAGGTTTACGCACGTGGTAAATGTGACACAAATAAGTGACCTAGTTTCTAGGACGTAATGAATACATTAACCGTGATTCGTTACCACAAGAAGCGTGACGTCACAAGTTCGTTGACCATAAATTAATCAACCAATCGGCTAACACGAGCAACTCGTGAAGGCAGGATATGACCTTGTCTTGTTCTGGTACTTGGTTTACTGCTATGACGAATGAATCTTCATCCGGGTTCGTAGACTTAGTTAGTAAAGCTCGCTGCTCCCTCTTGTCTAGACAGGTCTAATTTCCCTCTACTTGTGACTTGTACTGTTACTAAACGACTTTTACTTACACAGACCGAATACAAACTGGAGCGTAACTGCGTACAACATAAAGTGCTAGTAACAGTTATAAATGATTGATACGGGAAACAATACTCTATTCAGAGACAAACTTCTAAACTGTACATATATTATGATAAAGGAATTAAAACTCCCAACATGTTCTCAATTTTACAGTGCGAATGATGCAGTTGATGATGTGAAAGACGACTTCTATCACCAAATACAACAAATCATCAACAAAGTCCCTAAACACGACATCCTAATTGCTATGGGGGACTTCAATGCTAAGGTAGGGAAGGATAATACCGACGTTGAAAAAGTGATGGGGAAAGAAGGAATTGACATGGTTAATCAGAATGGAGAAAGATTAATTGAAGTATGTCTAACAGAGGGCATGGTCATTGGAGGCACAGTATTCCCACACAAAGAGATACATAAAACAACATGGATATCTCCAGATGATAGAACTAGAAACCAGATAGACCATTTTTGTATTAGAAAGCAATACAGAACATCTCTCATGGATGTAAGGGCTTATAGGGGTGCAGATGTCAACAGTGATCACAATCTGTGCATAGGGAAAATAAAACTAAAATTGAAAAGTCAACACAAGAAATCAGTACACAGAAAGATAAACAGCCACAGCCTACAAGAAGAAAATACTAACATTAATTTCAATCAGGAACTTGCCAATCATTCCAAAAACACCCAGTGAAGTTGAGGATATATGTATAGATGAGTTATGGAATTCTTACAGCACAGCCATAATCACAGCAGCAAAAGTAAGCGCTGGATTGGAAAAACCAAATAGAAAAGCACGGATATCAGATAAAACATGGAAGTATATACATGAAAGACGAGCAGTCAAATTAGACATGTTGAATGCAAAAACAGTTCATGAAATAGATTTGGCAAAGCAAAATACAAAGAAATAGACAAGAAATAAAAAGCTCAGCTAGAAGGGATAAAAGAGAATACATAGACAATATGGCGAAAGAGGCAGAAAAAGCAGCAAAAACAGGAGACAGCAAAACTTTATATAACATACAAAAGAGGCTAACAGGTACTATTACATCTAAATAAAGACCAATCCTTAGCAAAACTGGAACACTATTAACATCAAATAAAGACCAAACGCAAAGATGGGCTGAACACTTCCAAGAAATATTCAATCGACCACACCCAAAAGAATTGTTAAACATTGAAACTGACTTACCAGCCCCACAACTAAATGTCAACCTAGATGATAATTAAATTGCATGAAATTGAAACAGCAGTGAATTTAATAGCTAACAACAAAGCTGCTGGTGAAGATGAAATAACAGCCGAGATGCTAAAAGCTATCAATAGTGATCAACATGAGACAACTACAGAGAATGTTTAACAAGATTTGAGAAGAAGAAAAGGTCCCTTCTAATTGGAAGAAAGGAATCATTGTTAAAATACCAAAAAAAAGGGCAACCTTAGTGACTGTAACAACTGGAGAGGAGTAACCTTAATATCAGTTGTGTTAAATTTGTTTTGCAAGGTCATTTTGAATAGACTCAAAGATATAGTGGATACTGCAATGAGAGAAGAACAAGCAGGATTTCGAAAAGGGAGAAGCTGTCTCGACCAGATATTTACTCTCAGAATAATAGTTGAAGAACATATTGAAAAGCAGAAACCATTAATACTGAACTTCATAGATTTTAAAAAGGCATTTGATAGCATACACAGAGATTCATTATGGAGAATTTTATGTGTATATGGAATACCATCTAAAATTGTCAACATCATTAAGGACTTATACAATGGATATGTTTGTGCATTCAAGACAGAAGAAGGGATGAGTGAATGGTTCCAGATTGAAACATGTATGAAACAAGGATGTATACTGTCTCCTTTACTTTTTTGGATTACAATAGACTTCATAATGAAAAAATGCTGCACAGGTAACACAGGTATTAACTGGGTACATGGGACCCAACTAGAAGATCTTGATTTTGCTGATGACATAACTCTTATCAGTGGTAATGTGGGTTCCATGCAGGAAAGAACAGATAGCCTGTCTTCACTGGCTAGCAAAATAGGACTTGAAATGAACAAGGACAAAACAAAAATAATGAAAATTCCCATCAATCAAAATGGAAAAATACACATAGAAGGGACAGATATTGAAGAAGTCAATCAATTTGCATACCTTGGCAGCTACATAGACCAAGATGGTGACACTAGAAAAGAAGTTAGGATCAGAATTGCAAAAGCAGCATCAATCTTCAAGAGTCTTGAGAACATATGGAATTCAAAAGTTATAAGCACAAAAACCAAGTTAAGACTATTCAATTCAAATGTAATATCCACCCTCATTTATGCATACGAAAGCTGGAAAACAACTAAAGAAATAGAAAAGAAATTATACTCTTTTGAAAACAAATGCCTAAGGAAAATACTCGGCATCAAGTGGAATGAATTCAAGAACAATGCAGAGGTACGACAGATGACTGAACAACAACCAGTCTCATGGGTGATCAGGAAAAGGAGATGGACATATGTTGGTCACTTGATGAGAAGAAATGATCAGAGAATCCCAAAACAAGCTATCAAGTGGAACACAACAGGCCGAAGAAAAAGGGGCAGACCGCGTGAAACTCTGAAGAGGACATTATTAAGAGAGGCTAAGTTAACAGGCATAAAATCCTTTGTTGAGGTTGAAAGACTCGCCGAAGACAGGAAAAATTGGCGAACTACTTTGCGAGCCCTATGTGACGTCTAACGGCACAGGAAGGATATAAGATATAAGATAGGAATGCAGTAAATTGATGCATTCGATGATAAGAAATGTGAGTGGTTTTAGACGTACTTCAAGAACAACAAGTAAAAATGTCTTCAAGTTATAATAATAAAATAGAATAACCTAATAGATGTTGATGTTCTGAAAACACAAAGTTAGCGACATTTTAGGCAGTGACGAGAAAGGGAAAATAACGGACGTCAATGAAAAAGATTTTTAAGTGATAAAAGAAAGGTCACATCAGAGTGATGTAGTGGGCTGGGATGCCCAGAGAGAGAGAGAGAGTGAGAGAGAGAGAGAGAGAACGATGATGATGATGTTGATGAGATGACAATTTTCTTTCTTTATGAGATGTGCTGGATGAAAGGGCGGTTGGTTGTTTCAGTGATGCCGATGAATGGCTATTGTGGCTGTGGGGCTTTATAGACAGGACAGATAGCAAGACAAGAGCTGACTTTGTAGACAAACCGCATGGCAGGACAAGGACTGACTTTGTAGACAGTACAGAAATCAGGACAAGAACTGACTTTATAGACATGATAGATAGCCAGGCAAGGACTGACTTTATAGACAGGACAAAAAGTAGGACAAGGACTGACTTTGTAAACAGAACAGATAACAATACAAGGACTATCTTTGTAGACGGACAGATAGCAGGAGAATGACTGACTTTGTAGACAGGACAGATAGCAAGACAACAACTGACAACTTGTGACTTCTTCTAGAAGCTGAGAACGTTGACCTAATGTCGCGTTCCTCGTCTAAACCTAACCGAGGGAACTCAGGTGTGTAACCTTTTCGTTCATGTCCGCCTCCTAGCCCCAGGCAGATGCATTCTCCCGTGAGCCCTTTCCACCACAAACTAAAAGAAAAATAATAAAAGAAAACAAAAATATGAAATGAAAAGAATCACTTCCAGAAGCAACAGGATTTATTGTGCACTTACATACTCCCGCCCCCAGTTTAGTCATAAACTCTCGATGAAACACACACAGTATCTCCTCGTAAAGCCACACATTATCTCCTCGTAAAGACATACATTATCTCCTCGTAAAGCCAGACATTATCTCCTCGTAAAGCCACACATTATCTCCTAGTAAAGCCACACATTATATCCTCGTAAAGCCAAACATTATCTCCTCGTAAAGCCACACATTATCCCCTCGTAAAGCCACACATTATCCCCTCGTAAAGCCAGACATTATCTCCTCGTAAAGCCACACATTATCCCCTCGTAAAGCCACACATTATCCCTCGTAAAGCCACACATTATCTCCTAGTAAAGCCACACATTATCTCCTCGTAAAGCCAGGCATTATCTCCTCATTAAACATTATCTTCCCATAGTAGAACATGGTTCTCTTCTCCTCATAAAATCTAACATTATTTCTTCTTGGAATTAACAATTATCTCATTCTCAAACCAGGGTAATCTTCTCCTCATAACTAACCACCCAGGACAGAACTATCTCAAGTGAGGTATATTCTGAAAGATGGAAACATATAAATAATTACATTCAGTTCCACACGATAAATAGTTTATAAGTATACAACTATACAGAAAGCACTGCAGTAAAGCTGTGATATCAAAATGTATAAACTATGAAAAAAGTAGGAACAGCTTTATTATTTAACGAGTACAAAGTCTGTTTTTTCCTAATTTATACATTAAATTCCGTTCCCAAATTCGTACAGCTTCATGCTCTCATAAGATAGGAAGAGCCTACATCTGATAAATTTAGTTTAACTAAACAAGCGTTTGAAAAGATAATCACCTTATCTTGACAACACATGATCCCTAAAAATCTCTAAAAATGAAGAACCTATGAGGGGTGATTGATAAGTTCACGGCATAAATTTCAGATACTCGAAACACACAGTTGATATTAGGTGCATTTGTAAATATGGTTAATGTAAGATTAAACACCAAGTTTCAAGAAATTAACTGCAACCAATTTGTTACAGCCTACTGAAGTGGTAAGGGGTGGCAGAATTTGAGAAAGTGGATAAAATGTCTCATCGAACAGTCATTCGATACCTCCTACACCAAGAGCCTTTCATCGATGGAGATCCATGAGGATATGGTAGAGGCTGTAGGGGAGAGTGCCCCTTCTTACGGCACAGTGAAGAAATGGGCCGCTCAATTCAAACATGAAAGGGAGAGTCTGGAAGATTATCCCCGACCAGAAAGACCAAGAACGGTGACCACCGATGAAACCACCGGCATTGACATGATAATGGAGGATCGACGACTAACTGAGCGATACATTACTACTGAGTTGATCATCTCACAGGAACGTGATAATACCATAATTCACGATGATCTTCAAATGACAAAAGTCTCTCCTCGATAGGTTCCGAAACTTCTTAGAGTTGATCAGAAGCGACATTGTCTCAACATGTCAAGAGAAAATCTTGTCAATTTTTCTGCACATCCTGAAAAGTTTCTTCAGCAATTTGTGACTATGGATGAGACTTTGGTTCATCATTTTCAACCAGAAACCAAAGAACAGTCAAAGCAACTGAAACATCACGGATCCCCACTTCGAAAGAAAGCAAGAGTGGTTCATTCTGCAGGGAAATTGTGGCTTTCATCTTTTGAGACTCAGAAGCTGTGCAGAACGGTCACCGGGGCCTATTACTCTTGTGAAGCAACTTCGGGTCAAATTGAAGGAAAAGCGTCGAGAGAAATTGACGAGAGATGTCATCTTTAGTCTACACAATGCTCCAGGTCACAAGTCGGCGGCGGCAAAGGCTAACATTCATGAATGCGACTTTCAGCTTCTTGAACATCCTCCTTATTCCCCAGATTTGGCTCATTCGGACTATTACCTGTTTACCAGACTAAAATAAAAGGAGCTCAGTGGTCGCAAATTTGCTTCAGATGATGACGTCATTCATGCTGTAGACCACTTTCTACTGGCACAAGATGCTCACTTTTACAAAGAAGGAATCCTTATGCTCCAGGATCGCTGGACTAAGTGCACAAACTTGCAAGGGGACTATGTTGAGAAATAGCCCCAAAAAGTTGTTCACAAAAAATCCATTATACCTTAGGCCACGAACTTATCAGTCACCTCTCGTACTTCGCCCTTTTTGATTAATGAAAGTATATATGTATATATATGTATATATATATGTATATATATGTATATATATATACATATATATATCGGGTTATCTTTCACACTCACTCTCTCTCTTTCTTTCTCTCTCTGAACCTTAAGTGCCCAGGGCACATGGGGCTTTCGCAAGGGCCTGTTATTTGCCTTTTATTCCCTCTGGCCCAGGTGAGCCCTCTATTGCTCAGCTCTCTGTTGTTCTTCTAGTGGGTTATACACTCCCCAGTAAATCACTGGCAAAAGGACAAGCATTTGTAGAAAACCTTGCGGAAGCCCCATGTGCCCTGGGAACTTAAGGCTGAGAGAGAGAGAGGAGAGAGAGAGAGAGAGAGAGAGAGAAATCACTAGATAATATCTAATGTAGAAATACATATGAAACACAGTAATGAAACTGGCAGACGGCATATCTTAACACTGGGAAACTATTTCTACGAAAGATCTTATATTTACACTTATATAGCAAAAAATATCTAGCAACATCATGTCAAAATATTATAAACATACAAGTTGGGTAAAATTGCTACAGACAAAGTTTTCAGTCACGTATTTTAGTGGAGATTGGCTCCCACGCCTAAAGTCTGGGAATAGCGGCTAACCTCAGCTGAGCTCTCTTGACATTGTCTCTTCAGTGGAAGCTCGTTCAAATGAATTTGAATCTTCTTCTCGGGTTGGAGGTCACCTGATTACGCATGCGAGGAACGGGAGGAAGTGGCATGTGGTCTAACCGGGCTTCTCTGTGCTTGTTTTATTTCGTAAATATAATTTAAAACAAATCGCCCTCCCGAATTATCGCAGTAAGAAGCTGAGAAACGAAGTTTTGAGAGACGCTGGCCATGAAGAGAGTTGAAAACTAATGGCAGTGAGATCATCAACATCATCAGTCCTATGTACTCCCAGTGAATAATAAGGCATCAGATGAGGTTCTCCAACCAATTCTGTCTTGGGCACGTCGAGATACCTCAAACCATGTATGCTTCCTTTAGTTCTTCCTCTACTGTGCGTCTCAATGTCCTCAATGGCTTGCTTCTTTTTCTTTTCTCTTGTGGCGTCCAAGTCAAGGAGGTATAAGGATGTCATGCTCTTTTAATTCGTAGTATGTGTTTCAGCAGTTTCCATCTTCGTCGTCTGACTTCTTCTGTTATATTCTCAATGCCCTTTCGTGTGGTTATTTCCTCTTTTCATGGCAGCGAGATAAAGAAATGCATTAATGAATCTGCGATATTTCATCCCTCTAAAGAACTGAAACATAAATAACACTTCTCTCTTCCTCAGTATTATTATTATTAGTATTTGTACATTAGTAATCCACAGTTGCAGTGTTGCAGTCAGGCACACACCTTTCGTTAGGTACTTGATCGGCCAGGAAGCAGATATGAGTATGTACTGAATGTAGTGACGTTATCTCCTGAGATTTATCTATCTATCAATCAATCTGTATTAATATAATAATCTTTTCTCTTTTATTCTCTTTGCAGCGTGTGGCAAAGAGTTCGATAGAAAATGTCATGCAGTCAACGAAACATTCCTGTTTCAACGTCAGACTTACATGTGTACAAAGAATTCTACCGGAGACTACGAGATTGATCTAGCTCCACCAACGAATTTCAACTGCACCGCAGAGGGGAGAGTGTTTCAAGATCTAGAAACCTTCAAGCTGTCTGACGGATGTAATGATTACCAGTGTCAAGATGGAGAAGTTGCTGCCATAAACCCTGAAGGTAAATAACAATATTTACGAATTATCAATGTATATTCTGACGTTATAGAGCTGGATCGGGAGTGAACGAACGAAATGTATTTTAACCCTTAGACTAACAAGCAACACTCATGAAACAAATAACAACAAAAGAGCTATGGCCAGACATAAGAACCTCTTAAATGCTGCAATGCCGCCAAATATTAAAACCATAATAACAATAACCTCCTAATATGCTGTCAAGTACTTCTCTCCCTTTGTGGTTGATTTTCTCATGACTTCAGATGATAACACATTGTAACAAATATTCTCTGTAAGAATAAACTGTGCAATATATTGTTGCAAAGAAAAGATTTCAAATTATTAAATAATTCTTATAACAAATTAATGAACCAGTTTTGCCATGCGAGTCACAGTAACAAGTAAACAAACATAGAAGGTAGTTTATCTTTTAAAGATCTTCATTTCTTCAGCAACGTGGAATTTCGAGAGGAACATATGATTCACATCACTGAGCAAACATTTTAAATACATTTTAAAAATGTGTTATTAAAAAAACAAACACAAAATAAAATAATCCATTATCCATTATCCAAGTGGACGCAAAGATGAACAACTGTTTGAGTATATTGTTTGCATAAGAAAACTTAATACTCTTCACATTACTTCATCGCTGATGAAGGATGCCTGCACTTCATCCAAAATTAGCACATATTTTTCAGGAAAAAGAAATATGGTCACTTCTCTTGTTAGCATAATTACAGGTGTATTACTCTTGCAGCTGAAGTAAAATCAATCAGAAAACTCACCTGAACTACCCAGGTATGATCTTTGCCAAATGAAGACTCTCCGTGTTATAAAGTTACAATTTTTGCACATAGACGTGGTTCATTTTCTTTTGTTTAAAAATCTTCACTTTTCTACCATTATGTCAAACAGAAATGAACATATAGCAAAAAACAACATATATAATTTTAAAATTAAGACAAAAAATTTCTTCCTGTGATTGAAAGTGATCTGCCGAAATGTATGTGGATTTTTAATTCCGTAATTCTTAGAAGAGTTGATGTGACTCTCAATTTATCGACTTGATGTGACTGTCACTTTATCAAGTTGATGTGACTCATTTTTAGCGACAGCTTTACATTTTCTTGAGACGTATATCTGCAAAATATTACACAATAATAAATAGATCATACTTTTTGAATATTATTACGCTACAAAAATCATTTAAATTCGTGGCTTAAGTTTATTCTAGATTAAGTGGATTAGACTAACCGACGTTTTGTCACGATATCAGTCTCTGTGTACGTGGCATGTTTCTGGGATGTCCCAGATGTTTACACAAACTGTTTGTGTGGTCCCCCAATCATTACAACACTAGGAGCTTTTTCATCAACAATATGTAAATTTTCTGTCTTATCTTACAGATTGGAAATAATAGATAACGAAGAAGATAGTTTGACAAATTCAGACTAATTAGAACAGGCATTATAAGTGTAATTAAGATGTAAAACTACATACGTTATAAACTGTCATCACTTGTAAGCTTCACACTAAAGTTGAACACATTTCTCCAGCGGTTTTCAAACTGATTGGACCGATCTTCTGATTGCAAGTTACAGATATAAAACACTTATTATTTTAAATAGAAAACTACAAATAAAGACAAATGTCGTCCACTCTCACTGTTGATTGAATCTATATATATATATACTACCACACTTACTAATAACAACATGACTTCCAGTAACAGCTTTCACCAGTTCTTGAAGTAACACATTCGTACAAGGGAGCATTTGTGAAATAATGTAACTGTAAACTGTCTCCTAACTTCAGCCTGTGGGAAACAACTAGATGGACAATGTCATTTAGTGGATTATTGGACTTTGGTGGACGGGAAAGTCTATAAATGTGAGAAGAACGTTGTGGATGGGAAAGCCACGTATGCCTACACGGAAATAAGTAAGTTATTTTCTGCTTTGAAATGGGGGTTTTTCTTCCTTTATTCTGGTGATAGATATGCTATCCCTTTGTTCGTCCTGCACATTTGTTTGTTCCTTGTGTTTTTTTGTATTTGAACCTCTGTTGGCTTCTATCTGTCTAACCTGTTTGTCTACATGTGTCTCAAATTATTTCACTGTTACTGTCAACGTCTCCCAAAAAAAAAAACGTCGATATCTAATCCAGTAATTGTTCTATTTTCAGAACCACAGCCGGACCTAAGTACAAGTAAGTATATTTTGTTTCGTCACCTCACTTAAGACAAATGGGACTGAGATGATAACTCTAGGCAACGTGGTTTTATGAAGGTGTTCACATCTTTGTGACGTGGTCAGGTCTAAGCAGTACTTGAACTTGAAGAACGGCCATACTCTGCTTGGGACCTAGAGATGGGCCTACTTGCACTCGGTACACGTCCGTACTTGCTCAACCTTTAGCCTCAGTGTCGCTCGTAGTGTGTGCTGGGCGTTAGTTTGGTTACGTCCTCAACCTTTAACCTCAAAGTGGCTCGTAGTGTGTGCTGGGCGTTAGTTTGGTTACGTCCTCAACCTTTAACCTCAAAGTGGCTCGTAGTGTGTGCTGGGCGTTAGTTTGGTTACGTCCTCAACCTTTAACCTCAAAGTGGCTCGTAGTGTGTGCTGGGCGTTAGTTTGGTTACGTCCTCAACCTTTAACCTCAAAGTGGCTCGTAGTGTGTGCTGGGCGTTAGTTTGGTTGACCACCCCTCGGTGTTTTCCGGAAAAGTTCTGGATGTCTGCCGTTGCCCTTCGTGATCCCGCTTTCACATGGTCTTTCATGACAGATGCTGCACTCAAGATGTTGTACTCTCTTCCCTGGTAAGTTTCACAAGGTGGCTGTTATAATGTCCGCTTTGTCCATTGGCAAGTTGCTCAGAGGTGTTGATTTTATTTGCCAGTTGATCTGGCATTTCATTGCCTTTGATACTGGCATATTCTAGGCAATAAATCTACGTCGGGGAGGAGATCTATGATCTATGAGAGGCCTACAAGAATGCTGTTAGGGATGCAAAGCTCCACAAGAGACATGCAAATGAATGAATGAATGAATGAGGTAGGCACAAAGAAACATCATCTTTGCTTCGATCGCATCTTCAATGTCTCCATGATTCTACCGTGACTGGCAGTCTCTATTCAATGACTATCTTCTGGAGCTATTAACAGTTCATCTTTTCTCACAACATGTTTGTCTCCTAACTCCTTCATTCTTGAACAAAATACTGATTCGCACTTGTCAGTGAAGTCTTCTGTTTGACCAGATTCTTTTGTAAAATGTATGACTTCAGTACACCCCTTACTGTACAGCTGATGAGCCAGCTAATTAATCTGGTCGTTCATCACAGTTTTATTGTCTTAATATTCAATGTAGACTTGCAAAGTAACTGAAATAGTTGTTGTCAGCGATGTTTTTATCAGTCTGAATCTAGATGATGTGTGAGAATGTGAGACATAACATACTTGTTTCTTGCTGAACACGTGGTAAATATAGAGCTTCAAGTGATCGTGAATAAGATAAAAAAGGTATTATAATTTACATTAATTATAACTGACAGGTGTAATAAAAGGTAAGAATCATAACTGACAAAAATTATAAATCTTGGAGATAATGAATTGACTGGTATAACTGAGGTGAAATTTCAATGGCATGAATTTAACTGATATTAATTATAACTGATATGAAAAATGTAAATAACACGAACAAAAATTAACAGAAATTATAACTGGTAGGAAATATAAGTAACAGGAATTACAGATGATAGACATTGTAACTGGCAGGACTTTTATCTTCTTCTTCCACGATGAATTAATAATGATCGAAGTCTTTAGATGGTCTCAGTGTCCTTTGTCTAATCCGGTTTTCATCTGTCTTTTATTAACGGGTTAACGAAGGTACAGGTAAGAGAGTAGATGACAAGTTATTGTTTGTCTTTAACAGCCTGCAGACTTAGCAGTAAGACCTACACGAACTTGGAAATCTTCAGAAACAGAATAGACCAATGCGACTCCAGACAGTGCCAGAATGGCGACATGCCCTATCTAAACAGAGGTAAGCTATGGATCTAACTCCTATCTTCGATCATTGAGTGCATTTTATTTCAGTTTTAAGCGCTGGTAAAGTTAGTAAGGAGAGGAGCCGTTCAATAAAATAATCTTTGGCAGAACCCGCAACTAACATGTCCCTGCTTCTAAACGGTCTTCCAAGACCACAAGTGGCACTATTACTATGTTTTGATGTTTTTAAATTGAAATCTGTATGTGTGTCGAAGTGTAAACCTTATTTTTATGTAACATAAAAGTGTATATATTTTTAACATTTATGCCCTATTATTGTGACTTCCAGTTTGCCGCTTTTCACAAGACAATAAAAAATGTTATCCAGTGGGTCAGCGTTGGGTCTACAACGAACGCGTTTTTGAATGTACAGACGTATCTGGAGATTCCAAAGCCGCCCGAGCTCCGTCGAAATTTAGGAACTGTACTGTAGGCTCCACCACCTACCAACACCTGGAGACCATCACAACCGGAAACGGATGTGAGACATCTCAGTGCCAGAGCGGAGAAATTAAGGTTATCAAGTCAGGTAAGTTCTAGGTCAGTTAGTGCCAGACACTATTCAGACTTAGACAGTTTCTTCTTATATATTTACATTTTCCCGACACTTTATCACTTACTTTAACAGAACTAAGTCTTATTCACTGACATCTAACTTTATTTGTTTAGTTCTTCAATTCCTTTTTTGGGATATGCTGATGCACTGACCAGGAAGAGCAGAGCTCTGCAACAAGACAAACCTAATGAATACGACCGAGTTAAAAGTCAATTCAGAGTAAAAAAAAAAGGATAAAGGAGGTGAGAATCTGAGCTTTCAGAAAGTTGATGATGTCCATGAGTTTTATAGACATAATCAGAACAGAGTCCTCAGACTCTGTGCAGGTCACAACAGACAAAGCTGAAGATTGTCAAACAAAGTGAGATCATCATCATCGTAATCATCATCATCATCATCATCATCATCATCATCATCATCATCATTTCCTACCATCTCCCCATGGAATGTTGGCTGCAGTGAATCTGCACTCTGCTCTGTTTATTGTCTTCTTAGAGCTTTATGTTTCTACAGTCGTTTATATACTCCAGCACAGCTTTCTTCTCTGTCAGTACGAACAGTGCTTCTATCCCACACATCCCCACAAATCCGCAACTTTATCTCCTCTCTTTCACTCCTGGATTAACTTTCATACTCTGAGAGAAGACATTTTTGATGAGAAATAACTTGGGGGATGATTTTCACTGGGAGAGACTGTTCTTGCAGAGCAACAGCAAAAATGTGTAGAGAGAATGAGTCGGTGGAGAGAGCAAGTGTAACTTTAGGAATCTGAAGTATGTGACTCATAGTCCCTACACGCGTAGTAAAGAATAAAGCAGACTCTTTGTCTCGTGGTAAAGAATAAAGCAGATTCTTTGTCTCGTGGTAAAGTATAAAGCAGATTCTTTGTCTCGTGGTAAAGAATAAAGCAGACTCTTTGTCTCGTGGTAAAGAATAAAGCAGACTCTTTGTCTCGTGGTAAAGAATAAAGCAGATTCTTTGTCTCGTGGTAAAGAATAAAGCAGATTCTTTGTCTCGTGGTAAAGAATAAAGCAGATTCTTTGTCTC
This sequence comes from Achatina immaculata, assembly GCA_009760885.1. Taxonomy (NCBI): domain Eukaryota; kingdom Metazoa; phylum Mollusca; class Gastropoda; order Stylommatophora; family Achatinidae; genus Lissachatina; species Lissachatina immaculata. Next base: position 28,002,065 of record CM019712.1, read on the forward strand.
GTGGTAAAGAATAAAGCAGACTCTTTGTCTCATGCGCTCTCCCTTAGAAATACAACAAACATGTGAATAATAAAGGATCGTTGCCAGGGGCAACAAGGTTTGTTGTCTGTAGGTCAGACATGTCCCTGGTTTAGCCAGAAACTCTAAGGTAAAAAATAGCAATTATTGTCTAGCACAAAGAGTCCACAACTATAATAGCCTGTAAATCTGGATCACGTCTATCAATTTCCAATATACATCTACTTTTTTTACTTTTTAAAAATTAGATAGCTCTAGACGACTCTTAGCGGATCATAATACTTAGTACAGATGAGTGGCAGTTAGCTTCTGCAGGGTATGTCCTGAATGTTGGAAACTAAGAAACTACATTATATATTTATTTAAATGAATCTTACATTTTAAGTCAGAACACCGGTGTTCTCTTAAGCTAGTTAAAGTTTACATTTGATAAACTTAGTTACAAGAAACACGTCCCTACAGCACAACAGAAAATACCCTAATCTCACACCCACGAGGTCTCTACCTCCACGTGATAGAACCTATGTCACCTTACTTGATAAATGAAATTATTACTTTATTGAATTCATAGCCTCTTCTAAATCACTGGAGAATTATCTGCGGTAAAATTAAATATGAAAAAACGTACTAATACTTCATAAAAGGCCAGAAAGACGAGGACAGATGGCATTTCGCCTTGGCGCTGTAGTGGTTATTTCTGGTACCTCTGATCAGAAGGTCCCAGGTTCGATTTCACAGTCTAACTGAATTTTCTCAGATCGACCGGCACTGGGTTAACCAAGGCTCCCAAATGTGTACAGCTGGGCTTCCATAGGAAAATCAAAGTCAACGAGGACAAGTTCTGTAATTCTTACCTCAGATGATGTAGTGGCCTAGAAATGTGAAGGCAATAACTCTTCACGCGCCTACACTATGGAAATGTCAGGAGTTATAAACTTATTTAACAAAAGACATACATTTTTATTCTTTTAGCGGAGATGGGTTTGTGATATGTTATGTTAGGTTTAGACCTGGAACTGACCGCTGGTCAGAGAACAGCTCATATGATGTTCTTGGTATAGGTTAGTTAGTAGTTATTTTATTTCTCCGACATACGGCAGAGAACTGTCTCATAAAGAAAACTAGAAGGATGGTACTCCATATTGTCACTTTTCATTTTATTTAGAATGCCTAAATATGACTGTGAGAATTGATTCGCTTGAGTCTTCAAGATCTACCAGCACTTACAACGTTTGTTTTAGTGAAGGTTATAGTGATAAGAAGACAGGGCCAAATGGAAAGTTTAGACGAATCTCACATGAACAGACAGAATATTAGAGAATGTTAAGACCATGAAGTCTCATTTACTCTAGTAAAAATGTATTCTGCATTCAATATCTCACACATGAATTGCTTATATTTACACAAAGCTTTGCCGTGTAACCTAACATCTTACGAGTGTGTGTCAGAACTGTGACAGTAATTCGATTCTTTAAAAAAAATGTATTTCTCTGTAAGGCTGCAAGGATAAATCCGGACAATGTGTCAGTCCAAATCAGGCGTGGAAAGAAGGCACGGAAACTTTCAAGTGTGTCTATAAAGAACCTGGGGGTTACACTGTTGTTCCAGCATTTGTGGGTGAGTGGATTTTATTTCTATTTTCTACTCCTTGTTCTATCTCCATATAAAAGCGCTTAAAAAGGCACAAATATTACATGGAATTGGGAGCAGGTTAGGAAGGTTTTGTGTAACTGAGTGGAGCTGATACAACAAGGAGGAGTGCGATTATTTTCTTTAGCAGGCCCGGCTGCCAATCAGACATTCAGTCATTTGCATATCCATTCATGGAACTTTGGATCTCTAACATCTCTCCTGTAGGCCTCTCTGTTGTGACAAGATCCCCTGCTGCTGATGCATCCGTCGACAAAAAGGATCTCTGGTCCTTTAGTCAGGCTGAGCCTGTTACTGAGTGTACCAACAATGAGGTGGGACAGGGAGCTGTGGGTTGCTGACGGGTAGATGGAACAACGTCTTCACCCGCACGTTGAGTAGTATAATAGTTGTAGTACCCACAGTTTGAGTAGTGTAATAGTTGTAGCACCCACAGTTTGAGTAGTATTGTAGTACCCACAGTTTGAGTAGTATTGTAGTACCCACAGTTTGAGTAGTATAATAGTTGTAGTACCCACACTTTGAGTAGTACAATGGTTGTAGTACCCACAGTTTGAGTAGTATAATAGCTGTAGTACCCACAGTTTGAGTAGTATAATAGTTGTAGTACCCACACTTTGAGTAGTACAATAGTTGTAGTAACCACAGTTTGAGTAGGATAATAGTTGTAGTACCCACAGTTTGAGTAGTATAATAGTTGTAGTACCCACAGTTTGAGTAGTATAATAGTTGTAGTACCCACAGTTTGAGTAGTACAATAGTTGTAGTACCCACAGTTTGAGTAGTACAATAGTTGTAGTACCCACAGTTTGAGTAGTACAATAGTTGTAGTACCCACACTTTGAGTAGTACAATAGTTGTAGTACCCACAGTTTGAATAGTACAATAGTTGCAGTACCCACAGTTTGATTAGTACAATAGTTGTAGTACCCACATTTTGTGTAGTATAATAGTTGTAGTACCCATAGTTTGAATAGTATAATAGTTGTAGTACGCACATTTTGAGTAGTATAATAGTTGTAGTAAACAAGTACACGGTAAACATAACCATTTGTGATCATGGAGTGAAAGATGAATATATGTAGGACATCATATTTTGTTATGACAAAATGAAAGGACGAGGTAGATCTATGCTGTTTCTTTTCTAGTTTTCTTCTAAACGATATAACATGCTACTGTACTTGTGGGAAGGAACCGACTCTCTATTAAATGTACTATCCTACTAGTGAGAATCGTTTCTTATCTTTAAGCTTTCTTTTATCTTTTATCTGAACCAAGGGCTTTCGTGGCTCATCATATTATATTCTTAATGTAACTCTTTTGCTTGAGCTGAAACAAAGTTCTGATCTTCTCACAACAACACAGTTCTAATCTTCACTCAACAGCCTAGTTCTAAACTTCTCACAACAACACAGTACTAATCTTCACTCAACAACCTAGTTCTAAACTTCTCACAACAACACAGTTCTAATCTTCACTCAACAACCTAGTTATAAACTTCACACAGCACCACAGTTCTAATCTTCACTCAATAAACCAGTTCTAAACTTCACACAGCAACGCAGTCCTAATCTTCACAAAACAACACATTGATAATTTTCACTCAACAACACAGTTCTAAACTTCACACAACAACACAATTCTAATCTTCACACAACAACATACTGGCACTAAAATCAAGAAACTCAAGAGCATAACGCACAATGTTACATCAGTTTTAATTCCACTAAAAGAAAACAAACAAATCTTAAACAGACAACACATCGGGAGCAAACATTTTCTGATGACAAATGATGTTTATGAAACATAACAACATCATGAAATATACGCACAAAATTCCTACCAGAATTATACTATATAAAATATAACACTGGTTGCTGCGTCTGTTTGTAGACATGTACACACACGTATTTGCTAGAATATTATTCCAAAAACAGAGGTTCTCAGACTCTGGGGATAACTCTTCATTAATCCTCCTCTCCATTCCAGATCAGGTAAGAATTTCCAGGGGCAGTACGTTAGAACCACTGATCGACAAAATGAATATATTTTAATATTATGTGCACTTCATAGTTCGGGCTCAGCGCATCATGGTGCTCCCAGTTATGCTCCAACATCCAGATAAGAGTCTGTCAATCCCTACAAAAATTGATTATTTATTATAAATGTTTGCCTACTTAGTTGAGATTTCCTTCCAGATCTATTATTGTGTGTTACAGGTTTTCGTCCACTTAGTTGAGGTTTTCTTCCAATACCCTTACTCTGTACCAGCTTTATAAATCTCTGTACATGCACATTGTCCGTCCACTCCATCTCCTCATCCTCTCTCAGTCAGTCTAATATGGCTTTCCTAAAACTGACACTGACATCAACATGGCATCAAGACACGTGCCATCATAATGGACAAACAATTGGATGAGCATGATCAATTCAATGCAAAATACTTCAAGCAATCTTCAATGATAGAAAATAACTCGATGAAAAATGTCAATGCAACCAAGGCACGTCAAGCAATCATCAGTTATAGAACAGCAGTTGCATGAAAAATATTAATGCAATGCAAGGTAATTAAGGATGGTATCATATGATACTGTCTTCACGTGTTGCATGTTTAAAACCTAATGGACCTGATGTCTCGCGCTCTCTTGACCCTACACGTAGCCTTCACTAGGAATATGATGTGCAGTAGAACTTATTTCCCAAGATATCGCTGCCAAGGCACACCTCCATATAACTGTGCTTCTGCAACACACGATCAGTCTACATGAAAGCATAATAAACGAATCATACATGTTGACCATCAAATATACCAGTAAATCACATTGAAATCATACACATAATTTCCATATCGGTACATATATTCCTCTATTTAGAGGAACCCTACAACACAGATTAATTCAAAACTACATAATCTACACCACGTGATGTCGGATGGCAGAATATACTAAACACGCATAATAATAACATAAGCACACCGAAGACACTACATCGCCGGCCGTGTTCCCGATCTCACCTGATACAATGCAACTGTTTCCATATATATTCCTCCCTCCCCCCTTTCCTGAAACTAACTTTCAAATCACGTGGACGATGACGCCTCGATCCAGGTCGTACACCCCCCCTCCCCCGATCCAAGCGTGTTTCGTAAACAGTATACCAAGACTACTCTTATGGCCTCATTCTGTATACGCTCAAGTTTGGTCAAGTACAAATTAGACAACGGTAATAGACCAAGACGTAGACTATTTCACATATTTAATCATTATAGTGGATACATACAGGGGAACGGCAAAGGATGTTAAAGCTAGAATAACCAAGGCCAGGACACTATTTATCCAACTTAATAAAATATGGTCATCTAAGAACATTAAAAACAATAACCAAACTTAGGCTTTTCAATACAAACGTAAAGACTGTCCTGCTTTATGTTTCGGAGATATGGGTTATGACCAAGACACACAACACAGGATAAAAACATTCATAAACTACTGCTTGAGGAGGATTTTAAACATTAAATGGCAGGACAAGATCAGGAACGAGGAGGTCTGGGAAAGGGCAGAACAAGAACCTATGAACCTACAAATCATATCTAGGAAGTGGAGGTGGATTGGCCACACTCTGAGGAAACCCGATACCAGCACAGCAAGACAGGCACTGACATGGAATCCTCAAGAAATAGAATACAGGGAAGACCTAGATTTACTTGGAGAAGAGAAATTATAACAGTGCTCAGAGACAAGGGATACACGTGGAAGGAAGCAGAGAATAATTTCAAAAACAAGGATAATTGGAGAGCCTTTATCCGTGGTCTATGCTCTCAAGAGAGTGAAATGCGATGATGATGATAATGACGATGATGATGATGATGATGATGATAATGATGATGATGAATAGACCAAGACCATTGTCAGAAACGGACATGACCAGCGCCTGCATTAACAAGAACAGAGTTCTCTATGGGAAATTTCTTTCAGCCACAATCCGAAGCCCGCCAGTCGCCTTTCTGGCATTTTGTACTACATATTCAAAATGGCGGGCAAAGGACAAAGATATGTCAGTTTGATCCCCAGGTGTTTCAAAAACTTTGTTCCGTCACTTTATACCCGGAACAATGGGCCCCCAGAATTCTCTTGTTTAGGGAGCCCCCACAGAGTGTTGGCTTTTTATTTATTTATCACAGCATTGTTATCATCACACTAGCCTGTTATCATCAAATCATCCTATTATTAGATGATCAACCCTACAATGTAGCTTTGTGTCCAGTCCATCTAGACCTCCTGCTTGCACGTAAGTCAGTGTATTTTTAAAAAGGTGTCCATTTTGATACAGGTAACGATGAACATTGAATGTTCTGATTATGCACTTCATGCACATTCACAATACTAGTGTAATTTGTTTATTCCTTCTTCTATTTCACGTATGTACTACTGTACTTGGGTAGAGAGTGCCATATTGCCTCATGTCTTCACTACTCCATGGTTATCTGTCTGACTTGTTGACTGTATTTTACATAAGTCCCTTAATTGATATTCCAAAGCGTCCATTATTCATTGTTCTGGGGGGGGAGGGGGGATTCGGAGAACATTTTCATTGTGTCCGGTTATCCTGAGCAACCAAAAATGTCCATGAATTTGCCAGGGATTGGACAGTATCAGTTACTGTTGTACAGAAGAAACTATGAGAGTGAGAAACATGGGACTGTCCCGAAAGAAGGAGGTCAAATGTGGAAAGAAATTTAAAAGAAATATTACATGACTTTCTATGGTATGTTTGTCAGTCATTTGCATATCCCTTGCGGAACTTTGCCTCCCTAACACCTCTCCTGTAGGCTTCTCGGTTGTAAGAAAGATGCCCTGCTGCTGATGCATCCATTCGCAGATCGCTAACAATGTCTTGCAGAGATCTTCAACTTGATCATCCTCTCTTTCTTTTTCATGCTATGTTTTTCATCACAGGAAAATTAGGAATTCATTTTTCAAAAGTATGTACTTTCATTGGAATTATGTGAAAGAAGAAAAAGAAGAAGAAGAAGACTAAGAAGAGGACAGTCCAATTCACTCATTCATTTGCACGTCCCTTCAGAACTTAGCCTCCCTAACAGCTCTCTTTTATATCTCTCGATTGTGAGCAAGATGGCCTGCTGCTTTTGCATCCATAAAGTCCGATTAAATTTCTTAATTCATTTTTCAAGATTTATTTTAATTTTATTCGTAAATGGTTTTATGTCTGCTATACCAGGTAATATAAACGCTGTGTGTCTGTATTAGTTAACTATAAAGATATGTTTGAAAGACAAACAGAGCAGGTAAATTACGAAAGTAAGCTGACCTATTAAATTATAACGGAAAATCGGAAAGGTAAGTATTAAAATATTAGAGAAGAGTGTATTAAAAATCCACCTGTTACCGCTTTATCTATATCATAATGTTCAACTGTAAAGGGAGGATTTGAAAACGAAGTCGCAATTAATTTTGTATCGCCAATTTCATACGAATTTGAATAAGATAAAATGTAAGATACAAGTCCTTTTGAGATACTAACGTCAGTTATGGAATATCGAAAAAGTCACATACTACAAAAAGGTCCAGATTCTGTCTTTAGACAGGAAGGAAACTTCACCATGAGATCTCTTCTCTTTTGCATTTCATCGGTCTATATCAGTGGTTCTTAAACTTTTATTAATCATGCCCCGTTTCAAGCCTAAGAGGAGCATATAAAACGAATAAAGCTGATGATAAGCCTTTTTTTTAAATGAATGAATCCATTTTCTGGCCTGATGACAAGTCTGTTAGGGTAATATAAACACTGAAAGTGTTCATAGGTTTAAAGTGGCGACTTTTGTGATGTTCTCAGAGATTGTTAAAGGCAGATGTAGTTGCCATTACTTTTTTTCTGATTTTCGGGACTACGAAGCAAAATCGAACAATGGTTCTTAATCTGGCACAACAACCCGATGGAAGGGGGAGGAGGGTACCACAATACCAGATTAAGAACCATTGCTCTATTTTGCTTCGTAGTCCATGGAATCCAAAGAGGCAATTTTCTTCTATGATCTGGCAACTTTTCATCGCCGCTCGATAAGCAGACGACAAAGTCGCCATTTTGTTGACCTATTTAGAAGTGCATTGTCATGTAATCAGCATGGAGCAAACAGCTAACACTAAATTCTGTTTAAAACTCGGGGAAAGTGACATTGAGACAGTTGAATTGATACGACAAGTTTATGGAGATAATTGTTTATCTCATGTACAGATATTCAGGTGGTATTCGCGATTCAAAAATGGTGTGGAAACGCTTACAAATACAAGTAAACATGGGCGCCCAATTTCTGTTCGTAATGAGAAACTCATTGAAAAGTCAGAGAATGGATACAAGAAGATCGTTGTTTGACTGTGAGGATGATGGCAAATAAATTTTGTGTTAATCAAGAGACCATTCGTTAAATTTTAGTGAAAGATTTTGGCAAGAAAAAAGTTGCTTGCCTGTTTGTACCACATGCATTGTCTGATGACCAAAAACATCAGCGTGTTGAGTACGCTAAAGACATCATCAAAACGTGTTACAGAAATAGATATTTCTTAAATTTGATTGTTACAGAGGATGAAACATGGATTTTCCGCTATGATCACACAACTAAACGTCAAAGTACTCATTGGAAGTGATCATCATCATCAGCAAAAGACAAAAAATATCGTCTTCAGAAGTCGAATGTGAAGAAACGTTGGTGTGCTTCTACGACAGCAAAGGAGTTATTCACAAAGAATTTATTCCGGAGGGACAGACTGTCACTACCAAAGTTTATTTCAGTATTTTGATACACCTATTGAAAAGGATTCTCCGAGTCTGACCCGAGTATTCAACACCTGGCAGGTTTTTTTTTTATTCTTCATGATAATTCACCACCTGATTGGGCGCTAGTTGTACAGGAATTTTTGGCCCAAAAACAAGTGTGTGTTCTCAACCATCCACTCTATTTCAAAGATTTGTCTTCCTGCGATTATTTTCTATTCTAAAAATTAAAGTACCATTGAAAGGACACTTCTTTGACAATACTGATGACATCCAAAGGGCCGTAACATCGAGTTTAAAGGCCATACCAACAGAAGAACTGCAGAGGTCGTTCCAGTGTTTGTTAGCTCATGCCACTCGCTGTATCAATGCACAAGGGGCTTACTTTGAATAAAATACAGGTTATATCTTCAACTAATGTTTATTTTATTTTTTATGGAATTAGTCTCATTACTTAATTGTCGACCCTGTAGGCCCTCAACTCATTATGTAATATATGTGAAGCTGGGTGAAGCTCGGTATTCTAAACTTAAAATCACATGTAACTTCAAACGTTTGCAATGTGAATACAGTAAGGAATAAAATTGAAACACAATTCTTGACAGCACATTTTCGTATAGAAGGAAACAAATAGAATTGGAATGCTGAGAATAAATTGATGCTTTATTAAACTGTAACCATTTCTGCATTCTATACTCAAATATGAAGTCACAATGACGAATTTTAGTGTTAGGGCACTGATCTTTCACTCTTCAACACTCACAGTAAAGTCATAATTAATATAAAAAAGGAGAAATTAGTAACATTCAGAAACTTGACTTTAAAACGTGAAAACATGTCAGTCTGCCACTAATGATATTTCTAAAATCAAAACAAATCAATAATGAAATGAGTTCCAGACTGAATATGATATTTCTTATCTGCTTGTTATTTAGTGTAGGGAAAGACAAGATTTGAATGTGACCATAGCACCCATTAGAGAACCGGCAGGTACAAAAAACTGTGGACAATAACACAATTACTTGTATATACCTCAACATGAACACAAGTCAAGCATACTTCAACTGTATTTCTTGTATGAAAAAAAAAACAAAACAAAGCAGAGAATTATATATATCTGCACTCACATCATATTTTCTAAATATCTCAACAGCGTGGAATAGGCCAATAAAATGTGGGTACTTACACAATATCTAATATGAAACATTGCTTCACTGAACATGTAAAGAAAAATAATAAGTTGAAAATCACGTTCCTTCTATGACTCATAGGTATAACCCAGAGATCCGTATATCTTTGAAAAACCACATAATTAGTTCCACAGTTACCAAATAATGTTCATTGTTTTTATTACAGGAAGTGAACATGGTACATTATCAAATATACTACCAAGAACTTGCAGAGATGTCAAATCAGAACAACCTAGAGCAGTAGCTACGTTGTCAGATGGACTTGAAGTGTTGTGTGACACACAGACAGACGGTGGAGGCTGGATTGTCATACAAAGACGTGTGAGCTCAGACGTGGACTTCTACAGGAACTGGACAGATTACAAAAATGGGTTCGGAAATATCACCGGCAATTTCTGGTTTGGAAATGAGAACATCCATCGTTTAACATTCCAGCGTTCATATGAACTGAGGGTAGACATGACTTTCAACAACTCCGATTACTTTGCAGTTTATTCCCATTTTCGTGTGTCCGGTGAAGATGAAGTGTATCAGCTTGATGTTAGTGGTTACTCGGGCAATGCTGAAGACAGCCTTCGGTACCACAATGGCCAGGGATTTACCACTTGGGACCGGGACAATGATGAGAACCTGTTTAACTGTGCCCAGCTAGCTCACGGAGCGTGGTGGTATAGCAACTGCCATGCATGTAACCTAAACAGTGTGTGGGGTTCAAAGGATTCTGGTCAGGGTTTGAACTGGTTCTCTATCACTGGCTACTACGATTCAGTCACATCGACTGAAATGAAAATAAGACCACTAGACTGACGCACGTACGTTAGATATAAAGGCTGACACAGATATTTAGAAAACTGATGATCCTACATCCTTCTAATCTTGATCTGCAGTTCACTACACAGCCAGTACATGGTGCTGTATGTAAACAAAAAACCAGAGAGAGAGAGGGAAAGAGAGAGAGAGAGAGAGAGAGAGAGAGAGAGAATAGTCATGTTTGGAAAGATTTGTGTTGGAAATATCCTATTATTATTTACAGTACATCTCTTAGGGTTTTTGTTACTTGTGTAAATTAATTTTGTGTGTTCCAAAGATATATTTTTTCTTTAAGTATTTTTCTCTTCTTTACCCAACTTCCACGGTATATTTTCAGACGTATTTTTGTGTCAGTTCTCTAATCCGACAAGGAACCTTACTTGCCGTAAAATCGGTATTAGGTCTGTAAATTACAACAGCAACAATAAAACATATATAAACCAAACATATCTGTGTGTGTGGTGTGTGTGTGTGTGTGTGTGTGTGTTTATTTCACATGGTGCATTTGTCAGTGCTTAGTTCGCATGATGTATTTGCACATGTCTGTTTGACATGAAATATTTGTCCGTGTTTATTTGACATACTGTATTTGTCTGTGTTTATTTTATATGATGCATGTGTCCGTGTTTATTTCACATGATGTATTTATCTGTGCTTATTTCACATAATGTATTTATCTGTGTTTATTTCACATGACGTCTGCGTTTATCTGATATGATATGTGTCGTCACTTATTTAAGCTTGAATATAAAGATGACAGGCAGCCAGTGAGTCTCTGATGAATATGCCCGCGTGAGGCACGAGATAACTCAGAGATGTGTGTAAGTCACCATTCACTATAAAGACACAAAGTTCTAACAGACAAAATATGAAGGCTTTTGTTCATCAATACTTACATCAGAATCTGACAGTCTTCTTCAACTCAGAGCACACATTGAGCCAGGCAAAATAATTTGTGTTTTAAAATCTGATAAAACACCTTCTTTATCAATTTTCCCCCTCCTCTCCTGTCTCAAAAAAAAAAATCAAGTCAGACTGCAGACCTTTCATGGCACACATGTGCACACCAGATGGAGTTTCGCTAGTTTACAACTTCGTGCATCTTCCTCCATCTCCTTGCCGTTGTAGTCCACTAACCATCCAACAAGACGGAAGTGATATGGCATCCTCATGGATTCTTCAACAGAATTCCAAGTAGTTCGTTCACTAGAAAAGCATATTTTCAATGGTGCTTTTTATCTCCATCATCTTAAAGAACATAGAAGGCATTGGTTAGAGAGAAGGTTACTTTGTGTTCTTGAGGTCCAGGAGAAGATGCCAAGAAAAAAGGCTATCACTAGGTATGCCTTTATTAGAACCTCTCGTAATTCAAACTTTCTGACTGTACAAAACAAGTTCATGCTAACTCAGTGGCAGATTGTGGATTAGCCTGAAGGGACATATTGTGGATTAGGCTGAAGAGACAGATCGTGGATAAGGCTGAAGAGACAGATTGTGGGTACGGCTGAAGGGGTAGATTGTGAATAAGGCTGAAGGGACAGATTGTGGATTAATCTGAAGGGACAGATTGTGGATTAGACTGAAGGGACTTAAACCTATAGCCCTGGAAGAGACGGAGTAAAGTGCAATAAAGAGTTAGCCTAACTTCTTAAGTACTAAGTACTCGTATGTGCTATGTAAGACAAGGCTGAAAGTGCAGGACAATAAATTCTCTTTACTTGTGTGGATGATCAGCAGGCAGGAACAATCTTTTCTACAGATCAACTGTCGCGGTCTAAGCAAATGAAGCAGGTTGAGCCAGTTACAAATGAAGACTTTTAATTCCAACATAGTATTAATAATGAATATCGAAGCAAATCATGATAATAATGAATATCGAAGCACATCATGATAATAATGAAGCACATCATGATAATAATGAATATCGAAGCACATCATGGTAATATTGATAACCCCAGACGCTTAAGATCTTCCATCCAAGACGAAATAATTAGAAACATATTTCTTCACTCTCCAGATACAGCCATCCTCCTCTTACAAAAGACAAACTACAGCTTAACATTTTCCGTGTTTGTTTTCCCAGCCATGTTCTCGTATACTCTGAGCGTCGAGCAAGCTTTGGCCCTTAATGTGTTACTTACAATGACCTGTACACAACTGCTATACAAGTATACAAAAACACTTCTACAAACACAGATTTCTGTTTTATAAATATTATATCAGATGATGAACCATAGAGATGGAAGAGTTCGGGGCTTTTACTACGTTAAGGCTACGGCCTGGGACATTGCACCAAGAGCAGGATCTTCTTAGCTCAAATAAAAAGCAACAACACTTGATCATGGTAAACTGATAGAAAGCACGGATGTATGGTAGAACTGAGCAGGAGACGAATTAGGAACCTTTCTTTCTGTTCTTTCGGCAAAAGCGGGTACTCGGTTCTGACAAAACAATTCCTGTAGCATCGACGTTTAACCGACTTATAACAGAATCTAAATCGGTTCCAGATATGAGTAAAGCCGTTTTGTAGAACCGTTTGGTGAGGTCAGCACTGTAGGCGGACTGGCGTGTGATAGTGGGAGTGTCTGAAAGTCCTGGCATACAAAGAAACCGTCATCTGTCTGTACTCAGCAGCTTGCTTCTCCTTTTCGCTCACCTGCTACAGTACTCGCTAGTCTTTATTCTTTCGGTGTTAACTGATGAACCATTTAAAGCACGGTAGCCATATGTTTCTATACTGTGCAGTTATTAGATGTGCTGATGTTATTAGGGGTGTTTCAGTGGCGAAGTGGTTAGTGCACTGGTCTCTGATGGCGACGGTCAGGGGTTCGAATCCGGCTGTAGAAATGGTTACCCGACTTCTTCTGGAGTTGGAGAAGGAAATGTAGCATAGCCTTGTAAGTAATGATTATAGTTATTATAATTATTATTATTATTATTATTAGTGACATGATCAGGAATAAAGAATGTATTGGGGGGCAAAGAAGGTATAGTTAGAGGAGCGAGGAACGGATACTCGGTACTTCAAAGACCTGATCAAAGGTAAAACCGTATCGATAGATCTGATAGATCGTGAGAGTGGTCCAGTTCTAGAGGTGCGACTTCGCGCGCACATGCAGTAGCCCAGGGGGAACAATTGACCAGTAGATCAAACGACTGAACAGAGAACGGACTAGGTCCCGAAGCAGGTAACATGAAAGAGATGGTAGACTTGTTTAATTGGAGGTAACAATTAGACGACGGAGATGAAAGAGACTAAAGTGAAGACGCCAGTTGCGACCGGTTTTGGCGTGGTCAGAACTTACGAATATAAAGAAGGGAGGAGGATTCAGAAAGAAAGGCGGGCGAAGAGCAGATAGGGGTTCTGAAAGAGAGAGGAGACGCAGAGAGGAGGGGAAGAGGCATTCAGCAAGAGAAATGTAGAGATAGAGACATAGTGTTAGAATTGAACTAGTGTAGCAAGAGATCGTACAGTAATTGTTACCAAGAGCTTTTGTATTACTGAATATTGTGAACGCTGCTTAAATACTGCTTGTAGAATTATGAGAATTATGATATTGTGATTTTGTGAGATTTCGTGCTACTGTGATGAAAATAATGAAATGTGTATAATCTTGCCTATGCCTATTATTACAAGTGAGTTATCAGCTATACGTATTGATCATATTGATATTATTTGTCAAATTAAAATGAATCAGTGAAATGTTCATGAGAAATCTTCTATTGCCATTTATGTGAAACTTCGACGTGTGATTAAAGAGAAACTTCCTGAATAATATGAGAGTATAAAGAACATATTATTGAACAACAGAATAGATACCACATTGGAGATATGTGAGGAGGAAAGAGAAACGGCTTGAATAAATTGAAAAGAACAATCATCTTGAAGAACAAAATAGAACTAAAACATTGTTAAACTGGTGCCCGTGCCTATTCCCGACATTTGGGAGGAGACGACCGGGCGTAGAAGCGGCCACAATGAGAAGTATTGACTACTAGCGATCACGTGCAAGACTGTGTTGAACTGATGTGACATACGCGAAGAACAATTGTTTAACAGTGTTAATTAGAGAACATTAATGAGACATTCACGAGGAACATCAACATCAGCGACAGAGGGACAGTTTGTTCGACCAGGAACAAGAGATAGTTAGGTTCTATATTAGTTAGACTGCAATTGTAATTACAGTGTGTATTTGTTTGATTTATATAACCTTGTTAGTATATTTTTGTCATTAGACATTATTGGTTGTTTCATTGAGAATAATATAGATGTTATTGGGACACATTATAACAAAATAAAACGCACAGCAGGGATATGGCAAAACATATGGAAAAGGTGACACATATGTTTTCACAGTTGAATACGACAATCGGAGACTTAAACTCTTTAGTATCAGATCAGACCGCCAGACAGGACATAGAAATCTTTGACGGCCAGTCAGACAGACTCACAGGCTGGATCAAGAGTATTGAAAAACAGGCATTTTTAACTAGAGTAAATGACAATGACAAGAAATTATTGGCGTTCAGATCAAGTAGAGGGAGGGTCTCAGATCACATCCACAGGAGACTCATCTCCCACCCATCAGAGACATGGGATGACTTAAAACAGGATCTAGCTAGACATTATGGGGAGATCACTGACACACAACATGCATTCGCCCTACTAAAAAACATAAAACAACTACAACACGAAAATGTGCGGGCCTACGCTGGCAGATGCTTAGATTTAGTAGCAGACGCTTTCCCAGACACACACACGGACGAAGTACCCATGAACTGTCAGCTAGTAGGGATTTTTTTAGACGGTCTACGCGACAGTTCTACCCAACTAAAATTGATGAGGGACAATCCGGATAAATTGACCGCTGCAATAAACATAGCAGTGGAAGAAGATAATCTGATGCGACGGCTCAGTGCACGCTCAGGGAAACAGAGAGTACAGCCCACTACTACACAAAGACAACAGGACCGGATAGATCCCACAGAGACGACCAGACCTACGGCAACACGGTATACCAGACAAGATGAAAATAGGGGACAGTTACAGCATACTCACATGGCCACCACGAGACGGCCCATAGGAGTGGTATGTTTTAGGTGTGGACAGAGGGGGCATACACAGGCAAACTGCAGACCGCAGCACAGCACACAGAATGATAGATGGACACAACGGAGATATCACCAGGGAAACTAGACACCTGTTCCCGTTTTGAAACCGGCGAGGACAGGTCAGAACATCCAAGAGTAAAAAGTTACGATATAAACACAGCAGGGTCAACAAATTCATGTGTCATCAAGATAGGTAAACAGAAACTCAGAGCCTTAGTGGATACGGGCGCGGAAGTTAGTCTAATCAGTAAAGGACTATATGATCAATTGAGAGAGAAGGGGGAGTTAACCACGGACAAAGTCGCCTTACAGTCAGTAAGCGGTGAAAACTTGACAGTACACGGAGCGACCAAACTACCATTTGTGGTAGGAGGTGTCGAGTTAACACACAGATTCTACATCGTGTCCAACATGAACAGAAATATTATACTGGGGAATGACTGGCTCGGAGCATATGGTGTCAGAACATACCATGACCTGAAGAAAATAAAAGTAAGAAATGTGTATGTCAACTTAGACAACGATACTCAGATGAGATCTATTATCAGAGCAAACCAGACCACGATACTACAACCAAATACCATAAACATAGTCATGTCAAAAGTGAAAGGAACGGTATGTTTTAAGAA
This sequence comes from Achatina immaculata, assembly GCA_009760885.1. Classification (NCBI taxonomy): domain Eukaryota; kingdom Metazoa; phylum Mollusca; class Gastropoda; order Stylommatophora; family Achatinidae; genus Lissachatina; species Lissachatina immaculata. Next base: position 28,018,266 of record CM019712.1, read on the forward strand.
ACAAGAAAGATTACAGATATCAGCTGTTGACAAAGGAGCCATTGCAGAGGAACCTGGTTTATTTGTACCAGATGCAATTGTGAAAATGTCAAACAGTAGGATAATACCACTTACGATGCTTAATCACACCAACAAAACAATCAAGATAAAGAAAGGTTGTGTAGTAGGCAGGGTCGACAAGTTTTACAAAGCAAACTTGGTAACTCTAGACGACAGGTGTAAAGAGATGGGAAATAATAAATTAGAAGAACTACTGAAAGAAATAAACACACCAGACCAGTATCGCCAAACAGTAGAGGAGTTGGTGGCTAGAAATCAGGATGCGTTCGCTCTAAATGACTTCCAGCTAGGTAGAACATCGACGATAACGATGGACATAGATACTGAAGATCATAGACCCATAAAACTAAGACCATACAGGACACCACTCCAAAGCAGAGAGATACTAGAGAAAGCACTAAATGACATGCTAAAGGCAGGACTGATCAAACGATGCCACTCAGAATGGAGCTCCCCGGTAGTAATAGTAACCAAGAAGGACGGTGGCCATAGGTTCTGTTGTGACTACCGAGCATTAAACAACATAACAAAACCTATCTCATATCCATTACCAGTGATAGATGATATATTGGGAGTGTTAGACAAGGCTAACTATTTTACGACCTTAGACGCTAGGTCAGGATTTTGGTCGATCCCTCTATCAGAAGAGGCGCAGAAGAAGAGCGCATTTTCTTGTGCTTTTGGCAGCTATTCATGGCAGGTCATGCCGTTTGGTTTACGTAATTCACCAGCCACCTACATGACGTTAATGGACATAGTGCTCCAAGGTATGAATAGCTTCGCATTGGCGTATATTGACGATATACTAATTTTCACGAAGGGAAACTTGCAAACGCATCTGTATCACATTCAACAAGTGTTCAATCGATTAAAGCAGCACAATCTAAGACTAAAAATGAGTAAATGTCAGTTCATACGAACAGAAACCAAATATCTAGGATTCGTAGTTTCACGGGATGGAATCAAACCAGACCAGGACAAAATACAGGCTATTCAAGCACTGAAACCACCCCAGAGCGTTAAGCAGACAAGAGGGTTCATAGGTCTATGCTCCTATTATAGAAGGTTTATTCCAAATTTTTCAAACATCGCAGAACCAATCATAGCCCTAACTAGAAAGTATGCCAAGTTTCAGTGGACACATGAGTGCGAGAAAGCATTCCAGTATCTCAAGGAAAGTCTCAGCACAGTACCGGTTCTAGCACACCCAGACATGAATAAGGAGTTTATCCTATACACGGATGCGTCTGATTCTGCAATCGGGGCTTGCCTAGTACAGACCTGTGATGACGATGAGGCAGAACCTATCCCGGGCATAAAGAACGAACAGCCGATCTATTTTCTGTCTCACAAACTTAGTAGGAGTCAATGTAAGTGGTCCACGGTAGAAAAAGAATGTTATGCAATATATTACGCTCTACAGAAACTTGATTATTACGTGCATAATGCCTCGGTTGTTATTAAAACAGATCACATGCCACTGAAACATCTCCTAGAGGCGCCTATGCAAAACAGGAAAGTACAAACATGGGCCCTTAGTATCACCGGATACAACTGCAGAATAGAGTACGTGCGAGGATCTGAAAATACATGTGCTGACTTACTAAGTCGCTCTCCACCAGAAGGAGAACAAATAGACGACGAGGAGAACATTCCTGAAATTAATGATCATGCGCTTCAGATAAACACATTTAACTCTAACAAGTTCCAGCCAAAACAGTATGCCAGATACAAGCCTCCAGCTAATAATGCGCAAGAGATACCCAAGTGGGAGGAAATCAATGTAATAACAGAACAGGAAAAAGACGTTACTATTAAGAAGATAAAGGACGACTTAGAGGCAAACAAAGCCGACAGGAAGACACACAGCACATTTATGGTAGTTGAGCAGGTGGTGTACTTCATCTCAGATGCAGACAATGAACCCCATCTCAGACTTTATGTACCAACTCACCTACAACTACAGGTCCTACAACAGTACCACGAGGAAGCAGGTCATATGGGCATAGACAAAGTGTTCTATGCTATCAGAAACAAATATTATTGGCCGAATCTCTGGAAGGCGGTGTACGCACATGTCGATGGCTGCCTGACATGTAAGACCCGACATCTGAAGTTACAACACGCGCCACTCCAAGAAACAGATTTTCCCCCGTACAGCATGGCAAAAGTAAGTGTAGACGTTTCGGGACCATATCCTCTTAGTGCGTCTGGAAATAAATATATAGTTCATTTTGTGGATCACTACAGCCTTTGGCCAGAATGTTTTCCGGTGCCAGATAAGACAAGTGAGACAGTGGCAAAACTGTTAATCGAAGAATTTATCCCACGCCATGGATGTCCATTAGAACTGGTATCTGACAACGGACCAGAGAACATAGGGCAAGCATTGAAACAAACGTTGGAGAAAATGAATATTCATCATGTGACTACCTCTTTTTACAGACCCGAGAGCAATGCTAGAAACGAACGACAGCATAGAACGTTACAGGACATATTATCAAAGAAGGCGGCAGATAACCCTTCCACTTGGGACATGCATTTAAATTCGACTCTAGCAGCAATTAGAATGAATCGTAATGAAAGTACAAAGTTTTCCCCTTTTTACTTACTATACACCAGACACCCAGTACTGCCTCTAGACAATCTTCTTAAACCGAGGCGTAAGTACACAGGAGAACAGGCACACGAAATTTCGATACAGGAACAACACAAAGCGTTTCTTACGGTATACAGAAACATAAAGAAGGCGAGGAAACGGCAGAAGACATATGCGGATAAAGGTGCCAAGCTTACTGAGTTTCAGGTCGGGGATAACGTGTTCTATAGAAATCATCACAGAACGTCGAAACTGGATAGCAAATGGAACCATACCATACAGTATTGGAGAAGCTAACACCAGTTACGTACGTAATAAAGAACCAATTAACCGGGCATACGTTGAAAACACACGTGAAATACTTAAGTTTAGCAGATACAGATTGGGACATACCAACAACTGCATCAAAACGAAGGAAATCAACTTATGTAGTAGCTCCAGAAGAAGAAGATGAGAGGAGTAGCAGTGTTAGCGACTCTACCCCAGATACAGATACCGAGGCAGACCCCGGGGGTGACACTAAGATCAGCTACAAAAGAAGGAAACAGGTGAGGAGAGACTACGCAGCCGGACAGTCCACTTCGAGGAATGAATCACACGGAGAACAGAACCGGACGGCCTCCAAAAATATTCCGAGGAGTCACAGGGCAGGACAACAGTCTCAGCAGATAACAGCAAAGAATAAGGTTAAAAGTAACAATCAGTTACAATATTATAGTTTGACGTCGTCATCAGATAGTGACACTATTACATACAACTGTGAGACTGAGTCGTATGAATCCGATAGTAGCACTATAAGTTATATGAGTGATATAAGCACACCTACCAGCGCGACAGACAGACAACGTGACTAAGTTAGGCTGCTTAGAGACCAGAAATGAACCTAGCAAACGGGCTGCGAATGGAGGACCTATAGACAGATCAGACGGGACGAGCAAGGTGAAGGATGTAATTAAACGATTCAATAATTGAACTTGATAACTGAATGCGACAAGATAAGGACAAATTACTCTTGGATTCACAGGTTTCATATTACTGTAGATAGATGTGGATATAGATGAGTATATGGTATTGTTAATGTTGAAATGCTCAGAAATTGAGAGTGTTAGTAGCATAACACTCTATGTATCTTTTGTATGGTGAATAATAATGTAATATTGCATATTTTTTGTATGATGAATGAAGTGCATATACAATATTTTTTTGAGATATGGAAACAAACTTTTCATTTGTATTAAGAAGAGTAGGGTGAGATGTTTGGGTGTTGCCAGATTGGTTAGTGGAACCGAGAAGGTTGTGTTGTGATTATCAATACGAGGATACCCTCACCACTAAAAATGGTTGGCATAGAGGATGGAGACCCAAGAGTTATCATGATAGAGGAGTACTTGGGGGGTAAAATAATTGAAGTCAGTGGAACAAATTTCGTGAGAATACGATGGGAGTATTCTGGTCTTTCAGGAACCAGTACATCACATTTCACACTGAGTATGTATCAGGGAATGTGTATGAGATATCCTATGGTTGCCGCTGATGATGAGAAACGGGAGTTTTGTCGAATGAAAATTCATCATAAGGTCAATAAAGTGATTTTTTGAGGTTGGGCCTCAAATGTAATGACAAATTATTTTTGGTCATTTGAAAGAATGTATGTTTTTATTTTTCTTGAGTATGTATGGGAATACACTTTGATGCAGAATATGTATAATCTAAAGAAGAAGAATGAATTTATGTTTTATGGGCATGTGTAACAAGATGTAACTATTATTTTACATATTTTTCTATGATGGTTCAGAGTTATTGAGAGAATGTAACTACCAGGTAATTGCTTAAAGCAGTCGATATAGCTGACAGTTAACATTCTGACTTAAACAAGGGGAGGTGACAGCAAAGTGATTTTTGTTGGTACTGTGGTCCACATTCCACATGGAAATATATTTTGGTAGCTCATTACTTACAAGGCACTTTGCTAGTTTTTTTTTTTAGTCATAATGTTAACAATATGACTTAAACGAGGGGAGGTATGTAGCATAGCCTTGTAAGTAATGATTATAGTTATTATAATTATTATTATTATTATTATTATTATTAGTGACATGATCAGGAATAAAGAATGTATTGGGGGGCAAAGAAGGTATAGTTAGAGGAGCGAGGAACGGATACTCGGTACTTCAAAGACCTGATCAAAGGTAAAACCGTATCGATAGATCTGATAGATCGTGAGAGTGGTCCAGTTCTAGAGGTGCGACTTCGCGCGCACATGCAGTAGCCCAGGGGGAACAATTGACCAGTAGATCAAACGACTGAACAGAGAACGGACTAGGTCCCGAAGCAGGTAACATGAAAGAGATGGTGGACTTGTTAATGGGAGGTAACAATTAGACGACGGAGATGAAAGAGACTAAAGTGAAGACGCCAGTTGCGACCGGTTTTGGCGTGGTCAGAACTTACGAATATAAAGAAGGGAGGAGGATTCAGAAAGAAAGGCGGGCGAAGAGCAGATAGGGGTTCTGAAAGAGAGAGGAGACGCAGAGAGGAGGGGAAGAGGCATTCAGCAAGAGAAATGTAGAGATAGAGACATAGTGTTAGAATTGAACTAGTGTAGCAAGAGATCGTACAGTAATTGTTACCAAGAGCTTTTGTATTACTGAATATTGTGAACGCTGCTTAAATACTGCTTGTAGAATTATGAGAATTATGATATTGTGATTTTGTGAGATTTCGTACTACTATGATGAAAATAATGAAATGTGTATAATCTTGCCTATGCCTATTATTACAAGTGAGTTATCAGCTATACGTATTGATCATATTGATATTATTTGTCAAATTAAAATGAATCAGTGAAATGTTCATGAGAAATCTTCTATTGCCATTTATGTGAAACTTCGACGTGTGATGTACCAAGGTGAGATGTGATGATAATAGAACATTCAATAATAACAATAATAATGAACAATATAAATGAACTAAAACATTGTTAAAGAAAGGCGGCCAGGCGTGATACTGACCATATCATCCTCTAATGAGCTGACAGATCAAGGAAAATATGGGCACTAACACCATATCCCTATGTGCCTCTAAGGCATAACAGGATTACCTTTTTATCTTTTTTAATGTTATTAGTTAATGTTGGTATCCAATCTAAAAAAATATGTTATAAGGATGTAATTTTCTTTTCCTTAAATCACAGTTTCTATATTAACTTCATTCTCGCTGCAAAGCGTGTTTTACTGTGAAAATTATGTATAAATAATGGGCTCAAAAATCTTATGGTAGGGTGCATACATGGCATAGCATGGGGTAATTTTCATGTGTCTTATGTGTAAATAATCACTCACGTTTACGAACATACGAATAGTTTATAGTTATAATTAATAGTAACTATATAAACATCATAAAATCACGGCAGTAAAGCTATGATAACAAAATGTTAAGCTATTTACACCAAACGCAGGGACAGTTTATTACTTAACGAATTCCATTTATGCACAGTTCTAAGCTCTACTCTTCTTTCCCCTGTAACTTATAACTAGGTTTAATCATCACCTGCAATGGAGACGGCGCAGTGGAAATCTAGAGAAGATTACAGTGGCATCACAAATCTAGCACAAATTAGAAGAATATGGCGAGGTACCGACAAGAAAACAAAGTTGTGTTTAATTAATAGCTTACATATTCCCAGTGCCAACATACGGATGTGAAATGTGGACACTTAACAAATTACTAGAAAAAAGAATAACAGCATTTTAAGTGAAATGTTACAGAAGGGCACTTAGAATATCAAGGATAGAACTAAAATCAAATAAAGAGACACTGATGGGATTAGGTGTCGCTTAAACTGGCTCTTTAGTACCATAAAAATTAGAAAAAATGAGATATCTGGCCATATTAAGAGACATAAATCAGCTTGGAGAAGTTGGTAGTAGAAGGCATAAGTGCGCGGCAAAAGTAAAAAAGGGACAGCTTCGCTGCGGGTGGAATCAGGACATCAGGGACAGTCTGAATGTGTCACTGCAAGATGCCCGTCAACATGCTCAAGACCATATTGGATTCAGGGAGGCTGTGAGAGGGACAACGTTCTGGACAGGACATGTCACATGAGTGAAACCTATAACTCAGAAACTTCACTTTACAAGATTACAAAGTCTCTACCCAACGACATTCATCTGTCCCGCCAACTCTTTTCTCGACTTGATAACCATTATATCCCTCTCTCTCCTTTTGGCTTTCCCCATCAAAGATTTACTACCAACACACATTCAATTCTTCATTTAAACTTTCACATGATTCCACCACACGAACTCTCAGGCTCCACATTTTTGCAAGTCTCATCTCTTTCTCTCTCTCCCTCCCTCTCTCTCTCTCTCTCTCTCTCTCTCTCTCACTTTCTACTCTTTTTCTCTCTCTTTCTCTCTATTTCTCTCTCTCTTCCTATTTTTTTCCCACTCTTATTTTTCACATATCATGCATGTCAATTTATGTATTGTCTTCTTTATCTCTTTCTTTGTCCTGCATTATTTTGTATGATTAATGTATAAATCGAAACATCACAACCATATGCTCGTTAATAAAGCTGTTCCTAACACCCCTCCCCCCAAAAACAAAACAAAACAAAACAAATGAAATAACTACAGCTGTGTGTTGTAGGAGTGCGTATTAAACCAAGTAGTATCCAGTTCTACTTTATGGCTGACAGACTAGTGTTATACGGTTGATAGACTAGTGTTTTATGGTTGACAGAGTACAGTATTAAATGGTTAATAAAGTAGTGTTATATGGTTGATAGAGTACAGTGTTATTTGGTTAATAAAGTAGTGTTGTATGGTTGACAGAGTAGAGTGTTATATGGTTGATAAAGCATATAAAGATAGGAGAGGAGGAAAAAGAAGAGCATAATATACTTACATAATTTAATGAACTAGAAGGGATGTAACCCAATTACTATTTTGAACTTGTACTGCCCTTGGTTATAGCCCTTGTAGTTTCACGTTATAAAATTTATGAGTGAAGTAAAACACTTTTTTTTTACTGATTTCTGTGTAACATACAAAAGTTTGCGGGCATGCTAAATGTGCTGAGATTTAGGATAAGGATGTAGCAAGTACTCTTAACAGACAGAAAAATAACCGGTACCAAACGTATATGATTCGGCGCTAAAAAATAGCAAAGAAAAATATGAGTAAATATCGAGTTTTCTGACGTAACATTTCCTTTTCAATAAATGCTATAGAAAAAATAACAAATACTGTAATGATTACCAGTAAATAAATGGCTACACTGAGTACAGCTAATATGAAGTTGCATAATCAATCAAACTCAGATTTGGGATATTATATTTCGTCCAATGTTAAAATAAATGCAAATGTGCTTGTTTACGCAACTTTATATTATACGTACACATTTATGTCATGATGAAGTTCTTTTTTTATCTTTTTTGTCCTAGCATCTTCTTTTATAGCATTTGTGATGACGACTTGATCCATTGCCTGACCTTCCTATAAGGTTACTGAGCCATTTACCTGATCTGCTCTTTCATCTCGCATGATCCATAACATGCCTATCTTGTGCATGTTCTCTGTATACATCTCTTTACATCGCTGTTTAGCTTGAAACAAATTATTTGTGATATCAAATGGACTATCAAACTAAGACTTGATGTGAATTAGTGACTTTAAACTTGATTTGAGTCAGTGTTTTTCTTTATATTGAAAACAGTGAACTGCGACCATGTTGTACTGTTTAGACAAAGGGTTGTTGAAAGAACGTATTAATCTCTACTATCTTGTAACGTCCTTAATATGCAGTAACAAAATATCATCATTACCACCATCATCATGTGTCCTCATGTTAGGGAAAGTTGCCTACAATGATCCTCCAACTTACACTGACTGCAACTCAACATGAACAGCCAGAATTTCTGCCCATCAAAAGCAGACTCATTTTGCACCGTAAAATTAGATCATAAAAATATGACCAGAATGTGTGAGCACCGTTTAAATCAACAACAAAACATAATCAGCATCTAAACAAATTTCTTCCAAACTCTAGGACTGGCGTGTACAAGAAAGGCCTGACTAACTCCACCCCTCACTTGTGTCAGTCCCACCTGACCTAATATTCACTCTCTCATACATATTATTTAAGCATTTCTTTTCTAATATTCTCATTTTCATACCTAACATTCACACTTTCAACATTAAACTTTTTCAGTGTTTTTGTGAAACATATGTAAGCAAATTTCCCAGTATTACTGGACTAACATATGTTACACATAATTGGCAGCAACATAAACGAACACGTCACTATATAAACGTGTTTCTCAATCGGCCCAAACCAGACTTCAGGTCCTTAACATAATGTTGCATTTAACCTATCTTCTTCTTACACATTTCTTTAACAAAGTACTTATGACTTATGACTTATGACGTAAACGTTTAATGCAAGCATTTAACATAAATAAGGAGGTACAGGCGAGGTCACTGCTAAACAATCTTTCTTATCACAATACAAAATTACTGGAAATACGAGACGAATACTTCCAGGCAGAAAAGCATTACCATGTTTCCCTACACCGCCTGTGCCATGTTCCCGGCTGATGTAAGAACCTCACTCGCAAACAAACAACTCAAAACTTTTTTTTTCTCCCGATGCCGTTTAAGTCCAACCTCAGACTCAATCGGCATGGGGCCCTAGGGGTCGGGGTGGGATGTGGTGAAATGTACAAATAATCGAAAACAACCGATATTACTGTCCAGCCCATAGTTTTCAGGGTCGCTGAGATGAATAGTGGCACTCGCAAGCTCAACCCCCGTCGGGGGGGGGGGGGGGGGTGGTGGTGGTGGTGAGAAGTAGTGAAAAATAAAATGTCAAAAATGACCGAGATTAGCGTCGAATCCACAGTGTTCGGGGTCGCTGAGCTGATTGGTGACAGTCCTGATGGTAATTAAGCCCGCGTTTAGTCGAATAGAAGGAATAGAACTCTGTAGAACTGTCTAGACTCTGTAGAACCTTCTAGAAGGTTGTGGAAATGAACAGAACGTTGTAGAAATAAATAGAATTGTGTTGACTGGGATAAATATACATCCAGTCAACGCTGGGTAATCAGCTAGTATATAATAAATTTGTTTCTGTTACCATGTAACAATATTGCAATATATAATAAATTATTTGTGTTACCATTTAAAATTAGTGCTATATATGATCTATTATCTATTAGAGAGATATATCACAGTGAGTGTTAAACCATTAGTAAAGAGAGTTGTACACCTATGATGAGAGTTATAATACTAACATTATGTCACAATAGATCAATAACATTGAGCGTTACGCTACATAAGATGAGAGTTATACCAATAGTAAGGAGAGTTACACAGCTGAAATGAGAGATAAACCACAATAAACAACTAACATTGAGAGTTACACATTGTGAGTGTATAATAGTAATAAAGAGAGTTGTACCATTAACAATGAAATTCATATTTATAAGGAGAACTACATTACTTAAATGAGAACTATATCACTAAGATTAAATCAATTGGTCCACAAATATTGAGGGTTACCTTACTGAGTTATATCATTCACTATGAGATTTTAATAGTAATAGTATGTGTCATTTCACTAACAATTAGAAGTACTTGTATATCGGTAACTATAAAAAGTAATACTAGTAACAATGACACTTATATTAGTAATAATGATAATAATAAAAGCAATCAGAGTTATATTATTAACTATCATTAATATTATTATAATATTAACTATCACTAATAATGAGAATTATACAATCACCAATAAGAGATATAACTTAAACAATATGTGCTATACAAATGACAGGGAGTTCAAACACAAACGATGAGAGTTGTATGAAAGTTATATCACTAAAGCTGATAGTTACACCGTTGCAAAGTGAGCTATACTTCCTACACTGAGATCCCCTACTTTAAACGAAGAATGTTATAGGAGGTCTGTTCAAAAAATGTCTGACCTTAATTTTTCTCGCGGATATAAGTCAAGCACAGAAAGTATCTTCCGGCTAGAAGTCTGTATGGATAATCCTTTAAAAGTGGAGAGGTACAATCTTTTAAACTTGGAGTAGTACAATTGTTTAAAAGTAGAGTGGTACAATCTTTTAAACTTGGAGTAGTACAATCGTTTCAAAGTGAAATTGTACAATCGTTTCAAAGTGAAATGGTACAATCGTTTCAAAGTGAAATTGTACAATCGTTTCAAAGTGAAATGGTACAATCGTTTCAAAGTGAAATTGTACAATCGTTTCAAAGTGAAATGGTACAATCGTTTCAAAGTGAAATTGTACAATCGTTTAAAAGTGGAGCAGCAGAATCGTCTCAAAGTGGAGTGGTACAATCGTTTCAAAGTGGAGTGGTAAATCGTTTCAAAGTAAAGTAGTAGAATCATTTCAAAGTGGAGTGGTACAAATGTTCAAAGATGGCTACACATCGCTGTAGAGCAAACAATGTTCCTATAGGCCCTGAATAAGCCAAAATGACGAGGTCATCAACCAACAGCGGACTTTGGTCGTGCAAACCAGTCGTGTCACCATACGAGAACTTGCGAACGATGTGGGGATAAGCACTGACTCGATACACTCCGTTTTTATGGACGTTTTGTTCATGGGGAGAATGAATGAATGAATGAATAATCTTTATTTTTAAAGGGTAAAGAATTGGGCACGCAGGCCCGTCTTACATTCTGCCCTTCATCACTCCATCTTTCATTCTTCCCACACACTTGATTTTGTACAAAAATACAAATTAAATTAGGAAAAACATATCAAAAGAGTGTACGATGTAACTGCTACATTCAAGGTAAAAGAAGAGAGTGCCAAGGAGATTGCTACCGAAGTTGTTTACGCTGAAACAGAAAAAAAAAAACTCCGTCTGGAAGTCGCTCAGGTCTTGCTGAACTGTGTAATGGCAACACCGACATACTGAACAACGTGATCGCTGGAAACCAAGATACAATTGTCACAGTGGAGATCATCACTGAGACCAAAGAAAGCAAGGCAGATGCGATGCAACGTCAAAATCATCTTCATCGTTTTCTTTCACTCTTGTGGGGTGGTACACGAGTACGCCCAACAAGGTATAGACATAACCAAAGAAGGCCACGTGGCTATCATCCATCGCCTTCGTGATGCCTTGAGAAGCACTGACCATCTGGGCAAAGAAACCTAGGAAGCTCAGTCATGACAAGGCACCAGCCCATTCTTCCCATCTGATTCATCTTTCCTGGCCAAACAAAACATTCATCTTCTTCGTCAGGCTACCTACTCTCCAGACATTACTCATTTGCGACTTTTGAACTTTCCTCAGATTGGAAATGTCGCTGAAAGAGACCCGATCTAAATCGCAAGAAGACATTATACAGAACCCGACTGCCGAACTTTTACTCTGTTCCAAAGAGCCCTTAATGAAATTTTCATAATAATGGCAGGACCGACGGGAGAAGTGTGTGTTTTGAAGAGGATTAGGGTTTCAGACCCCCAGATGAGCTATTGTTTTTGTTTTGTTTTTTTCCCATCCAGTATAGTATACTTGTTGAGCAAACCTCATATAAATAACAAAGGAATTAAACAACCAACACTGGCAGTCGCGTAACTAACAATGAACAAATCACAACGGCTTAAAGAACGAGTTTTAAGTAATTATGCACAAAAAGACAAAGAAGTGAAGGAATCATGCCGTCAAAAACAGAACACAAGCAGCACAAACAATAGACATACCTGAAGCAAAAACGGAACTAAACATCAATACAGGACCAATAACAATAAATGAAGTAAAGGAGGCGATAAAGAAGCTAAAATCAGACAGGGCACCAGGTGAAGATGAAGTGACTGCGGAGATGTTGAAAGCAGAAGAAACAGAAACACCAAAACAACTTTGCCGGATATTACAACAAATTTGGGATTTAGAAAAAGCCCCAGAGGAGTGGAAAACTGGTCTTATAATAAAACTACCAAAGAAGGGTGACCTCAGAGATTGCGGGAACTGGAGAGGCATTACCCTACTGCCTCTCACCAGTAAAGTATTTTGCAGAATAATCATCAACAGAATTGTACCACCACTTGAGGAAAAACTTCGGAAAGAGCAGGCAGGATTTAGGAAAGGAAGATCATGCATAGACCACATATTTGTACTTAGACAAATATTAGAACAGGCAATGAGTGGCATAGCACAACATATGCATTATTCATAGATTTTGAGAAAGCCTTGACAGTGTCAACAGAGATGCACTGTGGAAAATCCTAAGATGGCATGGCCTCCCCCATAAAATAGTTAATGTAATCAAAGCCCTATACGAGGGTTTTCAGTGCAAAGTTATCTGTGGAGAACATACCTCCAGCAGCTTTAGGGTACAAACTGAAACAGGGATGTGTACTATCACCAACATTATTTATCTTGGCAGTAGACTGGTTAATGAAGGAGGCAACATCAGACAAACGCAGAGGATTACAATGGACCCTTGACACAGTGCTGGAGGACCTTGACTTTGCGGACGACATTTGTCTATTATCAAGCAGTCACAAAGATATGCAAGATAAAATAAACAAGCTAACTCAGAATGCAAACAACATAGGACTAAAGATCAACGTAGGAAAGACAAAGTTAATGAAGCAAAATGTGAACAACAGAAATGTACTCAGAGTAGATAGCAAGTTAGTGGAGGAGGTCAACGAATTTGTATACCTTGGCAGCAGAGTAGTAGAAAATGGAGACAGCACAGAGGACATCAACAGCAGACTTACTAGAGCAAACCAGGCTTTTGCAATGCTGCAGAATATATGGACATAAAAAAAACTAAGCATAAATATGAAAATCAGGATTTTTAAGAGTAATGTTCTAAGTGTACTACTCTATGGAAGCGAATGCTGGAAAATCACCAAAACCATAGAAAACAAGTTGAATTCTTTCCAGACTAAATGTTTACGAAGAATTAGAAAAATATTTTGGCCAAACACTATAAGAAATAACATCTTATTAGCAGAAATGCAGATGAAACCACTGACAACAATTATTGAGGAAAGACGCTGGCAGTGGTTGGGACATGTGCTCCGAATGACTGACAACTCACTACCAAAAACAGCACTAAGATGGACACCACAGGGGAGCAGAAGTAAGGGTAGACCAAAAGAGACATGGAGAAGAACAACAGAAAGGATGTTGAGCAATAGAGGGCTCACCTGGGCAAGAGCAGAAAAAAAGGCGAAGGACAGGCATTTGTGGAAAACCCTTGCGGAAGCCCCATGTGCCCTGGGCACTTAAGGTTCAGAGAGAGAGAGAGAACTAACAATGACAGTTATACTGCCACATGTGAGAAGAAAACCATTAGAAATGAAATAAACATATTTTATCCACAAAACGTAGTGAAACTGTTGATAGTTTTCTAGGAACATTCTATATATCTTGAAGTAATCTTGCGTGTATCCCACCCGCTTATGGTAATACGTAGTTCTGCTTGGCCAACGAACTTCGCAGTGTCACATGAGTGCACTGGTGAGGTCGATACTCAGGTACTCCAAAAATTCTGAGTTTGAATTTGTCTGGTCGAACTTCACTCACTGTTGGAATAAAAGCTGAATTCCTTTCAGACTAAATGGCTACGTAGGATTGAGATGAATTGTTTAGGCCAAATACCATAAGAAACAACATCTTACTGGCAGAAGTGCTTATGAAGCCATTGACTTCAGTTATTGTGGAAAGATGTTAGGATGTCTGGGCGTGTGCTTCGGATGACAGATAACTCTTTACCAAAATTAGCGCTGAGATGGACAGAGCAGGAGAAAAGAGTAAGGATAGACCAAAGAAGACAGTGAGAGGAACAACAGAGAAGACGTTGAACAACAGAGAAGACGTTGAACAGCAGAGAAGACGTTGAACAACAGAGAAGACGTTGAACAACAGAGAAGACGTTGAAGAACAGAGAAGACGTTGAACAATAGAGGGTCCACTTGGGGAGCAGAATGAATGAATGAATGAATGAATAATCTTTATTTTTCAGGGGTAAAGAATTGGGCACGCAGGCCCGTCTTACATTCTGCCCTTCGTCACTCCATCTTTCATTCTTCCCACACACTAGAAGGGAAACAAAGAACAAAAGACCGGCGTTTGTGGAAAACCTTAGCGGAAGCCCCATGTGCCTTGGTTTAGAGAGAGAGAGAAAGAGAGAGAGAATCGGTTAGAAAAAGAGAGAGAAAGAGTTAGTGAGAGAAAACGAGAGAGAAAGAGAGAGAGAAATAGATAGAAAGGGCGAAAGAGAGAAAGAGAGGTAAAAATAGAAAGAGGGAGAGAAATAGAGAGAAAGAGAGAGAGACAGAGAGAGAGAGAAAGAGAGAAAAAGAAAAAGAGAGAGAGAGAGAAGGAGAGAAAACGAAAGAACGAACTTTATTTTCAAGAGAGTTAATAATTGGACGCGCAAGCCTGTCTACCATCCTGCCCTTGATCATACAACTTTCACTCAGTCACAGTCAAGCAGTATATTTTTTTATTGAACATAATATGCAGGACAAAAGAAACAAAGTGAATAAATAAAAAAAAAGAAAGAAAGAGAAAGAGAGAGAGAGACAGAGAGAGAGAGACAGAGAGAGAGAGAGAGTGATTGATTGACGGACTGATCTTTATTTAAAAAGATTTAAGAATTGGGCACGCAGGCCAGTCTGACATTCTACACTTTATCGTACATCTTTCAATCTAATCCAAACAATCTGCTATCAAAGGCAATTTCTTGTTTGGAAGTGAGAACATTCATCGTTTAACAACCCTGCATCGAAACCAACTGAGGGTAGAGTTCACTTTCAACAGTTTAGATTACTTCACTGTTTATTGCAATTCTCGTGCGTTCAGTGAGGCTGAAAAGTATCAACTTGAAGTTGGTGGTTACTCAGGCAACGCTGGAGACAGCCTTCAGTACCACAGCGGAATGCCATTTACCACTCCGGACCGGGAAACGATTTGGTCAACTATAACTGTGCCCAGAGATTCCGTGGAGCTTGATGGCATAAAGACTGCCACTGGAGTAATCTGAGCGGTAGGTGGGGTTCACAGAACTTTGGTGAAGGTCTAAACTGGTACAACAGGCAATTATAATTCAGTTACATCGACTGAAATGGAAATAAGACCAATAGTCTGATATAAGTACGTTAGATATACAGGCTGACACATATTTTTAGGAAACTGGTGATCCTACATCCCTTCTAATCCTGACCTGCAGTTTACTAGACGGACAGTAGATGGCGCTGTATGTAACATACACAGAGTCGTGTGTGGAAAGACCTGTGTGGGTGTTATCATGTTATTCTCGTTATTTACACTGTTTCTAGTAACAGGCCTATTACTTTCTAACTGATTTTTTTTCTTTCACTCACTTTCTTCCAATGCTATATTTCATTTTCTTGAAGTAATTTTAACGTTTTTACACTGATCTACAGTATATTTTCAGATTTTTAAAAATTGTGCCATCTCTCTATTTCGACAACATTCAGAAACCACATTTGCTGGAAAATCGATATCAGATCTGTAACTTACATCAGCAACAATAAAACACACTTGTAAAACAAACATATATTTGTCTGTACTTCTCTCACACGTTTCATTTGTCTGTGCTTATTTCAAACGATGCATTTGTTACTTGTTTATCTAACGTGAGGTACTTGTCTGTATTTACAGTATTTCACGTGATGTATACGTGTACGTTTTCTCTCATATGAAATATTTGCCTGTGTTTATTTCGCATGGTGTATATGTCTGTCTTTATCTAACATGATTGTTGTCACTACTTATTTAAGCTTGAATAGAAAGATGACAGAGACAACCAGTGAGTCACTGATAAATATGCCTGACTGAGACACGAGATAACTCAGTGGCCTGTGTAAGTCACCATACAGAATAAAGATATAAACAGAATTAGTAAAGTTCTGAAATAAACTATGAAGAACGTTGTTAATATTTACATCACCGTCTGCTAATGTTGTGCTTTATAATTGGATGAAATTATGATTATCCGTAATACACCTCAACCCACTTCATCAAAAACAAAATATTGATGTCAGAGTGGAGAACTTTCATGGCACACCTGTGTGAAGCAGTTGGAGATTCGCTGGTTTACAAGTTCGTGCATCTTCCTGGATCGCCTTGCCACCGTAGCCCAATTCTCATCCAACAAGACGGAATTTCTTTGACATCCTCATGGATTCTTTATCAGAATTCAATGAAGATCATTCAATAGAGAAGCATGTGTTAGCTGGAACTTTGTTCTTTAACGATGATATTTGAAGCACATGTAAAGTATCTAAAAGGAACAGGTAACTTTGCGTTCTTGATATTCTGAAGAAGGACAACTATCTTAAAATTTCGTAAATAGTACGTTTCCTGCAGTTTGGAGAATAAGAGTACAATACACAGCAATGTATACACACTCTTCTAATGGTATTTTTTCTTCTAATAAGAATGTTTTGATTCAGGCAGATACATCATGAAAGAAAACATAAGAGGGCTATAAGGAAAAGCGAAAACAAAAAGCCGCAGGAATTGATAGTATGACAACCGAGACAGTAAAGGCCTGCCTGTGGAGAACTTGGAGTAATATGGCTGAATTAAATCTTCAACGTTGCCTAGTATGAACTAACAATATCAATAAATTGGCAAAAAGTTGTGACAGTGACGATATAGAAAAAAGAAAGGAAGCTAAAAAGATTGCAACACTTATAAGGGAGTCTCTCTACTAAGCCATGTGGGGAAAACATGTGCAAAGGTAATAGAACAAAGTAAACGGTACATAGGTGAGCCAGTACTTGGAGTTCTGATTTAGACAGCTTAGAGAGAACGCTTTGAAACACAATAACTAGGTCATAGTAGCCTTAAGAAATCAAGAAAAAAACACACAAAAATAAGAGCAACAAAAAAACAAAACTGTTAAGGGACGTACATTCGAACCCACTTAATATCACATTGCTTTATGTCACAGCACTGTCATTGTGACAGAAATTGTATGCCCGGCTAACTCTATTAAAAAATTAATGACCTTTACTCCAATTAATATCACCTTGCTTAATGGCACAAAGTGGTTAATGTCAACATATTTTTGTTTACGATAAAAGACACATCGACTGTGATAAAACGGTTCTAGTAATAAATGTAGACAGAGGTGAATGGTTCAATTTTACAAAACGTCAGAAGTAATGAGGACAATGAGAAAAGCAGAAAATAAGATGAGAATGTATAAATGAATAACATGCAACATCCAATATTTCGACGTCAGCCTTTTTCAAGGATTACATACAAATAAATAAGAAAGAGGAAAAATGAAAAACTTAGCTTTGAGACATTCCCCTCCTAGGTACAGAATAGAAAGAATGCCCCATAAAGACCGGGATACAAAAATGGAGAGGTGGATCGGACGTCACGGGACGTTTATGTGGTGAAAAAGAAAGAGGAATATGGGGGGGGGAGGAAAGAGGCCAGGAAGCTATAAATACCCTGTGTTTGCTGGAGAAGAAGGGGATGGAAGGGAGATAGAACTTGTGAATGAAAAACTGCAGCGAAATGCTTAGGGCTAAGGCAAGAAAATGGAGCATGAACAGCAGAAGAAAATCTGAACAAGTTTAAAGGACTCTAAATTTATTGTTAATTCAAGTTCTGTGTGGAGACAGCCTGCCTGGAAATAAGGTGCTGTTCTAGAGCCTTCAGAAAACGTACATCACACAAACAGGAGCAGATTATACTAAAGAAATGTTACATTTTCATCTGTTTTTTCTATGGCAAAAGTGTCTTGCCACAGGTGTCCATGCCTTCTTGGAACTGTCGTTAAGATGTTAACGAAAACGATCTCCTAAACGTAAACTGTCTCCACTGTATACTTCATATCACACCACTTGCATATAATGGCATAAATAAAATTGCGTGAAGTGAAGGTGAAGACCTCCTGAACTGATAACGTGAACCTATGGAAGGAGATCTGGCAAGCCTCAACAACAAACGACGTCCCCAACATCTGGTACCATTAAAAAGTGTCATCTGTCTGAAGGCGACTTCTAACTGAAAGCTCCCCGAGGTTCTTGTCCTGTCTGTAGGCGACCAATGGGGGCACACAGAAGAGGTCACGCGTATCAGGATCGGTCTGGAGAAGATGGAGATGGCGAAACATTATGTTCTTTACTGCCAAACTGGCGCACCACCCCTATACAATTCGTGAATGTAATCCGTGAAAAAAGGTGACGCCGAAATACTGGATGTTTCTTTTTTCATTTATACATTCTCATCTTCCTTTCATACATTCTGGCATTCGCTTGTTTCTCATTTCCCCCATTCTCTCTGACATTTTCTATAACTGAACCATACACCTCTGTCTACATGTATTTTCGTTCAAGGAGGAGATAAAGGCACCGATTCCTATTACATACAGAGCGAGTCAAAGCTGTAAATATCTCACAAAGCGTTATCGGTTTTGCGACTCATCAAAGAAGGGGCCAGCCATGTGATCACCGAGTACGTGTCTCATTAATCTTTTGAACATGTCCTCATCAAAATTCAGTTGGGGTCAGTGAAAGGCTTACCACGGCGCCCTTTCAAAAGATCGTGATTAAAACTGTTTCTGTCGTTGTTTGTCTTCCTTATCAAGAAGTGGACGGTGTTGTCTAGTTGGCAATGCGAGCTGACAGTTGCTCATTCTCGAGACGTGCACTATGAGTTGTACGGTAAAGTAAGAGAACACAGTTTTGTAGGATTAAACCTCGAAAATATCGTAGACAAAGCACTTTAGTGAGTCGCGAGAGAAAGAAAACCACAAGAGTTACCTGGGATTCGAACCACATACTCTAGTAGGACGAGCAGCCGTCTAGCCATGAGAGTACACAGTACTTACCAGCTGCATCATAATCATCATCATCATGTGCCGTGCCGAATGGCGTTGGCTATTATGCTTCTCCAGAGTACCCGATCCTTCATGCAGGCCATCAGTTCAGTTGGTGATCTCCTCTCATACCATTCCGTCAGACTGTCCAGTATCATTTCTCTTGGTCTTCCTCTTGATCTTCTTCCTTATATTTTTCCTGTTGTTATAATATTTTCAATGCCCCCTTTTCTCATTGCATGTCCTATGAAAGTACATTGTCTCTCCCGTATCTTTTTGACAAGGTTTTTGGTCTCTCCAGCTCATCTCATACATTCTTCATTAGTTATTTTTGCTGCCCAGGGGATTCGCAACATTCTTCTAATAAACCACATTTCTGCTGCTTCCAATGATTTTTGCGCAGACTTGTCTATTGTCCATGATTCACTTCCATATAACAAGATAGGTTCAATATAGCATTTTAGGACACGTTTTCTAACATTCATTGATAAGGATGTGTTAGCTAATATGTTTCTCATTCTTTGAAATGCAGTCTTTGCTTGGCCTATTCTGTTCCTAATTTCTGTTCTGCATTTCCCATCTGAAGTTATTACTGCTCCAAGGTATTTGAATTGCTGCACCTGCTTTAGAATAGTTCCGTTTAATTTAATACTGCATGCTGATGGATTCTGTTTCTTAGCTATAACCATAGTCTCCGTCTTTTTGATGTTCAAAGTAGGCCTTTTTGTTCAGTTTCTTTACCAACTGCACTATCTCTCATCTCCGAAAAAAAAGTGTGTTTGAAAGCGAAGTTATTAGTAACTGTTCAGTCTACAAGAGGATCGTGACTCCAGTAAAGAAACGAGGTCATAACGCTGAAATTCCGTAGCTTAAATTCAGCCTCTCTAGCAGGTGCCAACTTTAGACAAACACTCACACGGTCCTCCGCATGCCTGGTGCATACTTAGCAACAACAACAAACGGAATTTTTAAGCTACGGAATTTCAGTGTAATCTCTTTAATATCCAACCTTTTAATTTCTTGTAGTATAGATATATTTGTTCCTTTTTGTGACCATGATATATGAATAACTCTTCTGTAGCATTTACATGATTGCTGTTTGGGTTTCTTGGTATATTTCCAGAAGATAGTTTACCATTGCTTTCCTTCCGTTGACGATCTGCAGATGGACGCAGCAGCAGCATGCCATCTTGCTCACAACCGAGAGGCCTACAGGAATGCTGTTTGGGAGGCAAAGTTCCGCAAGGGACATGCAAATGAATGAATGACCATTTACATTCCAAGCCATTTATGTGTTTCTCAGCTGTTTTGTTAAGTGTCCAGGTCTCACAGGCATATGTTGCGATGGGAAAGATGCATGCCCTTAAAAATCTTATTTTTGTAATTCTGTCTGTTCCTCTCCACAGATTCTTTAGTTGTTTTACTTTCGGAAGAGCGATAAATGGTCTCCTTTTTAATTTCCCTCATTGTATCTCCATTATCGGTTAGTAATGATCCAAGATATTCAAGACTTTCAAACTCTTCCAATTTTTCCACATTCATATATATTGCATCTGCTTTATTTGTTGTGTCAGTTGTCATCTTTTTAGTTTTTTTCTGCATTAATATAAAGGTTTTGCTCTTCACATTTCTCACGGACTGGCATAATTAGTTGTTCAATTCTTGTTTTATGTTGTGGACAGAAATACAATGTCATCAGCATATCTAAGCTCTGATATTTGTCTTGTATTTATTAAGTACAACATCTTTATATGTACACGTATCTGTATTATACTTATGCAAGAATTCTATCAACTCTGTGTCTTTTTCTGTATTATTATATTACTGTGCATATTCTCTCCACTTAGACCTATTCTATTTGTTATTTATACTACATTTACTCTTTTCTCTGGACTTCACGTATTCTTCATTATCTGTACTTAATGAACTCTAGCCTCACTGGGCCGTAAATTACATGTACAACAAAAGATAAGATATGCTCACTAATTTTGAAATACAGTTATAAACTACAACATATACAAGCACTACAAACATCTGCTCACGTGAGTCAATGGCTCAGTTCTTTTCACACATCATCTTGCTCACACACACAAACAAAAAAATCACAAGTTACTTATTTATGTGGTTCTCTACTGTATAAGTGATTCACGTTTCTCGCACAACTTTCTTTCATCCAAGACCTCTCCCAGACCCATGACACACCTACATGTGACGACTCAGCACTGAAGACTTCTTAGTCTGTTAAACCATATAAACTGAGCACCTCTCTGGAATTGTCCATACCTAAAACGAGTTATAAACCTATTGTTTCCTTGACATTAATAATGTTCCGTTTTTAGACTGGTCATGCGTCGCTATTGGTGATCACGACACATGCGACCAAACAGCCTTGGCCTAACGTAGCAAGATTACTCATTGAACTATGTACGTCTCAAAATTATCGTACATCTTTTACAAGATCTCTGTATTCCCATTGGAGCATAAGCCATCAACAAAGGTTCTCCATCCAATCTTGTCTTCAGCAAGCCAGGATACCTCAAACCATATCTTTCCCGCTTCCTTTAGTTATTCCTGCATTGTGCGTCCACATGTCACCAGATTAGCCTGCCAATCTTTCTTTTCCCTTGATGTGTGCAAGTCAAGGCTGTATAGGGGTGTCCCGTTCTTTCCATTTGTAGTATATGGCCCAGCCTTTTCCATCTTCATCTTTTGAAAGACTACAGTGTTATATATCTGATAGGGCAGTGGTGTACAGTTATAGAGTACTGTGAAGTATATCGACAGATCAGTGTTGTATGGTTGACAGGGTGCGGTGTTATATGGTTTATATAATACAGTGTTGTATTGTGGACAGAGTACAGTATTGTATGGTTGACAGAGTACAGTATTGTATGACTGACAGAATACTGCTGTATAGTTGGCAGAGTACAGTGTTGTATACTTGATAGAGTACAAGTGATTTCTTTCTTGTAACGTAGAAAAGTTTTTCTAGACAACTGAAAGAGAACTGTTCTGATTTAGCGCTAAAAAAACAAATAAAAGTATGAGTAAATACATACTTTTTTAGATATCAATCAATTAATCAATCAATCAAGTGCTATGCCACGTCACGTAGGACATTATTTCTCTCCACAATTCCCTGTCTTTAGATTTGATTATGGGATCCGCCGGTGACTTTCTTCCCAGCCAAACTGACAGCCCATCCAGTAACTTCTCTCTCTAGTTTCCTCTGTCTCTTCTTGTGCCGGCCGACACGTAACGAAACAAAACATGTTCACATCCGCTTGAATTCGATTATGTGCCTCTTTAAGATCTGCACTTTACTCGTCGTCTTTTGTTGGTTTAATAATCAAGTATGCTTGAGACAGACTGTAACAATTTGAATACTGCAAATTAACTTGAGATGTGCGTTGTGAAACTGGTCCAGCGTTCATTGAGAACATTTCCAATGTTGACTACTATTCGTCAGTTGTGATATACTTCCAGTGGTAAAATTAGTGTTCATAGATTTTATTTCTGTAATTTACTTCATTAATTTGCATACCTTGGCAGCTACATAGACCAGGATGGTGACACTAGAAAGGAAGTTAGGATTAGAATTTCAAAAGCAGCATCAATGTTCAAGAATCTTGAGAACATATGGAATTCAAAAGTTATAAGCACAAAAACCAAGTTAAGACTATTCAATTCAAATGTAACATCCACCCTCATTTATGCATGCGAAAGCTGGAAAACAACTAAAGAAATAGAAAAAAAATTAGACTCTTTTGAAAACAAATGCCTAAGGAAAATACAGAAGAAGAAGAAGGATGATGATGATGATAATGAGATGACAATGATGATGAAATTGACGATGATGATGATGATACTGATGATGAAAAATATAAACCACCGGATATCAAAACTTCACGTTGTGCAAAGTACAGTTCCCTGATGTACATTGCCTGACAACATCATTCACAGTTTGTCTTTAAGTACAGAGCTAAACCTGTTATTCTTTCATTTCCTTCAACTCTTTTTTTTTCTGACACGGCTATGTGTTTCTAAGTTCATGTATTTGAAGACGCTAAAAGATATGGTAATCAGCTACCAATAGCTGATATGCTGGAGCTAGTGTAAAATATGTCCTTACCTTGTATTTTATTTCTGTAACTCATTGCGTTTCTCTTGTTTAATTACGCCTCCCACGATATGTGTTTGGACAACAGTCCAAGAGGGTCTTGTAGTTCTTCCTTAGGATAACGGGACATGACAACCAACTCTCTGGCTGGAATGGAAATCCCAGTTTCCCCCTTCTACTTTCCCGGTCATCCCATGCTCTATGCTGGGGCACGGCTAAACTTTAGCCTACAGTATGAGGGGGGGGGGGGCGCGTTCCAGCTCCCACGTGGCCCCTGCTTCCACACTGCCCGCCCCAACCAACAATAAACCCAGGATCTTTTCTTCATGAGAAACAGCCACCCCTGTATCAGCGTATAACTTCTGATAGCATCCTTCTTTATAAATGCACTCATTCTTTACTAACAACAAACCACAATCCTAACAACAGTTTATCAACCAACAACAAGGCTACTTCATTACTAATATAACTGTATAAACTCAATCCAAACTGTATCAAGCAAAACTCCAAATAGCATATTATTACAACAAATGAATACATGGCTTCAATGAGCCACCCCCTATTAATAAAGCGTTCCCGTTTCTCAGAACGCAATTCACCACAGACAGATCTGAAAGGGACTTCTGCCCGCAGTTCCTCACAATACACTACAAAGAACGTTTGAATATTAAAATGTAACACAAGATTATAAGGATATCTTATTGTTCAAAACTAACAAGATTACACGCTCACATAGCGCCTTAACACTTTCTTCAGAGCGCTGCACATATGAGCCACAAGAAAAGTTATATTTTATCACTGCTTACCTAACCTACTATTCACGCACAACTTACAACATCAAAGCAAAAGTTCAACTTATACGTCAAAAGGAAAATGTCACACTTAAAACTGCTTACATTTTTCCAGTGCCCTTAAACGTCACATAGGGCTCACATAGTTGTTTGCCAAGTTTTCTTGTTTTCGGCGAGTTTTCCAACCTCATCAAAGAATGTTATGCACACTAAACTGACTTCTCTTAGCAATGTCCTCTTTAGAGTTTCACGTGGTCCACCTACTTTTCTTAGACATATTGTGGTCCAATTGATAGCTTGTTTTGGTATTCTCTGATTGTTTCTTCTCATCACATGACCGACATATGTCCATCTTCCTTTTCTGATCACCTATGAGACAGATTGTTGTTTGTTCATCTGTTTAATCTCTGTTTTGTCCTTAAATTCGTTCCATTTTATACTAAGTATTGCCCTTAGGCATTTTTTTCAAAAGAGCCTAATTTCTTGTCTATTTCTTTACACTTACGACTGCCGTCATCATATTTTGATCAGACGTCATCTGAAACTGACATTTAGTAACTCACAGAACTAGGCTGCTCGAGCAGCACTCTCAAATTACACTGATACTCACGACCACCTGTATCTATCATACATACATCTATCATAACGGACAAGACAGTCGTACTCACTCACGGCTCCCAATATAAAGTTATCATACATCCATCATTGCAAATCAAGGACAAAACTCCCTCAGTATAAAAATGCTGCCGACCATACGCCTAGACAACTGAGAGAAATTTAACACATCCGGCTCATCTGTCTCCCGATAACATGCTCAGAACCCCATTAACATTCACACGAGAATTATGAATGGAGCGCGCTTCTGCTCATAGCATCCGGGCGGGCCACGACAACCATGACTCGGCCTTTCATAACAGTGTTAGCGAAAAATATCTGACTTGCTGGAGCTAATGTTGTCGAACCATAGCTGATATGCTGGAGTTCGTGTTGATGAACAATAGCTGATATTCTGGAGTTAGTGCTGACAAACCATAGCTGATAGGCTGGAGTCAGTGTTGACAAACCATAGCTGATATGCTGGAGTCAGTGTTGACAAACCATAGCTGATATGCTGGAGTTCGTGTTGATGAACAATAGCTGATATTCTGGAGTTAGTGTTGACAAACCATAGCTGATAGGCTGGAGTCAGTGTTGACAAACCATAGCTGATATGCTGGAGTCAGTGTTGACAAACCATAGCTGATATGCTGGAGTGAGTGTTGACAAACCATAGCTGATAGGCTGGAGTCAGTGTTGACAAACCATAGCTGATATGCTGGAGTCAGTGTTGAAAAATCATAGCTGATATGCTCTAGCTAGCGTAGACGAACCAAAACTGACATGCTGGAGTTAATGTTGATGAACCAAAACTGACATGCTGGAGTTAATGTTGATGAACCAAAACTGACATGCTGGAGTTAATGTTGATGAACCAAAGCTGACATGCTGGAGTTAATGTTGATGAACCAAAACTGACATGCTGGAGTTAATGTTGATGAACCAAAGCTGGCATGCTGGAGTTAATGTTGACGAACCAAAGCTGACATGCTGGAGTTAATGTTGACGAACCAAAGCTGACATGCTGGAGTTAATGTTGATGAACCAAAGCTGACATGCTGGAGTTAATGTTGATGAACCAAAGCTGATCCAGACTCCAGATCACTTTGATACTCTCAGTAACAGGCATAGCCTGATTAACTCAAAACCCTCACTGCATACCCCTTGCATTTTTATCTCCACCAAGGAACTGAAAATAAAATAGTCGTCTTAATCCTCTCCCAGACCGACTCGATGATGTGCCTCAAAATCTTCGCCGCGTTAGATGCAGAGAACACCAGCTCGCATCCACACCAATCTCTCTCCCAAATGAGACATTTCGTGTGTGGTTTTGATAGTCATTGAGTTTTTTTCTGTAGGAGCCGAGTTCTGGCCATGTCCTTTGCCCGAGTGGATTGTATACTTGGCGACTTTGGAGTATTTGATGTGTTGTCTGTTATTCTTTGCCTCAAGCACATAGTTCTGTTGAGCCAATTTTCAGCTTCCGCTATAGATGGTGTCACAGCCTGCAATGTCATGTTCTCAGAGGATTATCACGTGGTTGTTTCTTGACAGTTTATAGCATTCGCTATCTATTTATGATATGGAGTGTTTTATTCTTTTGTCTTATCTATGACATGGAAAAAATGCAAAATAGTAAAGCGTCTGTGGTTCGAATAATTGTCTAAGTGTAGTACTTTTTCTCTCATGTTGAAAGTACTCTATACTGCACGTAGCTATCCAAACAATATCGTGTTATATCACTTTACTGAGCTGAAGTCTCGTTGTTTCCTATTTACTGTAATTTGTTTACATACATATATTTTGATAATCTGCTGTATAACATTTTTATTCTGTAGGCAGACCTTATAAGAGTCTTGCTGTGCACTGCGTGTTTAGTTGTTTGCATATGGAGAAAGCGTGTAAAATTGGAATGGAATTTGATGACGTGGCCTGTGCAGATTGACAGTGGATTATACTTTCAGATTAAAGAAAACACTGACATGCACATAATCTGCCATGACACCCAAAGACATCTGCAACTCTGAGTACATCAGTCGTTACGTCGAGAAGGGGGTAGGCCTGAAAAAACTGATGATACTGGTCACTGCTATTGGAAGGGCATTAAATGCAACCTATTTTAGTTCATAATACAGTCACACCTTTTTATACCCACCGATAAATCGCTCACATACACGGGCTGATTTTAGACCAGTATACAGGACAACCACACAGCTGCAGAAATAGGTACTTGGCTTCTTCTTGAGTTGGTGAAGGAAAAATGCCAAGGCATGATGCTGACCACATCACCCTGTAGTGTGTCGACAGGTCAAGGAAAATACGGGCACTGGCACCATACTTCTATGTGCTTCTAAGGCATGTCAGGGTTACCTTTTACCTTTTGATCCCAGACCTGTTGAGTACTGTAAGCGCAGATTTAGAATTCGTAACAGACACAATCGTAGAAGTACTGCAGATTAGTAGCTCCGAAAACAGATTAACAAGAGCAGTAACAGCCCGCTTTTATTAGTGAAAGATTTGTTATTTTACTTGCTGTGTATTATCAACAAATATATCCATACTCCAAGAACTGTTTGGATGGCTAGTAAAGAGGATTAAACAGAGAAAACTTAAATATTTTGGATACATTAAACATCATGATCATCTAGAGAAAAACGCCTTGGAAGGGTACATAAAGGGAAAAAGAAAGAGAGGAGACCAAGGCGAAGATGGCTGCAAGACATCGTTGATGATCTGCAAATCAACAGCAAGAGGCCTATAGGAGTGCTGTTAGGGAGGCAAAGTTCCGCAAAGGACGAGCAAATGAATGAATGAATGAATGATTCAATGAATGAAATGAATTATCAGGTTGCTTTTGACCACAGGGCATCTCCTCAAGGTAATCTTTCTTTATATATTCCATCTTCTTCTGTCTCTTCCGTATATAACCCCTTAGCTATTAACCTCTAATATTTTGTCGAGATTCTACCAGTCCTTCTTGTTGGTGTAGTAGTTATAGCACCGATCAGATAGTCCCGTGTTCGATGCTGCTCTCTGGCGAAATTTTTTTTTCCCCAACAGACCACTACCAGGGTAAAAAAAAAATGTGAGATTTCCAGTGAAACTGTTAATAGTTTTCTATATTTTGAAGTAATTTTGTGTGTATCCCACCCGCTTATGCTTGGCCAACAAACTTCGCAGTGTCACACGCAAATCCTTGTTTAAAGTCAACAATGACAGCACCACATAGCTTTTCACTGTTTATATTAGATGACCAACATTCTCATTTTTGTGAGAGCTGTGTGGCAGGAATGATTGTGCCTAAAACCTGACTGACAGTCAACAATCAAAACATTTTCATACATGTCTTATAAGGTAGTGTGGGCTTTCAGTGTGGTTAGGAAGAAAGTCACCGGCGGATCTCATAATCACCACTCAAGACAGGTAATTGTGGAGAGAAATGATCGCCTATGCAACACGACTTGACACTACGTAATTGAATACGATAATGAAATGCATTTAAATTAGTAGGTGTACAAACAGGATTTAATCTCGAACGGTTATGTATATAAACCAGGTAGTGTTGTTACTGTCGTCTGTTCTATTCAGCCGTGAGTCCCTCGTAAGTTCTTGTACGTGGTGCTAGTACCTATCTCATCCAGTACTGTCTTGTTTGTCCTCTTACTTCAAGTTTTAATGTAAAAGTTTAGTGTTGTTATGCTCTGTTTGTCTGCTAGACTCTGCGAGATGCCTCTCCTATATATAGCTTATTTCTGTGAATATAAAGTCATTTGTGTCCCACCAGATTTCTAAGAAACGTGACTTCACTTTTTCTGCTTCACTACCTCTCTTTGTTACGTGCTTTAATTCTCCTAAGTGTCTCACGTGATTTATTAGCGTTTCGCAAATTCCCCGGTTCTCTTGAATTATTTGTGACTGTATATGTCTTTGGGTTTATTTATGTTATTTGTGACTGTATCTGTTTTTTGTTTTGTTTAATTATTTGTGACTGTATCTGTAGTTGGGTTTATTTCAGTTATTTGTGACTGTATCTATCTTTGCTTTTCTTTAACTTATTTGTGACTGTATCTGTCTTTACTTTTCTTTAATTATTTGTGACTGTATCTGTCTTTGCTTTTCTTTAATTATTTGTGACTGTATCTGTCTTTACTTTTCTTTAATTATTTGTGACTGTATCTGTCTTTACTTTTCTTTAATTATTTGTGACTGTATCTGTCTTTGCTTTTCTTTAAGTTATTTGTGACTGTATCTGTCTTTACTTTTCTTTAATTATTTGTGACTGTATCTGTCTTTGCTTTTCTTTAAGTTATTTGTGACTGTATCTGTCTTTGCTTTTCTTTAAGTTATTTGTGACTGTATCTGTCTTTGGGTTTATTTAAATTATTTGTGACACTTCCTGTCTTGTTAGTGATAATATTGGTTTAATTTCTTCATTGTTGCTGTTGTTGTTTGGTATTATTTATGTCTTATATTTTATTTATTTGTAGTTGTGAGTATTTTCCTTTCCTTCATGGTTTTTGACTGTATCCTTTCTTTGTTTCCTCCCTGTGGTTTTCACCGGTTTTGGTTTTCTTTGTTTTTGGTTATCGTTGCCTTTGATTTCCGTACATTTCTTCTTCAATTTTGCCATTTTTTCAGTAAATTTCTTGTTCATTTCTGTCTTTGTGTCAGAAAATTTCTTGTTCAATTCTGCATTTGGTTTCAGTTATCCTCTCTTTGACTCTGTTCCTAGTTTTCTTGTTATTGGAATCTGGCTCTGACAATCTTTAACATAACAGGTCGCCATAGTTAAATTCGGCTTTTCGAAACTGTAATCTTTTCCGTCTGTGGTCTAGTTTGTCTGTGGGTTTGCTTAACGTGCAGCGGCAGTACTTAGAGGGAACATTGTACGAGAGGAAGTCACTAAGTAACTCGCAAATGCCTGTTACAACAAAAAAAAAACTAAACGCTACAGTAATCTGAAAACTTTTAATTTTTTAAACTACATTATTCCACTATTTCTCAACGTAATCGCCACTCAACATTGATACATTTGTCCTATCGTGTAATCAGTGATGCAATAATCATGGCATAAAAATCGATAGTCCGATTTCTGAACCATTTTTTTAATTTCTGTTTCCACCTCTTCGTCACTCGAGAATCTTCTCCCGCCAAGGTGGTTTTTCAATGTGTCAAATAGGTGAAAATCACTTGGACTAAGTCAGAACTATAGGGTGGATGTTCAAGAACGTCCCATCCCAACTGGCTAATTTTCTCTTGGGTTAACCGAGCCGTATATAGTCTGGTATTGTCATGAAGGAGAAGCACACTTCTAGTCAGCAGACCATGACGTTTTCTTCGAATTGCATCCTGTAGCATCAACAAAACTTCATGGTACAATACAGAATTCACACTGTCACCATACTTCTGGAACTTCTATCAGCTCTGATGATCTCATTCACACGTTGCACATTCGCTTCTTCAGCAATCTGAACAGGATGGTCAAGTTGGATTTTTGTCAACAGTTTCCGTTCGTCCCTGAGAATATTCTTTTAACCAGTTACAGACCGTTTTATGTGATAAACACTTTTCAGCACAAACTGTAATCATTTACTTATGAATGTCCTCAACTGAATATCACTTAGCACACAAAAATCGCACTACACTTCTCTGTTCTTCTTTGGTACACACTAACAGTTGGGTAGCCATATTGCTATTGCTTTGCGCATGCGCACGTAACTCCTAGCGCCCCCTCACTCATTCATGTGCATGTCCTTTGCGGAATTTTGCCTCCCTAACAGCACTCCTGTAGGCTTCTCTGTTGTGAGCAAGATGCCCTGCTGCTGAAGCATCCATTCGCAGATTATCAACGATGTCTTGCAGCCATCTTCGTCTTGGTCTTCATCTCTTTCTTTTTCCCATTATGTACGCTTCCAAGACAGTTTTCTCTAGATTATCATGACGTTTAATGTGTCCAAAATAGTTTAGTTTTCTCTCTTTTATCCCCTTTACTAGCCAGCATTTTCAATATTAAGTACTTGTAGTATGGATGTATTTGTTCTTTTTTGCGTCCATGGTATTTAAAGAACTCTTCTGTAGCATTTACATTCAAAGGCATTTATGTGTTTCTCAGCTGTTTTGTTAAGTATCCATGTCTCACAGGCATATATTGCGATGGGAAAGATGTATGTCCTTAAAAATCTTAGTTGTGTAGTTCTGTCTTTTCCTCTCCACAGACTCTTTAGTTATTTTACTTTCTGAAGATCGATATATGTCCTACTTTTAATTTCCCTCATTTTATCACCATTATTAGTTAACAGTGATCCAAGATATTCAAAACTCTCTGCTTCTTCCAGTTTGTCTTCACTGATACATTTTTCAGCTGCCTTTTTTGTTTTGTCAGTTGTCATCACTTCAGTTTTCTTCGCATTAAGATAGAGGTTCTGCTCTTCGCTGTTCTTACGGACTGACATAATGAGTTTTTCCATTTCTTTTTGTGTTGTGGACAGTAGTACTGTGTCATCAGCATATCTAATCTCTGGTATTTCATAACATCCAACTGTTATGGCATAGTAATATTCTGTGTCTACATTCTCTAACATTCCTCATTATATTTTCAGTATGAAAGTTAAATAAATAAGGCGACAATATGCACATCTGACGGACCCCTTGTTTTATGTCAAACAAAGTTGCTGTTTCACCATTTGTTCTTACTGCTGCTTGTTGGTCTAGATACAACACTGACATTAATTGTATCAAATGTGCTGGAAATCCTTTTTTTTCCATTGTTTCCCACAGTTTCTGGTGTTGTACACAATCAAATGCCTTTGAGTAGTCTATAAAGGATAAATATAGGTTCACATTACATTCTCTCTATTTCTCTATTTTTCATCTTATATTGAATATACGATCTGTTGATCCTCTTCCTTGCCTGAAACCAGCTTGGACCATATTGATTTCTTCTTCTATTTTCTTATGAAGTCTACCCATTATGAATTTTAACAGAATTTTACTGGCATGATTAATCATTGCAACATTTCTATAATTTGTGCATAATTTTAGGTTACCCTACATACAATTATTATAAAGTTGGATGATGGTACTATCAAAGGATATATTTAAATACTACCTGATAACTGCCACTGATAAAATTATTTCAATTTGCGAGTTACTTAGTGACTTCCCCTCGTATCTAGACACAATTAGAGGAAAGTAGAGACAGGTCCAACAACAGCTAGTGAAAAGCAATAAACAGATGAAACCATAACTAAAGGACAGCACAGGCACATATAGTCACAGCTAGAGACAGTCATAGACAAATGTAACCGCAGCTGCCGAAAAGAATAAATAGATTTTATAATGCGTGAGGAAAACATAGACAGATCCAATCAGAGAAAGATAAAAGTGTAGATAAAAGTATAGATAAAATAAACGAAATATATTTTATTAAAGAAAGAAAAACGCAACTCTGAAGAACCGCAACTTTTTTTTTCTATTGCATACAGAAACTAAATATCATCATCATGTGCCGGTTAGCAGTATTCAACGTGCTTCTTATTCTCCTGACTCTGACATTAGCTCAAAGCGGTGAGTAATAGAATTATATGTGTGTGTTCTTTCCACGTTTTCTACAAAATATCATAGAACTACTGTATATCAAGCTATGAGACTGCTGGCTCATGAAGTGTGAAAATAACACGGAGTAAAATTGTAACAAAATTATTGACAGTACAGTTTCACAAAGAAAAAAAATCAGTACTGGAATGTTGGAGAACAAAATAAGTTCTTGTTATTAAAATATAACAATTTCTGTATTATCTAATCAAATATAAGGTCACTGAGACCAAGATTAATGAGATTTCGAGGTTCGTTTTTTTAAGTGTCAATACTCGATGTCAAATAGTCAGAAAAAAAAAAACAGAACCGAAAAAAGTCACATTCAGAAACTTGACTTCAAAACATTAACAGATTTCATTTCGACCTAAATACATTATGAATCAATAAAACAAAACAGGTCAATTATATAATGAATTAATTACTGAAAATTGTGTTTCTTATCTTGTTCTTATCGTGCACAAGTATATATATGTATATATATATGTATATGTATATATATATATATATGCCTCAAGACATGAACACATGTCAAGCGTACTTCCACTATATCTCATATTTGCGTGTACAGATAAAGTAATGTATGTGCACTCACAGCATATACTTTCTATGCCTCAACAGCATCGGATAGGCCAATAGAAACGTGGCAGAATCTGATATAAATGTTTGCTACATTCAACATGTAAAGAAAAATTAAAGTTCCTTGTATGATCAGAGGTCTAAACCAGGGATCCTTCTCCTCCACAAACACCAAATAATGCTCATTGTTCTTTATTACAGGATGTGAGCCTGATGCAAAAACAAACGGAAACACACAGTGTTGTCTGAACTGCAGGTGTCCAGATCTACCGCCGAGAACTTGTAGAGATGTTAAGACAGAACAACCCAGAGCAGTGGCTACGTTGTCAGACGGACTTGAAGTGTTGTGTGACACACAGACAGACGGTGGAGGCTGGATTGTCATACAAAGACGGAATAGCTCAGACGTGGACTTCTACAGGAACTGGACAGATTACAAATATGGGTTCGGGGATATCAACGGCAATTTCTGGTTTGGCAATGAGAAAATTTATCGTTTAACAACCCAGCGTCGATACCAACTGAGGGTAGAATTCACTTTCAACAGTTTAAATTACTTTGCTGTTTATTCCAATTTTCGTGTGTTCAGTGAAGCTGAAAAGTACCGACTTGATGTTGGTAATTACTCAGGCAACGCTGGAGACAGCCTTCCGTACCACAGCGGAATGTCATTTAGCACTCCGGACCGGGACAACGATTTAAACAACTATAACTGTGCCCAGATATTCCGTGGAGCTTGGTGGCATAAAGATTGCCACGTGAGTAACTTGAACGGCATTTGGGGTTCAAAGAAGTATGGTGAAGGTGTGATCTGGTATACTACCACTGGCCACTATAATTCAGCTACATCTACTGAAATGAAAATAAGACCAGTAGACTGATATAACTACGTTAAATATACAGGCTGACACAGATTTTTCTGAAACTGGTGATCCTACATCCCTTCTAATCCTGACCTGCAGTTTACTAGACGGACAGTAGATGGCACTGTGTGTAACACACAGAGTCATGTGTGGAAAGACTTGTGCAGATAATATCATGTTATTCTCATTATTTACGTTGTATCTAGTAACAGTCCTATTACTTTGTAACTGATTGTTTTCCTTCACTCACTTTCTTCCAATGCTACATTTCATTTTCTTGAAGTAAGTTTAACTTCTTTACACAGCTTCTACAGTATACTTTCAGAATAATTTTTTTTAATTGTACCATCTCTCTATTTCGACAAAATTCAGAAACCACACTTGCCGGAAAATCGATATCAGACCTGTAACTTACATCACAAACAATAAAAAAAAAGATGTAAATACATGTGTCTGTATTTATTTCACACGTTTCTTTTGTCTGTACTTATTTCAAACGATGCATTTGTTACTTGTTTATCTAACATGAGGTACTTGTCTGTATTTACAGTATTTCACGTGATGTACACATCTATGTTTTTTTTCTCATATGAAATATTTGCTTGTGTTTATTTCGCATGGTGTATATGTCTGTCTTTATCTAACAATATTGTTGTCACTACTTATTTAAGCTTGAATAGAAAGATGCTTGAGACAGCCAGTGAGTCATTGATAAATATGCCTGCCTGAGAAACGAGATAACTCAGTGACCTGTGTAAGCCACCATAAAGATACAAACAGACAAACTATGAAGGATGTTAATATCTACATCAGCATATGCCAATGTTGTGCTTATAATTGTTTAAAATTATGATTATCCGTAATACCCTCCAACCAACTCCCTCAAAGAAAAAAAAACCCAATGCAGACTGGAGAACTTTCATGGCACACCTGTGTACAGCTGTTGGAGATTCGCTGGTTTACAAGTTAGTGCATCTTCCTTGATCTCCGTGCCACCGTAGTCCACTTCTCATCCAACAAGACGGAAGTTCTTTGACATCCTCGTGGCATCTTCATCAGAATTCCATGAAGATCATTCTCTGAGAAGCTTGTTAGCTGTAACTTTGTTCTTTCACGATGATCTTTGAAGCACATGTAAGGTATCTGATAAGGAACAGGTAGCTTTTCGTTCTTGGTGTTCAGAAGAAGAAGAACAACTGTTTTAAAATTTCGCGAAGAGCATGTTTCCTGCAGTTTGAAGAATAGGAGAACAATAAATAGCAATACGCGGTCACTAATGACTTTTAATAAGAATGTTTTGATTTAGGCAGATACATAGTGAAATAAAAAAATAAGAAAGGATATAAACAAGAGATAAAAAAACGCAAGAAATGATAGTATAACAACCGAGGTAGTAAAAGCCTATGGAGAACTTGTAGTAATATGGCTGACTTACATCTTCAACATTGCCTAGTATGAACAAGTAGTATCAATAAATTGGCAAAAAGCTATGACAGTGTCGACATGGAAAAAGAAAGTAAACAAAAAAAGGTTTTGCAATACTTATAGGCATGTCTACTAGAGGTAGTGCGAATTAAAGGCGCCGGCAAGAATTCCGAACTGTGTGGCAGAAAACGTATCGTAAACAACCAACATTTACAGGAAATATCAGCAAACATACTCTTGGATAGATGCTGTGACACGCGGCGGAGCATATATGAGCTTGTCTCGAATGCAGTGAAGCCGGAGTCTGAATTCTGAATTTTGAAATGTGATATTAAAATGAATGTTTCATAGCTGAATGAAAGTTAAGAGATGACTGGCAGAATGCCAGACGTGCCTTAGTGCCCAGCAATGTTCCCTCTAAGCGTGTGGGTCTGTGTGGAAGATGTTCAGCTCTTGTGCCAAAAGTTAGTGTCTGTGCAAATGTGCGTAGTAACAAACACACAACACACACACACACACACACATATATATATATATATATATATATATATATATATATATATATATATATATAGTAAAGGCCTGTACATTTAATAACAGAATAAACTTCTTATACCTTTCAGTTACTGGTATATAATTAACTGAAATGATCATTTATTTTTTTTATTTGGACAGTAGTTATTTATTTACATATTTGTTTATCATACTATATTCGAATTACTGTAGGTTCATTGAAACATAATCCCACAGTATGTGGAGTTTGTAGGAATTCAGTGGAATGTTATGGTTCCACAGTACGCAGAGCATACTATGGAATAATCACCTCCAGAAGTTAGAGTGCAGCACAGTGTGAACTTAGACTGTAGATTCTACTTCTATTCATGTCTGCTAACATCTCTACTGCAGATCTGACAGCCCGTTTGAACTTTGAACTCAGATGACACTCTCATCCCTGCTTCTTCCCTCCTCTCCTAAATACCCTTCTAGAACAAAAAAGCTATTGAGCAAATACATTCTGGATGTCTTGGTTCTCTGAAGTTCGGTGTGTCCTATCAAGAACAATTTACAAAGAATGTTTTAAAAAATACTTTAGTTATTAAAACACAGAAGATTAAATTAGGGTGATAGCACGACAAACCTAATATCCCAGTCCCACACATTGCTGTCTGGCCATGAAATTATGTGTTAGAACAGAGTCACTTTCACTCTTAAATGTGACATTTCATTAAAACCCCAAGTCACCCAAATTTATGCTTGAGAAGTATAGGGCACAGGACGTAGAAGTCTTTGCCAGTATCAATTTGAACACTACAGAAACACATACTTGAGTCACACACAATTTGAACACTACAGAAACACATACTTGAGTCACACACAATTTGAACACTACAGAAACACATACTTGAGTCACACACAATTTTGCACGTTACTGCTTTAAAAAAAAACAGGACCATTTAATGTTGGTGGTCACGACACCTGATGTTATTTACCAAGATCAAATGGCATAAATGGGCAGCTCAAGGGACATTCTCCTTTTCCACGACGCAGTGGAAATACCATCTGCCCGTTTATTTAAATTACCCTCTATCCTCTGTGTGCCAATTTCCATCGTCACGAATCTTCTACAGTACTACAGATAATACGCAATAAAAGACCAGTTGAAACGTTCGATCTGAAACAAGAATCAACAAGAAACAGTAACGGAAAAACATGTACATCATTGTAGTTTTATTGATCGCATTTATAGCACGAAGTAACATCTATAAACTGGAAAATAAAAGTAATAGTTTCATTTTTCTATTTGCGGGGCTCCAAAAGTTTTGTGCGCAGTATGATTTTTTTTTATGTGCGTGGCCACTCACCTTAGAAGGAACAGTGCCTTAATCCTTTTTAAAATAAAGTTCGTTTGCTCTGTCATTAATTTTTCCAGTGCGCCTGGCATAATCCCTTCCATTTCTTTGTACTGTCAATCCGCCTTTATCTAAACTAACAACATTTATTTCACACAACACGTCCCCACAGAAATGCTAGTGTTTATATATATATATATATATATATATTCTTCTCTTTCCCACCTAGCACTCAAATTGTTCACGTTTATTCTTCGGCTTTGGCAGGCAGTGAAGCGAACAAAAGATCACCGAGGAAGAAGAAGAGTGTTACTATCTAGGTCTGTGAACCAAAGCCGGGGAAGAACCTAACCCAGGTCTTTAGTGTGCCCTTGGTGCAGGGTTTCTTTAACAACTACACAGACAAGACTAAGATTAAACATACCGTCCCCCACTCCTTATTTATACCGTTCTTTTTCTGAGATATAATATAAAAGGTAAAGCTAATCCTGTCATGCCTTAGAGGCACATAGGGATATGGTGTTAGTGCCCATATTTTCCTTGACCTGTCAGCACACTAGAGGGTGATATGGTCAGTATCACGCCTGGCTGCCTTTCCTTCCCCAACTACAGAAGAAGTTGGGTACCCATTTCTACAGGCAGGGATAAACTTTCCTTATAGAGTTTTTTTTTCCTTTTCCTTCAAGCTAGGCCCCCTTCTAGTTTGGGCCGCGCGGCTAAAATCTGATCTGTATAATGGATAATGGCGTAATAATCTTGTAAGTCTTTCATGTTCACTTAGTGTGGTCAATGAGTGTTGGTCTCAACTTGGTACTCATGACAGCAAATCTTATTGTAAGCTTTCTGGGTTCTATCCAGACAGATCAAGGAAAATATGGGAACTAACACTGTATCTCTATGTGCCACAAAAGTATGAGAGAGTTACCTTTCAATATTTTGTACCAGAACTATGGAGTTCTGTATGTGCAGATTTAGAATTCGTACCAGACACAACAGCACTGCAGATTAGCAGCTCTGAAAGCAGAGTGACACGAACAGTCATGGCCTGACTTTGTTTAGCAGAAGCTTTGTTTGGTATGTATTAACAGCATTCCGACTGACCACAGGGACATCTCCTCAAGGCAATCCTTGTTATTATATTCCGTCTTCGTATTCTCATACGATGGATGATGCTGTAACTTATAAATTCAAGGACATAATCATTCTAGGCGACTTCAATATAGATCTTAATCAGCCAAATCCTACATGGAAGAACATTTTAACATCTTACAATTTCTCCCAAATTGTTTACAAACCTACTAGAATAACTGAATCATCATCAACACTAATAGATCATATTTATGTAGCTGATCCAGGAAACATTACTGAATGTACTGTCCCTCATGTGTCGCTGAGTGATCACTACCCGGTCTGCTGTACGTGGTTACATAAGTGGTATAAAATGCCTAAACACAAACATACAAGCATCAAATATAGAAACTTAAAAAACTTTAACTTGGAATTATTTTTAACTGATCTAAAGGCTTCGCCTCTTACGTACGTTTTCCAGTTAACAAATCCAGATGAGGCTGTCGAATACTGGATCAATATATTTCGAAATATTTTTGACAAGCATGTCCCCATCAAAGAAATGAGAGTAAAACACGTAACAAAATCCCCGTGGATAACTCCCGATATATTGCAACTCATGAGGAAACGGGATGAAGCTCACAAAAGCAGAAATTTCAGTAGCTATCGTTCACTTAGGAATAAGGTGCATTATTTAATTAGGCAGGAAAAGAGAAATTACTTCAGAAATTTAGTGAAAGACAAAACTGATAGTAAATCAATCTGGAAAGCAATTAATACTCTTGTAAATAAAAGGAAGTAAACTGACATACAAACACTTAATGGTGATCATACTTGCACTAACTTCAGTGAACATTTTAGGGAAGAAATTAGTATTCTAAAATCTTCATTACCGACCTCTAATTGTGACCTAGTGTGTTGAAAACATTCAGCGACAGTAAATGTGTAAAGCTAAAACAAATTAATATTCCTTTCCTTACAGTCTGTGAGGTTTATAACTACATCCGGTCCTTAAAGAACACTAACTCAGCAGGATGTGATGACATTAGTAACAAGATACTACGCTTCGCTGCACCAGTTATCACAGACACACTAACATACTTATACATTTTGTGCATTGACAAACAATATTTCCCTGACGCTTTTAAACTCGCCAAAGTTTTCCCTCTTTTTTAATCTGGACAGACTAATGACCTCTCAAACTATAGACTCATATCCATTCTGTCATCACTATCTAAACCTCTTGAAAAGCATATACAAAAGTTAACTCTGCTCTACATGCAAGAAAACAATCTACTAATAGACAGTCAGTCAGGGTTTAGACCACATTACTCCTGCCACACAGCATTAACTAAAATGACAGACAACTGGCTGTATAATATAAATGATGACAAATTGTGTGGTGCTGTCTTTGTTGATTTCAAGAAAGCCTTCGATATGATTGATCATGAAATTCTTGCAAAAAAGCTGGAAGGCTATAGATTATACCCTGACCTAACAAAATGTATTACATCTTTTCTCTCAGGTAGAAAACAAGTAGTTTGCTTTAGAAACAAAATATCTGGCTCGTCTGTGGTTGATACCGGTATTCCTCAAGGCTCCATTCTTGGTCCTCTTCTCTTTGCTATCTATATTAACGACCTACCACTACATTTAAAGCACTCTTCATGTGATCTTTTCGCTGATGACTGTACTGTTTACAATAGTGAATACGACATAAATAAACTACAGACAACGCTCCAAAATGATATTCACAGTTTGATTAAATAGAGTAATAAAAATGGTATGCTGATAAACACCAACAAAACAAAATCCATGCTCATCACTACAAGACAGAAACTGCAGAATGCAACAAAAACTTCACTACAGCTTTGTGCTGGGACTAAGGCAATAGAAAGTGTTCATGAACATAAAACCCTAGAACTCATCATTGATCAGCATTTAACTTGGAATTCTCAAGTACATAACCTAACAAATTGATTGCACAGAAAGTTTACCAATTAGCCAAAATTAAACACTTTATCGACAAAGACACAAGAAAGATATACTACATATCACACATACAAACACATTTAGATTACTGTTCCACAATCTAGGATGGATGCACAGTCTCAAACACAAAAAGGCTCCACTCACTTCACAAGCGAGCATTAAATCTTATTTGTGACAAACATCCAATACAGACTGTAGATCAATACAAACAACTCAAAATTCTACCCTTCAAAAATAGAATCATTTTTAACAAAATTAAGTTTGTTCAGAGAATTCTGTCACAAAGTGCTCCGCCTTACTTGTGGTCACTGTTTATGTATAACACTAAACATAGCCAGCGTTTAAAAAACTGTCTTCTTCCTAAACCCAGGATTGATCTGTACAAGAAAAGCCTTTCATACTCTGCAGTACAGCTCTGGAATACCCTCCCCTACCATGTAAAATCCATTGGTAATACTTCATCCTTTAACTCAAACCTGTTTCATTATTTACTTTCTTGTAATTATATGCCTCCATAAAATAACCAGCACTCTCTCAACACGTGATTCGCCAACCATCAAGTACTAAAATGACATAGTTATAAAGGCAACTGGTTAGATATTGTTAGAAATTATTTTAATGTCTGTTAAAAAAAACATATGTTAGAAAACCTGTACTTACAATGTATTTTTGTTTACGTATATGTCTGCGTATGTATGTGTGCGTGAGTGCTATTTTATTAGGTTAATTACTTCTTCTCTTTTACTTTGAATGTAGTAGTTAAATATTACACACTTTTGATATGTTTGTTCCTAATTTAATTTGTATATTTGTACTAAATCAAGTGTGTGAGAAGAATGAAATATGGAGTGATGAAGGGCAGAATGTAAGACGGGCCTGCGTGCCCAATTCTTTACCCTTGAAAAATAAAAATTATTCATTCATTATCTCCCTTCCCGTATACAACCCTTGAGTTATTAAGCAATAGTATTTTTTCGAGCTTCGGTCATTTCTTCTAGTTGGTGTAGTGGTTAAGGACAAGTCTTTCATTCATTCATTTGCATGTCCCTTGCGGAAGTTTGCCTCACAAACAGCACTCATGTAGGCCTCTCGGTTGTGAGCAAGATGGCCTGCTGTGCGGCATCCATTTGCAGATCGTCAACGATGTCTTGCAGCCATCTTCATTTTGGTTTTCCTCTTTTTCTTTTTCCCATTATGTATCCTTCCAATACGGTCATGTCTAAATTATCATGACGTTTAATGTGTCCAAAATATTTAAGTTTTCTCTCTTTAATCCTCTGTACTAGCCAGACTTCTTCAATATTAAGTTCGTGTAGTATGGATATATTTGTTCTTTTTTGTGTCCACGATATTTGGAAAACTCTTCTGTAGCATTTACATTCAAAGGCATTTATGTGTTTCTCAGCTGTTTTGTTAAGTGTCCAGGTCTCACAGGCATATGTTGCGATGGGAAAGATGCATGCCCTTAAAAATATTATTTTTGTAGTTCTGTCTGCTCCTCTCCACAGATTCTTTATTTGTTTTAATTTCAGAAGAGGGATAGATGTCCTCCTTTTAATTTCCCTCATTGTATCTCCATTATTAGTTAGTAGTGATCCAAGATATTCAAAACTGTCCACTTCTTCCAATTTTTCCTCATGTATATATATTTCTGCTGCCTTGTTTGTTTTGTCAGTTGTCATCATTTTAGTTTTCTTTGCATTAAGATAGAGATTCTGCATTTCGCTGTTCTTACGGACTGGCATAATTCGTTTTTCCATTCCTTTTTGTGTTGTGGACAGTAACACTGTGTCATCAGCATATCTAATCTCTAGTATTTCATAATCTCCAATTGTTGCGGCATTGTAATATTCTTTGTCTACACCTTCTCTATCATTCCTCATTATATTTTCAGTATACTCTGCGTCGCATTGTGTGACGATCTGGCGGAAACTTTTTGCCTTGTGTATACGCAATTTTGTGGTAATGAGATGGCTCTAAAAGTGAATTTTAGGTATACAATGCTTAAAACCGGATGTAGAAATTACTTCAGTCATGATACAAGCATCAACACGAGGTCGAGCATGTGAATTGAGAGCCACGTTGTGATACAAAAATTAATTTTTAAAATGTTTTTCTAAGCTTATGGTCCACCGCCCGTGGTGTTGCCATGTTATTATTGTATTGTAGACTATTCCACGTTAAGAAATTTATCCCACTGAGATGACCATTGGTCATTTGAGGAAAAAACCCCCAGTACACAAAGAGTTAAAACAATAAGGCGACAATATACACCCCTGACGGACTCCATGTTTTATGCCAAACCAAGTTGTTGTTTCACCATTTAGTCTTACTGCTGCTTGTTGGCCTAGTTAGAGCAGTGATATTAATTGTATCAAATGTGTTGGAAATTTCATTTTCCCATTATTTCCCAAAGTTTATGGTGTTGTACACAATAAAATGCCTTTGAGTAGACTATAAAGGATAACTATAGATTCACATTAAACGCCCTGCTTTTCTCTGTTATTAATCTTATATTGAATACATGATCTCTTGTTCCTCTTCCTTGTCTAGAACCAGCTAGAACCATATTGACTTCTTCTATTTTCTTACTAAGTCTACAAATCATGATTTTTAATAGAATTTTACTGGCATGACTAATCAGGGCAACAGTTCAGTAGTTTCTGCATAATTTCAAGTTAACCTTATTTTTAGCAGTGGTACAAATGCAGTTATTTTCCATTCTTTTGGCCAAATACCTGAACGCCATATCTTTTTACATTGTGCATGATAGAGTGTTACACATTCCTTTCATCTGCTTTAATAAGTTCAGCTGTTATCTCATCACATCCTGGTGATTTACAATTTTTCATTTTTATTACAGATAAAACTTCTTCAATTGTCGGTTCGGGTTCTTTCTCCTCCAATAATAATTCACACTGTTGATGTCTGCTTTCACAGTCAGTTGTATCATACATACTTCTGCAATATTCCTTACATCTTTTTAGAATTTTCTGTCAAGGTATCCCCCATCTCGTCACAAATTACATTTAGCTTAGGTGTGACATTTCTCGTCAATCTCTTCATTTATTTAAACATTTCACTATCTCTTCCACACGTCTGCTGTCCTTCCATTCTTTCACAACAATCTTGTATGTATTGTTTTTTGTTTCTTCTTATTTCTTTTGTTAAAGATTTGTACGAAAGAGCTTATGGTCACGAACTCGCTCATGGACTGAGAGTAGGAAAGATTTTTGGTGGTCATCTTGTACGTGACGGAGTCACTGAAGTCATCAAAATTGTCCTCAGTCTATAAATCAAGAAGGAAAAAAATAAGGCAGAGCCAATAGGAACAGGTTAAGGGAAGTACAGTTCAATCCATTTAGTATCACATCGCTTTATGTCATAACACGGATATTGTCATAGAAATGTGTATCCCCGTTCAACTCCTA
Source organism: Achatina immaculata (assembly GCA_009760885.1). Taxonomy (NCBI): domain Eukaryota; kingdom Metazoa; phylum Mollusca; class Gastropoda; order Stylommatophora; family Achatinidae; genus Lissachatina; species Lissachatina immaculata. The sequence continues at coordinate 28,062,100 of CM019712.1, forward strand.
TAATATCATCCCGCTTATTGGGATACACTGCTTAATGTAACGAACTTTTATTCACGAATAAGTTAAATACCCCGATTTGTATTACAGACTTGGCGAGTCAAAGCTATAAGTATTTCACAAAGCCTTATCAGTTTCGCTAATCATCAAAAAAGGGGCCGGCCGTTTGATCACCGATACGTGCGCATCAATCTTTTGAACATGCGGGCATCAAAACTCAGTTGGGGTGAGTGAAAGGCTTACTACGGCCGCCCTTTAAAAAATCGTGATTAAAACTGTTTCTTCTTTCTGTCATTGTTCGTCTTCTTTATCAAGAAGTGGGCAGTGTTGTCTAGTTGGCAATGCGAGCTGATAGTTGTTCATTCTCAAGCACTGCCCTATGAACTGTGTAGCCTAGAACTTCTCCCCGGTTCTCGTTGTGACAGACAGTGGCTACTAAAGTCTAGATGGAGTAAAAGGAAAGTAGACAGCGACAGGGTGTTATTGATGATGTCAGTGAGTCCGTCACAGACAAGATGCCCACCAAATATGTTACTTACTCTCAGTCTGTAAGCGGGTTCGTGACCAAGAGCCCGTTCATTCACAGTATGTCTTCCATGACGCAGGCCGTTTTGAATGTTGTAGCACGCTTGAATGACTTTCTCCATAATATGCTCGTACCAGTTATCAATCATCATTATCAGTCTTTAGTAATGAAAATAATATTATCTCTAAACGTATGCTGTTTGTTACATTATTTAGCTTTTATATTTAATTGGTTATTTCTGTTTCTCACTTAGTTATTTCTTAAATGGGAGTCGTTGATTATTGATTATATACTTCATCATCATCATCAGACTCTAATAATGAAAGTGATATTATCTCTAAATGTGAGCTGTTTGTTACATATAATTAGCTTTGTGTTTCTTACGTGGATATTTCTTAAATGGGACTGGTTTATTGTTGGTTATATAATTTAATACTTTTTTGATACAGTTCAGTGATCTAGATTAGTGGTTAGTAATTTAGTGATAGTACTTTAGCTGGATATGGTATGATATGAAGAGTTTTGTTCTATTTATCAATGACTTAATTTCTCTCTTTCTTCTTTCTCACTCTTTAATCTGCCCAGTAGGGTCTTTTGGGTTATCTTGATGTACTCGAGTAGGACAAAAGCAGAATAATTAATATTTATTCTTCTGTCGATGTCTGTTTCTGGATACCTATCGTTAATAACAGTTCTTCTTTTCTCTCATGATTGATACTTATCTTCTCTACTCCATCTCCCCGTCCTATATTTTCAGTCACCCCACTCTCTTAAACCCCCTTAATGAACTCTCACTCTCCTTCTTTCCTTGATATTCGAGAGGTGATTTATAAATTCTCCGCATCAGGTACACTGGATTATCTGTGGACAACAGTTTTAGGTTATTTCTGAAGTCCCCTTGCAATTTATGCACTTAGTTCAGCGATCCTTGAGCATACGGATCCCTTCTTTATAAAAGTCAGCATCTTGTGACAGTAGAAAGTGGTCTACATTATGAATGACGTCATCATCTGAAGCAAATTTGCGACCACTAAGCAACTTTTGTGTTTGGTAAACAGGTAATAGTCCGAAGGGGCCAAATCTGGGGAATAAAGAAGATGTTCAAGAAGCTGGAAGCCGCATTCATGAATGGCAGCCATTGCGACTGCGGACTTGTGAACTGGAGCATTGGCATGATGAAAGATGAGTCCTCTCGTCAATTTAGCTCTTCACTTTTCCTTCATTTTGACCCGCAGTTGCTTCATAAGATTGCGTAATAGGCCCCGGTGACCGTTCTGCCCTTTTGAAAACAGTCTACCAAAAAGATGGAAGACATCACTTTGCCTGCACAAATTGCTGAAGAAACTTTTCAGGATTTACAGAAAAATGGCCAAGATTTTCTCTTGACATGTTGAGACGTTGTCGTATGTGATCAGCTCCAAGAAGTTTAGAGACCCATCGAGCAGAAACCTTTGTCATTTGAAGATCATTGTGAATAATGGCATGAACACGTTCCAGGGAGATGCCCAACTCAGTAGCAACGTACCGCTCAGTTAGTCGTCGATCATCCATTATCATGTCATGGATTCTGCCGGTGATTTCATCGTTGGTTACCGTTCTTGGTCTTCCTGGACACTGATCATCTTTCAGACTCTCCCTTCCATGTTTGAACTGAGCTGCCCATTTCTTCACTGTGCTGTAAGAAGGGGCACTCTCCCCTAGAGTCTCTACCATATCCTCATGGATCTCCTTTGATGATAAGCCCTTGATGCAGATGTGGCGATTAGCTCCTCGATGAGAAATTTTATCCATTTTCTCAATTTCTGCCACCACTTACCACTTCAGTAGCCTGTAAAAAAAAATGGTTGCAGTTAATTTCTCCAAACGTGATGTTTAATCTTACATTCAACAGATCTACAAAAGCACCTGAGATCAACTGTGTGTTTCAAATATTTGTATCTTATTCCGCGAACTTATCATTCACGCCTCGTCTAATACAATGTTTTCTGTTACCATTAAAAATGTTACAATATGTAATAAATTTGATTGCATTACAATTTAACAATATTGCAATAGATGATAAATTTGTCTTTGTTACCATTTAACAATATTGCAACACATAATAAATTTGATTTTGTTAAAATGTAACATTAGTGCAATATATATAATAAATTGTTCGTGTTACCATTAGCAATATTGCATCATATAATATATTTCATTGTGTTATCATTTAACAGTATTCCAATACATAGTAAATTGTTTGTGTTATCATTTAACAATATTGCAATATATAATAAATGTGATTGTGTTACCATTTAACAATGTTGCAACACTTAAAACATGTATTTGTGTTGCCATTTAGCAATACGGCAATATTTAATAAAATTATATTTGTTACCATTTAATAATGGTGCAAGAAATAACACATGTGTTTGTGTTATCATTGAGCAATAGTGCTATAGATACAATGTTTTTGTGTGTTACCACTTAACAATACTGGAATATAAACTAAATTTGTTTGTGTTACCATTTAACAATTGTGCAATGTATAATAAACTTGTTTTTGTTAACATTTAACAATATTGCAATATATAATAAATGTGTTTGTTTTATTATTTAACATATTGCAGTATAAAATCATTTCGTTGTGTTACGATTTAACAATATTGAAATGTATAATAAATTTGATTGTATTACAGTTTAGCATTATTGCAATATATAATACATTATTGTTATATATCTATACTACAAGAACATAATATTTAAGAAGGCTGGCTAGTAAAGACGATTAAAGAAAGAAATATTAAATATTTTGGACACATTAAACGTCATGATAATCTAGAGAAGACCGTCTTGGAAGGGTACATAATGGGAAAAAGAAAGAGAGGAAGACCAAGGCGAAGATGGCTGCAAGACATCGTTGAGGATCTGCAAATGGATGCATCAGCAGCAGGCCAGCTTGCTCACATCCGAGAGGCCTACAGGAGTGCTGTTTGGGAGGCAAAGTTCCGCAAGGGACATGCAAATGAATGAGTGAATGAATGAATACATTTTTTAGTGTTGTCATTTAACAACATTGCAATATATAGTACATTTGATTGTTTTACCGTTTAATAGTATTGCAATATATGAGTTGCGTTCAGAAAGTAATGCACCACATCGTTTTATTCTGCTAATAATAAAGATAGAAGCATGACATTTTGCATGTGCCGATTGTGTGAGCCATATTGCACCACAACCGGCTAAAGAATTTGGCTGTTCTAACCGTTGAAATGGAGCGTGTTAACAAGATGTGGTGTAAACAGCGAATTGTGATAACATTTCTTGTTGTTGAGAAGGAAATTGTTGTGAACATTTACCAACGCCTATATGAGGTGCATGTACGTTTTGCAGTCGGCAGGAGTACAGTCAGTCTCTGGGTTCAGAGAATCAAAGAATCAATAAGTGGAGATACGGAGTTGCATGATCGGCCGCGCTGTGGACGTCCTGCTATAGACACCAAAGCAGAAACGTTGAAATGCGCTGAGGGCATTATTCTTACTGATAGGCGTATCACCACTCAAAAATTGGCTTTAAAGCTGTCAGTCAGCAATGGTAGTGCAAATGCAGCTCTCGGATTTTCTAAGGTTTGCGCATGATGGTTTCCTCGAAGTCTCACAGATGAACATCGATTGCAAAGCAAACCAATTTCTGCTGAGGGAGAGAACTTTTTGGCTAAGACCGTAACAGATGACGAAACCTGGGCACATCATTTTGAACCTGAGACAAAAAGACAGTCAGTGGAGCGGCATCATCTACAGTCACCACAAAGAGAGAAATTCAAGAAACTAATTCAGCTGAAGATTTCATGATCACTGTCTTTTGGGACATTGAAGGTGTGGTTCTTCTGGATGTTATGCCAAGAGGGGAGACAATCAGTTCGCAAAATTACATTACGACAGTGAAAAAACTCAATCAACGTTTTCGCAGAGTTCGGCCGCACAAGAATCCAGCAGACCTGCTTCTCCTTCACGACAATGCGCGCCTTCACACAGGTCTGGCAACACGGAAACCAATCACCTAATCGGGTTGGACTGTGCTATCCCATCTGCCCTATAGTCCCGATTTGGGCACCCTTTGATTTCCATCTATTTGGTCCACTTAAAGATGCACTCCGAGGAGTAAGATTTGAAGATAACGCAAGAGTGATTCATACAGCTAAGAAATAGCTACATAATGAAGAGAAAGTATGGTACGGGCCAGGAATACATGCACTTGTTTTGCGCTGCCCTAAATCCATAAAGGTTGATGAGTATTATGTTGAATAGTATCTATTTTTACATTACATTTCTAGGTATATTGTATATACATTTCATGCTGTTTAAATAAACAGGTCCAGAGGAAAACGAAGTGATGCATTACTTTGTGAACGCCCTCCATATAATAAATATGTTTATGTTACAGTTTAACATTGTTGTGATATGTAATAAATTTTTTTGTGTTACCATTTAACAATATTGCAGTATATAACAAATTTGTTAGTGTTACCATTTTACAATTTTGCAAAATATACTACATTTGTTTGTCTTACCATTTAACAATATTGCATTATATAATAAATTTATTTGTGTTCCCATTTAACAATATTGCACTATATAATAAATTTGCTTGCATCGTCATTTAACAATATTGTAATATATAATATATTGTTTGTGTTATCATCTAATAATAATTCCATACATAATAAATTTGATTGTGTTACCATTTAAACATATTGCAATACATAATAGATGTGTCTGTCTTACCATTTAAGAATATTGCAATGTATAATAAATCTGTTTATGTTACCATTTAACAATGTTGCATTATAAAATAAATGTGTTTGTGTTAATATTTAACAATATATCAATGTATAATAACTTTGTTTCTGTTACCATTTAACAATATTGGAAAATATTTGATAAATTTCGTTGTGTTACCTTTTAACACTATTCTAATATATAAGAATTTTTTTTGTTTTATAATTTAACAATACTGCAGTATATACCAAACTTTGTTTTTTGTTTTAGCATTTAACAATATTCCATTATATAATAAATATCTTTGTGTTACCTTTTAACATTGTTGGCATATAAAATAAAGTTGTTTGTTTTACCATTTAACAATACTGAGATCTGTAATAAATTAGATTGTGTTACTATTTAACAATATTACAAAACATAATTAATCTGTTCGTGTTACCATTTAGCAATAGTGCAATATAAAATAAACTTGCTTGTGTTTCCATTTAACAATATTGTGATATGTAATAAATGTGATTGGTTTTACATTTAACAGTACTGCAATATATAAGTAATGTGTTTGTGTTACCATTTAACAATATTGCAATATATAATAAATGTTTAACTGTGATGAGAGTTATACTGCTGACAATTATGTCTAAACAGATCACTAACACTGAGCGTTACACTACACACGATGAGATTTATACAAATTGTAAAGAGAGTTACACAGCTGAAATGAGAGATATCCCACATTAAACCACTAACACTGAGAGTTACAAATTGTAAAAATATAATATTATAATGAGAGTTTTACCATCAACAGTCAGAATTCAAATTTGTAAGGAGAATTATATCACTAAGAATACATCACACTAGACCACCAACATTGAGGGTTACCTCACTGACAGCAAGAGTTATATCATACACAATGTGATTGTAAAAGTAATAGTATGAGTCACATCACTAACAAGTAGAATTATATTGGTAACTATAAAAAGCAGTACTAGTAATAATGATACTTATATTAGTGATTATAGTAATACTAAAACAATCGGAGTTATATTAATAACTATTACAGTTATCACATTAACAATAAGAATTATACAATTAACAATAAGATATATAACTTAAACAATATATGCTATACAAATAACAGGGAGTTCAAACACAAACGATGAGAGTTGTATCATTAACAATGAAAGTTATACCACTAAAGCTGATAGTTACATCGTTGCAACGTGAGCTATACTTCTAACACTGAGATCCCCTACTTTAAACGAAGAAATGTTACAGGAGGTCTGTTCAAAAAGTGTCTGACTTTAATTTTTCTCGCGGATATAAGTCAAGCAGAGGAAGTATCCTTCCGAGGAAACGGGTGTAATGATAGTCGTTTCAAAGTAGGGTTGCACAATCGTTAAAATTAGAGTGCTACAAAATTTTAGAGTTGCACAATCGTTTCAAAGTGAAGTGTTACAATCGTTTCAAAATGGAGTAGTACAACAGTTTCAAAGTTGAGTGGTACAGTCGTTTCAAAGTGGAGTAATACAATCGGTTCAAAGTGGAGTGGTACAATCGTTTCAAAGTGGAATAGTACAATCGTTTCAAAGTGGAGTAGTAGAATCGTTTCAAAGTGGAGTAGTAGAATCGTTTCAAAGTGGAGTGGTACAATCGTTCAAAGATGGCTACACATCGGGGGAGAGCAAACTATGTTCCTGTAGGCCCTGAATAAGCCAAGATGACGAAGTCATCAACCAACTGCGGACTTCGGTCATGCAAAGAAGTCGTGTCATCATACGAGAACTTGCGAACGATGTGGCACTGGCTCAATGCAATCTATTTTTATGGAGGTTTTGTTCATAAGGAGAGTGTCAACGAGATTGCTACCGAAGTTGTTTACGCTGAAACAGAAAAAAAAAACTCCGTCTAGAAGTCGCTCAGAACTTGCTGAACTGTGTAATGGCGATGCCGACATACTGAACACCGTGATCGCTGGGAACCGAGATACACTCGTCACAGTGGACATCATCCCTGAGACCAAAGAAAGCAAGGCAGATGCGATGCAACGTCAAAATCATCTTCAATCGTTATCTTTCATTCCTGTGGGGTGGTACACGAGTACGCCCAACAAGGTATAGACATGACCAAAGAAGGCCACGTGGCTATCATCCATCGCCTTCGTGATGCCTTGAGAAACACTGACCATCTGGGCAAAGAAACCTAGGAAGCTCCGTCTTGACAAGCACCAGACAATTCTTCCCATCTGATTCATCTTTCCTGGCCGAACACAACATTCATCTGCTTCATCAGGCTACCTACTCTCCAGACATTATTCGTTTTCGACTATTGACTCTTCCACAAACTGGAAATGTCGCTGAAAGAGACCCGATCTGAACCGCAAGGAGACATTGTGGGGAACCCGATTACCGAACTTCACTCTGTTCCCAAAAGAGACCTTCATGAAATGTTTTTAACAATGGCAGGTACGCTGGAAGAAGTGTGTGTTTTGAAGAGGATTAGGGTTTCAGACCCCCAGAAGAGTTATTGTTTTTTTTTCTCCGTCCAGTGTAGTATACTTTTTGAGCAGACCTCGTATAAATAACTAGGGAATTAAACAACCAACACTGGCAGTCACGTAACTAACAATGACAGTTATACTGCCACATGTGAGAAGCAAATCAATAGCAATCTAATAAATATATTTGATCTACAAAGCACATTTAAACGGCTGATAGCTTCTAGCAACATTTGACTTATTTTGTAGTAATTTTGTGTGTATCCCACCCGCTTATGGTAATATGTAGTTCTGCTTGGCCAACGAACTTCGCAGTGTCACACGAGTGCACTGGTGTGGTCGATACTCAGGTACTCCAAAGATTCTGAGTTTGAATTTGTTTGGTCAATTGTCACTCACTGGTGGAAAACAAAACTGAATTCCTTTCAGACTAAATGGCTACGTAGGATTGAGATGAATTGTTTTGGCCAGATACCATAAGAAACAACATCTTGCTGGCAGAAGTACAGATGAAGAAATTGACTTCAGTTATTGTGGAAAGATGTTGGGATGTCTGGGCAAGTGCTCCGGATGACAGATAACTCTTTACCAAAATTAGCGCTGAGATGGACAGAGCAGGAGAAAAAGAGTAAGGTTATACCAAAGAAAAAGGTGAGATAAACAACAGAGAAGACGTTGAACAACAGAGGGTCCACTTGGAGAAGAGAGCAGAAACAAAGGATAAAAGACCGGCGTTTGTGGAAAACCTTTGCGGAAGGCTCATGTGCCTTGGTTTAGAGAGAGAGAGAGAGAGAGAGAGAGAGGAGAGAGAGAGAGAGAAGGAAAGAACGAAGTTTATCTTCAGAAGGGTTAACAATTGGACACACATGTCCGTCTCCCATTCTGCCCTTCAGCATACGCCTTTCACTCAGTCACAGTCATTCAGTATTTGTTATTGAACATAATATGCATGAAAAAAAATAAAGTGAATAAGTAAAAAAAAGAGAAAGAGAGAAAGCGAGAGAAAGAGAGAGAGAGAGAGAGATTGATTGATTGACTGATTGACTGATCTTTATTTCAAAAGGGTTAAGAATTGGGCACACAGGCCCGTCTGACATTCTGCCCTTTATCATACATCTTTCACTTTATTCCAGATATTCTACAAATGTGCTGTAGTGAGAGAGAGAGAGAATGAATGAATGAATGAATAATCTTTATTTTTAAAGGGTAAAGAGAGAGAGAGAGAGAGAGAGAGAGAGAGAGAGAAACTACATTAATCTCAAGCAAAGAAAACAAAAGACGCTTTTCCAGTATCAGGGATCAAGGACTAACAACGCAAGATGAGGCTTCATCACATCGATTCTGGTCATACAATGTACTAGTCTTGTAACTGTCCTGTCTTGTGTCTTCTAGCTGTCTTGTTGTTAGTTATCTTGTCTTATAGTCGTCCTGTCTTGAAGCTCTCTTTTCTTGTATATGTCTTGTCTTGTAGCTGTCTTTTCTTGTACTTGTCGTTTTGTAGCTCTCTTGTCTTGCAGCTGTTTTGTCTTCTAGCTGTCATTTCTTGTCTTGTAGTTTTCTTGTCTATTAGCTGTCTTGTCTAGTAGCTGTCTTGTCTTGTGGACTGTCACCTGCACCAGAAATAAAAAATATAAAAAATGGCACCGATTGGGCTAACTGGATTGATTATGTCCCCAAACCTTGTTAAAAAAACATCGAGCAAGTTTCCGCCGGTACTACGGAGTTCGCGCACCTCGCTATCATCTTTCAGTGGGCGAGAACGAAAAACCAGTTAAGTTGATAATAATAAACATCAAAATATTAAGTGTAATTAATTGTCTTTTTAGATTATTAATGTAGGTGAGTAAAATAGATTGACACACACATAGACACCACATATGAAAACTCAGAGAGAATTAGAGAAAGGAGGAATATGTTATTAGAGCCACGGAGATAGAGAAATCTACCACCAGGAAAACAGACAGACAGATAGATATACAGACATACATACATACAGACAGACAGACAGACAGACGGACGGACGGATATATATATATATATAGATAGATAGATAGATAGATAGATAGATAGATAGATAGATAGATAGATAGATAGATAGATAGATAGATAGATAGATAGATAGATGAAACAGAACGTCTGAAAGGTACATGAAATATAGGGAGATTGGAGGCAGAGAGAATAGATAGGTAGTGTTATTGTGTAGAATATAACGGGGCTAATGGGGCTTTATATAGAAGAAGTCATGAAACATTCACCCTCATATCTAATGCATATATAAATATATCAGGAATCAAACATTTTGATAAAAATGCAAATGAAACAGGGAGACTGGATAACTATAAAGTAATAAACTACGCTTACCATGTGTAGGTGTAAATGTAAACTTTCTTCTTCCTTGTGTTGTGTATATAATCTTGGTAGTGTTGTTACTGGCTGTTTGATTCAGCCGTGAGTCCCTGGTAAGTTCTTGTACGTGGTGTCAGTACCTGTCTCATTCATCTTCGCGTTGTGTATCTTCTCACTTCAAGTCTTCTGTAGAAGTTTAGTGTTGTTATGTCCTGTTTGTCTCCCAGATTCTGACGTGATGTTCATTCATTCATTTGCATGTCCCTTGCGGAAATTTACCTCCCTAACAGCACCCCTGTAGGCCTCTCGGTTGTGAGCAAGATGGCCTGCTGCTGATGCATCCATTTGCAGATATTATCAACGATGTCTTGCAGCCATCTTCGCCTTGGTCTTCCTCTCTTTTTTTTCCATTATGTACCCTTCCAAGACGGTCTTCTCTAGATTACAATGACGTTTAATGTGTCCAAAATATTTAAGTTTTCTCTCTTTAATCATCTTTACTAGACAGCCGTCATCAATATTAAGCTCTTGTAGTATAGATATATTTGTTATTTTTTTTTTTTTGTGTCCATGATATTTGAAGAACTCTTCTGTAGCATTTACATTCAAAGGCATTTATGTGTTTCTCAGCTGTTTTGTTAAGTGTCCACGTCTCACAGGCATATGTTGCTATGGGAAAGATGTATGCCCTAAAAAATTGTATTTTTGTGGTTCTGTCTGCTCCTCTCCACATATTCTTTATTTGTTCTGCTTTCTGAAGAGCGATAGATGTCCTCCTTTTAATTTCCCTCATTGTATAATTTCCCTCATTGTATCTCCATTATTAGTTAGTAGTGATCCAAGATATTCAAAACTCTCCACTTCTTCCAGTTTTTCCTCAGTGATACATATTTCAGCTGCCTTGTTTGTTTTGTCAGTTGTCATCAATTTAGTTTTCTTTGCATTAAGATAGAGGTTTTGCTCTTCACTATTCTTACAGACTGATATAATTAGTTTCTCCATTCCTTTTTGTGTTGTGGACAGTAATACTGTGTCATCAGCATATCTAATCTCTGGTATTTCATAACCTCCAATTGTTATGGCATCGTAATATTCTTTGTCTACATCTTCTCTAACATTCCTCATTATATTTTCAGTATACAAGTTAAATAAGTAAGGCGACAATATGCATACCTGATGGACCCCTTGTTTTATGTCAGACCAAGTTGTTGTTTCACCATTTATTCTTACTGCTGCTTGTTGGTCTAGATACAGCAGTGATGTTAATTGTATCAAATGTGTTGGACATTCCATTTTTTCCATTATTTCCCAGTTTCTGGTGTTGTACACAATCAAATGCCTTTGAGTAGTCTATAAAGGATAAATATAGGTTCACATTAAACTCTCTGCATTTCTCTATTATTAATCTTAGATTGAATATATGATCTCTTGATCCTCTTCCTTGCCTGAAACCAGCTTGGACCATATTGACTTCTTCTTCTTCTATCTGCGTGATGTATCTCCTATATGTGGTTTATTTCTCTCAATGTGAATGAATATGTGGCCCACCATATTTCTAAGAAACGTGTCTTTGCTCTTTTGTTTCATTACCTCTCACTGGTAATTGCTTTTATCATGTTATGTATCTTACATGATTTATTAGCGTTGTGGCCAATTTCTGTTGTTCTTTTACTTTGTATTTGAATATACCTGTCTTTGAGTTTCTCTGCTGATGATTGTTATCATATTTCTTCGCCGTTGTTTTTGTTGTTGATGATGTTGTTGTTGTTGATGTTGTTGTTGTTGTTGTTGTTGTTGTCGACGTTGTTGTTTGTGATATTCTATGTCTTACTATTTTAATTATTTTTGTTGTGTCTATTTTCCGTTCTTTCAAATTTTGTGACTGTCTTCTTCTTTGGTTTCCTCTCTGTGGTTTTCTCTGGTCTTGGTTTTCACTGTCTATGATTTCAGTAAATTTCTTGTTTCAGTCTGTCCTTGGTTTCAGTTATCCTGTAGTTCACTATGTTCCTAGTTTTCTTTTTATTACAGTTCTCAATTCTGCCTTTGGCAATCTTTAACATAACAGGTCGCCGAAGTTCTCACTTCCATTTTTCTAAACTGTAAGCATGTCCTTCTGTGGTTTCAGTAAGGATAATACATACATACATACATACATACATACATACATACATACATACACATACACTGTATTACATTTATATATATATATATATATATATATATATATATATATATATATATCGTGCAGCAGCAGTACGTAGAGGGAACATTGTATCTAGACACAATTAGAGAAATATAAAAGCAGGTCCAAACAGAGCTAGTGAAAAGCAATAGGGAGATGTAACGACATATAAAGACAAGGATAAGTAAATGTAAGAAACAACGACAAAAAATCATTACCAACTGTAACAACAACAAAAAACCAAATACAATGTAATCACAGCAAAAGACAATCATAGACAAATGTAATCAATGCTAGAAACAATCATAGGAAAATGTAACCACAGTAAAAGACAATCATAGACAAGAAAAATCACAGACAGAGACAATCATAGACAAATGTAATCACAGCTGCTGAAAAGCGTACACAGATTTTATAATTCCTAGAGTAAAACATAGACAGATCCATTCAGAAAGAGATATTAAAAGCATAGACAAAATAAAAAAGTATATTTTATTAAAGAAAAAAAAACACATTTAGTAGAAGTACCACTTTTTTCTATTATATTCAGCAACCAGTTATCATCATCATGTGCCGATTAGCAATATTCAACGTGCTTCTTATTCTCCTGACTCTTACATTAGCTCAAAGCGGTGAGTAATAGAATTATATGTGTGTGTTCTTTGAAAGTTTTCTACAACACGTTATAGAACTATTGTATATCAAGCTTTGAGACTTTTGGCTCATGAAGCGTGAAAACAGCATGGAGTCAAATTATAACAAAATTATTGACAGTAAAGTTTCACAAATAAAAAAGGCAGTAATGAAATATTGGAGACCAACATGATTTCTTTGTATTAAAATATAACAATGTCCACATTATGTAATCAAATATGACGTCACTGCGACCAAAATTAATGAAATGCCAAGTTTATTTTTTATTTTTAATCGTCAACACTGAGAATACAAATTTGAGGGGAAAAAAGCAAAAATGACACATTCATAAACTTGAATTTAAAAGCCGAGAACGTTTTATTTTTGACATAAATAATATTATGAAAATCAATAAAACAAATCAATTATGTACTGAGTTCTATATCGAACATTATATTTCTTATCTGGTTGTTATTTAGGTTGGGGAAGGATAGGCGGACAGAGTTGGGTTTGACCATAGCAAGCATTAAAGAACTGGTAGACAAAAGACACTGTGGACATTAACATAATCGCTTGCATATACTTCAGGACATGAACACATATCAAGAGGTCTTAAACTATATCTCATATTTGCGTATTGGAATGGAACAGATAAAAAAATATATGTGCACTCACAATCTATTCTCTCTATATCTCAGCAGCATCGGATAGGCCAATAGAAACGTGGAAGTATCCGATATAAATGTTTGCATCATTGAACATGCAAAGAAACATTAAAAGTTCCCCATATGACTCAGAGGTATAAAACAGGGATCCTTTATGCCATGTTCTTTGTATTACACAGAGGTATAATACTTTGGTCCTTTTTTCTTTTTTCTTACACCAACAACAAAAATAGCCCCACAAACACCAAATAATGCTCATTGTTCTTTCTTACAGAATGTGAGCCTGATGCAAAAACAAACGGAAACACACAGTGTTGTCTGAACTGCAGGTGTCCAGATCTACCGCCGAGAACTTGTAGAGATGTTAAGACAGAACAACCCAGAGCAGTAGCTACGTTGTCAGACGGACTTGAAGTGTTGTGTGACACACAGACAGACGGTGGAGGCTGGATTGTCATACAAAGACGGAATAACTCAGACGTGGACTTCTACAGGAACTGGATAGATTACAAATATGGATTCGGGAATATCACCGGCAATTTATGGTTTGGCAATGAGAAAATTTATCGTTTAACAACCCAGCGTCGATACCAATTGAGGGTAGACTTGACTTTCAACAATTCAAATTACTTCGCTGATTATTCCAATTTTCGTGTGTTTAGTGAAGCTGAAAAGTATCAACTTGATGTTAGTGGTTACTCAGGCAACGCTGGAGACAGCCTTCACTACCACAACGGAATGTCATTTACCACTCCGGACCAGGACAACGATTTGGTCAACTATAACTGTGCCCAGAGATTCCGTGGAGCTTGGTGGCATAGATATTGCCACGAGAGTAATCTGAACGGTCAGTGGGGTTCACAGATCTTTGGTGAAGGTCTAAACTGGTACGCACTCACTGGCCACTATAATTCAGTTACATCGATTGAAATGAAAATAAGACCATTAGACTGACATAAGTACTTTAGATATACAGGCTGAAACAGATTTTTAGGAAACTGGTGATCCTACATCCCTTCTAATCCTGACCTGCAGTTTACTAGACTGACAGTAGATGGCGCTGATTGTAACACACAGAGTCATGTGTGGAAAGACTTGTGCAGATAATATCATGTTATTCTCATTATTTACGTTGTATCTAGTAACAGTCCTATTACTTTGTAACTAATTTTTTTTTCTTTCATTCACGTTGTTCCAATGCTACATTTCATTTTCTTGAAGTAATTTTAACTTCTTTACACAGCTTCTACAGTATATTTTCAGAATATTTTTTTTATTGTGCCATCTCTCTATTTCGACAACATTCAGAAACCACACTTGCCGGAAAATCGATATCAGACCTGTAACTTACATCAGCAACAATAAAACACAGTTGTAAAACAAACATACACGTCTACGTTTTTTTCATATGAAATGGTTGCATGCGTTTATTTCGCATGATGTATATGTCTGTCTTTATCTAACATGATTGTTGTCACTACTTATTTAAGCTTGAATAGAAAGATGACTGAAACAGCCAGTGAGTCACTGATAAATATGCCTGCCTGAGACACGAGATAACGCAGTTACCTGTGTAAGCCACCATAAAAATACAAACAGACAACCTACTAAGGATGTTGTTAATATTTATATCAGCATATGCCAATGTTGTGCTTATAATTGTTTAAAATTATTATTATCCGTAATACCCTCCAACCAACTCCCTCAAAGAAAAAAAAAACCCAATGCAGACTGGAGAGCTTTCATGGCACACCTGTGTACAGCTGTTGGAGATTCGCTGGTTTACAAGTTCGCGCATCTTCCTTGATCTCCTTGCCACCGTAGTCCACTTCTCATCCAACAAGACGGAAGTTCTTTGACATCCTCATGGCTTCTTCATCAGAATTCCATGAAGATCATTCAATAGAGAAGCGTGTGTTAGCTGGAACTTTGTTCTTTCACAATGATCTTTGAAGCACATGTAAGGTATCTGATAAGGAACAGGTTACTTTGCGTTCTTAAAGTTCAGAAGAAGGACAGCTGTCATAATATTTCTCAAAGAGCATGTTTCCTGCAGTTTGGAGAATAAGATTACAATACACAGCAATGTATATACACTGTTCTAATGATATTTTTCTTCTGATAAGAATGTTTTGATTCAGGCAGATACATCATGAAAGAAAACATAAGAGGGGCTATAAGGAAAAAACGAAAACAAAAAAGCCGCAGGAATTGATAGTATGACAACCGAGACAGTAAAGGCCTGCCTGTGGGAAAACTTGAAGTAATATGGCTGACTTACATCTTCAACATTGCCTTGTATGAACTAACGGTATCAATAAATTGGCAAAGAGTTGTGACATTCACGATATGGAAACAAGAAAGGAAGCTAAAAAGATTGCAACACTTATAAGGGAGTCTCTCTACTATGCCATGTGGGGAAAACATGTGCAAAGGTAGTAGAGCAATGTGCAAGCTACATAGGGGAGCCAGTACTTGGAGAAGGGGAGTTCGGATTTAGGAAAGGAAGAGGATGTACGGTCGCATTTTTTACCCAATGTGAGATCTTAGAGAGAAAGCTATCCAACACAATAAACAGATCACAGTAGCATTTATAAGTCATGAAAAAAATAACGTAAGACAGAGCCAACAGGAACACGTTAAGGGAAGTACAGTCGAACCCACTTAATATCACATCGCTTTATGTCACAACACGGATATTGTCACAGAAATTTGTATCTTCCGTCAACTCCTAAAAGTAATTAATAGGCTTTACTCCGTCTAATATCACCACGTTTAATGGCACAAATCGGTTAATGTCAACGTATACAATTTGTTCAAGGAGGAGGTGAAGACCCCAATTGTATAAAAAAAAATGGGAGAATCCAAGCTATAAATATCTCACAGAGCTTTATCAGCTTCGCGACTCATCAAAGAAAGGGGGGGGGGACTCATCAAAGAAGCGGGCGGGCGACTCATTAAAGAAGGGGGCAGGCGACTCATCAGAGAAGGGGGTGGCTGATTCATCAAAGAAGGGGGTGCGTGACTCATCCAAGAAGGGTGCGGCCGACTCATCAAAGAAGGGGCGGGGGACTCATCAAAGAAGGGAGGGCGACTCATCAAAGAGGGGGCGGGCAGCTCATCAAAGAAGGAAGCGGGCGACTCATCAAAGAAGGGGCCGAGCGACTCATCAAAGAAGGGGGGCGATTCATCAAAGAAGCGGGCGGGCGACTCATCAAAGAAGGGGGGCGATTCATCAAAGAAGGAGGGGGACTCATCAAAGAAGGGAGGGACTCATCAAAGAAAGGGGGCGACTCATCAAAGAAGGGGCGGGCTACTCTTCAAAGAAGAGGGGGCAACTCATCAAAGAAGGGGGCGGGCTACTCATCGAAGAAGGGGGGGGACTCATCAAAGAAGGGGGCGGCCGTGTGATCTTCGAGTACATGTCACATTAATCTTTTTAACATGTGGGCATCAAAAATCAGGCGGAGTGAGTGAAAGGTATATCAGGGCAGCCCTTTCAAAATATCGTGATTAAAAAATGTTTCTTCTTTCTGTTATTGTTTGTCTTCTTTATCAAGAAGTGGGCGGTGTGTCTAGCTGGCAATGCGGGCTAACAATTGTTCATTCTCGAGCACTGCCCTATGAACTGTATAGCCTGGAACTTCTTCCCGGTTTTAGTTGTGAGAGACAGTGGCTATTAAATGCTAACTGAAGTAAAAGTAGACAGCTACACTGAGGACAGTATTGATGACGTCACTGAGTCCGTCACAGAAAAGATGCCCACCAAAAACTTTTCTTACTCCCAGTCTGTGAGCGGGTTTGTGGTCAAGACCCCGTTTATTCACAGTTTGTCTTCCAAGACGCAGGGCGTTTCTAATGCTGTAGCATGCTTGAATGACTTTCTGTTTAATATACCAGTTATCATCACCAGACTCTAATAATGAAAAAAATGTTAACTTTAAATGTGATCTGATCTGTTTGTTACATTTATTTAACGTTCACATTTAATGGGTTATTTATGTTTCTTATAAGGGTATTTTTATATGCGAGTGGTTGATCACTGGTTATATACTTCGATACTTTCTAAATATAGCTTCGCTATCTAGATCAGTGGTTGATAATTTGGTGATAGTACTTATCTGAATATGGTAGGGTATGGAGTATTTACTGTTTTATTTATATTGCTTAATTTCTCTCTTTCTTTAATATATTTATGTTGCTATATGTTTATGTTTTGTCCAGATGTTTATATGTTGATGTTATACAGAAGTCTTCACATCGAATGCGTCTTATACAAGTTCAAATATTGTGAAGTCCATTTGGCCAGAAGGATAAATATGTGTTTTATTTACACATTTGTCTCTGCCAACATGTACGTTGAATTTCCATCAGTTCGTGTGAAAATCGAATCTTAATATGCACATACATCTGAATCACACCAGAATATATAAGCAGTTTATCTCTTTCTATCTCTTGAGCCACCACGAATTAAATCTTAATATGCAGATTAGTATGGACCTCTTTATATGAACTGTCAACGAGATATAAGTCCAGATCTTACAGTTCCCTACTCACTACATCGATATTTTTTCTCTATTCTCCTAAGAATCGGTATCAAACTAGCTCGTAGTTTCATCCCAGCGGCATGGCTATCTGCTTCTAAATCTCTCTGTCTGTTTCGCCAGGTGCTCTTCTATCTATTTCTTTCTGCACAATTTTGTTGGTCTCGATTTACTTATCTTAGTAAATAGAGAAATAGACAGTTCTCTCTATTTACTTATCTTAGTAAATAAGGAGAGAGAAATAGAGAGTTCTCTCAATTTACTTATCTTAGTAAATACTGAGAGAGAAATAGAGAGTTCTCTCGATTTACTTATCTTAGTAAATAGGGAGAGAGAAATAGAGAGTTCTCTCGATTTACTTATCTGAGTCTCTGGGTGTCCGTTTTTCGTGGTGTTGGAGTCTCTTCGTCGGTGAGTCTCTGAGTAACTGGTCATCTTCATCTCTGAGTAACTGATTATCTTCGTCTCTGAGTAACAGGTTATTTTCGCCTCTGAGTGTCTGGTTATCTTCTTCGCTGAGTAACTGATTATCTTCGTCTCTGAGTATCTGGTTATCTTCATCTCTGAGTAACTGATTATCTTCGTCTCTGAGTAACTGGTTATCTTCATCTCTGAGTAAATGGTTATCTTCTTCGCTGAGTAACTGGTTATTTTCATCTCTGAGTAACTGGTTATCTTCGTCTCTTAGTACCTGGTTATCTTCATCTCTGAGTAACTGGTTATCTTCGTCTCTTAGTAACTGACTATCTTCGTCTCTGAGTATCTGGTTATCTTGTTCGCTGAGTAACTGGTTATCTTCATCTATGAGTAACTGGTTATCTTCGTCTCCGAGCAACTGGTTATCATCTTCGCTGAGTAACTGATTATCTTCATCCCTGGGTACCTGGTTATCTTCTTCGCTAAGTAACTGGTTATCTTCATTTCTGAGTAACTGGTTATCTTTGTCTCTGAGTACCTGGTTATCTTCGTCTCTGAGTACCTGTTTATCCTCGTCTCCGAGTAACTGGTTGTCTTCGTCTCTGAGTACCTGGTTATCTTCATCTCCGAGTAATTGGTTATCTTCATCTCCGAGTAACTGGTTATCTTCGTCTTTGAGTAACTGGTTATTTTCGCCACTGAGTGTCTGGTTATCTTCTTCGCTGAGTAACTGGTTATCTTCTTCTCTGAGTAACTGGTTATCTTCATCTCTTAGTACCTGGTTATCTTCGTCTCTGAGTAACTGGTTATCTTCGTCTCTGAGTAACTGATTGTCTTCGTCTCTGAGTAACTGGTTATCTTCTTCGCTGAGTAACTGGTTATTTTCGTCTCTGAGTAACTGGTTATCTTCTTCGCTGAGTAACTGATTATCTTCGTCTTTGAGTAACTGGTTATCTTCGTCTCTGAGTAACTGGCTATCTTCTTCTCTGAGTTACTGGTTATCTTCGTCTCTAAGTAATTTGGTGTCGGAGTTTTAGTTCTGCACCCAAGTCATGGTGTGTACCTCTCTTGCACCTCCTCTGAATTTTTTCATCCTATGCTGCTTTTTTTTTTTTAGTGTCTCAGAGTCAGTGATTGGTCTGTCAAGACCCTGCACTGTGGAACTCTGGAAAACTCATCAGAGTGATGTTTGTCGCTGTCGTCATGTGACACGTGTGTGTAGTTGTTCTTTTCTTGTTTTTAAAATTATTACTTTTTAATTTATTTATTTGTTCTTCCAAATCAAGGATTCGTGTGGTAACAGTTTGGTATTTTCCTATCTTTCTAGTAGTACTCAATCTCTCTCTCCCTATCTCCCTCTCTCTCTATTCATTCACCCAGCCAACAGCAGCTCTCTTACACGGGCTCTCTATTTCTTTCTCCCTATCTCCTTCTCTCTCTATTTATTCACCCAGCCAACAGTAGCTCTCTTACACGGGCTTTCTCTCCCTCTCTCCCTCTCTCTCTATTCATTCACCCAACAAACAGAGCTCTCTTACACAGGCTTTCTCTCCCTCTCTCTCTATTCATTCACCCAACCAACAGCAGCTCTCTTACACGGGCTTTCTCTCCCTCTCTCCCTCTCTCTCTATTCATTCACCCAACCAACAGCAGCTCTCTTACACGGGCTTTCTCTCCCTCTCTCCCTCTCTCTCTGTTCATTCACCCAACCAACAGCAGCTCACTTAAACGGGCTCTCTATTTCTTTCTCCCTTTTCCCTCTCTCCCTCTCTCTCTCTATTCATTCACCCAGCCAACAGCAGCTCTCTTACATGGGCTCTGACCAGTTATTTTATTTTTACTGAAATATAATATTTCTAACATTGTTATAGTGACTCAGAAAATGGAGGAGTGGCTGCGACACGATGGCCTACGTGTTGGCCACTTAAATGTTTATCATTTGTTAGGAAAACTCCCTCAGGTTACACATATACTTCAACAACATTTTCATATTTTTGGTTTCTCTGAAAGCAGATTACATAAAAACATCACAGACAATGATATAAGAATAGATGGTTTTAATTTGATCAGGCGTGACCCAACTAGGAAGCTAGAGACAGGTTTAGTCGTTTACATTTCTAACACAATTAAATTTTGTAGAAGAGAAGACCTGGAAACATCAGAGGTTGAATGTATTATGCTAGAAATCAAAATATCAAATCTTAGTCCAATTCTAATTAGTTTTATATACCGAAATCCAAATGCTTCAGCCGAGTGGTATGATCACTTTGCGACCATGGTGGATGATGCTGTAACTCATAAATTCAAGGACATAATCATTCTAGGCGACTTCAGTATAGATCTTAATCAGCCAAATCCTACATGGAAGAACATTTTAACATCTTACAACTTCTCCTAAATTGTTAACAAACCTACTAGAGTTGCTGAATCATCATCAACTTAATAGATCATATTTATGTAGCCCATCCAGGAAACATTACTGAATGTACTGTCCCTCATGTGTCGCTGAGTGATCACTACCCGGTCTGCTGTACGTGGTCACATAAGGGGTATCAAATACCGAAACACAAACATACCAACATCAAATATAGAAACTTTAAAAACTTTAACTTGGAATTATTTTTAACTGATCTAAAAGCTTCGCCTCTTACGTACGTTTTCCAGTTAACAAATCCAGATGAGGCTATCGAATACTGGATCAAGATATTTCGAAATATTTTTGACAAGCATGTCCCCATCAAAGAAATGAGAGTAACACACGTAACAAAATCCCCGTGGATAACTCCCGATATATTGCAACTCATGAGGAAACGGGATGAAGCTCACAAAAGCAGAAATTTCAGTAGCTATCGTTCACTTAGGAATAAGGTGCATTATTTAATTAGGCAGGAAAAGAAAAATTTACTTCAGAAATTTAGTGAAAGACAAAACTGATAGTAAATCAATCTGGAAAGCGATTAATACTCTTGTAAATAAAAGGAAGCAAACTGACCCACAAACACTTAATTGTGAACATACTTGCACTAACTTCAGTGAACATTTTAGGGAAGAAATTAGTATTCTAAAATCTTCATTACCGACCCCTAATTGCGACCTGAACTTGTTGAAAACTTTCAGCGTCAGTAAATGTGTAAAGCTAAAACAAATTAATATTCCTTTCCTCACAGTCGGTGAGGTTTATAACTACATCTGGTCCTTAAAGAACACTAACTCAGCAGGATGTGATGACATTAGTAACAAGATACTACGCTACGCTGCACCAGTTATCACAGACACACTAACATACTTATACAACTTGTGTATTGACAAAAAATATTTCCCTGACGCTTTTAAACTCGCCAAAGTTTTCCCTCTTTTTAAATCTGGACAGACTAGTGACCTCTCAAACTATAGACCCATATCCATTCTGTCATCACTATCAAAACCTCTTGAAAAACATATACAAAAGTTAACTCTGCTCCACATGCAAGAAAACAGTCTACTAATAGACAGTCAGTCAGGTTTTAGACCAAATTACTCCTGCCACACAGCATTAACTAAAATGACAGAAAGCTCGCTGTCTAATATAAATGATGACAAATTGTGTGGTGCTGTCTTTGTTGATTTTAAGAAAGCCTTCGATATGATTGATCATGAAATTCTTGCAAAAAAGCTGGAAGGCTATAGATTACATCCTGACCTAACAAAATGTATTACATCTTTTCTCTCAGGTAGAAAACAAGTAGTTTGCTTTAGAAACAAAATATCTGGCTCGTCTGTGGTTGATACCGGTATTCCTCAAGGCTCCATTCTGTGTCCTCTTCTCTTTGCTACCTATATTAACGACCTACCACTACATTTAAAGCACTCTTCATGTGATCTTTTCGCTGACGACTGTACTGTTTACAATAGTGAATATGACATCAATAACCTACAGACAACCTCCAAAATGATATAAACAGTTTGATTAAATGGAGTAATAAAAATGGTATGTTGATAAACACCAACAAAACAAAATCCATGCTCATCACTACAAGACAGAAACTGCAGAATGCAACTAAAACTTCACTACAGCTTTGTGCTGGGACTAAGGCAATAGAAAATGTTCATGAACATAAAACCCTAGGACTCATCATTGATTAGCATTTAACTTGGAATTCTCACGTACATAACCTAACAAATTTGATTGCACAGAAAGTTTACCAATTAGCCAAGATTAAACACTTTATCGACAAAAACACAAGAAAAATATACTACATATCACACATACAAACACACTTAGATTACTGTTCCACAATCTGGGATGGATGCTCAGTCTCAAACACAAAAAGGCTCCACTCACTTCACAAGCGAGCATTAAATCTTATTTGTGACAAACACCCAGTACAGACTGTTGATCAACATAAACAACTCAAAATTCTACCCCTCAAAAATAGAATCATTTTTAACAAAGCTATGTTTGTTCACAGAATTCTGTCGCACAATGCTCCGCCTTACTTGTGGTCACTGTTTACGTATAACACTAAACATAGCCAGCGTTTAAAAAACTGTCTTCTTCCTAAAGCCAGGACTGATATGTACAAGAAAAGCCTTGCATACTCTGCAGTACAGCTCTGGAACACCCTCCCCTACAATTTAAAATCCATTGGTAATACTTCATCCTTTAACTCAAACCTGTTTCATTATTTACTTGCATGTAATTATATGCCTCCATAAAATAGCCAGCACTCTCTCAACACATGGCTCGTAAACCATCAAGTACTTCAATGACATAGTTAGAAAAGCAACTTGTTAGATATTGTTAGAAATTATTTTAATGTTTGTTTAAACAAAAATGTTAGAAGATCTGTATTTACAATGTATTTTTATTTATGTATATGTCTGCGGATGTATGTGTGCGTGAGTGCTATTTTATTAGGTTAATGACTTCTTCTCTTTTACCCTGAATGTAATAGTTAAATCTTACACTCTTTTGATATGTTTTTCCTAATTTAATTTGTATTTTTGTACTAAATCAAGTGTGTGGGAAGAATGACAGATGGAGTGATGAAGGGCAGAATGTAAGACGGGCCTGCGTGCCCAATTCTTTACCCTTGAAAAATAAAGATTATTTATTCATATTCATTATTCCCTATCTCCCTATCTCTCTTTATTCATTCACCCAGCCAGTAGCAGCTCTCTCACACGGGCTTTCTATTTCTCTCTCCCTCTCCTTCCCTCTCTCTTCCTTTCTCCCTCTCTCTCCCTCTCCTTATCTCCCTCTCTCCCTGTCTCCCTCTCTCTCCATTCATTCACCCAGCCAACAGCAGCTCTCCCACATACACTCTCTATTTCTCTCCCTCTCTTTTCCCACACTCTCTCCCTCTGTCTCTCCCTCTCTCTCTTCCTCTCTCTCTTTGTCTCTCTCCTCTCTCTCTCTCCCTCTCCCCTTCGTACATCCTCTCATTCTGGAGATGGACATAAATTTATTTTGACATTGTGTTCTCTCTCTCCCTCTCTCTCTCTCTCTCTCCCTCTCTCTCTCTCTTCCTCTTTCCCGTATGTCCTCTCACTCTGAAGACGGACATGAATTTTTCAGGCTTTGCCTTCTCTTTCTCTCCCGGGATGTACATGAAGACGTGCTATTTCATTTTAACATTCTCTTCCTTGTCTCTCTCTCTCTCTTTTTCTCTCGCTCTCTTTCTCTCTTTCTTTCTTTCTCTTTCTCTCTCTCTTTTTCTCTCTCTCCCTTTTCTTTCTCTTTCTCTCTTTTTCTCTCTCTCTTTATCTCTCTCTCTCTCTTTCTTTCTCTTTCTCTCTCTTTTTCTCTCTCTTTCTCTCTCTCTTTCTTTCTCTCTCTCTTTCCCTCACTGTCTTTTTTATCTCTCCCTTTCTTTCTTTCTCTCCCTCTTTCTTTCTCTCTGTCTCTTCCCTCTCTCTCTGTCAGTCCATGATTGTTTCTGCTGAAACAGAGCTAAGAAGGTGGTAGGACTGAAGGTACAGAAATAAAAACTAGCTGTTTCTACACGTCCACACCAAGAACCTGAACTCTGCGAGCAGGGGCAGTAACTTGGTGTGTGTGTCCGCGCAAGTTTTAGGGATTGTATTTAACATTATGGCTTTGTAGATGTCTGCTTGTTGTGCCGTATGTGTTTCTATTGTGTTCTGTATTGTTCTTACGGTGGTTGCACTGTTTTGCATTCATAGAACATATGTTCTTCTGTTTCTAGTGTGTTCCTCCCGCATAGGTAATACCGTCCCATGTTTCTGTGTGTTTGTCTGTGTGTGGTGAGTGCCATATTGTATATGAGTCTGTTTTCTCAGGCTTTTGGTGTGATGTTCCTGAGATGGAGGTTTTGGAACATGTCAGTGTCGTTTAGTATGGGGTATCTGAGTCCCTTTTAAGTGTAAAGCATAATGGCGGTGCTTGATTTCTGGCCAAATGTTTGTACAGGGTGTTTTTAAAGTCTCACTGCACTTTATGTGAAAAAAAAATTGAAAAATTAAGAAAATGACGTCATCATAAAATATGCTCAAAAAAGTCATTTAATTAGTTACAATAGTGACTGTAATGATACAACGCTGTTTTGGGTTAGCTGGAATGTACCACTACGGTAATGTTGGAAATGTCCATCACGGGCTTCAAGACTTTACTGTACACGTCTCTTCATATTGTCAAGTACTTTGTGCAACGTGTCTGTTGTTATTTCTTGAATGGTAATTTTGATTGCTTCTTTCAGGTCCTCAATTGTTTGTACATTATTTTTGTAAGCATTTCCTTCCAAGAAACCCCACAGATAATAATCTAATGGATTTAGATCTGGAGAACGAGCAGGCCAAATTCCACGAGATATTATGCGATTTGCGAAATTTTCTGTAAAAAACGTATGTTGCTCTAGCTGTGTGTGCAGTTGCATCATCTTGCTGGAACCACGCTTCTTCAATTTCACGTTCATTCCGCTGTTCTAAAAAAAAAAAAGGTTCCAGAATGTTAGTACGGTACCGATCGGCATTTATAGTGTTGTTGAAGAAAATTGGTCCAGTTAAAAGTTTTCTACTGACGGCACACCATACCCCAATTTTCGCATCGTGTAGCGGCGCTTCATGAAATTTGGGATTAACACTGCTCCAAATACGATGATTTTGGCTATTAACGTATCCAGATAGATGAAACCATGCCTCATCAGAGAAGAATGTTAAGTCGAGAACTGACTCGTCTTCTTCAGCTAAAAATGCTTGAAACCACGTGGAGTAGTTGACTCTGGATTGATTGTCACATTCTTTTAGTTCAGACACAACAGAAATCTTGTATGGATGAAAATGTAACCGATGTTTAAGAATTTTGTGCACTGTGCTCAGTGATCTGTTCACTTCTTTCGACATTTTCCTTAAGGACTTGCATGGACTTTTCAGGATTCTGTCTTGGATATCAAGACATTTTTCTTCAGACATAGCAGGCCTACCAGATCGCGGAGCATCTTCCACAGTTCCCGTATCACGAAACTTATTCAACAAATTTCTAACCGTAGTGCGATGAGGAGATTGTTTATCAGGAAATTTTGCTACACATCTTTGAACAACCATCCGTGTGTATCGACTGCCATTTCGAAACACTTGTTCAACCAAAAAAAAAATTATTTCCTCTGTTAATAACACCATTCTGATTTGAGTGCAAAAAATTACTCCAGCAGATGGCAACCATTCACTGCATTTTTCTTCACGATTGACTGTGGAACACATTTTTTATGACGTCATTTTCTTCAGTTTTACATAGAAAGTGTAGTGAGACTTTAAAAACACCCTGTATATGTGATTTGTTTTGTACTGAATGAGTGTTTCATGTCCTTGAATTGCTTGTATGCAGTTCTTGTAGAAGGTGGTAGTGTGCCAAAGTGGTGTGCCTGCGAGTTGTTTGGTGGGACTAAGTTTGACAGTCTACATCCCATGTAGTAGTGAGCTAGTGGGTGCTGGTTTTGGTGGGACTAAGTTTGACAATCTACGTCCCGTTTAGTAATGAGCTAGGGGGTGCTGGTTTGGGTGTTTGATGATGCGACCTACGTGGCTGATTCTGAGTGCTTGTATGTTTGTCTGTATGTCTTGTAAGGCAATCCCTCCGTGTACTTTGTTCTGTATGAGAGTTTTATGGTGCATGCTGTGTACGGTGCTTGTGAAGATCAAGTTTCTGATTTGTTTTTGTATGTCCTTGATTGTCTGCGGTGGAGGGTCTAGTACTGTTGAGGTGTATAGTATTTTTGGAATGATGTATGTGTTTACTCTCGTGCTTTTACCAAACATTGTTGCTGTTTTGTATTTGTGTCGTCGTAACGTGTCTAAGATGTTTGTTATGAGGTTGTCCCACGTGGGTTTGTGTGTTATGTCCGGGTGTGATGGGAAAGTGATGCCGTACAGGTGGATGTTGTCTGTGTGTGTGATGGGAAAGTGATACAGTACAGGTGGATGTTGTCTGTGGGTGTGATGGGAAAGTGATACAGTACAGGTGGATGTTGTCTGTGCGTGTGATGGGAAAGTGATACAGTACAGGTGAATGTTGTCTGTGTGTGTGATGGGAAAGTAATACAGTACAGGTGGATGTTGTCTGTGCGTGTGATGGGAAAGTGATGCCGTACAGGTGGATGTTGTCTGTACGTGTGAGAAGAAAAGGGAAGTTCCTTTTATCTGGCCATTTGCCTATGCTCATGACGACTGTTTTCTTTATGCTGAGTTGGCTCCGCTACCCTGACACAACTCTGTGAAGGTGTCTAAAATGTGAGTTATTGATCTGTCTGTTGTTGGGAGGAAGATCGTGTCTTCCGCATACGCGAGAAATTTTCTCTCTCCCTTGCCAGGTATGAAAGTTCCCTGGATTGTTATGTCTTGTCTGATCTTCTCTAGAAGTGGTTCTAGAGTACTTACAGTAAAGGAGAGAGGGGGCAGCCCTGTCTCACTGATCTAGTTAGCCTGAAAGTCTCTGTAAGCGTGTGGTTTACTAAGATTTTGCTCTCAAGTTTGGAGTAGAGAATGTGAATCCATTCTCTAAAGTAGTTCCCTATGTTACAGTGGAGTAATGTCTTGTGCAGGTATTTGTGTGACACTCTATCGAAGGCTTTCTCCTGATCTAAGGAAAGAACTAACGACTTACAGTTCTTCTGGTGTGTGTAGTGTATGAAGTCCCGATTAAATGTGCGTGTGCTGATGTATGTTTCTGTTTTCTACATTATATTGTTGCTCATTGTGTATGAATGTGTGCATAAATGGTTTGAGCTTGTTTGCGAGCGCTTTTGAAAGGATCTTGTAGTCTATGTTTAGCAGTGTTATGGGTCTGTAGTTTTTTAGTTATGTCTTGTCTGCGTTGTTTTTATGTATGAGAGTGATGTATGATAGGTTTAGACTGGGTAGAAGTTCTTTGTATAGAAAAGTCTCAGTGAAGGCTTGTAAGAGAAGAGGACCTAAAAGTGGAAAGAAGTATTTGTAGAATTCTGCTGTGAGGCCGTCTAGTCCTGGTGATTTGTTTTCCTGCATTGCTTTTAGTGCCTGTGTCAGGTTTTCTAATGTTGGTGGTGTGTCTAATGCTTGGTTGTGTCAGGTTTTCTAATGTTGGTGGTGTGTCTAATGCTTGGTTGTGTCAGGTTTTCTAATGTTAGTGGTGTGTCTAATGCTTGGTTGTGTCAGGTTTTCTAATGTTGGTGGTGTGTCTAATGCTTGGTTGTGTCAGGTTTTCTAATGTTGGTGGTGTGTCTAATGCTTTGTTGTGTCAGGTTTTCTAATGTTGGTGGTGTGTCTAATGCTTTGTTGTGTCAGGTTTTCTAATGTTTGTGGTGTGTCTAATGCTTGGTTTTGTCAGGTTTTCTAATGTTTGTGGTGTGTCTAATGCTTGGTTGTGCCAGGTTTTCTAATGTTGGTGGTGTGTCTAATGCTTGGTTGTGTTAGGTTTTCTAATGTTTGTTGTGTGTCTAATGCTTGGTTGTGCCAGGTTTTCTAATGTTGGTGGTGTGTCTAATGCTTTGTTGTGTCAGGTTTTCTAATGTTGGTGATGTGTTTAATGCTTGGTTGTGCCAGGTTTTCTAATGTTGGTGATGTGTCTAATGCGTGGTTGTGCCAGGTTTTCTAATGTTGGTGGTGTGTCTAATGCTTGGTTGTGCCAGGTTTTCTAATGTTGGTGGTGTGTCTAATGCTTGGTTGTGTTAGGTTTTCTAATGTTTGTTGTGTGTCTAATGCTTGGTTGTGTCAAGTTTTCTAATGTTAGTGGTGTGTCTAATGCTTGGTTTTGTCAGGTTTTCTACTGTTAGTGTTATGTATAGCGCTTGGTTGTGTTAGGTTTTCTAATGTTTGTTGTGTGTCTAATGCTTGGTTGTGCCAGGTTTTCTAATGTTGGTGGTGTGTCTAATGCTTTGTTGTGTCAGGTTTTCTAATGTTGGTGATGTGTTTAATGCTTGGTTGTGCCAGGTTTTCTAATGTTGGTGATGTGTCTAATGCGTGGTTGTGCCAGGTTTTCTAATGTTGGTGGTGTGTCTAATGCTTGGTTGTGCCAGGTTTTCTAATGTTGGTGGTGTGTCTAATGCTTGGTTGTGTTAGGTTTTCTAATGTTTGTTGTGTGTCTAATGCTTGGTTGTGTC
Source organism: Achatina immaculata (assembly GCA_009760885.1). Taxonomy (NCBI): domain Eukaryota; kingdom Metazoa; phylum Mollusca; class Gastropoda; order Stylommatophora; family Achatinidae; genus Lissachatina; species Lissachatina immaculata. The sequence goes on from CM019712.1 coordinate 28,091,235, forward strand.
AAGTTTTCTAATGTTAGTGGTGTGTCTAATGCTTGGTTTTGTCAGGTTTTCTACTGTTAGTGTTATGTATAGCGCTTGGTTGTGTTATGTTTTCTACTGTTAGTGGTGTGTCTAATGCTTGGTTGTGTCAGGTTTTCTAATGTTAGTGGTATGTCTAATGCTTGGTTGTGTCAGGTTTCCTAATGTTAGTGGTGTGTCTAATGCTTGGTTTTGTCAGGTTTTCTACTGTTAGTATTATGTATAGCGCTTGGTTGTGTCATGTTTTCTAATGTTAGTGGTGTGTCTAGTGCTTGCTTGTCGGAGTCCGTGAGTTGTTTATTGTATGGCATGTATTTGTCCTTCATGTGTGTTTGTATTTATGTACATGTTCTTGTACTATTCCCTAAAGGCTTGTGCTATGTTTGTACTATCTGTTCGTCTGTTCCCTGTGGCGTCTATTATCTCTCTTATCTGTCTGCTCCGTTGTATGTTTTGTTCTATGCTTAAGTACTGCTTGGTAGGTATTTCTTGTGTGATGGTGTTGAGGCTTGTTCTTAGAAGTGCGCCTTGATGCCTCTGTTGTGTGTGTTTATCTAGCTCTTCTTGTTGTGTGAGTACATGTGTTGAGTTTGTGTCCATATGTTTTGTTAATTTGATTGCTTCTTCTAATATTTTTTCCTATCTCAGCCTTTCTCTGTGTATCTGTGTTGAGAGCGTGTGTGCTTTATCTCTTCTTATGTTTTAAAGTCTCCCAGTGTTGCTGGATGTTGTGTATGGGTATGTTCATGAAAGTGTGTATCAGTTGTGTCATGTTTTCAACAAATTGTTTGTTCTGGAGGAGTGTGTTGTTAAATTTCCAGTGTGGTGATCGTTTTAAAGGTGTACCTGTAGGTACTGTGTCATCTGTTGCTACGACTGCCTTGTGGTCTGTGAACTGTAATGTACTAGGGAGGTGTGTTTGGCTTGTGTTATATGGTATGTATTTGGTGTGTAAATTCTGTCTAACCTAAATTCTCTGCTGTGTGCGTCGTTCTTGTGAGTGATCTCTCTGCCCTGGCGGTGTGTGTGTGTCTGTATGTATCTACTAGATCATATATGTTTATTATGTCCTGCAAAATATCTAGCTCGTGTCTCTCATATGTGCTGGTTCTAGCTAGACCTCCTATAATATCTAAGTCTGATGTTACACAATTGAAATTTCCGCCCAAAATAATGGTGTGTCCTCTGTATGTGTGGTTGAGTAGAGATTCTACGTCTTCGTAAAAGTTGGGTTGGTACATGCTGTTAGGTGGTGCGTGTAATGTTGACTATAGTGTATGTGTGTGAGCAGTTTGCTACCTCAGTTATCGCAGTTCTCCCCTCGCTGTTTCTGTTCGTCCTAACTAACTCCCACCTGTCTGATGTATGTCCTAACTACTTCCCACCTGTCTGATGTAAGTCCTAACTACCTCCCACCTGTCTGATGTATGTCCTAACTACTTCCCACCTGTCTGATTTATGTCCTAACTACCTCCCACCTATCTGAAGTATGTCCTAACTACCTCCCACCTGTCTGAAGTATGTCCTAACTACCTCCCACCTGTCTGATGTATGTCCTAACTACCTCCCACCTGTCCGATGTCTGTCCTAACTACCTCCCACCTGTCTGATGTATGTCCTAACTACCTCTCACTTGTCTGATGTATGTCTTAACTACCTCCCACATGTCTGATGTATGTCCTAACTACCTCCCACCTGTCCTATGTCTGCCCTAACTACCTCCCACCTGTCTGTCTGATGTCTGTCCTAACTACCTCCCACCTGTCTGATGTATGTCCTAACTACCTCCCACCTGTCTGATGTATGTCTTAACTACTTCCCACCTGTCTGATGTATGTCCTAACTACCTCCCACCTGTCTGTCTGATGTCTGTCCTAACTACCTCCCACCTGTCTGATGTATGTCCTAACTACCTCCCACCTGTCTGATGTCTGTCCTAACTACCTCCCACCTGTCTGATGTCTGTCCTAACTACCTCCCACCTGTCTGATGTATGTCCTAACTACCTCCCACCTGTCTGATGTCTGTCCTAACTACCTCCCACCTGTCTGATGTCTGTCCTAACTACCTCCCACCTGTCTGATGTCTGTCCTAACTACCTCCCACCTGCCTTATGTTTGTATTATTGCTACCCCTGATCCTATTGTGTGTGTGGCTAAGCTAAAATATGCGTGTCTGAAGCCTAGCTGTGTTTTGATCTGTTCATCGTGTATGTCTGTATGTATATTTGTTTCTTGTATCAAGATGAAATCTGGTTTGTTTGTATGTGTTAAAGAGACTATGAGCTGTAGTTTTGAGTGCAAGCCTCTAATGTTAATACTTACAACCCTTGCTTTCCTATCCATTTCCGAAAGAAGAAGAAGAAGAAGAAGAAGAAAAATTACCCTATGGGGGTGGGGTGTGTTCAGAAATTGTTTGTGTGAAATATTTAAACATACCAAACTAGGCTGTCTTGTCTTGTCCCGATGACATCTAACTAACATTTTCTCGCTCTAGGCTGGAACTTAATATTGAAGAAGGCTGGCTAGTAAAGAGGATTAAAGAGAGAAAACTTAAATATTTTGGACACATTAAACGTCATGATAATTTAGAGAAGACCGTATTGAAAGGATACATAATGGGAAAAAGAAAAAGAGGAAGACCAAAACGAAGATGGCTGCAAGACATCGTTGACGATCTGGAAATGGATGCAACAGCAGCAGGCCACCTTGCTCACAACCGAGAGGCCTACAGAAGTGCTGTTTGGGAGGCAAAGTTCCGCAAGGGACATGCAAATGAATGAATGAGGCTGGAACTCCAGTCTCCTTGTGGTCCTGTCTGGTTCTGCGCTGCTTGGTTAATCTGTGAGCCCCTTCGGCCATTTCTGCCCAAGACATGGGCCCTTTGGGGCGTGTGACAGTGTTCTCTTCCGTGCCACTGTCCTCCCGCCCTGACTTCTCCTCGTCATCTAGAGGCCCAGGTTCCGGCGTGGGTGGAGCCGATGTATGCGGCAGCGGCGATGTTAGCGGCGTTGATTGGGCTGGTGTGGGTGGGTTCGAGTCTGTGCTGTTCTATCTGGCCTTTTTCCTATAGATTTGGAAACCGTCAGCAGTGAGCCAGGTCCCATCGCTTGCTCTAGTCGCATCAGGTCCTGGTTTATCTTGTGACATAGTAGGCCCTTGAGGTGTCACGGGCGTCACGACTTCCTGCACTACGTTCCTCTTTCTCTTCTGTGGTCACTGGCTTGCCCAGTGGCCGTACTTGCCGCACCTCGGACAAGGGGTTATCCTCCCTGGGAGGGAGACCCATATCTCGTGGAGCTTCAGACTCCCTGCGGTTGGACTGAGGGTGTCATAGTGCTCGATTCTTTTCCTCGGTCTGCAGGGTAAATTCCACTTGTCCTGGGCCACCTCTGCTCTAAGGACCTCTGCATTGGGGTCCCCGGTTATCTTTGGACTGTCTCTTTCTTAAAAGTTGGGGGCACCCAGTGTAAAGTGCCCTTCTGGCGCTCTTTGTCCAGATGGTCGACTGTTATAGTCGTTCTGGGCTGGCTTGCTTCAAACGTTTGCCCGTGCAGCCTCGCGTACCACCGGGTCTGGTCCTGAAAGTGGTACAGACCAGTTATACCACTAGCCCCCACTCCTAGAGGGCCAGCGATGACGCCCATTAAAAAAGGAGTACAAGACTTTGGTGGCCTCTATACCCGTGAGCGTTGTCAGCAGGGTTCCCTGCCTCCTTGTCTATGTCGTCTGGGTTGAACTCAACTGATTCGACTGGGTGCCTCTCTTCCTTGTCGGCGGAGTTGTGAGATGTCTTCTTTGTACGTGCCATCTTTCAGTTGCGTCATGTGAAGAGAATATATCGTGTGAATTGTTTTTTTTTTTTCAAAAACGTAGCGAAATCGCTAAACCTCTGACCTCTATGCTAGCGGTCGTGCCCCTTGCTGTATACATTTATAACTTCTCCATCAATAAATTCTGATTTTTTAAAAAAGAAATTTGCTCACGACTTCCCGTATGGTCCTCCTACGTATATGTTAATGTCTGTAGCATCTACTCAGACCAAGTAAGCAGCAACAAAACTTGGGCATAGTGGAATAAAAGAGTACAGTGTTCTATGGTTGATAGAGCAGTGGTGTATGGTTGATAGAGCAGTGGTGTATGGTTGATAGAGCAGTGGTGTATGGTTGATATAGCAGTGTTGTATGGTTGACAGAGCAGTGATGTATGGTTGATATAGCAATCGTGTGTTGTTGATAGAGCAGTATTGAATGTTTGATAGAGTAGTGTTGAATGGTTGATAGAGGACAGTGTTTTATGTTTGATAAAGCAGTGTTGAATGGTTGATAGAGTATAGTGTTTTATGGTAGATAGGTTTATGGTTGACACTAAAGTAACAGCTGACCAGGTAAGTGATCGCTCTTACGGCGGCAACCTTTGAAATAACATCCACAATTTGCCAGTTTCAATAGGAGTAACATAACCTCTCTCAGCCTTTGTATCGTCATACTGAGCTTTGATTTGCAAACATTCTTTTACCAGCATTCCAATAACCTACGACTTGTTTTGGCTGCTGGGCTGAACGTGAAATAAACATGTATGGTTCACAAGATGGTCTTTATGTTTTACCAGATGTCTTTCATATCAGGAAGTGAATGACTCGACAGAAAGTGGATATGTTCATAACGTCGTGAATGTTAATATGAGAACTATAAGCAATGAAGTAAAATGATAGTAACAAAATATATGAACAATAACGTCACCATGGAAAGTACCTCACAACTTAGATACTATTTTAGCTTATTCACGCAAAAAAACATACAGAAAATAAATACAGGAAAATAAGAGAAAGTTTAGATGTAAATGTTTGGATATAATAAATAAGAATCGATGGGAAACACGGGTTACTCATATTGCGACTTGTTATGATGTTGGATGAATGCATCAGGAGCAGACCATCTTGCTCACAACCGAGAGGCCTAAAAGAGTGCTGTTAGGGAGACAAAATTCCGTAAGGGACATGCACATGAATGAATATGATGTTGGAAAGTGTGTCTGAGAAAATATTTAAATTCTTACGTAAAAGCATCCGTTAATCAATAAAACTGTTATTGCTTAAAAATAATCTAACTACCTGTAATAAAATGAGTACCATAGAAATCTGGGAAGGTAAATGAGGCCAGGCGTGATACTGACCACGTCAGTCTTTCATGTGCCGAAGGTGTGCTTTAATGTCATGGAAACGGGGTTTTTTTTATCCTGTATCTTTCGCCTGCTACCACACCTTCACTGTACTGGATACTATATATATATATATCACAGTGAGAGTTATACCAATAGTAAGTAGAGTTATACAGTAAGGCTGAGAGTTATACTACTGCCATTAAATCAGAATAGCTCACTAATATTAGGAATTACACCACAGACAATACGAGTTACAACATTAGTAAACTGAGTTTTACAACTAAATTGGAAGATATAATACATTAGATCACTACAACTGAGAATTACAGAAAATAAAATGAAAGGAGAATTACACCGTTAACAAAATGATATATAACTTAAAGTGTGTGTTATACAAATAACAAGTGAGTTAAATCAAAGCATTTAAACACGTATCACTAACAGTGAGAATTATATCACAAAAGACAAGAGCTATACTACTAACTATGAGAGTTAGTCATCAACAATATGAGTTATACAAATAACAAGATTGTTCATCCACTAACACTGATAATAACGTCAATAACAATGAGAAGTATATAACTAAACGTGAGAGAGAATTAGCAATGAAAGAGGTATATTTTAACCGTGAAAACTAGTGATATTATTAACAATTTGTCCTGCTACTTTCGTTATAATGTGAATTAATTTCGTCTATACCTCACCCGCTTATGCTAATATACAGTTCCGCTTTGCTTGGTTTGTTATGCGTTTACAACAAAAGCCTATGAGTTCAATCCTTCATGGAACTAACTGGGTATTTATGACAATAAATATTAATTGCTGTTTGGTTTATACCTATACGAATGACGTTTATTTATCGCGATACTTTGTTGTCAGACCCAGGGGATTTTAGTTGTAGGTTGGTTGTTTACTGGATCGAGAGCACTCGCGATGAGAATTAAACATATCTGTGATTCATAGGTTAAAAAGAAAGGTTGCATGTCTGTTTTAGCCTGTTTAGCTAAATAAGTGAAAATAATTTTGAGCTGCCAACACCATATGTTACAGTATTGATTACAAGCGCAATAAAAAAAAAGTTGTAGAAAGATTTGATTTTGTAGAATATACAGATAATTGCGCAGAGATAAAAAGTTTCGTGAATGCGGGCACCATTTTATCATGGTTGTCCACAGTAAAGTTTGCTTGTGAAGACTACCTACTGTACATAGACAAGACTACCTACTGTACATAGACAAGACTACCTACTGTACATAGACAAGACTACCTACTGTACATAGATAAGAATACCTACTGTACATAGATGAGACTACCTACTGTACATAGACAAGACTACCTACTGTACATAGATAAGACTACCTACTGTACATAGACAAGACTACTTACTGTACATAGACAAGACTACCTACTGTACATACATCAGCTCAGTGTTAGAACATAACATAAAGAAAACGACATGAAGTTCAACTATAGTATTATGTATTTATAGAAATGTTTTAAATAAGCACGGACAGATGGGTGGAGAGACACGGAAAGAAAGAAAGAAAGAAAGAAAACAAGAAAGAAGGAAAAGGCTCCACAGATAACTTTGCACTGAAAACCCTCGTATAGGGCTTTGATTACATTAACTATTTTATGGGGGAGGCCATGCCATCTTAGGATTTTCCACGGTGCAAAACTGAGAATTACAGAAAATAAAATGAAAGGAGAATTACACCGTTAACAAAATGATATATAACTTAAAGTGTTTTATACAAATAACAAGTGAGTTAAATCAAAGCATTTAAACACGTATCACTAACAGTGAGAATTATATCACAAAAGACAAGAGCTATACTACTAACTATGAGAGTTAGTCATCAACAATATGAGTTATACAAATAACAAGATTGTTCATCCACTAACACTGATAATAACGTCAATAACAATGAGAAGTATATAACTAAACGTGAGAGAGAATTAGCAATGAAAGAGGTATATTTTAACCGTGAAAACTAGTGATATTATTAACAATTTGTCCTGCTACTTTCGTTATAATGTGAATTAATTTCGTCTATACCTCACCCGCTTATGCTAATATACAGTTCCGCTTTGCTTGGTTTGTTATGCGTTTACAACAAAAGCCTATGAGTTCAATCCTTCATGGAACTAACTGGGTATTTATGACAATAAATATTAATTGCTGTTTGGTTTATACCTATACGAATGACGTTTATTTATCGCGATACTTTGTTGTCAGACCCAGGGGATTTTAGTTGTAGGTTGGTTGTTTACTGGATCGAGAGCACTCGCGATGAGAATTAAACATATCTGTGATTCATAGGTTAAAAAGAAAGGTTGCATGTCTGTTTTAGCCTGTTTAGCTAAATAAGTGAAAATAATTTTGAGCTGCCAACACCATATGTTACAGTATTGATTACAAGCGCAATAAAAAAAAAGTTGTAGAAAGATTTGATTTTGTAGAATATACAGATAATTGCGCAGAGATAAAAAGTTTCGTGAGTGCGGGCACCATTTTATCATGGTTGTCCACAGTAAAGTTTGCTTGTGAAGACTACCTACTGTACATAGACAAGACTACCTACTGTACATAGACAAGACTACCTACTGTACATAGACAAGACTACCTACTGTACATAGATAAGAATACCTACTGTACATAGATGAGACTACCTACTGTACATAGACAAGACTACCTACTGTACATAGATAAGACTACCTACTGTACATAGACAAGACTACTTACTGTACATAGACAAGACTACCTACTGTACATACATCAGCTCAGTGTTAGAACATAACATAAAGAAAACGACATGAAGTTCAACTATAGTATTATGTATTTATAGAAATGTTTTAAATAAGCACGGACAGATGGGTGGAGAGACACGGAAAGAAAGAAAGAAAGAAAGAAAACAAGAAAGAAGGAAAAGGCTAGACAGAAAAAGACTTTGAAAAATGTCAAGAAAAGAGAAAGAAAAATAAATAAATAATAAAGCACACAAAAATGAATCAACGAAAGAAAGAAGAAAGAAAGAAAGAAAGAAAGAAAGAAAGAAAGAAAGAAAGAAAGAAAGAAAACAAGAAAGAAGGAAAAGGCTAGACAGAAAAAGACTTTGAAAAATGTCAAGAAAAGAGAAAGAAAAATAAATAAATAATAAAGCACACAAAAATGAATCAACGAAAGAAAGAAGAAACGTTTTAAAAAGAAAATGGAAACAAAATAGTATGGCTTAAAAAAAACAAAGAAATGAAAAAGAAAAACTAGAAATAAGAAAGAAAAAAAGTGGAAAACAACAGAAAGGAAAGAAACAACGGGGAAAATGAACAAATAAATGACAAAATACAAAACAAAGATATTAATGGGAAAAAATAATGAATGGCAGAAAATAAGCACGAATTTAATGTAATTTTAAAATACATGAATGCAAATAAAAACATGTATATCTTGTTTAAGCAAAACTGTGCAACAAAACAGTGATATTATGTGAAAGAAAGATTTGTGCGAATAAACGCTAGGTCCTATTTTGTTCTGTAATCACACACTAACATGTCATAATGCTTCATAACAGTTTCACAGTTCACTCACCTCTCCAGGAAAACCAGCTGCAAAACAGATGACACCTGACGCTGTTATCATTTACTTTTTTCTTTGTTTTTTACAAGCGTAGTTTTACTTGCAGCATGTGTATGGTGTCCTGATTGTGATGTATGTTGTATCTCCGCTTCTACCGACTCTCACCGAGTACTCTCTGCTCTCTTTCTCGTCCTTCCTATCACTGTGTAGATAATAAGCAAAAGGAAATTAAGGTTTATTTTAATAGGTGCCATGCCCGACAGCGTTGACGATGATGCTTATTCATCTTTAGCCATACTTGGCGTCCCTCTCAGTTCAAATCCTTTTTTTTTCTCCATGTCACTTGGACAGTCTGCCTAGATAATTTTGTCTTCTCCTCCCTCTTCTTTTTCCTTTGCATTTTCCAGTCATTACAAAGTAGTATAATTCCTGTCTTCTCATGACATATCCAAGTGCTCTAACTTCTGTCTTCTCATGACATGATTAATCTTTCACTTGTAAACTGAAGCTGAAAAGAAAACAATATAGCACTAGTATATCGAAAGACTGCTAGCATTAACTCTTTCACACCAAATCCATACTGAAAATATTTGTAGACTTTGCCCACTAATGCGCAACAGTTTAGCCAAGTTTAGGCAAAGTGGAAAGAAAATACCATGTAGCGCATCCAACCCATATTTTAAAATTATAGAGTGACTTCCTTCCAATTTCTTTCTGCCAACATTTCTCATCAAGGTTTGTTCTTGCAGAGGACAGAAACTAATTCAGAAGTGAAAGATTTAACTCTTCACAAACAAACAAACAAAAAAAGACACAAACTCTAAGAAGACATTTGAAAGCAGAAATATGGGTCAGAGTAGTAGAGAGACAGAGTTTCATTTCGTCTGTAATAAGCTTTTATTGTGAAAGAGTTAAGGTTGTTATTAACGAAAAGTTATTATATTCATATGATGCAGTAAACTAACTAATATTCTGTTTTTATGTTTCAGTTATAAATAATAAGACAAACTGAAGAGAAGAACTGCTATGACTTGGTTTTTTGCAAACTGATTTGCAATATTCTGCTTCTAATTAGAGGGGCTACATTTGAAACTTTCAATGATATAAAACTCATATAGATCCCTTAGTTTTAATAAACAGGATCATGATAATAGATATCATATAAAAGAGAAAAACCAAAACAACGACCAGTTTAACTGACGGAACGGCCATAACTGAACCAAAACAGATCTTCCGATAGATTCATGAAATAAAGGGAGACAGAGAGAATAGATAGGTCGTGTTATTATACTGACTATGATGGCGGCAACAGCAGTATATATTACAGAAGTAATCTAAGGTATAACAAATTGACATAAATCGCTACTGCGTGGGTCACAAAATCAGTCACGCATGTGAAAAACAGAAAACGAAATGATGCACAAATTATTAGATGACAAATATGTTTACAAGCACTGGCTTGATTTATTCTCGTATGGTTTGTGTATATAATCCAGGCCGCGTCGCTACTGGTTGCTCTATTCAGCCGTGAGTCCCTGGTAAGTTCTTGTACGTGGTGTCAGTACCTATCTCATCCAGCACTGTCTTGTGTGTCCTCTCACTTCAAATCTTTTGTAGAAGTTTTGTGTTGTTATGTCCTGTTTGCCTGCCATATTCTATATGATGTGTGCTCTTTTACATGTGGTTTAACTCTCTTTATGTGATTTCGTCTATAATTGATGTATTTTTCTATGTTTCGTTACCATCTATGTGTTCTTTGCTGTTATTCTGTTTTTTTCTCTTACACGATTTATTCAGAGCTTCAAAACAAACGCCTGGTTTTTTTAATATGTATTGTCTTTCTTTTTTTTTCTCAGCCTGTGGTTGTCTCTGCCTGTGGTTGTCTCAGCCTGTGGTTGTCTCACCCTGTGGTTGTCTCAGCCTGTGGTTGTCTCTGCCTGTGGTTGTCTCTGCCTGTGGTTGTCTCAGCCTGTGGTTGTCTCACCCTGTGGTTGTCTTTGCCTGTGGTTGTCTCTGCCTGTGGTTGTCTCTGCCTGTGGTTGTCTCTGTCTGTGGCTTTCTCTTACTTGTTGTTTTTTCTTTCAGTGGCTGTCTGCCTGTGGTTGTGGCTGTTTCTGATTGTATCTGTCAATTATTGTCTCTGCCTGTGGTTGTGGCTGTTTCTGATTGTATCTGTCAATTATTGTCTCTGCCTGTGGTTGTGGCTGTTTCTGATTGTATCTGTCAATTATTGTCTCTGCCTGTGGTTGTGGCTGTTTCTGATTGTATCTGTCAATTATTGTCTCTGCCTGTGGTTGTGGATGTTTCTGATTGTATCTGTCAATTATTGTCTCTGCCTGTGGTTGTGGCTGTTTCTGATTGTCTCTGTCAATTATTGTCTCTGCCTGTGGTTGTGGCTGTTTCTGATTGTCTCTGTCAATTATTGTCTCTGCCTGTGGTTATTTCTGGCTGCAGTTTATTCCGCCAGTGAGTGTCTCTGTCTTTGGTTTCTCGTTATTTTTTAACTTTCTCTGCTGGTAAGTATCTATTTTTCTGTTTTTATCTGCCAGTGACTCTATTTTTTAAAATTTCATTTGACTGTGGTTGTTTCTGTTTTTGGCTTTCTCTGTCTATGATTGCTTCTGTCTATGATTGCCTCCGTCTTTGCTTTCTCTGCCTATGGTTGTTTCTGTTTTTGGCTTTCTCTGTCTATGATTGCTTCTGTCTATGATTGCCTCCGTCTTTGCTTTCTCTTCCTATGGTTGTTTCTGTTTTTTGGCTTTTTCTGTCTATGATTGCTTCTGTCTATGATTGCCTCCGTCTTTGGTTTATCTGCCTGTGGTTGTATCTGTTTTTGGATTTCTCTGTCTATGATTGCTTCTGTCTATGATTGCCTCCGTCTTTGGTTTCTCTGCCTGTGGTTGTTTCTGTTTTTGGATTTCTCTGTCTATGATTGCTTCTGTCTATGATTACCTCCGTCTTTGCTTTCTCTACCTATGGTTGTTTCTGTTTTTGGCTTTCTCTGTCTATGATTGCTTCTGCCTATGATTGCCTCCGTCTTTGCTTTCTCTGCTTGTTGTTGTTTCTGTTTTTGGTTTTCTCTATCTATGATTGCTTCTGTCTATGATTGCCTCCGTCTTTGCTTTCTCTTCCTATGGTTGTTTCTGTTTTTGGCTTTTTCTGTCTATGATTGCTTCTGTCTATGATTGCCTCCGTCTTTGGTTTCTCTGCCTATGGTTGTTTCTGTTTTTGGCTTTCTCTGTCTATGATTGCCTCCGTATTTAGTTCCTCTGTCTATAGCGGTTTCTGTTTTCGGTTTTCTCTGTCTATTATTGCCTCTGTCTTTGGTTTCTCTGTCTGTGATTGCCACCGTCCATGGTTTCTCTATCTTTGCTTGTTTCTGTTTTTGGGTTTCTCTGTCTATGATTGCTTCTGTCTTTTGGCTTTCTCTGTCTATGGTTGTTTCTGTTCTTGGCTTACTCTGTCTATGATTGCTTCTGTCTATGATTGCCTCCGTCTTTGCTTTATCTGCTTATGGTTGTTTCTGTTTTTGGCTTTCTCTGTCTATGATTGATTTTGTCTATGATTGCTTCCGTCTTTGGTTTCTCTGCCTATGGTTGTTTCTGTTTTTAGCTTTCTCTGTCTATGATTGCCTCTGTCTATGATTGCCTCCGTCTTTGGATTCTCTGTCTATAACTCTTTCTGTTTTCGGTTTTCTCTGTCTATGATTGCCTCTGTCTTCGGTTTCTCTGTCTGTGACTGCCTCCGTCCTTGGTTTCTCTTTCTATGCTTGTTTATTTTTTGGGTTTCTCTGTCTATGATTGCCGCCTTCTTTTGGCTTTCTTTGTCTATGGTTGTTTCTGTTTTTGGCTTTCTCTGTCTATGATTGCTTCTGTCTATGATTGCCTCAGTCTTTGCTTTATCTGCTTATGGTTGTTTCTGTTTTTGGCTTTCTCTGTCTATGATTGCTTCTGTCTATGATTGCCTCCGTCTTTGCTTTCTCTGTCAATGGTTGTTTCTGTTTTTGGCTTTTCTCTGTCTATGATTGCCTCTGTTTTTAGTTTTCTCTGTCTATGATTGCATCTGTCTATGATTGCCTCGGTCTTTGGTTTCTCCGTCTATGATTGTCTCCGTCTGTTTTTGTCACCTCCTGGTGTTGTCTGTACCTTTGGTTTTCTATGCATCTGACTGTCTCTGCCTATGAATATCTTTAGTTTTCTATGCATCTGACTGTCTCTGCCTATGAATATCTTTAGTTTTCTATGCATCTGACTGTCTCTGCCTAAGAATATCTTTAGTTTTCTATGCATCTGACTGTCTCTGCCTAAGAATATCTTTAGTTTTCTATGCATCTGACTGTCTCTGCCTATGAATATCTTTGGTTTTCTCTGTCAATGATTGCCTCATCCTAATATTGTCTCTGCTTGTGATTGTCTTTCTTCTTGGTTTGCTCTTTGGCTTTCTCTTCCTGCGACTGTCTCTGTCTGTTATTTTCTGTGTGGTTCTCTCCGGCTGTGACTGTTCTTTTTCTGTGTTTTCTATAACCTTCGAATTGACCTATTTCCCATTTTGTAAGGACATTTTCTTTCCACTTTGGTTCTTTCCAGTATCACCTGTAACTCAGGCTGTATATGGTCTGTCTTAACTGAGTTAACCCTGTCTATTTCTTTATGTAACTAATCGAGTCTTTTGTGCTTTGTTTTAACTGTAATTGAGTGTGTGTGTGTTTGTGGTTTTTGAGTAAACTGTAAATGAGTCGGCTGTTTCCTTTTACTGTAACCGCATGTCCATTTCATTTTTAAAAATTTCATTTCACTGTGGTTGTTTCTGTTTTTGGCTTTCTCTGTCTATGATTGGTTCTGTCTATGATTGCCTCCGTCTTTGCTTTCTCTGCCTATGGTTGTTTCTGTTTTTGGCTTTCTCTGTCTATGATTGCTTCTGTCTATGATTGCCTCCGTCTTTGGTTTCTCTGCCTATGGTTGTTTCTGTTTTTGGCTTTCTCTGTCTATGATTGCTTCTGTCTATGATTGCCTCCGTCTTTGGTTTCTCTGCCTATGGTTGTTTCTGTATTTTTCTTTCTCTGTGTATGATTACCTGCGTCTTTGCTTTCTCTGCCTATGGTTGTTTCTGTTTTTGGCTTTCTCTGTCTATGATTGCTTCTGTCTATGATTGCCTCCGTCTTTGCTTTCTCTGCCTATGATTGTTTCTGTTTTTGGCTTTCTCTGTCTATGATTGCTTCTGTCTATGATTGCCTCCGTCTCTGGTTTCTCTGCCTATGGTTGGTTCTGTCTATGGTTGTTTCTGTTTTTGGCTTTCTCTGTCTAGTATTGCTTCTGTCTATGATTGCCTCCGTCTTTGGTTTCTCTGCCTATGGTTGTTTCTGTTTTTGGCTTTCTCTGTCTATGATTGCTTCTGTCTATGATTGCTTCTGTCTACGATAGCCTCCGTCTTTGGTTTCTCTGCCTGTGGTTGTTTCTTTTTTGGTTTCTCTATGATTGCCTTTGTCTATGATTGTCTCCGTCTTTGGTTTCTCTGTCTATAACTGTTTCTGTTTTCGATTTTCTCTGTCTTTGATTGCCTCTGTCTTTGGTTTCTCTGTCTATGGTTGTTTCTGTTTTTGGCTTACTCTGTCTATGATTGCCTCTGTCTATGATTGTCACCGTCTTTTGTTTCTCTGTCTATAGCTGTTTCCCATTTCGGTTTTCTCTGTCTGTTATTGCCTCTGTCTTTGGTTTCTCTGTCTGTGATCGCCTCCGTCTATGGTTTCTCTGTCTATGCTTGTTTCTGTTTTTGAGTTTCTCTATCTACGAATGCCTCCGTCTTTTGGCTTTCTCTGCCTATGGTTGTTTCTGTTCTTGGCTTTCTCCTTCTATGACTGACTCCGTCTCTTGTCTTTCTCTGTCAATGATTGTTTCTGTTTTTGGCTTTCTCTGTCTATGGTTGTTTCTGTTTTAGGTGTTCTCTGTCTATGATTGCCTTCATCTTTTGGTTTTCTCTGTCTATGATTGTTTCTGTTTTAGCTGTTCTCTGTCTATGATTGTTTCTGTTTTAGCTGTTCTCTGTCTATGATTGCCTTCATCTTTTGGTTTTCTCTGTCTATGGTTGTTTCTGTTTTAGCTGTTCTCTGTCTATGATTGCCTCTGTCTTTGGTTTCTCTGTCTGTGATTGCCTCCGTCCTTTGTTTCTCTGTCTTTGCTTGTTTCTGTTTTTGGGTTTCTCTGTCTATGATTGCCTCTGTCTATGATTGCCACCGTCTTTGGTTTCTCTGTCTATAGCTGTTTCTGTTTTCGGTTTTCTCTGTCTATTATTGCCTCTGTCTTTGGTTTCTCTGTCTATGCTTGTTTTTGTTTTTGGGTTTCTCTGTCTACGATTGCCTCCGTCTTTTGGCTTTCTCTGCCTATGGTTGTTTCTGTTCTTGGCTTTCTCCTTCTATGATTGCCTCCGTCTTTTGTCTTTCTCTGTCAATGATTGTTTCTGTTTTTGGCTTTCTCTGTCTATGGTTGTTTCTGTTTTAGGTGTTCTCTGTCTATGATTGCCTTCGTCTTTTGGTTTTCTCTGTCTATGAAGGTTTCTGTTTTTGGCTTTCTCTGTCTATGATTGCATCTGTCTATGATTGTCTCCGTCTTTGGTTTCTCTGTCTATGGTTGTATCTGTTTTATGCTTTCTCTGTCTATGATTTCCTCTATTTATGATTGCCTCCGTCTTTGGTTTCTCTGGTTGTTTCTATTTGTGGTTTTCCCTGTCTATGATTACCTCTGTCTTTTGGCTTTCTCTGTCTATGCTTGTTTCTGTTGTTTGCTTTTCTCTGTCTATGATTGCCTCTGTTTTTAGTTTTCTCTGTCTATGATTGCCTCGGTCTTTGGTTTCTTCGTCTATAGCTGTTTCTGTTTTCGGTTTTCTCTGTCTATTATTGCCTCTGTCTTTGGTTTCTCTGTCTATGCTTGTTTTTGTTTTTGGGTTTCTCTGTCTACGATTGCCTCCGTCTTTTGGCTTTCTCTGCCTATGGTTGTTTCTGTTCTTGGCTTTCTCCTTCTATGATTGCCTCCGTCTTTTGTCTTTCTCTGTCAATGATTGTTTCTGTTTTTGGCTTTCTCTGTCTATGGTTGTTTCTGTTTTAGGTGTTCTCTGTCTATGATTGCCTTCGTCTTTTGGTTTTCTCTGTCTATGAAGGTTTCTGTTTTTGGCTTTCTCTGTCTATGATTGCATCTGTCTATGATTGTCTCCGTCTTTGGTTTCTCTGTCTATGGTTGTATCTGTTTTATGCTTTCTCTGTCTATGATTTCCTCTATTTATGATTGCCTCCGTCTTTGGTTTCTCTGGTTGTTTCTATTTGTGGTTTTCCCTGTCTATGATTACCTCCGTCTTTTGGCTTTCTCTGTCTATGCTTGTTTCTGTTGTTTGCTTTTCTCTGTCTATGATTGCCTCTGTTTTTAGTTTTCTCTGTCTATGATTGCCTCGGTCTTTGGTTTCTCGTCTATGGTTGTTTCTGTTTTTGGCTATCTCCGTCTATGATTGCCTCTGTCTTTGGTTTTCTCTGTCTATGATTGCCTCTGTCTTTGGTTTTCTCTGTCTATGATTGTCTCCGTCTGTTTTTGTCACCTCCTAGTGTTGTCCGTATCTTTGGTTTTCAGTGCATCTGACTGTCTCTGCCTATGAATATCTTTAGTTTTCTATGTCAATGATTGCCTCATCCTAATATTGTCTCTGTTTGTGATTGTCTTTCTCCTTGGTTTGCTCT
The DNA here is from genome assembly GCA_009760885.1 of Achatina immaculata. NCBI lineage: Eukaryota > Metazoa > Mollusca > Gastropoda > Stylommatophora > Achatinidae > Lissachatina > Lissachatina immaculata. Next base: position 28,107,709 of record CM019712.1, read on the forward strand.
TTGGCCTTCTCTTCCTGCGACTGTCTCTGTCTGTTATTTTCTGTGTGGTTCTCTCCGGCTGTGACTGTTCTTTTTCTGTGTTTTCTATAACCTTCGAATTGACCTATTTCCCATTTTGTAAGGACATTTTCTTTCCACTTTGGTTCTTTCCAGCATCACCTGTAACTCAGGCTGTATATGGTCTGTCTTAACTGAGTTAGCCCTGTCTATGGCTTTATGTAACTAATCGAGTCTTTTGTGCTTTGTTTTAACTGTAATTGAGTGTGTGTGTGTTTGTGGTTTTTGAGTAAACTGTAAATGAGTCGGCTGTTTCCTTCTACTGTAACCGCATGTCCATTTCATTTTTCTAACTGTAATTTAGTTGTTGTTCTTGTTTTTTTATTGTAATCAAGTTTGTCTGTGGTTTTGTCTAACTGTACAGGTAGAGAAAAATATAAATCTTAAATTTGTTACTCTCTTTTCTTGATTTCATTTCATCAGTACTTTTTTATGTAGGATAAGATCTTACACAGTTCTACATGGCTAATTCTAAATATCAGTGTCAATGTTGCCAAGTCAGGAACCTACAATACCTCATTGCAGTCAATATTCATGAAACGAACCTGCCATGTAAAAGTTCTGAATAACGTTTAACATGATTAACACTTGGGCTGGATAGGGTAATATTCGAAGAGTCAAAGGAAAAGACAATTACATCAAAGAACGTGCATTTCAATATCTCTGATTATAAAGAAATATCAGAGATAGGAAATTTACTCACTAGAAAGCGAAAACATTCTGAGAAAAACATAATGATTAAAGTAAAACATAGATTCAACAAATCTTAGTTCAAAACATTTGCTGCTCTCTACAACTAGAGAAGAGCATAGAAAAATGTAACCGCGGCTAGAGAAAAGCGTATAAAAATGTAACGGCAGCTAGAGAAAAGCATATAAAAATGTAACGGCAGCTAGAGAAAAGCATATAAAAATGTAACTGCGCCTAGAGAAAAGCATAGAAAAATGTAACCGCGGTTAGAGAAAAGTATATAAAAATGTAACCGCTGCTAGAGAACAGGATATAAAAATGTAACGGTAGCTAGAGAAAAGTATATAAAAATGTAACGGCAGCTAGAGAAAAGCATATACAAATGTAACGGCAGCTAGAGAAAGGCATATAAAAATGTAACCGCGGCTAGAGAAAAGTATATAAAAATGTAACGGCAGCTAGAGAAAAGCATATAAAAATGTAACGGCAGCTAGAGAAAAGCATATAAAAATGTAACGGCAGCTAGAGAAAAGCATAGAAAAATGTAACCACAGCTAGAGAAAAGGATATAAAAATGTAAAGGCAGCTATTTGTGGTTTTCCCTGTCTATGATTACCTCCGTCTTTTGGCTTTCTCTGTCTATGCTTGTTTCTGTTGTTTGCTTTTCTCTGTCTATGATTGCCTCTGTTTTTAGTTTTCTCTGTCTATGATTGCCTCGGTCTTTGGTTTCTCCGTCTATGGTTGTTTCTGTTTTTGGCTATCTCCGTCTATGATTGCCTCTGTCTTTGGTTTTCTCTGTCTATGATTGCCTCTGTCTTTGGTTTTCTCTGTCTATGATTGTCTCCGTCTGTTTTTGTCACCTCCTAGTGTTGTCCGTATCTTTGGTTTTCAGTGCATCTGACTGTCTCTGCCTATGAATATCTTTAGTTTTCTATGTCAATGATTGCCTCATCCTAATATTGTCTCTGTTTGTGATTGTCTTTCTCCTTGGTTTGCTCTTTGGCCTTCTCTTCCTGCGACTGTCTCTGTCTGTTATTTTCTGTGTGGTTCTCTCCGGCTGTGACTGTTCTTTTTCTGTGTTTTCTATAACCTTCGAATTGACCTATTTCCCATTTTGTAAGGACATTTTCTTTCCACTTTGGTTCTTTCCAGCATCACCTGTAACTCAGGCTGTATATGGTCTGTCTTAACTGAGTTAGCCCTGTCTATGGCTTTATGTAACTAATCGAGTCTTTTGTGCTTTGTTTTAACTGTAATTGAGTGTGTGTGTGTTTGTGGTTTTTGAGTAAACTGTAAATGAGTCGGCTGTTTCCTTCTACTGTAACCGCATGTCCATTTCATTTTTCTAACTGTAATTTAGTTGTTGTTCTTGTTTTTTTATTGTAATCAAGTTTGTCTGTGGTTTTGTCTAACTGTACAGGTAGAGAAAAATATAAATCTTAAATTTGTTACTCTCTTTTCTTGATTTCATTTCATCAGTACTTTTTTATGTAGGATAAGATCTTACACAGTTCTACATGGCTAATTCTAAATATCAGTGTCAATGTTGCCAAGTCAGGAACCTACAATACCTCATTGCAGTCAATATTCATGAAACGAACCTGCCATGTAAAAGTTCTGAATAACGTTTAACATGATTAACACTTGGGCTGGATAGGGTAATATTCGAAGAGTCAAAGGAAAAGACAATTACATCAAAGAACGTGCATTTCAATATCTCTGATTATAAAGAAATATCAGAGATAGGAAATTTACTCACTAGAAAGCGAAAACATTCTGAGAAAAACATAATGATTAAAGTAAAACATAGATTCAACAAATCTTAGTTCAAAACATTTGCTGCTCTCTACAACTAGAGAAGAGCATAGAAAAATGTAACCGCGGCTAGAGAAAAGCGTATAAAAATGTAACGGCAGCTAGAGAAAAGCATATAAAAATGTAACGGCAGCTAGAGAAAAGCATATAAAAATGTAACTGCGCCTAGAGAAAAGCATAGAAAAATGTAACCGCGGTTAGAGAAAAGTATATAAAAATGTAACCGCTGCTAGAGAACAGGATATAAAAATGTAACGGTAGCTAGAGAAAAGTATATAAAAATGTAACGGCAGCTAGAGAAAAGCATATACAAATGTAACGGCAGCTAGAGAAAGGCATATAAAAATGTAACCGCGGCTAGAGAAAAGTATATAAAAATGTAACGGCAGCTAGAGAAAAGCATATAAAAATGTAACGGCAGCTAGAGAAAAGCATATAAAAATGTAACGGCAGCTAGAGAAAAGCATAGAAAAATGTAACCACAGCTAGAGAAAAGGATATAAAAATGTAAAGGCAGCTAGAGAAAAGGATATAAAAACTTAATCGCAGCTAGAGTAAAGCATATAAAAATGTAAAGGCAGCTAGAGAAAAGGATATAAAAACTTAATCGCAGCTAGAGTAAAGCATATAAAAATTTAATCACACATAGAGAAAAGCATATAAAAATGTAACGGCAACTAGAGAAAAGCATAGAAAAATGTAACCACAGCTAGAGAAAAGGATATAAAAATGTAAAGGCAGCTAGAGAAAAGGATATAAAAACTTAATCGCAGCTAGAGTAAAGCATATAAAAATGTAAAGGCAGCTAGAGAAAAGGATATAAAAACTTAATCGCAGCTAGAGTAAAGCATATAAAAATTTAATCACACATAGAGAAAAGCATATAAAAATGTAACGGCAACTAGAGAAAAGCATAGAGAAATGTAACGGCAGCTAGAGAAAAGCATATAAAACTGTAGCAGCAGCTACAGAAAAGCATATAAAAATTAGACCGTGGCTAGATAAAAGCATAAAAAAATGTATCGGCAGTTAGAGAAAAGGATATAAAAATTTAACCGCAGCTAGAAAAATACATATAAACATGTAACCGCAACTAGAGAAAAGCGTATAAAAACGTAACGGCAGCTAGAGAAAAGCATATAAAAATGTAACTGGAGCTAGAGAAAAGCATATAAAAATGTAACTGGAGCTAGAGAAAAGCATAAAAATGTAACCGCTGCTAGAGAAAAGGGTATAAAAATGTAACGGCAGCCAGAGAAAACCATATAAAAATGTAACGGCAGCTAGAGAAAAGCATATAAAAATGTAACGGCAGCTAGAGAAAAGCATAGAAAAATGTAACCACAGCTAGAGAAAAGGATATAAAAATGTAAAGGCAGCTAGAGAAAAGGATATAAAAACTTAATCGCAGCTAGAGTAAAGCATATAAAAATGTAAAGGCAGCTAGAGAAAAGGATATAAAAACTTAATCGCAGCTAGAGTAAAGCATATAAAAATGTAACGGCAGCTAGAGAAAAGCATATAAAACTGTAGCAGCAGCTAGAGAAAAGCAAATAAAAATTAGACCGTGGCTAGATAAAAGCATAAAAAAATGTATCGGCAGTTAGAGAAAAGGATATAAAAATTTAACCGCAGCTAGAAAAATACATATAAACATGTAACCGCAACTAGAGAAAAGCGTATAAAAACGTAACTGGAGCTAGAGAAAAGCATATAAAAATGTAACTGGAGCTAGAGAAAAGCATATAAAAATGTAACTGGAGCTAGAGAAAAGCATAAAAATGTAACCGCTGCTAGAGAAAAGGGTATAAAAATGTAACGGCAGCCAGAGAAAACCATATAAAAATGTAACGGCAGCTAGAGAAAAGCATATAAAAATGTAACGACAGCCAGAGAAAACCATAGAAAAATGTAACGGCAGCTAGAGAAAAGCATAGACGAATGCTAGCACAGATAAGTTAAAGCATTGACACATTAAACTAACTGCTTCTCACTACTGAAAGAAAACTAAATTTTTGTAGACCTACAACCTTTTTTTTTTCTTTCGCCTACAGCAACCAGATATCATCATCATCATGTGCTGGTTAGCGATATTCAACGTGCTTCTTATTCTACCTATTCTGACATCAGCTCAAAGTGGTGAGTAATGTACATAAGTGTTTTCTTTCCTAGTATTCTATAAACATTGTAGAACAATTACAAATTAGGTTCTTTGTTTCTTAATCGTGTCAGTGGTGAATTGCATAGTACACGAGTCTCTCACTGGAAAAATCAGTTGTTCGATTCCAGTCAGATCGTTCTAGTTAGCCTTTGGTACCTAGCTTCGTCTAGAGCTGGAGAAGAAAAGACAGCCAGGTGTGATGCAGACCACATGCCCTCTATTGTGCCACAGGTCAAAGAAGATATGAGAACTAATTACACATCCCCTAGGTGCCTCATAGCATGGCAGCTTCTTACTTTTATATGTATCTGTTGTGTGTCATTATAAAACTATCATGTTTTATAATTATATATAACTTTGCTTATTCCATAGATCTACTTTCGGTACGTGTTCCTGTATTGATGTGTTTGTTATGTTTGTTTCTATTTGATATTTTTATTGCTTTTATTTGCTGCTGCTTTTCTAACAAGACATCATTTTACGAAGAAATAATAACAAACTAAAGTTACGTATCTGGGTCTTGTAGCAGTCGAAAACTCGAGGAAAATATGTTACGAAAAAAATAACGTTCTTTTTAGTGTAAGACCAAAGTACAACATTCCAGCTAAGAACAGGACATTGCAATGTGTACATATGAGAAGTACTTTGCTGATCACTGGTCTGCAGATGTGTTGTGATTTTCTGTGTGGCTCCTTTACTTACGACACGAACCTGTTACACGATGTCGACTTGAAGACATCAATCCTTAAACCTGACAGTGGCGTAATTAGATTGCCATCTTCAGAACCTCTCGGGACATATCAGTATGCATCCTATTTCTTCGATCACATTCTCTCCAGTCACGAATGTGCCCACACTCACCTATCGTAGCCAGCTCTCCCCAGTAAACAAACTCACCTATCTTAGCCAGTTCTATCCAGGAAACACACTCAGCTATCTTAGCCAGTTCTCCCCAAGAAACACACTCAGCTATCTTAGCCAGTTCTCCCCAGGAAACAAACTCAGCTATCTTAGCTTGTTTTACGAGTCCTAAAATGCTATATTGAACCTATCTTGTTATATGGAAGTGAATCATGGACAATAGGCAAGTCTGCACAAAAATCATTGGAAGCAGCAGAAATGTGGTTTATTAGAAGAATGTTGCGAATCCCCTGGACAGCAAAAATAACTAATGAAGAATGTAGGAGAAGAGCTGGAGAGACAAAAAACCTTGTCAAAAAGATAAGAGAGAGGCAGTGTACTTTCATAGGACATGCAATGAGAAGAGGGGGCATTGAAAATATTATAACAACAGGAAAAATAGAAGGAAGAAGATCAAGAGGAAGACCAAGAGAAATGACACTGGACAGTCTGACGGGATGGTGTGAGAGGAGATCACCAACTGAGCTGATGGCCTGCATGAAGGATCGGATACTCTGGAGAAGCATAATAGCCAACGCAAGTCGGCACGGCACATGATGATGTTGATTGTCGGTTCGGGTTCTTTCTCCTCCAATAATAATTCACACTGTTGATTTCTGCTGTCACAGTCAGTTGTTTCATACATTTCTCTGCAATATTCCTTCCATCTTTCTAGAATTTCCTCTGTCAAGGTATTCCCCATCTTGTCACAAATTACATTTAGCTTAGGTTTGGCATTTCTCACCAATGTCTTCTTTTCTTTAAACATTTCACTATCTCTTCCATACTTCTGATGTCCTTCTATCCTTTCACAACAATCTTGCATATATTGGTTTTTTTTGTCTTTTCTTATGTTTTTTCATACTTCTTTTGTTAAAGATTTGTACTCCTTTTTGTTGTTGTTTATAACTTGCCATTGCGTCTTCATTTCTCTATCTTGTTTTATCAGTTCTAGCGTGCATGTTGTAATCCATCCACTCTTGTGCTTTCTTTACATGAACCACGCCTTTAGCTGTTGTTATTAATATATCTCTGGCCTAATATGCTGACCAGGTGAACTTATTTCTGGTTTGCTTTCAGCCTGAGATACTTGTCACGATTCAGTGACTCCGGACAGGATTATCCTATTGTTACAGAAAGCTGGACACCGTCTGTACCACAAGCTGTAGATACACTCACTCAAAAGACGTATAAGTCAGCTGGAAGAATGAGTTAAAAACTGCGCACTTGACTTCTCAGACATATTAGCTACACAGCCCACACAAAACGTGTTAGCTACACAGCCCACACAAACATGTTAGCTACACAGCGCAAACAGTCAAAGGATGTGACAGACCTCACCCTCCTAACTAAACTACGATGCAGAGAACCACAGATAAATTACTGTATTTGTGAGAGATTTGACGTCGGTTTCTAAACGTACGACGAAGATGAAGAATGATTTAACAAAAAAGCTGGGTAAATTATTTCAACATTATCAGCATGATTCATCCTTTATTTTAATTCAGTTGCACACGTCTCAATTTCTCGTCCAATCAGGTTGCAGTTACGGAGGTAAAAGTTACGCCCACTTTGACACATTCCCACACGCTAATGGCTGCGCTAATCTCCAGTGTCAAAACGGAACTGTTGTTACAATTTATGAAGGTAAATATGATTATATCAGACAATGTGTTCAACAACGTTTGTCTGGAGAGAATAAATAAAATGGTAAGGGTACAGAACCCATGATGAGTTGACGAGTATAATATCTGAGAGGTTTATATACGTGGTAAATGGGATACAAATAAGTGACCTAGTTTCCAGGACGTAATGAATATATTAACAGTGTTTTCATTACCACAAGAAGCGCGCCATCACAAACATCATAGATTAATCTACCAGTCGATTATCACGAACAGCTGGTGAAGGTATGCTATGATCTTCTTCTGGTACTTGGTTTATATAAGAGAAATATCGACTGTGGTAAAATTCATACTGAAAATAAACCATACACATCTGTCTACGTTTATCACTTGGTTTATATAAATGTATCCATAACAAAATTATAACATTTCAAAGTGAAATTATAACATTTCCAGGGTGAAATTACAACATTTCCAAAGTGAAATGTATCATTTCCAAAGTGAAATTATAACATGTTCAAAGTGATCCTTGCTTAAAAACAAATATCACAGCAACTGAGATTACGTCAGAAGTAAAGGTAGATCGAAATAGACATGAAGAAGAGCAACAGAGAGGATGTTGAGCAATAGAAGACCCACCTGGGAAAGAGCGGAATAAAAGGCAAAAGACAGGCGTTTTGGGGAAACCCATGTGGAAGCCTCGTGTATCTTGGGTATATAAAGTTCAGAGAGAGAGAGAGAGAGAGAGAGAGAGAGAGAGAGAGAGATTACGTTTCGTAAAGTTCTACAAATATTCAATATTGCTTTATGGTGCAGAAGTCAGGGCCTTTAAAATGCGACACAAAATAAAATTTAGGCCCTCGAAATGTGGATAAACAGAAGAATAGGGCGTATCTCATGGACATAAAATGAAACAAATAACGAACTGCTAAACTAACTACAGAGGTCTAAAGAGAAACATTGAAAATCACAAAAACAAGACAGCTTAGAACTTTTAACACATTAAGAGACACATTACTATATTGGAGACCCTTCATGAGGGCAAGATCAAAGGAAAGAGAACAAGAGAACGACAACGACATGGATGGGTGTACAACATCAAGAGATGGACAGAGACCAGCTTGGCTGGGTGCTCTACGAAGACAAGAAACAGAGCAGAGTGTGGAGATTCATTGCAGCCCCAACCTTCCGTGGGGAAACGGCACGAAACGGTGGTGATGACAACGAAAGTGCATTTATAATAATTTCTGATTGGAACTTTTGTTAATCAGTTCTTATTTGTATAAAATGTAATTTATTTTTCGTGTTCTTCTTTCGTTGTTGCTATATAAAACACATGTACTTACTGTCACACCAACATTTCGTGAGATACTCCATGTTAGCAGTTATAAGATGTTCATGATTTAAAAATCATGTGTATTTGCCGATTTGCACTTTAAGGCGCCCAGAGATATACTTCGACATCACAGGTAAGAGGTCAGGTCTTTTTAACTTTCCGGTACAAATTTCGAATAAAAGCTCAGCGGGCATAGTAAGAGGATATCGCGTTCTGATGATCTGGCCGGGAAAGATTCTCTCAAGACACTCAGTTTCTCAATTAAACGCGTACGACGTTCCTCTTGCCTGGCCTCGAGTTAAGATAGTTCTTCTTGTCTCCCTGCCACTCAGACTAACGAGCCGTGCTAATCGATGACAGAGATCAAAGAGATCTGCCGAGGAAAGTTTGGTCTTGACCGAGTTTCGCTAGTCATAAAGAACCGAAAAATCAGGTCCTATGTTTAACTTCTTTGCAAGCCTTTTGGCTTTTTCCGTGCATATGGTCGAATTTTCGACATTTCCGGTGGTCCCAAGCTACCGTATGGTCGAAAGTTCGACAATTGTTTGTTTCATTAAAACAAGCGGTGTAACATTTAGATTGTACATATTTCGTCCGCGATTCCGGTGACACTTTCAAAATGGAGAATGCGTGCCTAGTTACGAGCGATGCCGAGCGAGAAAAAGGACGCGAAGCATGGAAATTTTTCAATTTTTGACGATGTAGATAGGGGTATGGACATAGCCTATGGCCACCCCGCTGCTCTTGAATGTTTTCTAAGTAGATCTAGACATATTTAGACGACTGGAGAAGTAGTTAGGAGTAGTTAGTAGGTTAGTTCAGACATTCATTCAGCGAGAATGCATTACAGAGTCACAATACGAGATCGATAAGTAGATCTACACATCTCAGATGGTAAGTAGTGGTAAGTAGCGCGAATCTAGACCTAGCCGATGGTGAGCTGGCCACAATCAGTGTCTAAAAAAATCACATTACTTCTTTTTTCCTAAAAAACTCTGCATTTATGAAATTTTCATTCATTTAGCTATACTTTGAAACATATTAAGTATACGGAAGTACATGGAAATGCTGTTTTCCATTCCATTTTACAACTAGACCCCCTTACAGTCAAGACCCGCGGTTTTACTCCTCACCCCACGACACGTCCGTGTTTCTTCTCTCGCACGGAAAGAGTCATTAAATGAATGAAAAAATGGGAGGGGCTGGGGTGCTGTGAGGCGGGGACTGGTTGGGGTAGTGACATTCTGATCTTCGATGAAAAGCATGCATGGGACTATATTACTCAAAACCAGAATTTGTAAAGTATTTCCATGGTGGTTTATTGTTCATTGCAAACCTTCTGTAGTGAACTGTAAAATGTATATAAAATTATACAAGATTTTCTACTGTGCATTAATATCAACTATTTCCTAAGTGGAATTACATTTTAAAGTAATTCTTGTATTTATATATTTTACTTTATTGTTCCTATTACAACTTCAGTGTTGAAACTGATAGCCGTAGGCAACAGCAGAAACGTGTGAGACATTAATATCAACATATAATTCATTTAGTATATCAGAACTTCTTTGACTAGCGCCATATACATTATTCAAAATGACAAATTGTAGGCTGATCCGATACTTGTAAACTACAACTGCAGATAAGATCAATACAAGAATGATTATAACTGTGCGTGATTATAGCATTCTCCGAGTAACAGCACTGCAGTAACATGGCGATATGTCTGAGAGAGGTATACATTCGTTCCCGCTGAAAGTCTCAAGTTTCATGTACGGAACTTGTTCTTCAGCTTCCGGTGTAAAACTAGTTCCTCCCGGTTTTTACTAGTTACTTTTCCCTACTCCCAGTTCTGGTGTCTGGTCAGAGACTTGCTTGTCTATCAAAATACTGTAGCTGATTTAGAGTCCGACCATCCCACATAGGTAATACTATGTAATTATACCACATAGGTAATGCTGGGTAAGTATCCTACATAGGTAATACTAGGTAATTATCCCACGTAGGTAATACTAGGTAAGTATCCTACATAGGCAACACTAGGTAATTATCCCACATAGGTTATAATGGCTAATTATTCCAGATATGTAATAATGGGTATTTATTCCACATAGGTAATACTAGGTAATTATCCCACATAGATAATAATGGGTAATTATTCCACAGAGGTAATAATGGGTAATTATTCCACACAGGTAATGATGGGTAATTATTCCACATAAGTAATAATGAATATTTATTCCACATAGGTAATAATGGGTAATTATTCCACATAGGTAATAATGGGTAATTATCCCACATAGGTACTAATGGGTAATTATTCCACATAGGTAATACTGAGTAAGTATCCCACACAGGTAATAATGGGTAATTATTCCACATAGGTAATTATCCCACATAGGTAATACTGGGTAATGTTACATTTCCCTGGATGAAAGTAATGATGTTGATGTGGGATGAACACTTCCAGGCTACATTCTAACAGCTCGACTTGCCTGCCCCAACGCGAGAAACCTGACACTGTTACAGGAAAACAAAAACAAAAAAAAATCTGTGAGAATGAAAGTTGTAGATAAATAATTATGGGCACAGTTTTAGAACGAGAACAAACGTACTGTGATAATAGATCAAACATGTTCTCAGTTTCTGTTCTGCGTAGAACGGAGTAAATGGATGCATTTGGCTGAGATAATAAGAAATGTTTGTGTGGTATACCACGTGACTTCAAGGATAACAAATAAAAGATTTCATAAAGTTATACAAAAATAGAAATAAAACTAGTAAGAGCATGTGTTGTGAGAAGATAAAGATAACAAGATTTTAGGCAATGACGGACGTCAGTTATAAGATTAAAAAAAAAAAACAAAGGTCACATGAGGATGCACAACTTGTTTGGTGCAAGTTTACATCTAAAATTTGTGGCAGGAATATTTTCTCAAGGTTATAGACCAACATTCCCTTGCCAATGTATCACCGCACTCGAGGCCAATCTAGCTCCCCCTACCCCTCCCCCATCATGACCACCAACCCAGGTTCTCCCCTCCTTGGTATATTGTATAGTAATTGTGCCTACATCCTCAATCATTCAATCAATACAACAATACACTGACAAGCAGTACCAATCACCAAGTCTGAATTCAGTTATACAACAATTTTAATCTCACAATGAACCCAACAGCCACAAATAACTGGCGCTGCCAACCAACATGACATTAAGACAGTATTCATCATTAAAGGCAAGACAATGTGAGGAACAAATCAATGAAAATGCAAATTAAGTCAACATACTATCAGTTAATAATGAAACTTCTCAGGTCTGCAATATTTACATTGTTCCTCTATGAGCCTGGGGCCCTCAGCTCCGTGGGCCTAGCCAGTGACATCTATCATGACTGTATGTACCATTGCACTTTCATCTCCGCAGCCATTGTTGTCATTATCAACAGCATCTGTACTGATGCAACCACATATCAATCTACATGAAAAATCATAATACAAAAGCATACATATTACCACTCCAGTCAACAGAGAAAATCACAATGAAATCAGATACACATTATCTTCTTACACGGAATAACACGAACTCTGCTCTACAGCTTACTACCCAACTACATAATCTACACCATATGAGGTGGGTACGGGCAGAATATAACTAATGATCGCCATAATACACAGGAATTTATAGCATATCTATAAGCACAACTAAATAAGACATCACCCGGTCACTGCCTCTATCTAATCTGATGTAAGTCAATGGTTCAGTACAATATATCCCACCCAAACCAACTACCAAATAATGTGGACGATGACGCTTCGGTCAAGGTCGTACAACCCTCGATCTAAGCCTGCGTCGTCCACAAGAGCATGAAGCTGAGAGAAGCTGTAGAAGAAGTCAAGAGATAAAGTGGTCACGAAGTGACTGAACAGCTGTAGTTATCTCGATTAGTATAACAAGTTTCTGCTTTTTCTTTTCTTACAGCCTGTGGCAAAGAGGTGGACAGGAAATGTCACAGAGTCGGCGAAGCATTCCTATTTAAACGTCAGACTTACATCTGTACAAAGAATTCTGCCGGAGACTACGAGATTGACCTAGCCCCGCCCGCCACCTTCACCTGCACGGATCAGGGGAAACAGTATAAAGATCTGGAAATCTTCAAGTCGGCAGACGGATGCAATAACTACCAGTGCCAAGATGAAAGCGTCAGTATCTTTAGCCCTGAAGGTAATATTCAATATTTATGAATAATTAATCTTGATTTCAATATTATAGAACTAGACTTGGAGTGAACGAACTAAACTTATTTTAACTCTTAGATTACCAAACGGCACCCATGACACATACACATTTTTTTGCCATTATCCATTATGGCAGTCTCGTTTTAACCGGAATTATTGGTTAGTCTATTTTTAGTATCTAGGAAAGTCTAAAATAGTAAGAAATCCCAACTGCAGGACAGAAGCAAATAACAGAAATCATAGGAAAAATGAAAGCTCTTTATGATGATGTCAGAGCTCAAAGGCTGAAGAAATAGGCACTCAGGCTATTCTGGCATTCTGCCCTTCATCGTTCACGTTTCATTGTCTAATTAGACTACCTTTATTTTTTAAACGGCAGTTGTTATTTCTTGTATGTCTCTTGTGTATCTTTAGAAACATTGTATTTCTTGTATGTCTCTTGTGTATCTTTAGAAACATTGTATTTCTTGTATGTCTCTTGTGTATCTTTAGAAACATTGTATTTCTTGTATGTCTCTTAAGTAAATAGATTAAATGCACAAAAGTAATGCTTTATTTACAAAAGTAACTACAAAATGAAAATAATCATTTCCCAGTTTTCAAAGTGGGCCGTAAGATGAGAAACTGTTTGAGTATTTTGCCTGAATAAAGAACCCAATGTGAGGAAAACGACTTTATTGCTGAATATAAATGTCTGCGCTGTTTGGTCACCTCTTTTCTTAAAATATTTACAATTGTATTACTCACGTGACTGAAACAAAATCATTCAGAAAAAAACTAACATGAGCCACTCACCTCCGATCTTTGACAAATGAAAGCTCTCTTTGTTTTAAAGTATATGTTTGCACATACACGGGGAAAGGTTTATTACTATTTAATCCTTAATTTCAATCATTGAAACTGAACAAAAAGATTAGACTAGCACAGTTTGTACGATGTTTAATCACGTAATTTGTTTCTGGGATTTGCTATTTATATACAATATGTACACAAACTGTTTGTGTGGTAGCTTAATCCTTACACGACCAGTTTTTTCTCCAAAAGTGTATCAAATTACAGTCTTATCATTGAGAATGGATATATAACGGACGATAAAAACAGGAAAGTTTTAAAAATGAAGACTAATTCAATAAAGTATTAGACCTATTATCCGGATGTAAAGTTACTTTACTTGTAAATAAGCTGCCATCATTGCTAATATTCAAACTATCAATGGGACGTACTGTCCCTTTGATACTGAAAGGGTTTAGGCAGAGTATCTTGTGCTAGCTAAAGGGTTAGCACTATACATACCGTAAAGTGAGATGTAAGACAAGTATAAAAACCATAGAAAGTCTTATCTATTTTCAAATCCGATTAAATAAATAATTTCTACAGTTACTCTTTGCAATATAATTTAGTGCTGGAGAACAACCGAAAAGAAATAAACAAATTATCCTCGATCTACGCAACCTGACTCGAGGAAATTGTAATTATTTATTGAGCACGGACAATAAATAGAGACCTGCCTGCCCAGTGTGAACTAGAAGATAAGTGTGTCGTAATAGTAAACAAAAAAAGTCCGCTGGAAATTGATTGATCATGTGCTGTGAAGAGACCCCAGCAACCGGCCATGAGACGGACACCCGAGGATAAAGAGAGGACGACCCAAGGCCACCCGGGGGAGAACTGTAGAACTGGAAATGAGTAGCATGCAGCACAGCTGGGGCATAATACAAAGGCTGGCCACAGAAGGTGAGAGGTGGAGAGTTTATTGCTGCAATGCAAGACAGCACAAGGCGTACTGGGTGGTGATTGTGTATCCGATTACCGACCACGGACATGCATGGAGGGGATGGATACACATAAATGTTGTTCACGGACGGTAATTAATAAATTATTTACAGCACGTTGTATTTTCTACACTTTTTTGTTGGGGGGGGGGGGGAACGACTGTTTTTTTTCATGTTTACAATGAAAATTTTTGTTTAAAGATTTGAATGCGAAATGCTTTTATCTAATGTATTTTTTTTCACCCTTTGAAGTAATGCCTCTTTCAGCCTAAGGTAGATTTAAAATGTACATGGAATCAGAGAAATGTATGTATCGTGAAATAAGAGAGTAGAATATGTACATTTAGCTTCGGAAATTCATAAGCGGTTCAGATGTTACAAGAAAAAAAATAGAATACAGCAAATCCTAATATCTATCTATCTATCTATCTATCTATCTATCTATCTATCTATCTATCTATCTATCTATCTATCTATCTATCTATCTATCTATCTATCTATCTATCTATCTATCTATCTATCTATCTATCTATAACCACAGTTACTAATAACAAAATCACATCCAAGATTTACTCCCTCTATTTCTAGAGGTAAAATAGTATTACAAGACACCGTTAAATGCTAAGAACGTAGACATTCTTGAAATAATTTAACTGTAAACTTTCTCCTAACTTCAGCTTGTGGGAAGGAACTAGACGGACAATGTCATTTGGTTGATTCTTGGACTTCCTCCAACGGGAAAGTTTACAAGTGTGAGAAGAAAGTTGTGAATGGAAAAGCCACGTATTCATACACAGAAATAAGTACGTTATTGTCGACATGGAATGTTTTGGTTTTTTTTTGTTTTCCGTTGATACGCCTGTTACCCATTTGTTCATCCGTCACATATGTTTTTCTTCTTTGTCTGTTTATTGTTTTCCTGTACTTGAACCGGAATCTGCTTGTGTATCTGTCTAATCGGTTTGTCTGCGTGTCTCTCTGGCCCACTTCACAATCACTGTCAGTGTGTCAAAACACAAATGAAAGACACGAGAAATGACTGTGATAACACTTTTTCTAGTAATAAACATAGGCAGAGATGTCTGCTTTAGTTTTACAATAAATTAATACATAGAAAGAAAGAAAGAGTGAGGAAAGTGGACAGAAACAAGAGTGGCAGAAAATAAGATGAGCAAGTATAAATGAAGAACACGCAACAATATTTTGAAAAACGCCTTTTGTAATTTTCAGATTATTAAAAGAAAAAAAAAGACTCGAAAATGAATTAAATTTTTACAAATAAATAAATAAAAGCAAAACATCGGTATCTAATCTAGTAATTCATCTATTTTCAGAACCAACGCCTGATTTAAGTACAAGTAAGTATATTTTGTTTTGTCACCTCATATAAAGACAAATAAGAGGAGAAAAATAACTCTAGACAAAGTAGTTTTATGAAGGTGTTCAAATCTTCGTTATTTCGTCAGGTCTAAACAGTAATGTTCGTTATATCATAAGGTTAAAAATGTTAAGAAACTGGCAGAAATTGTAATTTTTTCCTTCCTGCTGAACTAATAATGAGCTGTGTCTTTAGGTGGTCTCAGTGTGCTTTCTCTTATATTGTCTTCATCTGTCTTTTACTAGCGAGGAACGACGATACAGATAAGAGAGTAGATGTCAAATTGTTCATTTTATTTACAGCATGCACTCTTAGCAGCACAAAGTACAAGAACCTCGAAATCTTCACGAACAGAGTTGACCAATGTGACACCAGACAGTGCCAGAATAGCAAATTGCCATATCTAAACAGAGGTATGTTTAAATATGTATCTAGGTCACAGCTATGAGAAGATGTCCTTTCATGTTTTTACACATCAGCCGTTGTTGATCTAACATTCAGCTTAAATCACTGAATGCGTTTTGTGAATGTAACATTCGATTTGAACCAATGACTGTGTTGTAAATACACAGATGTGACAAACAATGAGAATAACCAGGGTGGACAAATGGGCCAATACATAGGGAGTCCAAATGAGCGAAAACAGAACAGTCACTACACTCTTCTCTCTGTCCACCAAAACGGAGAACCATAAGCTGTCTCGATAATACTGCCCTTAGCCAAGGAAAACAAACCAACATATCTAGGAATAACATATGACAAAAGGCACCACATATAGAAAAAAAGTGAGAGCAAAGTTATGTAAAAACTATAGGAGTCTGGGACAAAGTGAAGAAAGATCAAATCACGTGGGCAGCACAAAGAGTAAATGTACAGCCATACTTGAGGATGAAATGAGGGTTAATATGAAGACAAGAGACGCGAGCACAAAGAGACTAAGATTCCTGTGACCCTAACACTGGTGCCTGTTACTGTGATCTAACACATAAATCCAGTACTGATAGAGTCAGCAATGAGAGAAGCTGTTCAGTAAAATGATACTTGGAGAACCTAGATACATCTGTGTGCGTAATATAAATGTGTGTAGATATACAAATCACACACGCATATATATGTATAGTCTTACTCTTTTATGCCCTGTGATTTTCAGTGTGTCGCTTCTCACAAGACAACAGGAAGTGTTATGCATTGGGTCAGCGCTGGATCTTCAACGGACGAGTCTTTGAATGCACAGACGTGTCTGGCGATGCTAAAGCCGCCCGAGCTCCGCCCAAGCTTAGGAACTGCACTGTAGGCTCCACCACCTACAAGCATTTAGAGACTTTCTCATCTGGAAATGGATGTGAGACCTCCCAGTGCCAGAGCGGTGAGGTCAAGATTATCGAGTCAGGTAAGTCCTGGTTTAGACATGAATCAGCTTTAGACAGTTTCTTCTTCTATATTTCCAGCTTGCCCAGACATCATGGCTTACTTGTGCAGACTTTAATGCTGTCGATGACATTTCACTTTATTTGTTTAGTCAATCAGTTCATCTGTTCAGGAAGAAGCTGAATGCTTATCTCAAACATGAATAATAAATGGCACAGGGCTTCCACATCAAGAGAAAAAAAGATATAATAGGACAATGTAGAACACACACCTAGACCAAGCATAAATCTGGTGGAAGTGAGAGAACTCAATGCGCCAAATAATGCAATTTATTTTGATGAACTGTTGCCAACATAAGCGACTAGAACAGCGTGTACAATCTTTACATGACGAATAGTCCAAAGCTAAAAATCAGTTATTAAACTTCATATAAAAAGGAGTTTAATGCAGTAGACAGTAACATATCGCATCATTTTCACGGACTGATTCATATTTCAGAAGGACGACCTGAGAATTCCGCACTGCAGAATTTTCTTCCCAACACATAGTCCATTGATTAAACTGTGAACATTTGCTTCCCAACACATAGTCCATTGATTAAACCTTGGACTTTTTCTTCCCAATACATAGTCCATTGATTAAACTTTGAACATTTTCTTCCCAATACATAGTCCATTGATTAAACTTTGAACATTTTCTTCCCAATACATAGTCCATTGATTAAACTTTGAACTTTTTCTTCCCAATACATGTAAATTGATCAAACTTTGAACATTTTCTTCCTAATACATAGTCCATTGACTAAACTTTGAACATTTTCTTCCCAACACATAGTCCATTGATTAAACTTTGAACATTTTCTTCCCAACACATAGTCCATTGATTAAACTTTGAACATTTTCTTCCTAATACATAGTCGACTGAATATACTAATAATAAATGGCTCAGGGCTTCCACATGAAGAGAACAAAGGTATAATACGACAATGTAGAACATTTTATGGCTGAATACATAAAGATATACTCACTTTGAAAATTATACAAAACATGAAACTTGAAATGATTTCTGTGCGAGTCTTAGGTTCTTTCTTGTCTGTGCCAAGTTCTCGACCTACCACCCTGAGAAGGTAGTCTTAGGTTCATTCTTACATGTGCCAAGTTCTCGACCTACCACCCTGTGAAGGTAGTCTTAGGTTCTTTCTTACATGTGCCAAGTTCTCGACCTACCACCCTGTGAAGGTAGTCTTAGGTTCTTTCTTACATGTGCCAAGTTCTCGACCTACCACCCTGTGAAGGCAGTCTTAGGTTCTTTCTTACATGTGCCAAGTTCTCGACCTACCACCCTGTGAAGGTAGTCTTAGGTTCATTCTTACATGTGCCAAGTTCTCGACCTACCACCCTGTGAAGGCAGTCTTAGGTTCTTTCTTACATGTGCCAAGTTCTCGACCTACCACCCTGTGAAGGTAGTCTTAGGTTCATTCTTACATGTGCCAAGTTCTCGACCTACCACCCTGTGAAGGTAGTCTTAGGTTCTTTCTTACATGTGCCAAGTTCTCGACCTACCACCCTGTGAAGGTAGTGAGTGACACGCCCTGTCGTTATTTCTCCAGTCTTCTTAGCACAGTTCTAAGCAGCCTCGTCTGATTTATAGAAAAAAAAAACAGGCTGTGGTGTCACATCTTCTGCCATCTCTTATACTATTCCTATCTTCCATGCTATATCGTCAGGAAAATTGCTCCAAGCATCACACAAATTATTTTTTTATTTAAAAAAATCACACAAATCATTACTCACTCCCAACATAAAACAAATCACTATTTTACTTCAAACATCACACAAATAATTATTTTACTGCAAACATAACACAAATCATTATTCTATTCCAAACATCACACATATCATTATTTTATTCCAAATATCACACAAATCAGTACTACTTCAAACATCTTCACACATTATTTTACTTCAGAAATCACACAAATCAGTATTACTTCAAACATCACACGAACCATTATTTTACTGAACGTACGCCGTCAGTGGTACATTGACATGAGCAGCTCCAAATGTTGGGCTAAGCTCACACGAACTTACGTGAGATAAAACCAGCCCTGGTATGCCAACCTGAGGGTTGCTTTGTTAGTGCCTGTATTTTCCCTCACCTGCCTACATACTAGAGCAGTGTTTCCCAGGCTTGGTCGGGCTACCGTCCCCGTTTTCTCCCAGGCCACATCCTCAACACACCCCGCTCCACCTACTCCTACTTTGGCTAATTAGGACATATATTGCACAACTTAAAACTTAGCAAGCCAAGATATTTAACAACAGGAGTAAGTGCATTTATAACTCACCTACTGCGTTATTTTCTTCACTTTTATTGTAGTGGATGAGTCTGATGTAGGGGCACAAGTTTCTCAATATCAGGTTGAAGAGTGCTAAGAAGATGTCGTAGATCTCCAAGATCAGTAACTTTCAGTCTGTTTCTGTTTAGAAAGAAGCTTTGAGACTGCACTGAAGCCTCGCTCTACTAAATACGTGGTCGAGAAGGTTATAAAGTAAATCTGGACTTTGTTCCACAACGTGGGGTAACTTTCAGAAATGTTTTTCTGTAACTAAAAATCTTGACATGATTTTTAAATAAAACTGGTCTGAGTTTACTGTCATTTTGCAGTGAAACCAGTTCTTCCACCAGCATTAACACTTCCCCGTTTCTGACATCACGGAATGGATTGATCTCCAATCTGGTATCTGACGTAAAAGGAGATTCTAAAATCTGCCAGACACGTCCTTATGCAAATGATCCAGATCTGACCAGTAGATCCGAAGGCCATCGCGTGATATCGTTTCCCTTTGTCCAGTTCAGAAAGACTTGGAAATGAACAGGTCACATCCGGGCTTTGTCATGTCTGAATAAGTGTACCTCTGACAGAAAGATGGAGATGGCTGGCTTTGCTTTGATAAGGTTAACATCACTGCCTTGACACTGCAGATTAACTTGGTTGAATTTTGTGAATAAATCTGATAAGTAAGCAATGTCACGCTTGATGTTACTCAGTTCATTACAGAGATAAAAACTTGACTCTTGGAAGAATTATAAAAATGTTCCAAAAGGTAAATGGAAGCGGCCTATCATTTGGACAGCCATCTAACTTCTGTATGTAGCAGCAGGCAGTTTCCTTTGGACAGACATATAACTTCTGTAAGTAGCAGCAGGCAGTTTCCTTTGGACAGACATCTACCTTCTGTATGTAGCAGCAGGCAGTTTCCTTTGGACAGACATATAACTTCTGTATGTAGCAGCAGGCAGTTTCCTTTGGACAGACATCTACCTTCTGTATGCAGCAGCAGGCAGTTTCCTTTGGACAGACATATAACTTCTGTATGCAGCAGCAGGCAGTTTCCTTTGGACAGACATATAACTTCTGTATGTAGCAGCAGGCAGTTTCCTTTGGACAGACATCTAACTTCTGTATGTAGCAGCAAACGTTCAAAATCTTCCTCATTCTCGCTGCAGAGATGTCTAAAATGTAGAGAATTAAGTCCACGTGTTTTGATATTACTGACTGCCACAATAACGCTGGTTAATGATTTGTAAAGCTGACAACTTAGGTTTTTGTGGGAAAAGATGTTGTCTGTGGACGGCACAGTGCACCGTGCACACCAGGTACAGCTTTCTTAAAACAAAATGTAAGGAAGCCACGATGACGACCTGTCATAGATGGCCCGTTGAACAAGGAAGAACACTGGAGAATTGAATGTTTTTATCTTTGAAAAAAATTCCCTACAACACGAAATATTGACGCCCCATTTATACCCGTTTTAGTTGTCGTACATATAGCAGCTCTAGAACTAAAGTTTTACCACAGACAAAGTGAAACAAGCAAGAAGCAAAGTTTCATTGTCTGGAAGATGGGACTCATCTGCCTAAAAGCCAAAATATTATTTTACTTAGAATTATTGTTTCATACAAGTAGACATGGACACATCTATCTACAAGCCAAAATATTATTTTACTTAGAATTATTGTTTCACACAAGTAGACATGGACTCATCTACCTATTTTCTTCTTCTCCTCAGTTTCACAAAGTATCTTTAATACTGACAGACATTTCATTAATTCTTCTTTGAGCAAAGTCACCACTGAGATAAATAGCAACAATAATTTTGTCCAGTGACTTGTGTAAAAGTGTGCAGAATGTCTCTTACTGCTGGCAGAATAAGTTATTCTCCAAGTGTATGACGCTTATCTGATCTAGCAATCAGCATTGAGAAATCAGCAATGGAATGTTGTATGACGCTCACTAGATCTAGCAGTCAGAAATGGAACATTGTATGATGCAGCAAACCATCAATAGACTTCTTTTAAATTGCTAGCAAACATATTCCCTACCGTTTTCCTCTTCTGAAAGTTCTATGGACGTGACTGAAAATATGCTACATTTGTGCTTGATTTATGAGAACATATTTTCTTCACATATTCAAGCAGCTTAGACGGTTTCCTGGCTTCGTTTGAAAAGATTTGTTCACACAGTAGACATAATGGCGGTGCTGATTGTTTGGTGCTGTTATAAATCAGTATTTCAGATATTCCACGTTATCGCCCACTTTGGGAAGCACTGAACTAGAGGATGAGGTGGTCAGCGTCACGCTTGGCTTCCTTTACTTCCCTGACTCCTGAAGTAGCCAGGAAGAAGTTCCTACATGTGGTTCACTGGGGTGGGTCTGGTGGGATTAGGAGCACCCACCATTGCCATGAGACTAGAGCACTAACCACTTGGCCACTTAAGCGCCCACACCAATAAAAGTGACGGGAGGAATCGTTGTTGGAGAACTTTAGGGCACCCATGTTTTCTTATCTTATATCCTTCCCGTGCCGTTAAACGTCACATAGGGCTCGCAAAGTAGTTCGCCAATTTCTCCTGCCTTCGGAGAGTCTTTCAACCTCATCAAAGGATTTTATGCCTGTTAATTTGGCTTCTCTTAACAATGTCCTCCTCAGAGTTTCACGTGGTCTGCCTCTTTCTCTTTGGCCTGTTGTGTTCCACTTGATAGCTTGTTTTGAGATTCACCGATCATTTCTTCTCATCAAGTGACCAACAATTTTTTCTCATCAAGTTTTACACTCCAATAAAAATTCATTCTGTATTCATTATCTCAAACATGTATATAATGTTGTAGTTCCTTATATTTGCACTGGGCTTCGGTTGTAACTTAACAGTAAACGTGTTAGAGTTATCACATTGAAATAATGCATTATATTAAGAACATAAACACTGGTTACAGGCACTGAACAAATTTGTTTCTCTGTAAGGCTGCAAGGACATTTCTGGGAAATGTTACAATCCAAATTACTCGTGGAAAGAAGGCACGGTGACTTTCAAGTGCATCAAGCAAGACGCTTGGGGCTACACCATTGCTCGAATATTTGATGGTGAGTGAATTTTGTTTTCTTATTTCTTGTCCTTTGTTCTTTGCAGTCTATGCAGTGGCGATGGTGAAGCACAACAATCGTGTGTGAATACAGGAGGGGTTACGGTGGATATTTATGTGTCACACACAGAATGGAGCGAACAAGTAGACAAAGATGCTATGCCCCTTTATCGGGGAGCACTGTAGTGGGGACTATATTGATCCATGCCCCGTTATCCAGACTATATCAGTCAATGCCCTGTTATCCAGACTATATCGGTCCCTGCCCCGTTATCCAGACTATATTGGTCCCTGCCCCGTTATCCAGACTATATCGATTTCTGTCCCCTTATCCAGACTATATCGGTTCCTGCCACGTTATCCAGACTAAGCCTGCTACAGAGGACACCGAAGTAGACATTGGGCAAGCCTTGAGGATCTTTGATTTACTAACGGTCACACAAACAGTCAACTATGGGTGGCTTAATGGTGTTTGGATCTGCGACTTAAATGCCAGTGCTATAGCTCACCAACTTTTCTTGGCTGTCTGTGGGCCACATATACAGCTCAGTCAATTCTGCCCACATAATATAAACCTGTACATAATTATATTTAATATTTTAACTCTATATTTCCCGAGTTTCGTACAAGGCAAAAGAACATGTTTTCCGTTGGATGATGCTGGATCTTCGACGGACGGGCCCTTGAATGTGCAGAGGACGGAGCTGGCGAGTTGATGGCCCCTTACCCACCCATGCCCCCCTGCCCTCTTTTCTGAATTTACAGTTAGCCACTGTTTCCCCTGGCCTGAGTTCATACAGTAAAACTACTTGACCGTTTGTGATCTAGGCGTGCTGTATAGTACTGACTCTTATCCCTGATCGCATGAAGATCCCTCTGATACAATACTTTCTCTTCTTATCTCTTGCACTGATGTCTCTGTCTGATTTCCACTTCCTAGTGGTTTTCATTACGATTACACCATATTATGGCTTATGTATCTAATTTACTGTTTTAAAATATCTCACTACTCAAGTCTGTCTCCATCTCTCTGTCTATACACGCATCATGATTCTGAATATTTCAAGCCCAGCCTTTATTTAATTACTACTAAAACTACCTTATGATATAAAACATAACGAAAAAGTTACAGGGAAATTAATTCAGGTTACAAATGGTTAAATGTTTTGTTTGTATATTCTATATTAATTACCATTACTATTAAGTTTTTATTCTTAGAGTATTTCATAGTTCATGTTCAATAAATTACCTCCAGCCTTCATAACGTCTACGCTACAACAACCAGCTTCTACGTTACAATGGATTTTACAAATGTGTACTTCATTAGCTGGTACATTCTATATCATTATATGACGATACAAACGTCTGTCTCTGATAACTGTCGATTGGAAAATACTTTTGAAATTTTGAAGAAAAGAATAAAAGACAGTACAGAAAGACTGTGACGGTGAAGTCTGATCAGACAGTCAATCAATCGTGCCACGCTGTGTGGCCAGGCGATCATTTCTCTCCACAATTCCCTGTCTTTAGACTTGATAATGAGATCCGCCGGTGACTTTCTTCCTAGCAACACCGACAGTCCATTCAGTAACTTCTCTCTCTGTCTTCCTCTGTCTTTCTTCCCTCAGTTTTTTCCACTTGCCACAATGTGTTCCAATTTTCCTCTTCTCAGGAAATGTCCTATAAATCTCGCTTGTCTGCCTCTGATCTTTGCTATAATTTGCTTTTTAACTCCAGCCTCTCTTAAGACTTCTTCATTGGTTTTCTTAGCTGTCCATGGTACCTTCAACATCTTTCTTATGAACCCTATTTCCATGGCCTCCATTTCTCGCTGTACTCTCTTATTCATAGACCATGCTTCACAACCATAAAACAAAACAAAATTGGCTCGATGTAACATTTAAGTACTCGGAATCTTGTTTCCATTGACATGGATCTGTTGCACAAGATGGTTCTCATTTTCTGGAATGCTGACATGGTTTGAGCACGTCTGCTTTTTATTTCGTTGTGACATTTCCCATCAGCTGTTCCTGTGCACTTGAATCTATAAACTTGTTTCAGTTCTGTGCCATCAATGGTAATGCTACATTTTGGTGGTATTCCTTTCTTTGAGATGACCATCACTTCAGTCTACTTTTTATTTAGACTGAATCCTTTACTTTTAGTTTCACGAACCGCGATGTCCAGAAGAGCCTGCAGCTCCCCTTCACTTTTAGCAATCAGAACTGTGTCGTCTGCATATCTTAAATTGTTAAGGTTGTACCCGCCAATTGATATTCCTGGCAAGCTCTCTATATTTCTCATTATGTTTTCGCTGTACAAGAAGAAGAGGTCAGGAAATAGAACACATCTTTGTCTCACTTCCAATTTTATGCATTTTAGGAATGCTCCTATTTGGTTCTCAACCTTCATTGCTGCTGATTGCTACCAGTATATGTATTTGATGTTTTGATCAGTCAGTACATAAAGACTATGATGGTAAAGTCTGATCAGACAGTACAGAAAGACTGTGACGGTGAAGTCTTATCAGACAGTACATGCGTTCATGTAGGAATTTCCACAACCAGAATATATAATGCACTCTCCCAAGGAGGAGACTAAATGTGGAAAACAAACTAAAGAAGTACTACATGGTAGTTTCCATTAAGTCGCATTGCAGGTAATTTAATAAGTCATGTTTACAATCTCTTTACTTTATTTAGAATGTCATGAAAGAAGAAGAAGAAGCTCTTGTTCACTCTTTTCTCAAGATTTCACTTAACATTTTTCTTCTTTGTGTCTTCCACAGATAAGCCAGGTAAGTTAAAAGTTCGCTGCACCAATGACTGTTAATCATGAAAGTAAATTAGAAAGAGGTAATTTATGAAAGTGAACTAGGCAAGTAAATTAGAAAGATCAAATATAAAATGAACCTATTAGCACTTGTTTCATGATGTAATATCTGGTAAGCTGAACTAGAAAATGATGACACAATTCAGCTTAGATTTTGTTGTAAGATTCTGATTAAGATAAAAGATAAGGTAAGAGTTCTTATGTGATATTAGAAGTAATTACACATGTATCAGAACAAAATGAAATAAGTGTTTTTATATGTCCTTTTTTCACATAAGTTTATCGTAACTAAACGTGGGTTGGAGAAAGCAGAATATGACACGACAATAGTTTTCTTATTTTGAACCAACGAACCAATTTTATTGGTGAAGCAGGTCCATCTGACATATATCTTGTTTTCCACGGATTTTTTAATTCAACTCTTTTAACAAAACAAAATACTTCTTTTAGTAAGTGTTGTAGTGGCATTAAATATAACAAAAACATCCTTATTTATTGTTTTCTTTTCGTTTGTATTCTACTTCTGAAGCATCGCTTGCCACATTTCAGCAGAAGGTAGTAGATATAAACGCGTTTCGCTTGTTCTAGAACTTTCTTTTCCTTGCTGAAATGTCTTTGCGTAAGTAGTTCCCATGTTCTGGGCCACAGTTTGGGGAGAATAAGTTGAGAACGCAGATCTTGAGTGGCATGTTGCAATGTAATTGTTGCTATGTTGTCAGAAGTTCTATGACAGCTGCAACCTAGTTTTCAGCTCTTCTCTTTCAATGGAAGTTGAGATTAACAGATCTGAGGTATTTCCAAACTGCTTTCTCATTGACTTGAAGAACTAAACCAAAGTTTTCGTACATGAACATTTCAAGAATCTGCTGGCCGAGAAGGATTCTTTCCTTGATCAGCATCAGTCAGTTGCTGAAATTGTTACTTCAGATACTTGAAGACTTGTCCTTTCTGAATCACTCCTTTAACAAAGTTCTTAATTAGCCCCCAATTTTATATGGAAAAGGGGGAGAATGATTTTGTCCTGGTCAATAGGAAATTGCTGGCCATTCTGGTTTCCAGGTTTTCCTTTCTGACCAGATTTTTCTTTTATAGTGTTTAAATGTATCCCGACTATCCCACCCGCGAATATGAGAAGAAATACTTAGTGTTTCCTAACTGCATTCCGAGGAAGACTAATCTTCATTTCCCCAAAAATCTGGCACTGATGGTCTTTCATATTTAACTAATTTGAGAAGCAGCTTTTTATTTTGGTTGGTCTCCTTCGTGCGTACAGCATGACCCAGGGGGAAAGATTACAGCAAATTTACGTTCTGTAGCAAAACAGCTTTAAAGCTTTATATGGGTGAATCCATGAAGAGTATCCAGTCTAGTCTTGTGAATTATGTCCCAACCTCAAAGACGTCACCAGACTATCAACATCACAGCAGACAATAGGGGTGTTTTCCAGATTGATTTTAAAAACAAAATGAAGTGAATTCTTTCTGCCACTTTCTACACAGCGACAATTTTACAATTTTACAGTTTTACATACTCCTCCAGGATAGGCCAGGGCTGAGGTTTTAATGTAAACAGTTCGTAAATAGTAACTTCAGTCATTCATTACTTGCCGTAGATTATGTCTTTGACCATCATGTTTCTCCATCTTGTGCGATACATGGTGTTTCTGATCAATGTAAATCTTGCATACTTCCATGGCACTTGGTACTGTGAGCACTGAATCCTCAGCTTCCTAGGCTTGTGAGCACTGAATCCCCAGCTTCCTAGGCTTGTGAGCACTGAATCCTCAGATTCCTAGGCTTGTGAGCACTGAATCCTCAGCTTCCTAGGCTTGTGAGCACTTAATCCCCAGCTTCCTAGGCTTGTGAGCACTGAATCCCCAGCTTCCTAGGCTTGTGAGCACTGAATCCCCAGCTTCCTAGGCTTGTGAGCACTGAATCCTCAGCTTCCTCTCTTTGCTTGGATGTTTCTCTCAGCCAGACTTATCTTCTCCACAACCTCCAGATATTTCCACTAAAATACCTTTACCACTGATAGCTCAAAACACAAAACAAAAAGATAAATATTGGGGGGGGGGTGGGGGACGAGAGAGAACTTTCTTTGGCTAGAGATGGAAAGAGAAATACCTAAGTCTTTGACTAGAGATAGAAAGAGAATTACTTAAGTCTCTGGCTAGAGATGGAAAGAGAAACACCTAAGTCTTTGGCTAAAGATACAAAGAGAAGTGCCTAAGAAAGGTTAGTTTTCTTCTTTTTAGTCGTTCGCTTAGACATGGACAACAATCTCCCTAACAAATGAGACAGTTTGCCTCAGTTTTTCAGTGTCACCGTACAGTAGGGTGGGGGGAGGGTAGGTCTGGGGTTCTGGCCAGGTAGTTTGCCTGAGTGAGTTCTGTAGTTGGCAATTCAAAAGGATATCGTGTGACATCTGTTCCTCTTTGCTGCAGGTACATAGGTGTGTTGGGCACACTTTCAGAGTCCGGTACAGACATTGTCTCTGCCAGTATTGTACTATTCTCAGTCGGAAGATTATAACTGTTCAACAACTATTTTTTTTTACAAGTTGTACTTCTATAAACCTGCTACATTCTTCCTCCCTTCTTTTGCCAGTCTGTCTGCCTCTTCGTTTCCTAAGCTTGAAGAGGGGTGGAGGGAGGCGAAGCACTGAGTAAAATAGGTCTTCTATTAACTAGAGGAAAAACTGAGGAAAATTATGTTGGGGGGGGGGAACAGTATGTTAAAAAAATAATGTTACACAGAAGACCGAACAAAACGAGAAGCTGACACGTGTAGTATCTGACATCAGATAAATTTTTATTTTTGTATTTGTACTAACTAAGTGTGAGACACCAGATAAATTTTTATTTTTGTGTCTTGTACTAACTAAGTGTGAGACACAAGATTCATTTTTATTTTTGTGTCTTGTACTAAATCTTTTGAAAACAAATGCCTAAGGAAAATACTCGGCATCAAGTGAATGAATTCAAGAACAATGCAGAGATAGAACAGATGACTGAACAACAACCAGTCTCATGGGTGATCAGGAAAAGGAGATGGACATATGTTGGTCACTTGATGAGAAGAAATGATCAGAGAATCCCAAAACAAGCTATCAAGTGGAACACAACAAGCCAAAGAAAAAGAGGCAGACCGCATGAAACTCTGAAGTGGGCATTGTTAAGAGAGGCCAAATTAACAGGCATAAAATCCTTTGATGAGGTTGAAAGACTCGCCGAGGACAGGAAAAATTGGCGAACTACTTTGCGAGCCCTATGTGACGTTTAACGGCACGGGAAGGATGAGACACCAGATACATTTTTATTTTTGTGTCTTGTACTATCTAAGTGTGAGGCATTATATATATATATATTTCAAAACTATGTCTTTCAATACATAATGTTAAGAACTAGATGATTTTGTTTTCTTTTTTTTTTTGTACTGTAATACATGAATGTGAAGCACTAGATAGATTTGTGATTTATTTTCGTGTGTCCTGTAGTACACCAACATGAAAAATAAGTGAATATGTGATTTTGTGTCTTGTAGTATTCGAATTTGAGGTACCAGGTAAATATGTGATTTTTATGTCTTGTAGTATTCGAAGTTGAGACACCAGGTAAATATGTGATTTTGCTGTCATGTAGTGCCTGAATGTTAGCTCCAGATACATGTGTGTGATTTATTTGTTCTTTAGTACCTGATTGTGAGACATCAGATAATTTTGTAATTTTTGTGTCTTGTAGTACCTGTCTGTGAGACACCAGGTAAAGACGTGGCTTTTCTCATTGATGATTCTGGAAGTATTGGTGGCCCAAACTTTGAGAAGCAGAAAGAGTTCGCTGCAAAACTCACTCAAAGATTTTTCATCGGTACCAACAAGAGCAACGCTGAGTACCTGTTCGCTGCTGTCGTTTTTAACAAGAATGCTTACAAGGCTTATGATCTGAATACATACCTGTCTAACAGTCCCTTGTACCAGGTACACATTTTCCCGTTTTCTCTCTGTCCTAATCTTCCTGTACATGGGACGGATATATACGCGAACTTCTGTTTGTATCTTCCGTACACAGTCTTGTGAAAAGTTTTTAGACCACGAGACAGTTTTCTGGCTCAGAGGCATCACTCCTTTGTTGCAAGTGTCAGGTACCTAGTTTTACTTCTTGTTAAGACTGGGACTCCGCACGAGAATCGCTTGAGGCAGTTGCCCTCATCGAATCGTGTTCTCCCATTATTAACTTACGTGCAGGCTACGATCTGAAACTGATAGGAATAAAAATTGTTTATTTCTTACGGGAAAAATGAACTGCACTCTCATACCCATCTGACATTCTGTCTTCTCTATGCAGGTTATTTATTCTCCTGCATGCAGTCAAACAGTTCTGGACATACGTACATATAACTAACATATGCATATGTACAAAGCCACTGCAATAAGTCTGTGATAACAAATAATTAGATCTAAACAAGTCTTGTCTGCTCTGTTAATGGATAAGTTGTTCGAATCTATAATATTTGAGTACACCCAAGACCAGCTGAGTCAGTCAACCGTGGAAATGGGCACCCTACTAGATCTGGGGCTTAGGAAGGAAAGGTAATCAGGCTTGATGCTGACAACATAAGCTTGTCATTTGCTGACAGGTCAGAGGAAGTACGGGCATTAACACGCATCCCTAGATGCCTCTGTGGCACGGGTAGCTTGTGATACTTTATTCTTGTATAAAGAGACAAAATGCCAGCATGTCATGTCTGAGAAACAAAGTCTGATTTATTGCTCCTTGAAGTTGCCTTTTGGATATTACCATGTCCTCAGAAAGTCTTTAAGTATGAGCTGGTACATCATAGTTCCATGTGACAGATAAATCTGTCATGATTGTCTTACCGTGTGAAAAACCTGAAAGAATGTAGTTATTTATATCAATGATGTCATTTGTATCTAATAATAATCGAAACAAGGCAAACCTGAACATCAAGTACACCGCTGGGTGGACACGAACAGATCGAGGTCTGGACTATATCGTGGACAAAGATTTGTTTGGTGCAGCGGCCGGCGGAAGAAGCGACGCTGACAACTATGTCACTCTTATAACTGACGGCCAATCGAACGAACCATCTCTAAGTAAGTGATATGTGATGCTGACACTACCAAAAACATTGTAAGACTTTTTTTTTATTTTTGCTACACATAATTACAAATATAATGAAATACCCAATGGACATATTTGTTAATGAGTCGTGTCCCTCTCCCAGCTGGGTGGTTCATGTGAAGGCGGAGACGAGTTAGCCACTTGTTGAAAGAAGTTAGTGGCTCTTCTGAAGCTGGGGAAGGATGGTCAGCCAAGCGTGATACTGACCACATCACCCCGTCTTGTACAAGTCAGCCAAGCATGATACTGACCACATCACCCTGTCTTGTACAAGTCAGCCAAGCGTGATGCTGACCACATCACCCTGTCTTTTACAAGTCAGCCAAGCGTGATACTGACCACATCACCCTGTCCTGTACAAGTCAGCCAAGCATGATACTGACCACATCAACCTGTCTTCTACAAGTTAAAAAATATATAAAAACTAAGGCTATATCCCCTAGATGTCTCTATTGCATTTTTATTTTAAAAAATAACTATGAAATAACACTATTTATGTTGATGTCAGTTTTCAGCAAAATTAACACACTAAATAATGAGATTAGATAACGTTCAGAGAGGACATTTTTTGAGTGTTGAAACAAGAGTGAGGTAAACTTTAAGAGAAAACTGGTCGGTGATGTTCCGATTTATGTATTATCTTCTAGTTTCCTTATGCTGAAACAAGAGTGAGGTAAACTTTAAGAGAAAACTGGTCGGTGATGTTCTGATTTATGTATTATCTTCTAGTTTTCTTATGCAGACAGTAAAAAAATGTAGATGTTAGATTATCTACGTTTTTTTTTTGGCATCATTTGTCTACTACGAGGTGCCCCCAAAAATTCGATATAAACGCCTGACGGTTTGAATGACTTATCTGATTGGTAGAAAATTGCTAGAGTCGAAAATTGATCAGCAAAGAGCTGTAGGACTGAGAAATGGCATAGGTTTGAAATTCTTTGCTGAGACCACAAGTGGACCAAGTCAACGAATGTCTTGTGCTGACTAGATCTTCTATTTCGGCAGTGGATAACTCATTTCCTGTAACGGAATCATGCACTTCACTACTGCTCAGATTCTCTTCAACAATATCTTCATCAGAAAAATCACTAACATCTCAAATTTCCTGTTAAAACATTGTAAAACTTCAATGACATCTAAAGATACGCTTTTTGTAGGAGCTGCCATTGTGAAAGGGGCGGACGCTAACTTCAGGTGCCAAGCTTTACCTTTGCGCAGTCTAACAAAAATAGTCGAAATAAAAACATTTATGAAGTCATGATTTTAGTTCAAAGTCAAACATAAACTGTATTTTCTTTGCATCCTAGCATATTCAATAATTTCAAAATTAGCGGCAGAACGAATCGAAGTAGACCTTTATTGCTTACCTATAGATCGAGTGTAAATTGTGTGTAAACAAAATGTTTGACAGGGGATAAGAAAGGATTTTTAAATGTTAATGTATAACAAGACAATATTGTCTGAAGATATGCTTCTCCAAGTTGAGCTCACATTATTAAAAGTGTGTACCTGTGCATAGAAACACTTATATAATGACCAAGAATGTAAGTTTTAGATACTTTGATGAAATCTTTCAGCACAAACGTCTGCAGCACGTGTCAGGAGTCTGGCTACAATAATCGCCGTGGGCGTTGGTTCTGGAGTAAACACTGGAGAACTTAATGGCATTACCGCTGACCCGTCAAATGTCTACAGCATTGAAAGCTACGACGTCCTGGACCAGGTACAGGACAAGCTGTCACAGAGGATCTGTACAGGTAAGCTTGTTTCAGGGATGTAAGGGAGACAGCCAGGACATCGAACAAGAAAACAAGTACAAAATCTCTGAGGGAGGTAAGTTTTAGGGAAAGCTTCAAAGACATTAAACATAATAATTATGGTACTAGCAGACAATAATGTCCCACTTCAGCACAAAAAGTGTTTAATAAGTTCACCTGGCATGCCTTTATAGGGAAATTACACATGTCCTGTTTCAATTGGTACTTCAGAGTGAGACACTGAACAACCAGTGACATGGACTAGACAACACAGAAGAGGTAAATCATTTAATTATTTCTGTCGTAATTCCGAATAGTTGTCTCAGCGGCATATGACTGAAATAGGATTAACTTTATTTAACCCATTATGAAACAAAACAAAAGATGAAAAAAAACACTAATAAAAGAATAGTTCAAGATCCAACGAACCAAACAACAAGTACTCAACAAAAAAAACAAGTACTAACAAACTACTTGTTGCAGAATAAAACTGTCTATAAAATAAACAAAATGCTAAAGAAAGACTGCTGAAACAGAAAATAACAAATACGAATAAGAGACAAATGAAGAAGAGAAATGTCCTGAAAACATCTTGAGTACACACGCCTGGAGATAAGAAAATGTGGTGCCCACCTAGAGCATACACCTGGAGATGAGGAAATATGCTGCTCGCCTAGAGCACACACGCTGTTCTGTAAAACTGTACCTTACACCTCTGTATACCTGAATGCATAAAGCAGACACATATCCACACTTACACACACACAACATTAAAGAAACCGACGAACCATGTGACTGCGCAATGTTTTGATGCGGCCGGCAAATTAGAGCCCGTTTGTTACTACCAACCGTTGTATGTAACTCGTATTGTTAATATTTTCACGTGACGTGTCCTTTCCAGAACGTTGTCCCTCTCACAGCCGCCCTGAATGCAGTGCGGTCTTGGGCAAGTTGACCAGCGTCTAGCTTTGAGGCTTTCCTTAGTGTCCCGATTCCACATCGGATAGGTGGCCCCTTTTCTCTTTTGCCGGGTACTATGTCTTCTACTATCAACCTCTCCAAGCTGTTGTGTCTCTTGATGTGGCCGAAGTATCCCAACTTTCTAATGTTTATGGGGTTAACGAGCCAGTTTCCTGCCACGCTTATTCCCGTGTTTAACGTAACTCACTTAATTTAACGGGTTCGTTAACACGGGACGTTTATAATACAAGCATTTGTTACTTGGGGACTGTCTGTATAGTGTTCTGGCAGGATGAGAGAAGAAAGGATGGCGTGAATATTATATTCCTCAATGACATCCATATGTCGTAAAGCATTGGTGTTCTTGTTATTTTCTTTCTTTTTTGTTGTTGATCATTTGATTTTTTATCAATCATGTTTTTCATTTAGCGAAAGACAGAGAATCTAAGAGCAGAGCAGAGGGAGAGAGAGAGAGAGAGAGAGAGAGAGAGAGAGAGAGAGAGAGAGAGAGAAAGTATAGAATTTATGTGTCAATAATGATCTACTTATAAATATATATTAATATTTTTTTCAGCGCCATAACGAGATCTGCTTTGTGGGTATGTAATCATATCGTTGTGATCATAGACATAGCACGTTTTATACACTTATACACTTATACACACCCACACAAATCCATAATCCCATAAGTTGTCATTTCAGAAGAATCCTTTATCTAATCTATATCTTTCTTCTATATATACTTAATGCAGTCATTCATTACTATTTCGTTCTATTCATCCACTCGTGTATTCACTGATCTATTCATTATTCTCATCCTTTGATTGTTATAATTAGGTTGCTTTTTTATTTTATTTTAAAGCGTATCAGAATGTTGCTATCAAGTTATTTCCTCATCCACAGCTCAAATGCTTTTAGAGCACCATTTATATACATCTTTTTTTTTTGTTTCGTCACTGATTCTCCTGTTACATCTTACATCCTTCACGTGCTGTTAAACGTCTGCCAAGTTTTTCTGATCTCGGCCAGTCTTTCAACCTCATCAAGGGATGCCATGCCCACCAAACTGGCTTCTCTTAGCAATGTCGTCCCCAGAGTTTCACGCGGTCGAACTCCCCCTCCTCGGGCCCCTGTTCTCCACCCGATACCTCGCCTTGGTACTCTCTGACCGCCTCCTCTCACTACATGGCCTACATATGCCCATCTTCCTTTTCTGATCACCCATGAGACTGGTTGTTGTTTGCTCATCTGTCTTATCTCTGCATTGTTCCTGAACTCGTTCCAGTTTATACCAAGTATTTTCCTTAGGCATCTGTTTTCAAAAGAATCCAACTTCCTGTCTATCTCTCCAGTCGATTTCCAGCTTTCCCATGCACAAACGAGGGTGGATATCACTTTTGTATTAAGTAATTTTAAAAGGATTCTCTTCGACTTTTTATTTAATATCTTTGTTGATCGACGAACGATTCTTCGGGAAATTTCTTGTCCTGTGAGGAACAACAGCCTTACAGCAACTCTTGTCTACTCACCACAGCTGTATAATAACACGTGTCTACTCACCACAGCTGTATAACAACACGCGTCTACTGACCACAGCTATATAATAACACTTGTCTACTCACCACAGCTGTATAATAACACTTGTCTACTCACCACAGCTATATAATAACACTTGTCTACTCACCACAGTTGTATAACAACACTTGTCTACTCACCACAGCTGTATAATAATACTTGTCTACTCATCACAGCTGTATAACAACACTTCTCTACTCACCAGAGTTTTACAAGAACAATTTACTACTTATCACATCATTACAGCAACTCATATCTACACACCAAAGTCTTATAGCAACTTCTGTCTATTCACAACAGCTTTACAACAATGCTTGTAGTTTTTATTTTAACACCTTAATCATAAAGATATTACCGTTTTATCTTTATAAAAGAAATGGTAACTACAGTAAAACTAGTTCTAATAATGAAAATAGATAGATGCATGGGGCAGTTTTATAACAAGATAGGAAAATGTGACAGAAATAAGAATGGCAGAAAGCAAGATCAGTACATATAAATGAAGGACATACAACAATCCAATATTTCGGCAAAAGCCTTTATTCAATGGCCACATAGAAAACATAGAAAACCAACACAACAGATAATTACACGAAAAAATGGATGAAATATATATATAGATTTAGTTTTTTTTTTTTTTGGCGTTCTCCTTGTAAGACAGTCCAGTACGAAATGACATTACTTTCTTTTTCACATTTTTATCTGTTTGTGTGTGTGTGTGTGTGTGGTCCTTTTGCCGAAATATTGAATTGTTGTATATCCTTCATTTATATGTACTCTTCTTGCTTTCCACCATTCTTGTTTCTGCCTACCTTCCTCAATCTTTCTATCTTGTTGTAAAACTGTCCCATACACTCATTTATTTTCATTGTCTTTTTCTATGAACCTGCACATGTAGTTTTGATATTTCATCTTCTTCTTTATATGTCTACCTGACAAACTACCTGTTTGATCAAAGTAAACTGAAACTTCTTTATATTGCCACAGAAATACAAGGTATCTGTAGTTCGGAATTCATGTTGGTGTGCCTGAACAATCTCGCTGTAGCCATGTTCTCAAGTCTACTGAATCTGTCGGAAAAAGTGATTCAATAAAGATTTCTTAACAGCAATCTTTTTGTAATTTTATATTTTGTACTTTTCAGTTGTAAATATATGTGCATCCTTCTGTCTCCCTCTCTTTCTTTCTTATCTATCCCCACCATTCCCCCTTCTCTCTCTCTCTTTCCTATAATTTCTCTCTCTTCAGAACTTCACTATATATCTTCATTTATCAGAGATCCCAATTTTCTCTAGCTCTCTCTCTCTCTCTCCCTCTCTCATGTATATATATATATATATATATATATATATCACTCTCTCCTCTCCTCTCTTTCAATGTCTCTCTCTCTCTCTCTCACTTTTTCACTGTCTCTCCCTCTTTCTCTTATAATTAGACTAATGTTTTTGTTATATAAGAAGAGGATATAATAAAATACTCAAAACCACAATGGAGTGAAAAATAGAAGGTGAAAGAGAAAAAGGTCGACAAGGAGTGTTATTCACCATCCCACCCAAGCAACTTCCTTCTGGATCCAGTTCTTGAAAATTGTTCCGGAATGATTTCCTTTATGATGTCCTACGTTAATTATATTCCTTTATGGTGTTACATAGCTACTTACATTCCTTTATAATATTACACAGTTACTTACATTCCTTTATAATGTTATAGAGTTACTTACATTCATTTAATGTTTGATAGAGTTACTTACATTTCTTTATGGTCTGAATTCCTTATGGAAAGTGCTGATACACATTTATTTTATATAATTTTATTTGAAATTGGGTGTATTTTGAAATTGTAAAGCTGAATTTTACATTTCTGAAGTTATATGACTGGTGGCTCATAAAACACAACTGAAGGAACGTCACATACACGAGGAAAAGCAATGGAATAGTGTCTTAGAAATTGATTGTTTTATTAACATATAAGTATCACTGCATAACATACTGAGTATGAAGTCAATCTGAGAAAAATAATGAAAGGACGAAGGTTTTACATTGTCAGCATTGAGAGTAAAATCGTAAGTAAAAAATTGAGAAAATGTTTCAATTCAAAAATTCAAAATGCTGATACATCTTTGTATTATTTGTAACGTGTATCATTTTTGAAAAATGTTGGTGTAGTTTGATATTCTAAAGCTTAAAATTACATTTTGAAGCTATGTGGCTGTGGGCTCATGACATATGACTAAAGTATGGAATAAAATTATAACAAAAATATTAATAGTACACTTTCACATACAAGGAAGAATTCAGTAATGAATGCTGTAGCAGAAGTTGATTGCTTTATGAAAAAAATATAAATATTTATGCATTAAATTCTCAAATATGAGGTCAGTCTGACCTATAATAATTAAATGATAAGTTTTTTTTAGTCCTCAACAATCACAGTAAGAAGAAAAAAACAACAATAAAAGTGTGCATTTCGAAAACTTGCCTTCAAATCATGAAAATGTACCTTCAGAACATGAAAACTTGCCTTCAAATCATGAAAATGTGCCTTCAGAACATGAAAAAACTTGACTTCAAAACATGAAAATGTCTCAGTTGGACATAAATGGCATTACAAAAATCAATAAAACACAATAAATCATTTATGTACCTAGTTCTATACTGAACATTCTGAAAAATATTTCACAATTATGGTAGGAGACATACTATCAGGTAACACTTCACAATGTAATAGAGTTATGGTTTTTATAGGAGAGACAGATAATTTCTCCATTTGTGAAAGTATAATTAAGTATCACATTTGTAATATCTAACACTTGCTTTTACATCTATTTTGCTAATCTGATAACATACTTTGCAGTCTTATTTCTCGTCTGTTATTTTTGGGTCCATGCTGTCTTATTTCTTATCTGTTATTTTTGGGTCCATGCTGTCTTATTTCTTATCTGTTATTTCTGGGTCCATGCTGTCTTACTTCTTATCTGTTACTTCTGGGTCCATGCATTCTTACTTCTTATCTGTTATTTCTGGGTCCATACAGTCTTATTTCTTATCTGTTATTTCTGAGTTCATGTGCATGGCAAGAAAAAAACAAAACAAAAAAACTATAGGGTTTGTAGCATACAAGTACATCATCATATAAACCATATTTCTCAAGTCTCCAACAAGTTCTTCAGTAAAACCTAACTATGGAAATTTAAATGGTCTTTGCAATTCTATGTCATCTGGATTCCTGATCCTTCTACCCTGAAATAAAATATGTGCAATTACCCTTGCAGTGTCTGATAAAAAACGGAAATTTACTAAAAAATGCAATATTTATTTTCTTTCTCAAAGCATTACAATAGTTTATTAACTGATTACTTTTGTCTACCCCACCCATGTACTGACTGCACTCCCTGACAAATTTTGGTTGTTTAACAAACAGTTCCCTAAACTTCCCATTTACGTTAGTTCTTCTCGTAACTAATCTATGTCCACCACTTTTGATAATTGTTGATGTCAACATTACAGACTTGTTAACCATCCACTGCACGGCGAATATTTTATCATACCTTACTCACCTCATATCTCCTCAGGTAGAATTCTTCCTGTGAGAAAACATAAGTAAACAGTAAATGTCACATTTATATCCAACACTTGTTACTTCTTTTACTAGTCTGACAACAGAGTTTGCATAGGTGTGTGGCATTCCATCGTTCTTGTCATAACTGAAAGTTCTGAAATCAAATAAAATATTCATAATAAATCTAATGTGAATGTGGGGATTACTTGGAGAATAAATAACATATAGTTATTTTAGAGAAAAGAGCATACAAACACTGGCAGAAATGCAAGTACAAGTTATCAACAACTTGATTTTGCTGAAAGACATTACAGCGGCTTATTCAGATTTATCACCGTATAACTAAGATCCTACATTCACTATCAATAACAGATTGCTCACAGCTCACAGTTATTAAACTGTTTATTCTCCACCTTCATTTTGTAAATATTAGCTTAGTTTATTGCCAAAACATGTCATTGTTATTATGAATAAATTCCAAACCCATCCCTTCCTGCTGACTCAGAAATAAACTTAGTGTCTTTGCTGGCCTAATATCTCCTTCATCAAATCAGTGACTGTCATCTGAAGAAGTAAACTTGTGTCTTTGCTGGCCTAATATCTCCTTCATCAAATCAGTGACTGCCATCTGAAGAAGTAAACTTGTGTCTTTGCTGGCCTAATATCTCCTTCATCAAATCAGTGACTGTCATCTGAAGAAGTAAACTTGTGTCTTTCCTGGCCTAATATCTCCTTCATCAAATCAGTGACTGTCATCTGATGAAGTAAACTTGTGTCTTTGCTGGCCTAATATCTCCTTCATCAAATCAGTGACTGTCATCTGAAGAAGTAAACTTGTGTCTTTGCTGGCCTAATATCTCCTTCATCAAATCAGTGACTGTCATCTGAAGAATAAACTCAGTGTCTTTCCTGGCCTAATATCTCCTTCATGAAATCAGTGACTGTCATTTGATGGAGTAAACTTGTGTCTTTATGGGCCTAATATCTCCTTCATCAAATCAGTGACTAATCATATGAAGACTCTTATATACTCTTATATATCCACTCCTCTTCATCACTTGAATGAAAATCAATATCATCCTCATATTCTGAATGTGATTACACAGTTGGGAAATACAAAGTACACTCGTAACAAAGCCAACTGAGGGATGTGGTTTTCCTGTGTTTACGGTTTTTCAAGCAATATTGTAAATGCAACATTATTTAAAACATCATTTTTTGCACGAAAAGTGATCATGATACTATGTTTTAAATAATAAATGTGTTTAGAATAAGAAAAGTACATTTTAAAATGACTAATGTGACATCGCCAAAGATGTCGGACAGCGCGGTCCAAAGTTCGAGAGCTTGGTAAAACAAGCATAAAATAAAACTGAGCCATACATCTGGCAAATTCTGCACCATCAAGTTAGTTTTAGGGCAGTCGTCGCCACACTTAACACTTCTACCAAGCTTCAGAGGTCAGAGATTGTTAACATGGAGGAAACTTCACATAAATAACAGTTGCTGCAGTTATAAGAAAGAAATGTAGGGAAATCTTGCAAGCGGAAGAAGAAAGTAGGAGAAAGTAATAAAGTGTTAACTCCTAACATTACATGACCTGTTCAA
Source organism: Achatina immaculata (assembly GCA_009760885.1). Classification (NCBI taxonomy): domain Eukaryota; kingdom Metazoa; phylum Mollusca; class Gastropoda; order Stylommatophora; family Achatinidae; genus Lissachatina; species Lissachatina immaculata. The sequence continues at coordinate 28,147,903 of CM019712.1, forward strand.
AGCGTCTTCCAAAACAATAAAAAAAATACCTATCTTTGCACGGCCTTACTCTGTGGCTAGAATTTCACAGTTTTAAACTTCAGGAGTCCAAAAAAAAAAAAAAGGTATCACATCAGTTTCTGGTTAAACTTTGCAACGGCACTTTTTCTTTTCTTATAAAAGTTGCGTGTGTCAAGGACGCTGTCTGATAGTTTAAAAGGTAAATAGATAAATGGATAAGAAACATGAACACAAGAAAATGTATAATCATTCAACATGCAGTATAATTAAGTACACCTGCCAACAGGCACTCAGACACACAGCTAGAGCACATACTAGAGTCAGTACTTCCAGATAAAGACAGGTGGATAGAATGTACACGATCACACACGACAGATCTTGCTTTAGTAGCACAAGAATGGGATTATATAGTAAGGCTTGCACTACTAACTGATTCAAATCACAGGAAAATATTGTGCACAACGAGGAAGTTGAAAAAAAGATCACAGCAGGGCGAAAAAAAAAAGTTAAAAGAATTCTTCAGAACTTGTCAGTTGCGCATGACCGAAAACCTGTAAGTTTCAGCGTCTACAGCCCCCGAGGACTGAATGAACAGTACGTTTACCAGTTCATTTTCTTCAACAATGGATAAGAAGCTAAGAGAGATTTGAAATAACATGTTACAATGACTCGTTCATTGAGGGTAAAACTCGACAAATAGATTGCGTTTCCAATATAGCTTGGAGATTGAGAACAGACGTATGCTAGTGTCCCTTTTAAGAGCTTCGAAGCTGAGAACAAATGTATGGTAGTGTTCCTCTAAATAGACACATAACAAACGTATGGTAGTGTTCCTCTTAATAGGCTGGAGACTGAGACCAAACTTATGGTAGTGTTCCTCTTAATGGCCTGGAGACAGAGAACAAACTTATGATAGAGTTCCTCTTAATAGCCTGGAGACAGAGAACACACATCAGTTAGTGTTCATCTTAATAGCTTCGGAACACAGAACAAACTTATGATAGTGTTCCTCTTAATAGCATTGAGACAGAACAAACTTATGATAGTGTTCTTCTTAATAGCCTGAATACTGAGAACAATCTTAAGTTAGTGTTCTTCTTAATAGGCTGGAAAATGAGAACTAACTTAAGTTATTGTTCCTTTTAATAGCCCGGAGACTGAAAACAAACTTAAGTTAGTGTTCCTCTTAATAGCCTTTAGAATGAGAACAAAAATGTAAATTTAGTGTTCCTCTTAATAGCCTGGAGAATGAGAACAATCTGAAGTTAGTGTTCCTCTTAGTAGCCTGGAGAATGAGAACAATCTTAAGTTAGTGTTCCTCTTAATAGCCAGGAGAATGAGAACAATCTTAAGTTAGTGTTCATCTTAATAGGCTGGAGAATGAGAACAATCTTAAGTTAGTGTTCCTCTTTATAGCCAGGAGAATGAGAACAATCTTAAGTTAGTGTTCCTCTTAATAGCCTGGAGAATGAGAACAATCTTAAGTTAGTGTTCCTCTTTATAGCCAGGAGAATGAGAACAATCTTAAGTTAGTGTTCTTCTTAATAGGCTGGAGAATGAGAACAATCTTAAGTTAGTGTTCTTCTTAATAGGCTGGAGAATGAGAACAATCTTAAGTTAGTGTTCCTCTTTATAGCCAGGAGAATGAGAACAATCTTAAGTTAGTGTTCTTCTTAATAGGCTGGAGAATGAGAATAATCTTAAGTTAGTATTCCTCTTTATAGCCTGGAGAATGAGAACAATCTTAAGTTAGTGTTCTTCCTAATAGCCTGAAGACTGAGAACAATCTTAAGTTAGTGTTCCTCTTAATAGCCTGAAGACTGAGAACGATCTTAAGTTAGTGTTCCTCTTAATAGTCTGATGAATGAGAACAATCTTAAGTTATTGTTCCTCTTAATAGCCTGGAGACTGAGATCAGATTTATGGTAGCGTTCCTCATAACGGCTTAGAGACTGAAATGAAATTTAAGTTAGTGTTCCTAATTTATAGCCTGGAAAAATAGAACAAACTTATGTTAATGTTACTACTTTATAGCCTGGAAGCAGTGAACAAACGTTTGTCAGTGTTCCTCTTAATAGCCTGGAGATAGAGAACAAGCATAAAATAAAACTGAGCCATACATCTGGCAAATTCTGCACCATCAAGTTAGTTTTAGGGCAGTCGTCGCCACACTTAACACTTCTACCAAGCTTCAGAGGTCAGAGATTGTTGACGTGGAGGAAACTTCACATAAATAACAGTTGCTGCAGTTCATTCATTCATTCCTTTGCATGTCCCTTGCGGAACTTTGCCTCCCAAACAGCACTCCTGTAGGCCTCTCGGTTGTGAGCAAGATGGCCTGCTGCTGCTGCATCCATTTCCAGATCATCAACGATGTCTTGCAGCCATCTTCGTTTCGGTCTTCCTCTTTTTCTTTTTCCCATTATGTATCCTTCCAATACGGTCTTCTCTAAATTATCATGACGTTTAATGTGTCCAAAATATTTAAGTTTTCTCTCTTTAATCCTCTTTACTAGCCAGCCTTCTTCAATATTAAGCTCTTGTAGTATAGATATATTTGTTCTTTTTTGTGTCCACGATATTTGGAGAACTCTTCTATAGCATTTACATTCAAAGGCATTTATGTGCTTCTCAGCTGTTTTGTTAAGTGTCCAGGTCTCACAGGCATATGTTGCGATGGGAAAGATGCATGCCCTTAAAAATCTTATTTTTGTGGTTCTGTCTGCTCCTCTCCACAGATTCTTTATTTGTTTTACTTTCTGAAGAGCAATAGATGTCCTCCTTTTAATTTCCCGCATTGTATCTCCATTATTAGTTAGTAGTGATCCAAGATATTCAAAACTCTCCACTTCTTCCAGTTTTTCCTCACTGATACATATTTCAGTGTTGCTGCAGTTATAAGAAAGAAATGTAGGGAAATCTTCCAAGCGGAAGAAGAAAGTAGGAGAAAGTAATAACGTGTTAACTCCTAACATTACATGACCTGTTCAAAGCGTCTTCCAAAACAATAAAATAAAATATCTATCTTTGCACGGCCTTACTCTGTGGCTAGAATTTCACAGTTTTAAACTTCATGAATTAAAAAAAAAGAGTTATCACATCAGTTTCTGGTTAAACTTTGCAACGGCACTTTTTCTTTTCTTATAAAAGTTGCGTGTGTCAAGGACGCTGTCTAATAGTTTAAAAGGTAAATAGATAAATGGATAAGAAATATGAACACAAGAAAATGTATATTCATTCACCATGCAGTATAATTACGTAAACCTGCCAACAGGCATTCAGACACACAGCTAGAGCACATACATGTAGCCAGTACTTCCAGATAAAGACAGTTGGATAGAATGTACAGGATCACACACGACAGATCTTGCTTTAGTAGCACAAGAATGGGATTATATAGTAAGACTCACACTACTAACTGATTCAAATCACAGGAAAATATTGTGCACAACGAGGAAGTTGAAAAAAGATCACAGCAGGGCGAAAAAAAAAAGTTAAAAGAATTCTTCAGAACTTGTCCATTGCGCATGACCGAAAACCTGTAAGTTTCAGCGTCTACAGCCCCCGAGGACTGAATGAACAGTACGTTTACCAGTTCATCTTCTTCAACAATGGATAAGAGGCTAAGAGAGATTTGAAATAACATGTTACAATGACTCGTTCATTGAAGGTAAAACTCGACAAATAGATTGCGTTTCCACTTAATAGCTTGGAGATTGAGAACAGACGTATGCTAGTGTTCCTTTTAAGAGCTTCGAAGCTGAGAACAAAATGTATGGTAGTGTTCCTCTAAATAGACACATAACAAACGTATGGTGGTGTTCCTCTTAATAGGCTGGAGACTGAGACCAAACTTATGGTAGTGTTCCTCTTAATGGCCTGGAGACAGAGAACAAACTTATGATAGAGTTCCTCTTAATAGCCTGGAGACAGAGAACACACATCAGTTAGTGTTCATCTTAATAGCTTCGGAACACAGAACAAACTTATGATAGTGTTCCTCTTAATAGCATTGAGACAGAACAAACTTATGATAGTGTTCTTCTTAATAGCCTGAATACTGAGAACAATCTTAAGTTAGTGTTCTCTTAATAGGCTGGAAAATGAGAACTAACTTAAGTTATTGTTCCTTTTAATAGCCCGGAGACTGAAAACAAACTTAAGTTAGTGTTCCTCTTAATAGCCTTGAGACAGAACAAACTTATGATAGTGTTCCTCTTAATAGGCTGCAGACGTAGAATAGACTTATGGTAGTGTTCATCTTACTAGCTTGGAGACTTAGAACAGACTGATGGTAAAGTTCCTCTTAATAGCCTGGAAACATAAAAAAAACTTATGGTAGTGTTCTTCTTAATAGCCTGAATACTGAGCACAATCTTAAGTTAGTGTTCTTCTTAATAGGCTGGAAAATTAGAACTAACTTAAGTTATTGTTCCTTTTAATAGCCCGGAGACTGAGAACAAACTTAAGTTAGTTTTCCTCTTAATAGGCTTTAGAATGAGAACAATATTAATTTAGTGTTCCTCTTAATAGCCTGGAGAATGAGAACAATCTGAAGTTAGTGTTCCTCTTAGTAGCCTGGAGAATGAGAACAATCTTAAGTTAGTGTTCCTCTTAATAGCCAGGAGAATGAGAACAATCTTAAGTTAGTGTTCATCTTAATAGGCTGGAGAATGAGAACAATCTTAAGTTAGTGTTCCTCTTTATAGCCAGGAGAATGAGAACAATCTTAAGTTAGTGTTCCTCTTAATAGCCTGGGAATGAGAACAATCTTAAGTTAGTGTTCCTCTTTATAGCCAGGAGAATGAGAACAATCTTAAGTTAGTGTTCTTCTTAATAGGCTGGAGAATGAGAACAATCTTAAGTTAGTGTTCTTCTTAATAGGCTGGAGAATGAGAACAATCTTAAGTTAGTGTTCCTCTTTATAGCCAGGAGAATGAGAACAATCTTAAGTTAGTGTTCTTCTTAATAGGCTGGAGAATGAGAATAATCTTAAGTTAGTATTCCTCTTTATAGCCTGGAGAATGAGAACAATCTTAAGTTAGTGTTCTTCCTAATAGCCTGAAGACTGAGAACAATCTTAAGTTAGTGTTCCTCTTTATAGCCTGGAGACTGAGAACAAGCTCAAGTTAATGTTCCTACTTTATAGCATGGAGACTGAGAACAAGTTTAAGTTAATGTTCCTACTTTATAGCCTGGAGACTGAGAACAAGCTTACTTTAATGTTCTTAAGTTATAGCCTGGAGACTGAGAACAAGCTCAAGTTAATGTTCCTACTTTATAGCCTGGAGACTGAGAACAAGCTTAAGTTAATGTTCCTAATTTATAGCCTAGAGACTGAGAACAAGATTAAGTTGATGTTCCTACTTTATAGCCTGTAGACTGAGAACAAGCTTAAGTTAATGTTCCTACTTTACAGTCTGGAGACTGAGAACACACTTATCGTTAATGTTCCTAATTTATAGCCTGTAGACTGAGAACATATTTAAGATAATGTTCCTAATTTACAGCCTGGAGACTAAGAATGAGATTAAGTTAGTGTTCCTACTTTATAGCCTGGAGACTGAGAACATATTTAAGATAATGTTCCTACTTTATAGCCTGGAGACTGAGAACGAGATTAAGTTAGTGTTCCTACTTTATAGCCTGGAGACAGAGAACATACTTAAGTTAATGTTCCTACATTATAGCCTGGAGACTGAGAAGAAACCTACGTATTCCACTGTGTGTACAACAATGTGGACTCAGCGACCCACATCTGACCCAAGTCAAGATTGACGAATCATAGCCAACTAAGACCATCTCCCCGCTCTACGTTAATACTTCCAGTAACAAGCTAAGCCTAGTTAACAGGGCATAGATAGTCAGAGTCCCATGGTGGTGGAGTCTGTCAGAGATGTATTGCACACCTCATTCATTTTTACCTCCAGTGGGGGATGGAAAAACAAAATTGACAGACGTATCACTAACGATGGGAGTTGTAGGATTAAAAGTGGAGACATACCGTTAGCAATGAAAGAAGCATACTCTAACAATGTCAAACATTGAAGCTGTTCATGTTTTTTCTAGTTACAATCGACATATTTTGAACTGATTTTGTGTATTTGCCAACTTCTGGTAATACGCAGTTCTACTTAGTGCGTTGCGTTTATTTTAATGTACAACGCACAGCAAGGTTATCCTTTCTGTAGGGGACTAATTGTCGTGTTTATGGCAATAAATGTTAATTTCTGCCTATTTTATACATGTATAAATGATACTTTCTAGCCACAGATACTTTGCTGTCAAACAGAGTGGGGAGAATGTTAATGTTATTAAACTAATTGCCTCTGTCAAGATAATGTTGATTTAATTACCCGCAGTTTTGTTGGTTGGATTTTTACCTACGTAAGACCATTCTGGATGAGAATAAAACAGATCTGTGACTCATGGCTTATGAATTAGTATTCGTGTATTACTGAACACTAAACACGTGTCTGAACTGTACTGGGCTAGTATGTGTATGTGTGTGTGTATGTGTGTGTGTGTGTGCAGCTACCATATTGAATACTGAACTGAGTATTCTTCATTTGCTGTTACAGACGTCAATATCTACTGAGCAGATTTTCTTGACTGCTACACAAGTGACACAACAGACGTCACATTGTTATCACCGTGTGGCACACGAAAACCCAGGACAACAATCATTACATATCTGTACACGAACATGACCAGTTACATGTAATCAACTCACTCAACACCACAGTTGACACTCAACACCACAGCTGACACTCAACACCACAGTTGACACTCAACACCACAGCTGACACTCAACACCACAGTTGACACTCAACACCACAGCTAACACTCAACACCACAGTTGACACTCAACATGAACCCAGTTATCATAGGATTCAACAGGTACAAAAATCACAAAACTTTAATGATGAATTCTCATTTGTTAAATGTGTGTTGTAAATGGGCGTGGGTGTAAACTGATGGAACCAATTAACACGAGGATAGGAAAACTGTCAGGGAGATTAGCATCGCCAGGGGACCTTTACTAGCATACACCATCAAAATCAATATACTAATCTCATATATACTCTTATATATACTCCTCTTCATCACTTGAATGAAAATCAATATCATCCTCATATTCTGAATGTGATTACACAGTTGGGAAATACAAAGTAGACACTGGTAACAAAGCCAACTGAGGGATGTGGTTTTCCTGTGTTTACGGTTGTTCATGCAATATTGTAAATGCAAAATTATTTAAAACATCATTTTTTGCACGAAAAGTGATCATGATACTATGTTTTAAATAAATAAATGTGTTTAGAATAAGAAAAGTACATTTTAACATGACTAATGTGACATCGCCAAAGATGTCGGACAGCTCCGTCCAAAGTTCCAGAGCTTGGTAAAACAAGCATAAAATAAAACTGAGCCATACATCTGGCAAATTCTGCACCATCAAGTTAGTTTTAGGGCAGTCGTCGCCACACTTAACACTTCTACCAAGCTTCAGAGGTCAGAGATTGTTGACGTGGAGGAAACTTCACATAAATAACAGTTGCTGCAGTTCATTCATTCATTCCTTTGCATGTCCCTTGCGGAACTTTGCCTCCCAAACAGCACTCCTGTAGGCCTCTCGGTTGTGAGCAAGATGGCCTGCTGCTGCTGCATCCATTTCCAGATCATCAACGATGTCTTGCAGCCATCTTCGTTTCGGTCTTCCTCTTTTTCTTTTTCCCATTATGTATCCTTCCAATACGGTCTTCTCTAAATTATCATGACGTTTAATGTGTCCAAAATATTTAAGTTTTCTCTCTTTAATCCTCTTTACTAGCCAGCCTTCTTCAATATTAAGCTCTTGTAGTATAGATATATTTGTTCTTTTTTGTGTCCACGATATTTGGAGAACTCTTCTATAGCATTTACATTCAAAGGCATTTATGTGCTTCTCAGCTGTTTTGTTAAGTGTCCAGGTCTCACAGGCATATGTTGCGATGGGAAAGATGCATGCCCTTAAAAATCTTATTTTTGTGGTTCTGTCTGCTCCTCTCCACAGATTCTTTATTTGTTTTACTTTCTGAAGAGCAATAGATGTCCTCCTTTTAATTTCCCGCATTGTATCTCCATTATTAGTTAGTAGTGATCCAAGATATTCAAAACTCTCCACTTCTTCCAGTTTTTCCTCACTGATACATATTTCAGTGTTGCTGCAGTTATAAGAAAGAAATGTAGGGAAATCTTCCAAGCGGAAGAAGAAAGTAGGAGAAAGTAATAACGTGTTAACTCCTAACATTACATGACCTGTTCAAAGCGTCTTCCAAAACAATAAAAATAAAATATCTATCTTTGCACGGCCTTACTCTGTGGCTAGAATTTCACAGTTTTAAACTTCATGAATTAAAAAAAAAGAGTTATCACATCAGTTTCTGGTTAAACTTTGCAACGGCACTTTTTCTTTTCTTATAAAAGTTGCGTGTGTCAAGGACGCTGTCTAATAGTTTAAAAGGTAAATAGATAAATGGATAAGAAATATGAACACAAGAAAATGTATATTCATTCACCATGCAGTATAATTACGTAAACCTGCCAACAGGCATTCAGACACACAGCTAGAGCACATACATGTAGCCAGTACTTCCAGATAAAGACAGTTGGATAGAATGTACAGGATCACACACGACAGATCTTGCTTTAGTAGCACAAGAATGGGATTATATAGTAAGACTCACACTACTAACTGATTCAAATCACAGGAAAATATTGTGCACAACGAGGAAGTTGAAAAAAAGATCACAGCAGGGCGAAAAAAAAAAGTTAAAAGAATTCTTCAGAACTTGTCCATTGCGCATGACCGAAAACCTGTAAGTTTCAGCGTCTACAGCCCCCGAGGACTGAATGAACAGTACGTTTACCAGTTCATCTTCTTCAACAATGGATAAGAGGCTAAGAGAGATTTGAAATAACATGTTACAATGACTCGTTCATTGAAGGTAAAACTCGACAAATAGATTGCGTTTCCACTTAATAGCTTGGAGATTGAGAACAGACGTATGCTAGTGTTCCTTTTAAGAGCTTCGAAGCTGAGAACAAATGTATGGTAGTGTTCCTCTAAATAGACACATAACAAACGTATGGTGGTGTTCCTCTTAATAGGCTGGAGACTGAGACCAAACTTATGGTAGTGTTCCTCTTAATAGCCTGGAGACAGAGAACACACATCAGTTAGTGTTCATCTTAATAGCTTCGGAACACAGAACAAACTTATGATAGTGTTCCTCTTAATAGCCTTGAGACAGAACAAACTTATGATAGTGTTCCTCTTAATAGGCTGCAGACGTAGAATAGACTTATGGTAGTGTTCATCTTACTAGCTTGGAGACTTAGAACAGACTGATGGTAAAGTTCCTCTTAATAGCCTGGAAACATAAAAAAAACTTATGGTAGTGTTCTTCTTAATAGCCTGAATACTGAGCACAATCTTAAGTTAGTGTTCTTCTTAATAGGCTGGAAAATTAGAACTAACTTAAGTTATTGTTCCTTTTAATAGCCCGGAGACTGAGAACAAACTTAAGTTAGTTTTCCTCTTAATAGGCTTTAGAATGAGAACAATATTAATTTAGTGTTCCTCTTTATAGCCAGGAGAATGAGAACAATCTTAAGTTAGTGTTCCTCTTAATAGGCTGGAGAATGAGAACAATCTTAAGTTAGTGTTCTTCCTAATAGCCTGAAGACTGAGAACAATCTTAAGTTAGTGTTCCTCTTAATAGCCTGAAGACTGAGAACAATCTTAAGTTAGTGTTCCTCTTAATAGCCTGGAGACTGAGATCAGATTTATGGTAGCGTTCCTCATAACGGCTTAGAGACTGAAATGAAATTTAAGTTAGTGTTCCTAATTTATAGCCTGGAAAAATAGAACAAACTTATGTTAATGGTCCTACTTTATAGTCTGGAAGCTCAGAACAAACTTTATGTTAGTGTTTCTATTTTATAGTCTATAACATGAGAACAAACCTTATTTTATGGTTCTTTCTGGAATCTGAGAACAAATTTATGTTTGTGCTCCTACTTTATAGTCTGTAAGTTGAGAACACACTTCATGTTATTTTTCCTACTTTACCGTCTGGAAGCTCAGAATATACTTATGTTAGTGTTCCTATTTTATAGCCTGGAGACTGAGAACACACTTAGTTAATGTTCCTACTTTATAGCCTGGAGACTGAGAACACACTTAGTTAGTGTTCCTACTTTATAGTCTGGAGACTGAGAACACACTTAGTTAATGTTCCTACTTTATAGCCTGGAGACTGAGAACACACTTAGTTAGTGTTCCTACTTTATAGCCTGGAGACTGAGAACACACTTAGTTAATGTTCCTACTTTATAGTCTGGAAACTGAGAACACACTTAGTTAATGTTCCTACTTTATAGCCTGGAAACTGAGAACAAGCTTAAGTTAATGTTCCTACTGTATAGCCTGGAGACTGAGAACAAGCTTAAGTTAATGTTCCTACTTTATAGCCTGGAGACTGAGAACAAGCTTAAGTTAATGTTCCTACTTTATATCCGAGAAATACAGAGAATGAGACAGAGAAAATAGAGAAATACAGAGAATGAGACAGAGAAAATAGAGAAATACAGAGAATAGATATACGAGAGAGAGAGAGAGAGAGAGAGAGAGAGAGATGATAGAAGAAAGTAAAAGAGGAAGAAAGAGATCGAAAAGAAAGAGAGATGGCGATATAAAGAAATACACATTTGCCCTTTGAATTTTCCAGTCAATAGCAAGTTCTCAAACTTCTGTCTTCTCATATGTCCAAGTTCTCTAACTTCTGTCTTCTCATATGCCCAAGCTCTCTAACATCAGTCTTCTCATATGTCCAGGTTTTCTAACTTCTGTTTTCTTATATATCCAAGTTCTCTAATTTCTGTATTCTCATATATCCAAGTTCTCTAACTTCTGTCTTCTCCTGGCATGTCCAATTCTCAAACTTCTGTTTTCTAATCACATCTCCAAGTTCTCTAACTTTTGTCGTCTTATCACATGTCCAATTTCTCTAACTTCTGTCTTCTCATCAAATTTCCAAGTTTTGTAACTTCTGCCTTCTCATATGTCCAATTTCTCTAACTTCTGTTCTTCTCATATGTCCAAGTTCTTTAACTTCTGTCTTCTCATCACCTGTCAATGTTCTCTAACTTCTGTCTTCTCATATGTCCAAGTTATTTAACTTCTGTCTTCTCATCACATGTCCAAGATCTCTAACTTCTGTCTTCTAATATGTCCAAGTTCTCTACCTTCTGTCTTCTCATAACATGCGTAAGTTCTCTAACTTCTGTCTTCTAATATGTCTAAGTTCTCTAACTTCAGTCTTCTCATAACATGCCTAAGTTCTCTATCTTCTGTCTTCTCCTGGCACGTCCAAGTTCTCTATCTTCTGTCTTCTCATCACATGTCCAAGTTCTCTAACTTCTATCTTCTCTTGGCATGTCCAAGTTCTCTAACTTCTGTCTTCTCCTGGCACGTCCAAGTTCTCTTCAATGGCATGACTTTACTTTCATTTGTGAAATGAAGAATAAAAGAAAACATTATGTAACTGGCTAAATAAACGATCGCTAGTATTAACTCTACAAATAAGCGGACAAAAACTCGACCAAGAAATCTAAAAACAGAAATATGTGTAGGAGTAGTAGAGCTAGAAGATTGTGCTTTTAAGCTTAAGTCGTGAAAGAGTTAATCAAAGATCATAATATTTTTATAACTCGCTAATTAAAAATTTGTGTTTTTTTATCAGCCATTCAGTCATTTGCATGCCCCTTGCGGAACTTTGCCTCCCTAACAGCTCTCCTGTAGGCCTTTCGGTTGTAAGGAAGATGCCCTGTTGCTGAATCATCCATTCGCAGACTATCAACGATGTCTTGCAGCCATCTTCGCCTTGGTCTTCTTCTCTTTCTTTGTTCCATTATGTACCCTTCCAAGACGGTCTTCTCTAAATTAAATGTGTCCAAAATATTTAAGTTTTATCTGTTTAATCATTTTTACTACCCATCCATTTTCAATATTAAGTTCTTGTATTATGAGTACTATTTTGTGTCCATGGTATTTGAATAACTCTTCTGTAGCATTTACATTCAAATGCATTTATGTGTTTCTCAGCTGTTTCGTTAAGTGTCTAGGTCTCTTGTGACGGGAAAGATGCATGCCCTTAAAAAATGTTAATTTCTGCCTATTTTATACATGTATAAATGATACTTTCTAGCCACAGATACTTTGCTGTCAAACAGAGTGGGGAGAATGTTAATGTTATTAAACTAATTGCCTCTGTCAAGATAATGTTGATTTAATTACCCGCAGTTTTGTTGGTTGGATTTTTACCTACGTAAGAGCATTCTGGATGAGAATAAAACAGGTCTGTGACTCATGGCTTATGAATTAGTATTCGTGTATTACTGAACACTAAACACGTGTCTGAACTGTACTGGGCTAGTATGTGTAAGTGTGTGTGCAGCTACCATATTGAATACTGAACTGAGTATTCTTCATTTGCTGTTACAGACGTCACTATCTACTGAGCAGATTTTCTTGACTGCTACGCAAGTGACACAACAGACGTCACATTGTTATCACCGTGTGGCACACGAAAACCCAGGACAACAATCATTACATATCTGTACACGAACATGACCAGTTACATGTAGTCAACTCACTCAACACCACAGTTGACACTCAACACCACAGTTGACACTCAACACCACAGCTGACACTCAACACCACAGTTGACACTCAACATGAATCAAGTTATCATAGGATTCAACAGGTACAGAAAGTACAAAACTTTAATGATGAATTCTCATTTGTTAAATGCGTGTTGTAAATGGATGTGGGTGTAAACTGATGGAAACAATTAACACGAGGATAGGAAAACTGTTAGGGAGATTAGCATCGCCAGGGGACCTTTACTAGCATAGAACATCAAAATCAATATACTAATCTCATATATACTTATAATCTCCAAACACAACCTTCCAACAAAGAATCACAATTTTGTCCTAAAAAGGATAATCAAACCTACAAGTTCTCTAACTTCTGTCTTCTGATATGCCCAAGCTCTCTAACATCAGTCTTCTCATATGTCCAGGTTTTCTAACTTCTGTCTTCTAATATGTCCAAGTTCTCTAACTTCTGTCTTCTCATATATCCAAGTTCTCTAACTTCTGTCTTCTCATCACATGTCCAAGTTCTCTAATTTCTGCCTATTTTATACATGTATAATGATACTTTCTAGCCACAGATACTTTGCTGTCAAACAGAGTGGGGAGAATGTTAATGTTATTAAACTAATTGCCTCTGTCAAGATAATGTTGATTTAATTACCCGCAGTTTTGTTGGTTGGATTTTTACCTACGTAAGACCATTCTGGATGAGAATAAAACAGATCTGTGACTCATGGCTTATGAATTAGTATTCGTGTATTACTGAACACTAAACACGTGTCTGAACTGTACTGGGCTAGTATGTGTATGGTGTGTGTATGTGTGTGTGTGTGCAGCTACCATATTGAATACTGAACTGAGTATTCTTCATTTGCTGTTACAGACGTCAATATCTACTGAGCAGATTTTCTTGACTGCTACACAAGTGACACAACAGACGTCACATTGTTATCACCGTGTGGCACACGAAAACCCAGGACAACAATCATTACATATCTGTACACGAACATGACCAGTTACATGTAATCAACTCACTCAACACCACAGTTGACACTCAACACCACAGCTGACACTCAACACCACAGTTGACACTCAACACCACAGCTGACACTCAACACCACAGTTGACACTCAACACCACAGCTAACACTCAACACCACAGTTGACACTCAACATGAACCCAGTTATCATAGGATTCAACAGGTACAAAAATCACAAAACTTTAATGATGAATTCTCATTTGTTAAATGTGTGTTGTAAATGGGCGTGGGTGTAAACTGATGGAACCAATTAACACGAGGATAGGAAAACTGTCAGGGAGATTAGCATCGCCAGGGGACCTTTACTAGCATACACCATCAAAATCAATATACTAATCTCATATATACTTATAATCTCCAAACACAACCTTCCAACAAAGAATCACAGTTTTGTCCTAAAAAGGATAATCAAACCTACAACACTGCATAATAAACTTTACAAACGTTTGCCCTAAAAAGGATAATCATCTGGAACAAACTACATTCTGACCTAAACACACATTTGCCCTAATAAGGACAATCAACTACAAAACTTTCATGACGGACCAAGTCGTAACAAACATCTTTTTTAGATAAAACTCACACACGAGCTGTCTCTACAACACTCAGACAGAGAACTAGCTCATACCTACATCCCGCCACTCAGATCACGTGACTGAGTTCTCAGTCGGAACACCTTAGATACTTTTTCCTTGTTAGTATAAACAGGTGAGTTATGGTCTATAACTGTTTGACCACAACAACAGGGTTTCTCACAAAAATATGAAGCAGTTACTAACAATAATGGTTACATTTTTGTATTAACATTTTTGGTTAAATAAATGAAAGTGGTTTTCAGCTGTTCGCATCATATGTTACGTTGTTGATTACATGCGCTATAAAAATTGTAAAAATTAATTGATTTTGTAGAATATATTGAAATTGTGGGGAGGTAAGAAGTTTATTCAAATCTATCATGATTACCTACCATAACATTGACTATAAAGGATTGTCTACTGTTAATAATATCTAATATTTGAAGAAAAAGAAACAACGAAAAAACATAGTACACTATATTTATAGAGCAAAATAGAGCTATTTTTCTTTACAAACTGAATAAGGAGAGAATGGGACCTGGAGAGATTCAGAAAGAGAGGAAGAGAGAAAACAAGAGAAATAGAGAACTAAAAGGAAAAAGGAGAAAGAGAGAGGCAAAGAGATAATAGACAGAAAGAAGACATAAAGAGAGAGATAGTGAGAAAGATAGAGAGACAACAAAAGAAAGAGAATAAGAGAAACATAAATGGAAAGAATGAATGGAAGTAAAAAAGAGAGAAAGACAGAAAGAGAGAAATACAGAAAGAGAAAAATACAGAGAATGAGACAGAGAAAATAGAGCTCAACACCACAGTTGACACTCAACACCACAGCTGACACTCAACACCACAGTTGACACTCAACATGAATCAAGTTATCATAGGATTCAACAGGTACAGAAAGTACAAAACTTTAATGATGAATTCTCATTTGTTAAATGCGTGTTGTAAATGGATGTGGGTGTAAACTGATGGAAACAATTAACACGAGGATAGGAAAACTGTTAGGGAGATTAGCATCGCCAGGGGACCTTTACTAGCATAGAACATCAAAATCAATATACTAATCTCATATATACTTATAATCTCCAAACACAACCTTCCAACAAAGAATCACAATTTTGTCCTAAAAAGGATAATCAAACCTACAAGTTCTCTAACTTCTGTCTTCTGATATGCCCAAGCTCTCTAACATCAGTCTTCTCATATGTCCAGGTTTTCTAACTTCTGTCTTCTAATATGTCCAAGTTCTCTAACTTCTGTCTTCTCATATATCCAAGTTCTCTTACTTCTGTCTTCTCATCACATGTCCAAGTTCTCTAACTTCTGTGTTCTCATCACATGTCCTAGTTCTCTAACTTCTGTTTTCTTATATATCCAAGTTCTCTAATTTCTGTATTCTCATATATCCAAGTTCTCTAACTTCTATCTTCTCCTGGCATGTCCAATTCTCAAACTTCTGTTTTCTAATCACATCTCCAAGTTCTCTAACTTTTGTCGTCTCATCACATGTCCAAGTTCTCTAACTTCTGTCTTCTCATCAAATTTCCGAGTTTTGTAACGTCTGCCTTCTTATATGTCCAATTTCTCTAACTTCTGTTCTTCTCATATGTCCAAGTTATTTAACTTCTGTCTTCTCATCACCTGTCAACGTTCTCTAACTTCTGTCTTCTCATATGTCCAAGTTATTTAACTTCTGTCTTCTCATCACCTGTCAACGTTCTCTAACTTCTGTCTTCTCATATGTCCAAGTTATTTAACTTCTGTCTTCTCATCACCTGTCAACGTTCTCTAACTTCTGTCTTCTCATATGTCCAAGTTATTTAACTTCTGTCTTCTCATCACCTGTCAACGTTCTCTAACTTCTGTCTTCTCATATGTCCAAGTTATTTAACTTCTGTCTTCTCATCACATGTCCAAGTTCTCTAACTTCTGTCTTCTAATATGTCCAAGTTCTCTAACTTCAGTCTTCTCATAACATGCCTAAGTTCTCTATCTTCTGTCTTCTCCTGGCACGTCCAAGTTCTCTATCTTCTGTCTTCTCATCACATGTCCAAGTTCTCTAACTTCTATCTTCTCTTGGCATGTCCAGTTCTCTAACTTCTGTCTTCTCCTGGCACGTCCAAGTTCTCTTCAGTGGCATGACTTTACTTTCATTTGTGAAATGAAGAATAAAAGAAAACATTATGTAACTGGCTAAATAAACGATCGCTAGTATTAACTCTACAAATAAGCGGACAAAAACTCGACCAAGAAATCTAAAAACAGAAATATGTGTAGGAGTAGTAGAGCTGGAAGATTGTGCTTTTAAGCTTAAGTCGTGAAAGAGTTAATCAAAGATCATAATATTTTTATAACTCGCTAATTAAAAATTTGTGTTTTTTTATCAGCCATTCAGTCATTTGCATGCCCCTTGCGGAACTTTGCCTCCCTAACAGCTCTCCTGTAGGCCTTTCGGTTGTAAGGAAGATGCCCTGTTGCTGAATCATCCATTCGCAGACTATCAACGTTGTCTTGCAGCCATCTTCGCCTTGGTCTTCTTCTCTTTCTTTGTCCCATTATGTACCCTTCCAAGACGGTCTTCTCTAAATTAAATGTGTCCAAATATTTAAGTTTAATCTGTTTAATCATTTTTACTACCCATCCATTTTCAATATTAAGTTCTTGTATTATGAGTATTATTTTGTGTCCATGGTATTTGAATAACTCTTCTGTAGCATTTACATTCAAATGCATTTATGTGTTTCTCAGCCGTTTCGTTAAGTGTCTAGGTCTCTTGTGACGGGAAAGATGCATGCCCTTAAAAAATCTTAATTTTGTAGTTCTGTCTATCCCTCTCTACAAATTCTTTAGTTGTTTTATCTTCTGAAGAGCTATGGAAGTCCTCCTTTTAATTTCCCTGATTGTACCTACATTATTAATTAGTAATGATTTAAGATATTCAAAAACTATCCGCCTCTTCCAATTTTTCCTCATTGATAAACATTTCAGCTGTCTTATTTATTGTGTCAGTTGTCATCAATTTAGTTGTTTTCGCATTAAGATTGAGGTGTTGCTTTTCACTATTCTTTTGGACTGACATATTTCTGTTTATAAAAAAAAAATAAATAAAATTGTTTTGATTTGAAGAATAAGAAACGTCGATTTTTAAGAAGAAGAGACAAAGGAAAAAGAGAAGTAGGCAAAAGAGAAAAACCAAAAACAACGACTAGTTTACCTAACTTACGAAACAGCATGAACTATGCCGGAATAGATCGTCTAATAGATACATCAAATTAAGGTAGAATATAAGTGTAGACAACAGATTGGTAGTGTTATTAAATAGAATATGATGGTGTTAATGGAGCTGTGCTTGGTAGAAGCAGTGGGAAAAAATAATGGAACATTTACATAAACTGAATCTATGACTTGTGGAAACCAGTCATGCAGGTAATGAAACATGAAAGAAAAACATGAATCGACAGAATATTTGCTAGATGATAAAATATGTTTATAACGACTGGATGTAAATGCAGGATTTAGTCTGGCACGGTTGTGTATATAATCCAGGTAGTGTTGTTACTGGTTGTTCTATTCAGCCGTGAGTCACTGGTAAGTTCTTGTACGTGGTGTCAGTACCTATCTCATCCAGCACTGTCTTGTGTGTCCTCTCACTTCAAGTTTTCTGTAGAAGTTTATTAATGTTATGTTCTGTTTGTCTGTCAGATTCTGCGTGATGTCTACTCTCTTATATCTGCTTTATTTCTCTGGATGTGATTTTATACACATTTTATTTGTTATCTCACCGGATTTAGGCACAATATGGCTTTGTTTGTGTCTTACTTTGTGTTGCCTCTAGTTGTTAATTTATGTTATTTTATTACTAGATGTGATGATTTCTTTCAGCGCTGTACAACATCGGCACTTGGTTTTTTAGTTCATGTGTGATTCTATTTGTTCTCGGGGTTTCGTGGCTGTCTCTCAGTTTGTTTTTCTCTGTCTTCAGCTTTTATTTTATTTTGTTTTATTCTATTCCATTTTAATTTATTTAATTGTGTTTGTGGTTGTCGCTCTCTCTCTTTTCTTTTATTTGATCTATTTTCGGCTCTTACATATGTTTGTAACTGTGTTTTCCGTGATTTTCTCCGTCTTTGATCTCTGTGACCCTCTAGCTTACTCTGTACTTTTCTTGTCCTGACTGCTTTCGAATCTAGCTATGGTTGTCTTTAACGTAACATGTGGTACATGTTCTATGTGTGTGTTTTTATCAAACTGTAATCGAGTCTGTTTGTGGTTGTCTTTCTTTTCTTTTACGTGATCTGTTTTCTTTTTCTTAGTTATTTTTGTGACTTTCTTCTTCCCTGGTTGTATCAGTTTAGGATTATGTAATAGGGTTGGATATGTAATAAGGTAGTAGTCTCCCCTGCAGAGAGTTAAGTTTGGATATTGCAGGCGTGCACTTGGAAAATCCGTTCAAAAGTTACAGACATTTGTTCTTGCAACGAGCGGATTGTTAGGGGACGCAAGAAAAGAGCAGACGATAGAGAAAAAGCTTGTGGGACCAATCTTCCCTCTAAGCAGCGCGGCTGCACACAGAAAAATATCATACCGCGCACACACATTTTTGGAGCCGGAAAAAAGAAAAATGAAACTGCTACTTTTATTTTCCAGTTTCTAGATGTTACTCCGTGCTATAATTCCAATGAAGAAAAATACAAAGATGATGTATCTTTTTCATTTACTGTTTCTTTCTTATTGAGATATGACTTTCAGACTGGATGGTTCAACTGGTCTTTTATCGCGTAGTTTAGGTAGTACTGTAGCAGAATCATGACGAGGCAGGTGGGCACACAGAGAATAAACAGGCAGATGAATTTCCACTGCTGAAAAGTACATCAGGTCTATCCTGTTATTGCATATAAAGGTCTTTACAGTGTCTGTGTGTATTATATATATATAATTACTTCGCACATTTGCACACATGCTACTTTTTTGCACACGAGCTGAACATTTTGCACACAGACCGCAAACCCTTAGAGTTAAGACTGGCGTATATGAGAAGCCTTCAAAATGTAAGTTCAGAGTTTTCCTTTGATGGTTGGTAGTTAGCTGAGACCTCGTAATGGTAATAAGTAAAACTGTAGTCTGTCCTTGTAGAAATACTTAGTGGTTGTCAAGATTTGTCCTTCTTAGGACAGTTCCTCAGAGTTTAGTTGAGTGTAGAATATCGATATGAAACAATGTCCTTCGCCATTTTTGCAATGTGATTTAGCTTGTCCCATGAAAAAAAAACAAAAAAACAGACAGCTTGTCTTCACTGGCTAGCAAAATAACAGTTGAAATTAACAAGGACAAAACAAAAATAATGAAAATTCACTTTAATCAAAATGGAAAAATACACATAGAAAGGACATATACTGAAGAAGTCAATCAATTTGCATACCTTGGCAGCTACATAGACCAGGATGGTGACACTAGAAAGGAAGTTCAGATTCATCATCATCATCATCAGGTGCCGTGCCGACTGGCGTTGGCTATTATGCTTCTCCAAAGTACCCGATCCTTCATGCAGGCCATCATTTCAGTTGGTGATCTCCTCTCACACCATCCCGTCAGACTGTCCAGTATCATTTCTCTTGGTCTTCCTCTTGATCTTCTTCCTTCTATTTTTCCTGTTGTTATAATATTTTCAATGCCCCCTCTTCTCATTGCATGTCCTATGAAAGTACATTGTCTCTCTCTTATCTTTCTGACAAGGTTTTTTGTCTCTCCAGCTCTTCTCATACATTCTTCATTAGTTATTTTTGCTGTCCAGGGGATTCGCAACATTCTTCTAATAAACCACATTTCTGCTGCTTCCAATGATTTTTGTGCAGACTTGCCTATTGTCCATGATTCACTTCCATATAACAAGATATGTTCAATATAGCATTTTAGGACTCGTTTTCTAACATTCATTGATAATGATGTGTTAGCTAATATGTTTCTCATTCTCTGAAATGCAGTCTTTGCTTGGCCTATTCTGTTCCTAATTTCTGTTTTGCATTTGAGATTAGAATTGCAAAAGCAGTATCAATCTTCAAGAATCTTGAGAACATATGGAATTCAAAAGTTATAAGCACAAAAACCAAGTTAAGACTATTAAATTCAAATGTAATATCCAGCCTTATTTATCCATGTGAAAGCTGGAAAACAACTAAACAAATAGAAAAGAAATTAGACTCTTTTTAAAACAAATGGATAAGGAAAATACTCGTCATCAGTTGGAACGAATTCAAGAAAAATGCAGAGATAAGACAGATGACTGAACAACAACCAGTCTCATAGGTGATATGGAAAAGGAGATGGACATATGTTGGTCACTTGATCAAGAACAATGCAGAGATAAGACAGATGACTGAACAACAACCAGTATCATGCGTGATCAGGAAAAGGAGATGGACATATGTTGGTCACTTGATGAGAAGAAATGATCAGAGAATCCCAAAACAAACTATCAAGTGAAACACAACAGGCCAAAGAAAAAGAGGCAGACCGCGTGATACTCTGAAGAGTTAAGAGAGACCAAATTAACAGGCATAAAATCCTTTGATGAGATTGAAAGACATGCCGAAGACAGGAAAAATTGGCGGACTACTTTGCGAGCCCTATGTGACGTTTAACGGCACGGGAAGGATATAAGATATAAGATAAGAAGATGGCGACCCAAAAGCGGCCCGGACTCTGTTCATATAATTGTAAAACTTCATCAGTCTTTCCACATACTCCCATTCTAGCAACATCCACAGCAAACATGTTTCATAATAAATTTCTGATTCTCTTATAGTGCACAGAGTTATGTGGTTGTGGGTTTCTGTTTATATCGCAAGTGTGAGGTGACATGTTCAGTTGGTTTTTCTATACAGTTTCAGTCGTGTATGAACTCTATCTAAATTTTACCTGGGTTATGTAATATTACACAGAGAATATCAATGTAACAGAATTGAAGCTGCTAGATCAATCACAGAGACCAAAGTCTTGAACAAGTCAACCAATTTCATCCATCAGCTGTAGGGTTAGAAGAGAGCCCGGTTCATCGGGTAAATGAGGTTGTCAATATGCAACATGCAGAAGTCAGTATCATATGATACCGTGCTTAATTACCTTGCATTGCATTAATACTGTTCATCTAATTGCTTTTCTATTATTGGTGATTGTTGAAGTATTCGGTATTATGTGTTGACTGAATGCTTTGTGATTTATGCATAATTAGAATAAAATATAGCAAGGAGGGGAGGACCTTTGTTGACAGTCCAATAGCGAAGCCAGTTTGGCCTTTAGTACTGTAGTACACGAGAAGGGAATGTTGATATGTAACTATCTTGAGAAAATATTTCTCCCACTAATTCTAAATGTAACTTTCACAAGAATGTTTGACAGTTTTCTCCGTCTTTGATTTCAAGAACCCTCTAGCTTACTCTGTACTTTTCCTTTTCTAACTTGTTGGATCCTGGCTGTGGTTGCCTTTAACGTAGCACGTGGTGCACATTTTGGTCGTGTTTTTTCCTCTCATACTATAATGAGTCTGTGGTTTTCTCTTACTTTGATCAATAGTGTTTGTTGTTTTTACTAACTGTAATGGATTATATTTGTGGTTTTCACTCAGCGTAATATATATATATATATATACATATTTTTTTTTCATTCATTCATTTGCATGTCCTTTGCTGAACTTTGCCTCCGTAACAGCACTCCTGAAGGGCTCTCGGTTGTGAGCAAGATAGCCTGCTGCTGATGCATCCATCTGCAGATTATCAACGTTATCTTGTAGCCATCTTCGTATTCCTCTCTTTCTTTTTCCCATTATGTACCCTTCCAAGACGGTCTGGTCTAAATTATCATGACGTTTAATGTGTCTAAAATATTTACCTTTTCTCTGTTTAATCCTCTTTACTAGTCAAACCTCTTCAATATTAAGTTCTTCTATTATGGATATATTTGTTCTTTTTTGTGCCCATGATATTTGAAGAACTCTTCTGTAGCATTTACATTCAAATCCATTACGTGTTTCTCAGCTGTTTTGTTAAGTGTCCAGGTCTTACAGGCATATGTTGCTATTGAAAAGATGTATGCCCTTAAAAATCATATTTTTGTAGTTCTGTATGTTCCTCTCCACAGATTCTTTAGCTATTTTACTTTCTGAAGAGCAAGGATGTCGTACTTTTAATTTCCCTCTTTCTATATTTTACTCATGTATAATAATTCTTTTGGCGCATATTTTTTTCTGAGCGTGCGGCTGTGCTGATATACGGACTATCTGAAGCACTGCATCTAACTACAGCTACAGAGAAGCACAGGCATATGTAACCACAGCTAGAGACAAGCATAGACACATCTAACAACAGATAAATAAAAGTATAGACAAAATAAACTACTGTCTGTATCTTTTATTAAAAAAAGGAAAAAACACATTTTGTTGAAGCATCATTTTTTTCTGTATTTTTTAAAGCAAACGTCATCATCATGCGCCGGTTAGCAATATTCAACGTGCTTCTTATTCTCCCTATTCTGACATCAGCTCAAAGCGGTGAGTAATAGAAGTATATGTGTGTTTTCTTTCCGATTGCTCTATGAAACGTTTGGTACTCTTATATATTACGTTCCGTTTTTCTTAACAGTTAGTTAGTTAGTTAGTTAGTTATTAGTTAGTTATTTAGTTAGATACTTATTTAGTTAGTTAGTTAGTTATTATTTATGTAGTAGTTAGTTAGTTAGTTAGTTAGTTAGATACCTATTTAGTCAGTTAGTTAGTTAGTTAGTTGGTTAGTTAGTTAGTTGGTTAGTTAGTTAGTTAGTTAGTTAGTTAGTTAGTTAGTTAGTTAGTTAGTTAGTTAGTTAGTTGGTTAGTTAGTTAGTTAGTTAGTTAGTTAGTTAGTTAGTTAGTCGGTCGATGGATCATCTTCAAGGCATATCAGACAGTTAATTCATAAGTGCTCCGATCCCATCTTCAATATTCCCCCCAGTGTTTGGCAGTTGAAGACACCAGTTCTGTGTTGACTGGCCGGTCTTCTTTGCTTCCCACTGTAGCGCTCTTGTCTGGCCTCTCCACGTCTGACGTTATGTTCCAGCAATCTGTTCATGGTTGCAGGTTCAGAACTAGTCCTTGAATCTGTGATTCGACCAGCTTCCAGCTTCTCTGAGTGCGTTCAAGATATCAGTCCGGTCCACCGCTCGTCCACCCTCCAGTGTAGCTATGCCAGCTCGTTCACTACCTCTCATCACCACATGACTTTGCACAAACGTGAAACAGAATTATGTCAGCCGTGACCTTCACAGTGACTCCAACAAGTGCTTTCACACCCAACGCGATTCAGTCCTCCGAAGTATATTCATTTAATTACTGAGAGTACATGCCTGGGTGTCTCCAGCCAGGCCGTTTCTTTGGTTACTGCCATGACCTTCATAGTCAGGCTACTTGTGGTCAAAGCAAAAGCACCGTTGCCTTCCTTCATCGTTCTTCTTCAGACCCGCGACGTACAAGCCCAAGCGCTTTGCCTGTGTCTGACAATGGACCCATATGTGTAGATGAGCACGTTACTCTCAGAAGAGTTCTCAGCAATCAAAACCTGAACCTCTGCCTCCACAGTCAATGGGTTTTACTGTCTGCATTCTCTATCCAGTGTCATACATACTGAGAAGGGAGTACAGAAGTCCGCTAGCACCGAAATCCAGTCTTCACCAGGTTCAGCGTAATCTGCTTGTCCTCTTTTTAATCTGGTGCCTGTCTTTATCATACCCTCACTGTGCAGTGAGTAGTTTGTGTCAGCTCTGACTTGGAGGTATTCACGCGCACGGCATATTCTTGCTCTGTCCATAATTGTTGGAAAATTCAGAATATACCTCATAGCCCTGTTCAGCGTGTCTCTTGCGCACCCAAGTATGATTCGCATTTCTTCATTCTGTCATTCTGTATCCTTTCAAGTCCCTCCAACTGAGTCTGCCAGAGAGTAAGAATTTCCAGGGCATATTCAACCAGAGTAAGGACAAGTATAACATAACAAGATGACGGTGCTCTCAGTCCGCCACAGCCATCGTCTTCATCGTGGTTAGGCCCTTCCTAGTTCCTCCCCCCCCCCCCATATACATAACCAACGTGCTCTCTGAATAAAACGATCTGCTCAAATCGCACTCTGAATTATTTTATTACATGTGTCTCTCCACATCCTCTGAGCAGAGACTTAACAGCCGGTGTTGGTGTGTTGACCATTTGGTTATTCACAACGAATCATGTCACATCTGTGTTCATCATGTTAATCAGAGCTTCGTCTTCACTGCATCACACACCAATAAAGTTCTGTTTGGAGGTCTCCAGAAATCTGCTCCATGTCTCGGCTCTGTCGATATACCAAGACATCATCAGCATGTGGCAGTGTCCTAACATCTCACGCTTCCTGACCGTATCAGGGTTCTGCCGATATGACAAGTGTTTAGTGCACTAGTCTCTGGTGGAGAATGTCTGTAGTTCGTGCCCAGTCGGAGGATGTGCACCTGACTTCTAGAGCTGGGGTAGGAAAGATGGTCAAGCGTGAAACTGACCAAATCACGCTCTAGAATGTCAACAGATTCAGTAAAATAAAAACACCCATAACATAACCCATAGATGTTTCCATAGCATAGCTTTGTTAGCTTCACCTTTTACGTTTACCTGAGTTTGTCGCATGCTATCAGACAATGGTCGTGTTTTGTTTTATCCAGAACGTTGCTTACTTCAGGTATCTATATCCCGTACATGTTCCTCTAACTTTGATGCTATTGTTGTTTTTGCTTGTCATTTTTCTATGCTGCTTTTGTTTGTTTCTTTAAAAAAAATTTTTTTTTTTAGTTTTTGGTCATTCTAACATGACTTCTTTCTAAAACGAAGATGAGAACAGTCTGGAAGTTACATATCCGAGGTCTGTTCAGTTAGCATCTGACTATGGCCAACAAAAATACAACTGACTTGGGGTCTGGAACCTTGATTCCCTTCACTCTTTTCTCCTCGGGAATGTGCACACGGCTCACAGCGGTCCCGCCGTTGGTGGAAGAATTTAATAAAAAGTTCTTGATGAATACAGTCCCGCTCGGCCGTTGGGTTTCGAATAATATCTTCCGTGATTCAAATCTGGTTCCTTTCAGCGAAATGTTTGGTTCGGGGAAGAGTCAGATATCGCAAGGAGCCATGTCGGGAGAGTATGAAGTCTGATGAACCTGAGGGATATATGTTTGGCCAGGAGATCCCCGAGGATCACAAGGGGTTCAGAGTATCGTAGGGCTTTAGCCTGTATTCTTGGTGGGTCTCTGAAGCGGATTGCGTGACACTGTGGTTTTCGTTGCACCAGTTTTGTCTAGAGTTGGACTTTCTCACCGGAAGACCTCGACGTGTTTTGAGATACCCGTGTATCACCGCCGGGTGAGAGGTGGTTGCCCATCCAGTCCAGAGTTAGACTTTCTCACCGGAAAACCTCAGCGTGATTAGGATACACAAACATCCCCGCCGGGTGAGAGGTGGTTGCCTATCTAGACTGCCCTGGTCCAGTGTCTCCGACTTCAGCATTTTGTGGTCGTGGCCGCTACCCTTCCAAGTTGTGACCAGGATGGAGCTTTTGTCCAGGAGGACGAATAGTGACTTCCACCCTTGGGTTGAGCCGGTTTATGCATATTATCCCAGTATGGGCGTGTTTAGGAAGTGACCGACCTCTAGAGCAGAGGTACTGTGCCATGCGTAGCCTTCAAGATTCACCCCTGGTGTGTGCCGGTTTAGGCATATTTCACCAGTGTAGGTGTATTTCCGACGTGGCCGGCCTCTAGAGCAGAGGTGCCGTGGTATGTATAGCTCTCGCAGCGATACTACTGGAGATACCGATTAAACTTCACTTTATCCTTTCCACCACCTTTTCACATCGGCGCCGCACAGCAACCTTTATTTCGTTTCAGCATTTTCTTCTCAGGACGTGCCCGACCTCTAGACCAGAGGTGCCGTGATTTGACTGTCTGCTTCTCTTTTCTGTCTACAACCTTTTCCGCAGTGGTGCTGCGGGGCAACCCCATTTGCACCTTTCTTCATTGGCCGGGAGGAGCACCGCTCCACGCACGGCAGCTGAAGAATCTCGCCAGCAGCGACAACATGTATACTGAAAATATAATGAAGAATGTTAGAGAAGATATAGACAAGGAATATTATGATGGCATAAAAATTGGGGGTTGTGAAATATCAGAGATTAAATATGCTGATAACACAGTATTACTGTCCACAACACAAAATGGAATGGAAAAACTAATCATGTCCGTTCGTAAGAACAGTAAAGATTAATACGAAGAAAACTAAATTGATGACAACTGACAAAACAAACAAGGCAGCTGAAATATGTATCAGTGAGGAACAATTCGAAGAGGTGGAGAGTTTTGAAAATCTTGGATCATTAATAACTAATAATGGAGATACGAAGAGGGCAATTAAAAGGACGACACACATCGCTCTTCAGAAAGTAAAACAACAAAAGAATCTGTGGAGAGGAACAAACAAAACTACAAAGATAAGATTGTTAAGGGCATGCATCGTTATCTTTATAATAAAGCTAAAGAAAGAATGCAGAAAAGCGAGAAACATCACAATGAATAGAGAAATTCTTAAAAATGACCAAGAACTGCGAGAACAATACAAAGTTATTATAACAAATAGATACGAGGTTCATAACAGAAGTCGTGAACAAACAATGCTTTAAAAATCAGAATTTATAGATTGAGATAATACAGATGTATCACCTTAACAGCATCCTTTGCACTTCATGTAGAGGTCACATGACGCCAGCATCATGTGTCACGTGACCACGCGTAGCAGAAAGAAAATGGCGGGTGCTGAAGTTTCGTTTCGTCAACGCGCTGTTACTGAGTTCCTCGTTAAAGAGGAAATCCCTGCTGCTGAAATTCATCAAAGACTTCACCTTGCTTATTGAGATGTGTGTATGACGGCTAACAGTGATAGGAGATGGGTGAAACATTTCGAAGATGGAAACACGAGCATCCAAGATGTGCCTCGCAGCCGTCGCCATCGAACTGCCTCCACGTAACGTAATATGGAAGGGGTTGACGATATCATTAAGGAAGACAGACGTGTAACAGTTTTTGAAATTGCTGTAAATCTTGGTATAGGACACAATGCAGTAGAGGAAATGATTGAAACCCTAAGCTTTAGAAAAGTTTGTGCCCGCTGGGTCCCACAGAAAAGAACATCCAGAAAGCAGTGCGTCTGTGCCTTCTGTCAACTGGAACGGAATTCTACCGGGAAAGTATTTTCAAACTTGCAGAGCGATGAGAAAAATGTGTGCAGAGAAATAGAGATTATGTTGAAAAGTGAAGAAAGGTTTGCAGATTAAGTTGATACATTTATATTTTCTCTATCTATAAATTCTCATTTTAAAAATATCTTTGCTCACAACTTTCGGTATGGTCCTTGTACACTGCACCAGTAAAAATAAATAATAGAGATGAACATGAAACATATGCCTGTGAGACCTGGACACGTAACAAAACAGCTGAGAAACACATAAATGGCTTTGAATGTAAATGCTACAGAAGAGTTCTTCAAATATCATGGACACAAAAAAGAACAAATATATCCATACTACGGGAAATTAATACTAAAGACGGCTGGCTAGTAAAGAAGATTGCAGAGAAAAAACTTAAATATTTTGGACACATTAAACGTCACGATAATCTAGAGAAGATCGTCTTGGAAAGGTACATAATGGAGAAAAGAAAGAGAGGAAGATCAAGGCAAAGATGGCTGCAAGACATTGTTGATGATCTGCATATGGATGCATCAGCAGCAGGGCATCTTGCTTACAAACGTTAAGCCTACGGGAGAGCTGTTAGGGAGACACAATTCCGAAAAGGACATGCAAATGGCTGACTGACTGACTCGACATGGCCAAATTCTTCATCAAAGTTGAGTGTACTGAAACATTGCTTACCCCCACCTCATCCATAAGTTCTAGTTTGGTTAAAGGACAGTT